>CM072511.1:47405580-48040580 GCA_036898135.1 Oncomelania hupensis | reverse complement strand
GTTGTTCTTGTTCAGACTGTTCTCTACTTCCTGGCATTGATCTTCTATCCAGTTCTCCTTTGCTGTGCGCATGCCTTTTCGGATGTCATTGTTGATTTTTCGATAGACATCAGCTCCCTCTGAGGTGTTCTTTTTCTTTTTTTTAATCTCTCTTCGTTTATCACACAGATCCAAAAGTTCAGGTGTGATCCACGGCTTCTTCTTTGGTCGGTGCTTGCCAAGGATCTCAGTGGCGGCATTTGTCAGAGCTGAGTTGAAGGTGGTGGTCATGGTGTTGACATCTACTTCACCAGCCCCCAAAATGAGCAGTGGTGCAAATTTCCCTCCAATTGTGGCCTGAAATAGTTCTGCCACCTCCAGGTCTTGCAGTTTGTCCAGGTCGAACTTCAGTCTAGTACACTTTGCTGTATTTACTCTCTTCAAATGGAGCCGGAAAGACATCATCACGAGATCGTGGTCACTTCCGATGTCTGCTCCTGGAAAAATGCGTGTCCTGCCAATGTTGATGCTTGATCTGAAGCGTTTCTTGACCATGATGTAGTCTATTTCGTTGTAATGCTCCCCGCCGGGACTGTGCCGTGTCCATCGTCTGGAGTTTTTGTGGAGACCAAGCGTGTTTGCCAGTACCAGATTTTTGTATCTGGCAAACTCCAAGAGTCTCAGACCCCTGTCATTTGTCTCGTTGTTGCAGTGGGGTCCACATGTGTCTCCCCAGTTGTGATGCGCATCTTGGCCAACCTTGGCATTCCAGTCGCCTTCCACTATGACTATGTCCTTCTTCGGCACTTGGTCAAGGACCGCCTGTAGATTTTCATAAAAATCCTCCACTTCGCTGTCGTCATAGTCTGATGTTGGGGCATAAGCCTGGATGATGGTGATGTTGAAAGGGGCTGCTCTCAGTCTCCAGCTGTATAAATAAATAGTTTAAATTTTTTTTAAATCTAAAATGTTATATAATTAATTATTTTGCATGTTTGTGTATATTATTTTAACCATTTCCATGTGCCCTTAATGGGTTTTTATCTGGAATAAAATTTGCCTTGCCTTGCCTTGACATGCCTTGTGAATGTCCTATATTGTTTTGTATCATTTATCCTTGAGCAAATTTTATTTAATAATTACAGCGTAAAATTCTCCTGTTCTCCGCTGTTTTTTTTTTTAAATTAAATACTGTTCCTAAAAAATGAAAATTAGTATCTATTTCGCACGGATGTTATTTTAGCTTCCATTACCCATCCGCTTTCGAAGAGATTTACTCTACGCTGTAAAATACAGTTCTGTTTTGCTCTGAATATCACCCACGTTGCTGCGTAATAAATGACGATCTACCGTCAAGTCGCTCTTGCTCCAAGACTTGGCGCTTACGGCGTGGCGCGCAGCGGCTGTGTCGGAATGGTCAATAACAGCTCACCCAGAGTCCGCCGGACAGTTCAAATCATTCTTGGACAGAGGTCGGTAATTACACGAATTCTCTTTATTCCTGTGCGGCCGACCGACGGCACTTTCTCAGCGGTACTTCTGTGAGAACGTGAAAATGTTTCCTTCCCGCTGTTTGTCTTGATTTCTGTGTGACTGGCTTCCTTCCGCTTCGTACTTTCCTTTCTTGTTAAAGTCTCATTATTATTTTTATTAAAACCATCGATCAACGAACTTTCTCAGAAGTCTGCTGTCTGAAATGTGAAACATTTGTGTTATTTTCTTCTTTTCTTTTCTATTCTCTTCTACTAAAAATGCGAGTGACCATCGCACTTTTTCAGCAGTCTTGTGAGAAATGAAAAATGTAAGCATAATACATTTTTTCCCCCCTGAACTGAGAGACTTATTCTGCTAGTTGTGGTTTTAAGTGTTCACGTGCTGCTGTCTTTCCTTTGTACCAACTTGCTTCGCCTCCGACATTACTATAGGTATGGGAACCGTTGTTAGTCTTTGAAACTATGTTGTTTCTTTAATTTGTTTTAGCTCTGGTGCGACCGATTAGTTTACCATCGCTGCTATGTTAAAGGGCGCAACTTCGAAGGCTTTGTTTACACTTTGGAAACGTCAGTTTAGCCTAAAAATTCGCACTGTTATTACATAAAACAATGAAGTGGGCTTTCGTTGCTCAAACCAACCGGCAAAGTTTGAATGTTTCGTTTTTGTTCTGACAGGGAGTGATTCCCACTGTTTTAACGGTATACCAATACGCTCTGCCTTCATACATTTAGCGCTAGAACGGTAGCTTCCGTTTTCTGTTAATAGGTACAAAAACAACAGAATGTATTGGTTTAAAAAAATTCACAATCTTTTTGGATTGAGACGGGGTGCTTTTGCTGTTGTTTTTGTTGCAAACTATTTTTTTTTCAGTGGGGTTACAGGCACTGTGAATATTAATAAACGGATCTGGTGTGGTCAACGTGGGTCACTTTAAGCCCGAAATAGAAACATTCTTTCCAGTGTCCCCAATTATGACTACTCAGACTACTTCAAAGCTGTCATTTCCTTCGGACGAGTAAAACATGCCATCATTTCAAAATCCTGGTTAGATGTTTGTGGATCATCTACACACTTTCCTAAAGAACAGTCTTCTATTTGAAGTGATGGGATACCTTTAGTTTGTGACTGATCATATCAACATTTTTCGCAGTTGTCTTATTATCGAAAATCTTGTTAGTTTTGTGTGGTTGAGCAGCACACTTTGGCAGTAATATTCTTAAAGAAATGCTAGATTTTTTCTTTCTTTAAAATTTCTCACAGATGTATGTTGTTAGTGTATTTTTTTTAATGTATTTATTATTTTTGTAAATTAATTTTTACAGAACCGTGAAATGTTTTTATTTCTTTTTTTCCATTCTCGTTTAACCATCCTGCGACTGATTAGTGTACGTTTGCGATGGTCTGTGAGAAAAGTATAAAGTTCCTCTTCCTAAATTGTCGTTAGTTCAGTTTGATCAATATAATTATAATACTTTCGCTTCAGCTGTCTGGTTTCACAAACTTGAATTGTTTTTCTTCTTTCGATTCTCTTTTAACTCTTGTGTGACTAGTCTACTGTCGCAGTCGAAAGTTTACTAGGTCCAAAATAGGAACCATTTTTTTCTTTTCGCTCATGTGTGACCGATTAACGTTCTTTTCACAGCTATGAACTCCCCTTCCCTCCCTCCCTCATACAACTCTACCCTCTCTTACCCCCTCTCCCGTCCGTTCGCAGGTCCCGTTTGTTCTGATATTGAGCAACGGCAATTCATAAAATATTGTTTTGATCTTTTTTTCTTTCAAACTTTTCTCGCAGCTGTAATCTTTCAGGGACGTCAAACTATTAACGTTTTTCTTTCTCCAATTCTCTTTCAGCTCTCTCGAGACTGAGCGTACTTTCACAGGCGTAATCCTACTTTAAGTTCAAAATAAGACACGTTTTTTTGTTTGTTTGTTGTTGTTTTTTGCTTCGATCTCTTGTAGCTGTATGGGTTAGTCTCTTTACAGCTGTCTTCTTTCCGCGAGCTGAACCATTTTGCCTTCCAAAATTCTTGTTAGTTCCGATACCGAGCAGCTTATTTTCGCAGCTGTCTGCTGTTATAAATGTGGGAAAGGTGGTTCATGTGTAAATTCTCACTAGTGCTGTGTGGATTGAGCGGCGTATTAACGCAGTTGGCTTTTTTGTAAAACGGTGCAACATGTGTCTATCCGTTATTCTCTTTGCAAGTGTGTAACAAACATTCTTTAGAAAATGTGATTTTGTTTGTTCCTGTTTCTCAAAACGTGTCCACAAATACATAATAATCCCGATCCCACGTTTGCATGTTGGAGTCGGCGTATTTTCTGAATGTGGTTGTGCAGTGGCCTGTAAACAAAGCTATAAGTCTAGAATTTTTGTTTCAAAACTTTATTAATACAGAACATAGATAAATACAATTATAGCTATTATGCATACAATATTGAAAATAAACCGGTAAATGTTGCATTATTTCAGTGCAGAAATCAAATATAAAGAAAACTTCCAGTCTGTATATAATTACTGTAATTTTACAATATATACTATTCCATCAGGTTTGGTTTACGTTTTTGGAGAGAGAGAGAGAGAGAGAGAGAGAGAGAGAGAGAGAGAGAGAGAGAGAGAGAGAGAGAGAGAGAGAGAGAGAGAGAAAGGGAGGGAGAGAGAGAGAGAGGTGATGGAGTACTATTATAACAAGTTCTTAATGAACAACCATTGAGGCAAATAAACCAATAAATGAGGTGTAAGTGTTCAAACAGGGGTATATAGGGATATACATTTTTATATTGTCAGTTGTACACAAGCTATAGACTTCTGTCATATTTGTGTTTTATAACAGCTATAAATGACTGATAGTGGAATCTATGTTTACATTTTACATCTGTAAATATATGATTTAGATAATAATATTATTAAGTCCAATATTTTATCAGTTTTTATACTTCTGTCACAGCCAAATATAACCATATGCTCGCTAAAATGGAAGGCAACAGAATTATAGCATTTAGAATTAATGGCCCTTTTAAATTCATTCCAAAATACTTGAACATACGGGCACTTAAAGAATAGGTGTTGAATGTTTTCCCTTTCTTCGTCTTCACAAAAAGTACGGTTACTGTCCTGCTCTGTTCCCATACTGAATAATACTACATTAGTTTGAACAGCTTTAAAAAATTTAGTTTTTCGTGTATTTAATTGTAACTTGTAGATTTATTTTATGTAAACTATTTAGAGCTAGACAAAATAGTATTATGTAATTTTAAAAAAATTCTACTATTGACATCAGTTCATTGTATGAGAGGCTCATGTTATGTTTAATCTCATTATTAATACGTTATCAGCTAATATGTTTTGGATGATATAAAGAACATAGTAGCTGCTAATGAACTGACGCTGGCGATCGCATCATGTACTCAGAAAGAAAACAATTGTTATAATTATTATACGCGATGTCCTTTTATTATTATTATGACGATGGTGTTTCAAAGTAAAGCTGCATTGTTGAATCGTTAAAATGTTTTTCATTAAAGCAAATGTAGGCTATAGCTTAAAATCACTTAATTCGTGATCAGACTTTACATCAATTGATTTGAGTTGATAAATCAAGCCAATCTGACCTACAAAAACAGCAATTAACAGAAATCTAATAAATCAACACCGATTGATACAGAATCAGAAATCGTGTGACTGTAGTGTTGAAATTTGCAGCGGAAACTCCATTAAAAAAACAACTAAAGTACTGAAAATGTTGTCACATTCAATATTGCCTGTGCACTCTTATAATAGTACTAGTGGTCAGGGTACACATGATGCTGTTTAAAATGTAGACAGAGAGAACTTTTGTCTGCGAGTTTCATTTGGACGATGATGCCTCCCCATATCCCCCTTGATACCTCACCATACCACCCCCCCCCCCTGATATCTCCCCGTCCCCCCCCCATGATGCCTCATCATACCCCCTTGATACCTCCCCGAACCCACTTGATACCTCCCCATACCCCCTTGATACCTTCCATACCCCCTTGGTTCCTAACTGTACCCTCCTTGATACTTCCCCGTTGATCGTTTCGCAGGTATGGATGAAAGGATTCGACTTCTTCTTCTTTATTAAATTTGTGTCCCCGGACACATTGAGCGTATAGGGGACTATGGAATCGACCATCACCATACCCCCTTATATATACCCGTATCCCCGTTATGCCTACCCATGCCCCTTTAAACCTACCCGTAGCTCCCTTTTACCTACACGTACCACCCCATCCCGATCCTTGGTAGTAATAATAATAATAATAATAATAATAATAATAATAATAATAATAATAATAATAATAATAATATTGAATATAGAATAATACAAATAGAAATAATAAAAAAAAACACCAAGGTTTTAAAAGAAAATTTGATATAAGATATAATAATAATAATAATAATAATAATAATAATAATAATAATAATAATAATAATAATAATAATAATAATAATAATAATAATAATTTATTATTATTATTATTATTAGTTTATAAATAATAATAATAATAATAATAATAATAATAATAATAATAATAATAATAATAATAATAATAATAATAATAATAATAATAATAATAAATTAAAGGTAAAAAGCCTAAATTAAAAAGAAAAATATCCATATTGTAGTGTAAAAAAAAAGGCCCGCGTGAGATTTGAACTTGGGTGGCTCTGGACGGAAGGCGAATGTTTTACGCAGTAAGCTACCAAGGCTTCCTAGAAAGATCATCAATTTTTTTGTCTATATGGGAAAACATGCTGAAACCTCAATTTGATTTTTAATGGAAGCGCGCGGAATGAGGCTATTGCAGTTTGTGGACATTTTGTTTATTTATTTATCTCAGAAACAGTTAAACATTCGGTAAGGAAATGTCGGCTATAACGATTTCACTGGTTTTGAGCACACAGCAGGCCGATCCGTAGCCCCCAGCACCTGCCCAGATCAGCGTCCATACCGGACAAACTTTATAGTAGAGGCGAAGAAGGACTTCCGGCTAAGCAATTTATATATATAGATGCATATAATTGTAGATTGTATATCAACAGTAAAATGTGTTACAAATGTGTTTAACTCATGAGTTCTGCAGCTTATTTGCTTTACAAACATTATTTGACGAAGCAAATTATTAAACTCGAGAGTGACAGGCGTGGTTCTCTTTAATCTTTCCTCTTTTACACTTATTTATGTAAATATTGTCACATAAAGTGTAATTTAAATGTTTTTATCTTATTTAACATCCACTAAAAATAAGACAAACGGTAGTTTTTTTAAATTAAATGTTATTAACAGTTGTATAACTCGGTAACATTATTATACCTGGTGATACATTGACTCACGGTAGGGGTCGAACAAGATTACTTTAATCCAGTGCACGGGGATTTTTCCTCACTGTAAGCAAAAAATCAATCCTAGCCTGCAAAAAGCAGATCACTGCAGTCTACAAAATCTTAGTGTTATGTTTACAATGTGGAGTTTTAGCTTTGAAGCATACATAGTTCAGTCTGTTGTTGTTGTTGTTATTGTTGTTGTTCATTTTTTAATTAATGAATAATTGTTACATTGGACAAAATCTTATTCAAGCCAAGTTTTTAAAATATCTGGCCGTAAAACCTGTCTACTATTGGACACATTTTAGTTTTGTTCATACAGATGCTCATGACTGGTATGTAGCATAGCTCTTAGTTTTGCAGTTTTGGGGCGCTGACTGCAGTGAAAAGAGATTTAGTGACAGTGTAGAAAATGCTAGTTGTGTATTTGTATTCGTGTGGCTTGAGTTAGATCCTGTATGGATCAGCGCCTTGAGCAGCTCTAAAGCTGGAAAAGCGCTATATAAGAACGATTGAGTAAAATAAAGACATAAGCCTACATTTGTAAACACATTGCAGAGGACATATTTTACGCTAGTTTTAATGGAGTTTTTTATAAAGAGCCAGGATATAATACTGCCGCATCTCAGTATTAGGTTCCGGGCGACGAATTGCTGGTTTTAAGAATTTTCTTGTGTATTTAAAAACAATTCTTTACAGTGTAAGCTATACATATGTTTAAGTTTTGCGTTGATGGAGACTGTAGTGTGCAACTTATTTTATTGTAAGTTTTGAAGATTAACAATGCAATACACAGTTGTTTAATTTTTTTTTGCCACCCTACAGATTATAATTGTATGTTTGTATTAATGCTCATAGCAAGGCATATTTACTTTTCGTATTGGTATATGCGTTTCGGGTATTGGTTTGTATAGCTCTGGAAGGATCAGTTAATTTAAGCTTTCCAGCGAGCGACTATTACTTTTCGCAAAATGTGTTTGTGGGACGTTCTGTTGCTAATTCTTCTTCTTTTCAACAGGAAAACTGTATCCAGTGGTTTTAAATTTCATCGCCTTCTAAATAACTTTTATAAACGTTTATTATGAAAGTGCCACTTTGCACCTGAAAGTAGTTCAAGAAAACCGTGTGCAACATAATAAACGTTGTGAAAAAGAAGTACAACATTGAAAACGCTTTTTTTTTCCGAGATACAATTGTGTTCAAAGTGAGAAATACATTTTAGAAAACCCTGTGTGACATTGATAAAAGCGTTGACAGAGAGAGAGAGAGAGAGAGAGAGAGAGAGAGAGAGAGAGAGAGAGAGAGAGAGAGAGAGAGAGAGAGAGAGAGAGAGAGAGAGAGGATAAAAACTTAACAGAACAGCTCGCAACCCTGTACTTAAAGTTTGTGTTCAAAACTTTTTTTTGTTTGTTGAAACGTTTGGAACGTTTTGAGAAAGGAGCCATAATGACTATCTGGTGCATCTATTTCGTGACTGCGATAGTCTCGGTGTGCCCAGTACTTCCGGTGCAAGGGGCCACAACTCCAAATCTAAGGAAGAACATGGCAGCTCCATCCGCTCAAGGAGCTAAGAGCCCTTCCAATGACAACAGGATTCCGGTACCAGATGTGAGCCGCTCTGCCCGGCCGCAGCTGGATCCACCCAACGCCTTCAGACCTCGGACTCAGGGTATTGATGGACCAGTTGCACCTCCGGAAACAACTTACACCCCTCCCGTCCCCGACTGCGGCAATCTGTGCATCTGTGGCAGAATTGGCGGCGGAGGGCTGAGAATGGAATGTACCAATCCTGGTCTTTTGACGACCCTGCCAGACCTAGGCCTCGAAAACGCCAGCGTCGTAGAATTGTGAGTAATAATAATAATAATAATAATAATAATAATAATAATAATAATAATAATAATAATAATAATGTGCAGTGATATCCTCCACACCATAATCATCCAAATTAGCGTTATATGTGTTTGTTTTTTGTTTGTTTGTTTTAAGATAGATTCTCATCATTCTGTCCGTAACGTTGCCTTAGTTATTACCATCATTATCATCAGCAGTAAATAAATAAATATTAATTCTCAAACAATAAAAATACCGTTGTCTTCTAAAGAAATTCAAAATTCTATAGAAAATAAATTTGTAAAAGTAAGTAAACTTAATTGCAACTATAATAAACCTTGTGGAATTGCTAGATCAATGAGGGGCCGGGTAGCTCAGTTGGTAAGAGCGTCTTGCTAGTAACCGAAAGGTCGCTGGTTCGAATCCCGGATTGGTCAACATGTGATCATATTATTTTCCCCTTTACCAACAACTGGCCCGCTGGTGTCAGTATAAATCGGTCCAGTAGTCACCTATATGCGAAAGTGTCGTGTGACTATAATCTACATACAAACAAGCAAACAAACTAGATCAATATCAAGCATGGCACATAGAATAATATTATACTCCAGTAAAACCAAATATTGTAACAATGTGAAATGTATATGTGGTGAATCTATTTCACTGAAACATGTATTATTTCAATTTAGTAATATGCGTCCATTTTTGACAAATGATGTCTCTATTATCGATTCCATTGATAACATAAGCTTTGATGTAAGCGTTAGATTAGCAAAAGCTTTTATTGATTCTCCAGTTGCCCAATTTATATAATTATGAATTTTATATGTATGGATGTATGTATGTATCTGGTGTAAATGTGTGTGAATAAAATGGCAATAGCTATTGCCTTTTATTGTTGCATTTTTATTACCTTACACTAAAACATTCATGTAACCTATATTGATGATACAAAGCAATCAGCTGAATCGTATAGCTGTCACAAACCTCCCAAGCGCATCTGCTAGGTTTATTATTAACTAGGCATCTAAAGCAGCTAATTTAAACAGTTATTTGTCACGCTTGGATTCGCATACATTTAAAAATATATATATTATGTATATTAATATATTTTGTCTATCAGTTGTTATCATCCTTACCACCGCCTTAGTTACTGTCGCCATCATCATCATCATCATCATCATCATCATCATCATCATCATCATCATCATCATCATCATCATCGTTATCATCATCATCTTCTTCTTCTTCTTCTTCTTCTTCTTCTCTGAATCGATAAATCAGTCAGTCAATCAACCAGTCCGTCAATGGGACAACAATGTCGTCTATTACACGTAGTACATCTTTTAATTACATGACCTAACAACGTCATAAATGTGTATATTTACGTCATTACGCCAATCGCAGCACGAATAATGGTATTGGATGCAGTCAACATAAGTTTTAAAGTAACATTTTATCACACCCACTATCTGTCTCTGTCTCTGTCTCTGTCTCTGTCTGTCTGTCTGTCTGTCTGTCTGTCTCTCTCTCTCTCTCTCTCTCTCTCTCTCTCTCTCTCTCTCTCTCACATAGACTGTATAATTATAAACTACCCCTCCCTCGCATTGATTTATACAAAAATAGCCTATCGTTTAATGGAGCTAGTGTATGGAACTCTCTCCCTCTGGAGTGTAAACATTGCGACACACTGTTTTCTTTCAAATGTAAATTATGTAGGCATCTGCGAAATTAATTATAAAAGTGATGTATAACAACATAATTATATGACAACACAGTCATTCATGTAATTATTAACTTATTTATTTATTTATTTATTATTATTATTATTATTATTATTATTATTATTATTATTATTATTATTATTATTATTATTATTATTATTATTATTATTCTAAGGGTGAAGGATATGGGGAGGAAGGATGGTTGCCTAAAATTGTTTAAAGATAATGATGAAGATGTTGGTGTGACTGTGTTTGCATGTGTGTGAGTGATATGATTTCCAAGTTAAAGTTACAGATTCAGATTCAGATTTTTATTTAAAGTCTTTTCATTGATTAAATGATATTAGACTTTCACAAACATATATATGCATAGACATACACACAAACACACATGCATAAACATAAACACATATTTATGTACTTAATCAAAAAATGTTTTTTATGTCAGTATGTAAGATAATGTAAGTAATTTTTTTCTATAAGTGTATGATTATATAAAATATCTGTCATACTATCGGTTTCATTGATCGAGACATTATTTGCCTTGTATAATGGTAATAATGTTGTACATTCAAATAATAAATGTTGTACAGACATTGGTTGCTGACATATACAATGAATATCAGTAATGTATTTTGTGCTCCATGAATTCAAACGCATTTTATATATGATTTTTGAAACATTTCTATTACATGATAAAATGTTATGCTTGTTTACTGATTTTTGAAAATGTCTTTCTACTAATGAAATCAATTCATGCCTAGATAATGTAATATTACAATTTGATATCGAATTTGTATTTTTAGCTCCAATTTTGGCAAGTTTGTCAAAGTTAAAGTTACAGGTTAATTATTATTATGTTAATTTCTTAAGGGACAGATTGGAAGATTAGACTGTATCATTAGTCTAAAATCTTTATCCCTAATACAAAAGTTTCAAAGTTTCAAAGTTTCTCTCTCCACCTTCTATCATAACGATCTCTCTTGAACCGCCGCGCTTTCAGTTCGATGGCAGAAAGAGCCCGTGACAGAATCCCGTGTTGTTATTATTATTGTTTTAGATCAATGCTTGCAACAGCTGCCTTTCTGGCCAATATGTTCATCACATCGTGTGGTTGGTCTCCCTCGTATTGTCTCTCAACAGCTACAGTAGACCGCACGCGTTTACGGACACACTCGAGTGCGTTCAACCCCCATGAATATTCTATATAATTTTGTACAGTACACGAATTAGGGCGATACACCTACACGAATTAGCGCAATGTGGCATGTGTTTTGTTATAGATTGCTTTTGTTGCGAAACAAGTCTTATGTGTTTTAAGGAACTAAATTGGACCCATTTTAGCATGACATATCTTTTCTTTATATTCGCAGTGAGTGTTGCACCACCGGAGAAAACTAAGCTTAAGCCCACAAGTAAACCTCTTTGAAAAGTACGAGGTTGATATAAAACGGAGTTGGCACAGTGAGTTAGTGGCCGGTTTCCTATGCCGAAGGTTGCGGATTCGATTCCTGCCAGGGGCGAAGTTATTTGACTTAGGTACGAGAATATTAATGTCACCGAGGGTTTTCTCCGGGTACTCCGGTTTCCTCCCACCCTTCAAAAAAGGTATTGGATGCAGTCATTCTAAAATTTCACAAATAAAAATTCGATTTTCTTTTGCGTCTTCTAATAGCGACGTTCCTTTACACCACATGTTTGAGTGATGAATGTGTGTGTGTTGTGTATGTAGGAGTGTTTGTAACATGTGAGCGCTTATGTTGGTTATAGGTCGCCGCTCTTTGAGTCTGATTTAGGACTAAGGCGCGTATAGCATCCATTATTATTATTATTATTATTATTATTATTATTATTATTATTATTATTATTATTATTATTATTATTATTATTATTATTATTATTATCTTATTATTATTATTATTATTATTATTATTATTATTATTATTATTATTATTATTATTATTATTATTATTATTAGTAGTAGTAGTAGTAGTAGTAGTAGTAGTAGTAGTAGTAGTATCTTATTATTATTATTATTATTATTATTATTATTATTATTATTATTATTATTATTATTATTATCTTATTATTATTATTATTATTATTATTATTATTATTAGTAGTAGTAGTAGTAGTAGTAGTAGTAGTAGTAGTAGTAGTAGTAGTAGTAGTAGTAGTAGTATCTTATTATTATTATTATTATTATTATTATTATTATTATTATTATTATTATTATTATTAGCTTGATAATACCAATAAAGTTGATTCCAAACATTTAGCACCGCAGGGAGTGTGTGGGTATAGTAGGCACATCTGTGTGTGTGTGTGCGTGTGTGTGTGTGGGTGTGAGTGAGTGTGTGTGTGAGTGTGTGTGATTGTGCATGCGTGCGTTCAGGGTGACCTTGAGTTAAAATCAAAGCAGCGATCGATATGAGGTGCGTGAGGAAATATTCACAAAAGAGTGCCGTAGTAAGAATACTTCTTTAACCGCATTAACCCTTTTCTTATTCTGCGACGTATTGTCATCCAGTTAAAAGACAATACGGCTAGGTATCCATACAACGGGAACCGGACGCAGGGCGGTATGGAAGAGAGTCGCCGTTAGAATGCAATCATTCTGTTTCATGGTTACAAGCAAACAAACACACACAGTTAGACACTCACACTCACGTAGCCATCTGCACATCTCAATCCGCTGCCGTTTACGCCAGATGGATGCGCACCTTTAAGAAGATCTTAGCGCAGGTAATTACTGTTGAAATTCCGATTATTCACGAAGGCACGGGCATCAAAGAGTCGACTGGTGATTGATGATTGATTTTTCCCCCCTAAGTGCGGCTGTCGTGATGGTTAAATGATGGTGATTATGATAATGATTAGAGGCTTGCATATACCTCTAAAACCCGTGTTACGTGTACCTTAGCATTCTCGGTGTATCACACTTGCGTATCAGAGATTTATTTGGAATAATAATAATAAGAAGAAGAAGAAGAAGAAGAAGAAGAAGAAGAAGAAGAAGAAGAAGAAGAAGAAGAAGAAGAAGAAGAAGAAGAAGAAGAAGAAGAAGAAGGGTATTTTATATAGCGCTTTTTCCTAATGACATCAGTTCAAAGCGCAGTTCTCACGCATTTATACTTAACGTTAACATCGAAACACATACGAGAAGAAGTGAAACAAAAACGAGACAATAATAAAGTATGCAAAGACATAATACAAACATGAAAAAGAACATTTACAAGTAAACTAGAAAAGACGAAGGAGGGAGGGAGGGAGGAGGAGGAGGAGGAGGAGGAGGAGGAGGAGAGCAGCTAAGGAGTGAAGGGGCTGGGACTAGCCTTGAAATAATCCTTCTGACGCACGACTTTGCAGTCTCTTGACATTTCGAGGGTTGGGGTGAATTAATAGGGTGTGGCTGGAAATGATGGTGGGTGGTGGTGGTGGTGAAGATGGGTGGGCGTGAAGGTGGGGAATGATGGGGGTGTTACACGACTATTTATCAATAGCCGAGTCAGCCCCCATGCTTGAATCTTGACAAGTGTAACTCGAATTCGTTTATCCACGCAGCATGTTCACTCAGCAACAAAGCAGGAATCGTCGTATAAAGTTGTCCAACTTTATTCAGCAAATATCAACAACTGCATACAAGATCGCTTTCCGAAAAATCACTTCAAAGATCATCCTCAAAAATCATCATAAATCACTCTACAATCAGACCGTGCATTACTTAAATACTCTCTGCAATTGAGAAAAAGTTCGAACATTCCAGCATGACGCAATAACACCCAATTATTACTATTTAAAAAAAAAAAAAAAAAGATAGTCACCGGAACTATGCACTATCCTACGTCATACGTGTTTACGAATCTAGATGATTCGTAAGATCGGGAAGCTTCGATCGATAATAAAGAAGTAATTCTAGAAAATTTTCAACAATATCGACCGACGAAAATTATAAACATTATACAAAGCTTCCTCTGACAACAACGCAAAATCAAATCAAAGGTAAATATACCCTACTATTGCATACTTTGCCAAACCAAACGATCGACAACAGCAACAAGTGCAAGAGAGCCCATACCTTGGTATCCTGATCTCATCAGACCTAAAATGGGCTTCCCATATTGCCAACATCTGTCGCAAGGCAGGATCAACTTTGGGCTTTCTTCGCCGGAACCTACGGAATTGCCCCCAGGGGAGTAGACGTTTGGCGTACATCTCACTAGTACGGTCCACGCTTGAATATGGAGCTACGATATGGGACCCTTATTTGAAACAGGAGGTAGATAAGCTTGAAAGAGTTCAACGTCAGGCAGCCCGCTTCATAACAAGAGACTATAAGTCCCGGAACCCAGGTTGCGTGAGCGCCATGCTGGAAACCCTGAAACTCCCATCACTTGAAGAACGACGCAGGCAGCTTCGCCTCAAACTCTTCCACAGAATGGTAGATGGTGAAATCCCAGCACTACCTCCTGACAAGTTCCTCCACCCTGCCCCTACCGGCCGACGAAAAATACGTCCTACAAGGTTTAAAGACTACAGCAGTGACAACATCGTCCAAAGGCAAGCGGTGAATAACTCGCGCGGCTTCCGCATCCCTCCATGCAGGACCGAACAGTACAAGCACTCATTCTTTGTACGGACTGCAGTCGAGTGGAATCAACTAAGCAACGATGACATCGCCAGCGCAGCATCACCAGCGCTGAGGACGTCACCGCTAGGGCTGTCAATCCACTGACCAATTCCATGTTTTTAACCAGTTTTTAAAACCAGTGACATTGGAAGTTTTAACCAAGACCCTCCAACAAGTAGCTTGCGCCCCCAGGTCCATCACGACGATAGCCAACAAGGCTCCTGTGACGTATTATTCCAGATCCAGATCCAGATCGTGCGCGTCTCAGTCGTAACAGGGGGGCAAAGGGAGTTAAACCTCCATCCAACTGCAGACTTACAACGCAGCGACAGCCCTTGTTGCGCAACATCATCAACAATCGTACGTCTGACTCAAAATCTGGCTTCACCTGCTGCTGATTTTGCACGGAATTATTTTGGTGGAGACAATGAATCTGGTTTATGTCTACACAGTCTCAGAGGGTAAGACACAAGACTATGTATGCACCGAGTAAAAAATGTTACAAGGATTTTGGTGTGGCATGGCGACAATAAAAGAGGCCTACATTCTCACTTACAGAGCTGTCCCCTTTACGCTTTGTGTCCGGGGACGTTAATCTATTTACGTATACCGTAACTTACAGGGCCCCATGCCATACACTCAATTGTCAATCATCCTGTATACAGCACTAAAAGATTAGGCCAACACAGTATTAAAACACAAAACCAGACATATATCACAAGTTAGGTAAGTGGGAGGTATGTGGCTGGGGTAAAGTTGGGTTGGGGATTAAAGTTCAACCCTAGTGTAGCAGTGTAGAGCAGCAACAGCAGCAAACAATGCCTGTTACGCAACATCTTCAGCGTCAACACCAACAGCTGTGTGACTGATCTAAACTCTGCTGCTGTTTTGCACGGGGAAATTGTCCTTTTTGTTTGAAGCGATCCTTATGACATCCTCACAGCAGATCTCCAACGAAGAATACAAAGCATGGAGATGAGGTGCTACAGAAGACTTTTGGGCATTTCCTATACCCAACACATCACCAACGACGAAGTCCGACAGACCATCACACAAGCCATTGGACAACACGATGACCTGCTCACAGTGGAGAAGAAACGGAAACTCCGATGGTATGGCCACGTCACCAGATCATCAGGCCTTGCAAAGACCATTCTGCAAGGAATAGTGCAAGGAGGTAGAAGAAGAGGGATACTGAAAAAGAGGTGGGAGGACAACATTCGAGAATGGACTGGTTTGACACTGAGCGAAGCCATCAGGGCTGCTGAGGACAGAGAAAGATGGAGTATGCTGGTTAAACGATCATCTGTGGTGCCCCTACGACCTCCGGGTTACGGGACATGATAGGATAGGATAGGATCCTTATGACAAAATAGTATCTCCTCAGTCTCTGAGAGAGTTGGGGTGTAGGATGAGGATGTGGGAGGTGTTGAGGTTAAATCTTAATCCTACTGCAGACGCGCAGAGCAGCAACAGCAGCAGCAGCAGCAACATCTGTTAAGCAGCTTCATCTACATTAACATCAACAGTCGTATGACTGACCCAAATCCCGGCTTCATTTGCAGCTGGGGGCCCGGTAACATGAGAGAGCGAGAAAGGTCGCACGACTGCCAATCACGCCGTCGGAACGGCGTATGACGTCAAAACGAGTAACATGAAACATTTTGACCGTCGCCCGACGTGCTGTCGAACGACGGAATTTGGTAAGACCGCAGTCGTATGAACAGCCACGACCGTGACCGTCGGTAGGCCAGTTTTCGCGACGGTCGTGTGACGAGAACAACAATAGCTGCTATACACAGTTTACGCAGTTATAATCCAAACAGTCACACAATGCATACGTTTACATAATATGATTTACTCTCTGACTTGTTAATATAAAGCTTTACAAACACATTGTGTATTTTATTCATCTACTTTGTTAATGAAATATCCTACGTTTCATGCTTGGTAAAAAGCATATATAGTATAGCGTCCATTAATAAAATGCATTAATATAATCAATACTCGTAAATTACAACAACAGAAATAATAATAAGTAATTTTGTTTATTAAATAAATTAGATTATTAAAACATATTCCGTAGCATAGAACCAGCGGAACAATCCCTTCATCTGCAAAAACAATACAAAAGTTTTATTGTCAAGTGAACGCACAAGCATTTAGTAAACGCTGCAGCACACTAAGAACTGTACACATAACGCTGATGACCATGTTGAAAAAACAAATGCAATAAAAATATAACAACATTTTGTATACAGGCTTATTTAGTAGCCAGTACTCTCACCCTATATCGTTAGTAGAAAGGTAATAAAAAAAAAAAAATCATATTGAAAAATGTAAAGTTTGGAGTTTTTTACAACGTGGATTCTCTATGAACTGACACGGCACGCTGTCACATTCGTCAGTCATGGATTCACATCCACCTGAGACAGAAGCAAAAGCATCTTCATTAATAAAGTATATACAAACAAGTTGCTTTAGCTTACACAAATAAAAAAAATGCAATTACTATTTAAAAATAGTTAATCGTTGATTCAGAACATAAAGGCAAATTGTGCTACAATCACAATTTCAGAAATAGTAATACTTCTACTATGATTGATAACAAGTGTTCAGTAATAACTGTATACATAGAAAATGCAAGTGGACAACAGTATAATCATCATGAGACGATACTGATGTTTCTATTCCGCCTCGTATTCTTCCTCATGACTACCTGTATTAGTACTAATTAATATACGCCAGGGGCGGACGAGGGGGGGGTTTCCGGGGTTTCCGGAAAGCCCCCCCCCCCCCCCCAGGCCCCCCCCCCCACCCAAAAAAAGGAAAAAAAAAAAAGAAGAAGAAGAAGAAGAAGAGGAGAGAGAGAAAAAGAGAGAGAAAAAAAACCTTTAATATATATAAAATTATAAAAATTAAAATTTAAAAAAAAATAAAAATAAACATAAAATAAATAAATAAATAAATTATATATATATACATTTAATTTTATTTTTTTAATTATTTTTTTTTCATTTTTTTTTTTGGGTACGAGTATTTGACCTTTCCCACAATATGCAAGCCCTCGCAATCTTCTCCCTAAAAAACTTCAATCATTGCAATCATTCTAAACAATCTCCAGATGAACACCGTCTTTCGTGCTCCACAAAGAGCAAAGCTGATATTTCACGTCTTCGGCGACATTCTATTTATTTATTTATTTATTTATTTATTTTATTTTTATTTTTATTTATTTTTTTTAAACAGTGGGTGGGGGGAGGGGGCGCCACGAGCGGAAGAAATGAAAAGAAAGAAAACGATATTCCCAATGGATAATATAATGGATTACGACAGGAGTGCCCAATACGTGAATCGCGTAGCAGTAAAAAAAATTGACGTCAGCCTATTATATGACTATATATATGTTTTGCATTTTGGTGGTAGGTAGATCATTTTGGCTTGGTCATTTTAAAAGTACCTCGCATGCTGAAAAAGTCATAGTGTGGGTAACCCTGGCTTACGTTGACGTTTTAGCAAAAAGACAAATAGTCAAAGTTCCGTCCCTTTGCTTGCTTATTCCGACTCGCGCCAGCGCTTCAAACTGCCGCGAACGCCGTCGTTGAAGCCCTCCGATTCAAAAGGTGTGGCAAAGCTCAGTACATATTTTGGGAGCAAAGGAGGTAATTATTATTTTGATAATTTAATCTTACTAGTAAATAACATATCCTATCCTATCATATCCTATCCCATAACTCGGAGGTCGTAGGGGCACCACAGATGATCGTTTAACCAACGTACTCCATCTTTCCCTGTCCTCAAGCAACCCTGATTGTTTCGCTCAGTGTCAAGCCAGTCCAGTCTCGAATGTTGTCATCCCACCTCTTTTTCGGTCTCCCTCTTCTTCTACCTCCTTGCACTGTGCCTTGCAGGATGGTCTTTGCAAGACCTGATGATCTGGTGACGTGGCCATACCATCGGAGTTTCCGTTTTTTCACCACTGTGAGCAGGTCATCGTGTTGTCCAATGGCTTGTCTGTCGGACTTCGTTTGTTGGTAATGTTCTGGGTATAGGAAATGCCCAGAAGTCTTCTGAAGCACCTCATCTCCATGCTTTGTATTCTTCGTTGGAGATCTGCTGTGAGGGTCCATGCTTCGCAAGCATATAGGAAGATGGAGATGACAAGGGAGCGCAGCAGCCTTACCTTGTAATGTAGACTGATGGTCCTGTCTTTCCAAATTGGCTTCAACCTCGCCAGGGCAGCAGTTGTTTGTGCGATCCTGGAGAGGACTTCCTGTAGGGACCCATTGTCTGATACAATGGCTCCTAAATATTTGAAGCTATGCACTGTGTTGAGGGATTGGACTTGGACTTTGATGTCCGTGTTGGTGCCATGGGTGTTGGTGGTCATCATTTTGGTCTTCTCTGCACTTATTTCCATTCAACAGGCTCTGGAGATGGTGTCAAGCCTCTGTACCAGCCGTTCAAGTTCTTGTTCCGCAAAACGAAGGTTGGACATTTCTCTTCCCCCTATGCTGACTGTGTCTTCGTGGTCTGCAAGGGCATCTGACATAATGCGCTCTAGGAAGATGGTGAAGAGTGTTGGACAGAGTAGGCATCCCTGACGCACACCGATTGTTGATCTGAATCAGTTTCCGATGGCGCTGTTGTGGAGGACTGCACTGGCAGCCATGTCATACAGGCTTTTGATGACTTAAAATTTTAGGGCGGATGTTGTACACTCTCATGGTTGCCCACAGAGCTGCATGCCAGACTCGGTCAAACGCCTTTTTGATGTCTACGAACACATGATATTGGTGCTGTAGATATTTCTCATAGATTATTCTGAGGTTGGAAATCTGTTCAGTGGTACTTCGCGCTGCCCTAAATCCTGCTTGCTCTTCGGCTATGATTTGTTCAGCTTGGGGTTTCAACCTGTTGAGTATTATATTTCAGGAGGACCTTGCTGGGATGGCTGATTTTAGCTGATGGTGCGGTAATTTTCACACTCCTGAAGGTTACCTTTTTTGGGAAGATGACAAGCGACTGGGTCCATGGTGTAGGCCACTCCTCACTCTGCCACATCTTGTTTCACATAATGGTGAGTGCGTGCGTTGATCATCGCTTCTCCTCCTGCTTGAAGCAGTTCCGCGGGTATGTTGTCCACTCCCGCTGATTTCCCCTTCTTCAGCGATTGCACTGCTGCCTCAACTTCTTCTCAGAGAATTGGGAGGATTTCTTCTTCTTCTCTGTTCTCTGGACATGCTAGAACTGATGGGTCTCCGTTTGGTTTGTGGTTGTAAAGGTCAGAGCAGTACTCTGTCCATCTGTCCAAGACTTCTTGTTCTTCTGTAAGGCATAAGCCATTTGCTTTGGATCGTGGAGACCTTGGGCTGTTTAACACTTGTCAGCGGCTTCACAGTCTGGTAGGCCTTCTTGCTGTTGTTATTATTCAGACTGTTATCTATTTCCTGGCACTGAGCTTCTATCCAGTTCTCCTTTGCAGTGCGCATGCCTTTTCGGATGTCATTGTTGATTTTTCGGTAGGCATCAGCTCCCTGTCAGGTGTTCATTTTCTTTGTCATCTCTCTTCGTTTATCACACATGTCCAAAAGTTCAGGTGTGATCCACAGCTTCTTCTTTGACCGGTGCTTTCCAAGGATCTCCGTTGCGGCATCTGTCACAGCTAAGTTCAAGGTGGTGGTCATGGTGTTGACATCTACTTCACCAGCTCTTAAAATGAGCAGTGGTGCAAATTTCCCTCCAATTGTGGCCTGAAATATTTCTGTTACCTCCGGGTCTTGGAGTTTGTCCAGGTCGAACTTCAGTCTAGTGCACTTTGCTGTGTTTACTCTCTTCAAGTGAAGCCGGAAAGACATCATCACAAGATTGTGGTCACTTCCGATGTCTGCTCCTGGAAAAGTGCGTGTCCTGCCAATGTTGATGCTTGATCTGAAGCGTTTCTTGACCATCGTTAACATTTACCGAGTAAGTCCCTTTAATAGAATTTTGGAAACCCTCCCCCAAAAACTAACTGATCCGCCCCTGTACGCATAAGATAAATCAACATTTAACAATGCTAGGAAGAGCTTTGTTTCTGTATACAATTTTTTTAAAATCCACATACTCACCCTTGATATTTGATAGTGTGTCAGAATCATGTCCAATAAGGTGATCTAATACAACCTCCACACACCACGGTTTGTGGGGTGGTTGACCGCCGCCTGTCTTTTGTGTAGTTTTTATCCATTTTCGAGCCACGCTCTTCATATCTCTAATTTTTTTTTTGTAATTGAAATGGAGTTTCTTTTAACTCCGCCCGCACTAATGTGTGTCAAAATTTCATCCCAGTTTTACCTTTTTTTTAACATCTGTTACCTTTGTGCTGTGCTTATCTTCCAACAAACTTTTGTTGGGAATATACATTGATAGTTGTTTTCTGTCATATGTGTCCACCATGTTGATTTCTGTGGAGGAAAGTTGTCGTGACCGAAAGGCGTTACTTTCGTAAAAAATAGTACCACAAATCATATA
Source organism: Oncomelania hupensis (assembly GCA_036898135.1). Lineage (NCBI taxonomy): Eukaryota > Metazoa > Mollusca > Gastropoda > Littorinimorpha > Pomatiopsidae > Oncomelania > Oncomelania hupensis. The sequence continues at coordinate 48,019,057 of CM072511.1, read as the reverse complement.
TATATTGTACACAACCAAACAAAAAAATAGCCCCCCCCCCTCTCCCTTCTCTTGAAACAACTAATTAAGAACAATAATAGTGTAAGAAAAATAAAAACAATCACACTAACATATCTCTTACAATAGACTAATAACTTTAAAAATCTTGTGGGTGGGATGTGGGGAAAAAAAAAATTGCATTCGAACCGCATCCTACGTAATCAAGATGATGAAGCTTTCGTCACTGCGCCAACTTCCAATTACTGTTTTGATGAGTAAAATATCATTCATATTTGTCTTCTTCTTTTCTGTCACAATCATGTTATGTTTGTCTTCAACTAAGTGCTTGTTTAGGATGTACAGAGAAAACTATTCATTGTATTATATATTACTATAACAAAGTAGTGAGGAACTTTTTTAAAACTCGAATAGTCCGGAAGTTGTTGCGATTCTAAACATAGTAGGCCTATTACGATAGTGCGGTCGTGCGACGAAACAGTCGCACGGCTGAACCGTTGGTACGCCTGCTCATGTTACCCATTCCTGATTTTGCGCTGAACGATTTTGTAGACGACAGGAAGCCTGCTCTAATCCTCTCCCATTTCAAATGAAATATTTCTCTCGGAGACATGTGCGGTATACTCCTTCTTTTCCCACACACGCCTCCACGGTATCTTCTTATTCTTGTTGTTGTTGTTGTTGTTGTTGTTGTTGCTGCTTCTTCTTCTTCTTCTCCTCCTCCTCCTCCTCTCCAGTAATGGTATTGGATGCAGGGAGTCTAAAATTTTAAAACAAACTCGATTTCATTTCTTTCGTCTAATAGTGATTTCCCTGCCTTTACACCACATGTTTGAGTGATATGTTTGCTTGTTGTGTATGTAGGAGTGTGTGTAGTATGTGAGCGTGTATGTTTGCTACAGATCGCCGCGCTTTGAGTCTCTTGTTGGAATTAGTATTTGTTTAAAGGATCCAGTCGACTGCAAAGAGGCGAATCAGGATCACAACATGGTTGAAAGAGGGCTCACCTCTGATCTGTTTAAAAGATCTGCTAAAACTGAAGGCACCCCACCAGCCGGTCACTTTACAAGAAAGGAATACCATGCTGGAGACGCTGAGGTTGCACTCTAATTTATCGATTCCCCGTTTACAAAAACAAAATAGAATATAAACATCATTATAAAATATTAACAAAACACATACATATAAAATGTCTACATTGCTAAATAATAATGCAATAAAAAGCCCTAGTGACCATTTGGCAGGGAGCGTCTAAAATCCCCATGCTGCCCCAACAGGCCCCCATGCACAAATGAGGAGTTTGGGAGTTTTCAAGAAAAAGGTAGGTGACGGGTCTGGCAAAGAAGATAGTAAATTGATAGAACAGATTAGGACTGAGAAAGAACAATTAAGAATGACAGAAACAGAGGTAAGCTTAATTTAAAGCACTAAATTTCCACAAAGTGGGGATACTTTTTATACAGAAACCCACGGCACCCCAACGGGAAGGATATTGGAATAAGTCGCGCATTACATCCACTAGTAGTAGTAGTAGTAGTAGTAGTAGTAGTAGTAGTAGTAGTAAGCATGACTTGCATCACCAGGTAACCATTGTTCTATCCACATTGCAACCTCCACTTCTTTTGTTCGTTTTCTAAAGCATAATAAAAGTGCTCGTGTTTATTAGTTTAGTAGTTATTCATGTGTGTACTGTTCTGCTAATCAGATCACTTTACAGTCCCGAGCCTCTCATTCAGTAAGCATGAATACAGCGACTTCAAATACTTAATTGTTCTTATTGTTAATTGTGCTGCTGCTGTTCTTCTTCTTCTTCTTCTTCTTCTTCTTCTTCTTCTTCTTCTTCTTCTTCTTCTTCTTCTTCTTCTTCTTCTTCTTCTTCTTCTTCTGCTTGCTTTTGTGTATGTGTTGTATTCAACTACGAACACGATAATGTCGACGAGGACGATGTCGACTGTGATGATGATGTCATGATGATGATGATGGTGATGATAATGATGATTATGGTGATGATGTTGATATTGATGTTGATGATATTGCTGCTTCTGCTGCTGAGATGTTAGCCTACCATCGTGAACCTGCTATATGCGAGCAAAGAATTAATGGAACGACACTGAAGTTAACGCGTATTTCGACGACAACGACGACGACGGCGACTTTGGCAATGACGACTAAACAGTGACGAAAGTTGGACATTGCTGTAGTATGCTTACGAACTTTTGATTGAATTGTGTTCCAACTTTCTGGCCACTGGATTAGCGGGCAATCAATGAATGGTATGCAAATTGCCTCATGTCGACGTATACGATCAAGGTGCGTAGTGTGTGAGTGTGTGTGTGGGTTTGTGTGTGTGTGTGTGTGTCTGTGCGTGTGTCTGTGCGTGTATATGTCTGTCTATCTGTGTGCGTATTTGCATTTTATTAGCGTACAAAAGATGATTAACCTCTGTTTTATGTCTCTCTTTGTCTCTCTATCTTCTCTTTCTGTGTCTTTGTCCCTCTGTCTTTTCTCTCTCTCTCTCACTCTTTCCCCCCCCCCTCTCTCTCTCTCTCTCTCTCTGTATTTGTCTCTCACCTCTCCTCTCTCCCCAACTGCCCTAGGCTAGGATGTTCAGTTGTTTACTCCAATGAGAGTGGTAATTGATCGCCCAAGGTGATTCATTCTTTTGCCAGGCCTTTTTTTTCCTAAAGAAAAATACGTTTATCTGGTTATTGTTGTTGGTGGTGGTGTTTGGTGGTTCTCTTCTTCTTCTTCTCCTTCTTCTTCTTCTTCTTCTTCTTCTTCTTCTTCTTCTTCTTCTTCTTCTTCTTCTTCTTCTTCTTCTTCTCCGCATCCTCTTTCTCTCCTCTCTCTCTCTCTCTTTCTCTCTTTTTCTTTCTCTTATACTTGGTGAATGAAAAGGAAGCTAAAATTAGAAAGTCAGAAAGCCTTCATGACAAAGTTCACAGTCTGAATATAGTAGCTCTGTTATCTATTGCATTGAGGTGACCAAAATTGACTTCAAGCTAGACGCCTCTTCTCTCACGGTTATATACCAGGCTTATCTTTTTGATATACAAAAGAACCCCGGAAAATATAATGCCTGCACTGTGGTCAGACGCGACGCGACGTTCGTTGCAATTTACGGTACTGTAGTTTCGTCACACGTTCAGGCGAGGCGATTTGACGCGGAATATTTCTTAACACTAATGACGCATCGGAGCCGGAGTCAGAGAGTTATGGAGGTAGGTAGCGAAGTGGATGGGTATAGAGAGGACGAAATAGATATGAAGTGGTGGGGCTGGAGGTGAGGGTGGTGGTGAAATAGTGTCGGGATGCGCCGGCTATTTGGTAGGAACGTGTTTAATGAGTTGGGTAAAATGCATGTTTTGCCTAAAATTAATGTTCTTTTTTGTTGTTGTTGTTGTTCTTTTTCCTTATTTCTTTCTTTTCGTTTGTGTGTCTGCCTTCCTTTTATTTTCTTTCTTTCTGTAGATATTTCTTTCTTTCTTTAACCCCATCTTTCTCTCTTTCTTTTTGTGTCTCTCCCTGTCTGTCTCTCTGTCTCTGTGTGTCTGTGTTTCTTTTCTTTGTGTGTCTGTCTCTGTGTGTGTGCCTGTCTGTTTCTTTCTCTCTCTCTATCTCTCTCTCTGTGTCTCTCTCTCTCTATCTCTCTCTCCTTCTCCTCCTCCTCCTCCTTCTTCTTCTTCTTCATAGTAGTAGTAGTTGTTGTAGTAGTAGTAATCTGAGTGACGTGAAGTGAATTGAGAAAGTTTTAACTAATGCATTAAATTGTGTGTATGTTTTCCAGAGGCGAGTAATTAAGGTGAGGACCTGTATAGAGAGTTAGTCTCAATTCATGAAGTGCCTTTTGTGCTAATGAATGCAATGACGTTTATCTTTGATCTATATCGAGTTGTCCATAAATCAATCTTTGCCAAAATAGCGGATGGAAAAGTTTCTTTTTCTTTTTCTTCTCATTTGTTCTCTGAGCTGACTGTCTGTTGGTGTCGAAATCTTACATTTATAAAGATTAATCCTATCACAAGGCAGAAAAAACAACTGTGACTCGTAATTATTACTTACGGGCACCCAATCAGAAGACACTAAACAACTGTGAGGTTTAATCATTACTTACGGTAACCAATCAGACGACTCAACACCATTGTGAGTGGTACGTAATCATGACTTGAGGTTGCCAATCAGAGTAATTGTCAGTTTGTAATCATGACTTACGGCAACCAATAAAATGGATCGACACAACTGTGAGTCGTAATCTTGACTTGCGGCGGCCAATCAGCGGCATGGCAGCACTAATACCGTTCACAGCTGGTGACAAGAGACTTAACCCGTGTGTCTTTGCGTGTCCAGCCGAGATACCTCAGGATTGCGTCTGTTGTTCATTACGTCCCGAAAATAGGTCACTGTGAAATTGTTATGTTTTCGTCCCCCCGATACAAAAAGGTCAATACGAGATCCAGATCAAGGTTAATGCGCACGTGACGCTTGTTTTCATCGAGTTTGACCACAGAGCCACTGGAGAAGTTGGATATGGAGAATGAGAGAGAACAGGAAGAGGAAGGAGAGAAAGAGGAGGAGACGAAGACGATGAAGAAGAAGAAGAAGAGGAGGAGGAAGAAGAAGAAGAAGAAGAAGAAGAAGAAGAAGAAGAAGAAGAAGAAGAAGAAGAAGAAGAAGAAGAAGAAGAAGAAGAAGAAGATTATATTACATTACATTACATTACATGATTATTGCTTTAGATCCAGCGGACTCTTCCGAGCCAAATCAGGACCGGACAACCCCTGATCCGCATAAAAGATCTGCCTGCTGAAACAACCCTAGTGGTAAAACTGAAAGCTCTCCTCTCAGTCTCCACCAGCCAGTCACTTTACAATAAATACATCCCACGCAGGGGACGCTGAGGCTGTACTCTAATTTATCGAACCCCGTTTACAAAAACAAAATAGAATAGAAACATCATTATAAATTATCAACAAAACACAATAACATCATAGGAAGCCCAAGTGACCACGTTGCAGAAAGCGTCCAATATTCCCAAGCTGATCCAACAGACCTCATACACAAAAAAAGAGTCTTGACCCGGAAGAGTTTTCAAGAAAAAAAGGTAGGTGACTGGTCTAGCGAAGAAGAAGATAGTATAGCAGATTGATAGAACAGAGCAGGAATGAGAAAGAGCAAATGAGAAAGACAGCGACAGTGGGAATTTAAAGCACTAAATTTCCAGAAAGTGGGGATACTATTTATACTGAAACCCCCGGCACACCAACGGGGGTAGAAGAAGAAGAAGAAGAAGAAGAAGAAGAAGAAGAAGAAGAAGAAGAAGAAGAAGAAGAAGAAGAAGAAGAAGAAGAAGAAGAAGAAGAAAGAAGGAAAAGGAAAAGAAATGAACATTGAGGTTTAATGCCTATACCCACCACTTTCGATTGATGGCGGGGATAACAGTCCCAGGAAAAAAAGGAGTTGGGACTTAAATCAACACTGAGCCACAACAATCATAATGCTAAAACGAACAGTGAAAAATTGCCACTTTTATTTCACCACCATAGGATTCGAACCTTAGTCATTGGTGTGCCAGGCAAGACAGTACTCTACCACTTGAGCTAAGGCGGTGGGAGAAGAAGAAGAAGAAAAAGAACAACAACAACAACCACAACAACAACAACAACAACAACAACAACAACAAATAGAAGCAGAAGAAGAAGAACAAATAGAAACAGAAGAAGCGAAAACAGAAGAAGAAACAGACGAAAAAACAGAAGAAGGCGATGACGATATATAAATAAACCACGACCATCTAGCCGGATTTAAAGAAATATGTTTCAGCTTTGTATTTTAATTATCAACCTGTCCCACTCTTTCCAGCGGTGACAACGAGTTAATCCTGTGATAACGAAGCCGACACTGACAGATAAGCGTGTTTGGGAACCTTTGTGCACTGGAAAAAGCATAATTTACAACAGTACAAAGCCTCAAGAGCAACACCGTGGTTTCTTTGCCTCCAGCAATGGCTGCAGCATTAATCCTTCAATAATGAAACATCCACATTGGCAGCTACGTTTTGGGGCTATAGTTCGTAGAATTTTATAGTGCAAACAGATTCTATATATGGGTTGGAAAAGCACCATTTAAAATAATGAGACGACGTTAGAAATTTAAAAAAACCCAAGGTAATCTGTTGTAATTTGGTGCGCATCAAAATCAAAGCCTGAGTCAAAGCATTATTTATTTACACTCACATGCTCATTATAGAACTTACAATATTTGCTCATTATAGAACTTAAATATTTAACATGAAAATGAATGCCAAGGAAAGAAAAGTACAAAATGAAACAGTTGCATTAAAATGCAAAGTAATACCGACTTGAACCTTTCTATGGTCTTGAACTTCAGATGACCTTGACCTCACGCTCCAAATACTCAATATATATATATATATATATATATATATATATATATATATATATATATATATATATATATATATATATATATATATATATATATATATATATATATATATATATATATATATATATATATATATATATATATAACTAGAGCAAAAGTTGTATTATTCCAAAAACAGTGATCTTGGGATGATCTTGACCATTAGAGACCGTGACCTTGGGATGACCTTGACCTTTACGTGACCCCTCTTGCTCATGTATGATCAAATAACCCATATGTTGTTGCAAACTATGGGTTAAACAGAACCATTCTACTGTATATGATGACCCACTTTTTACGTTTTTGCGAAGCTTAAAATAGCCTTGACCTTCAATATCAACGCAAAAACTGAACATATATTAAACACCAATATATAATCTATGAATACAACAAGTTTGAACTTTATATCTCTCATAGTTTAGGATCAAGGTCACTTCAAAGTACCTTTACTGACTTTGGACAGCTCCAGTGATCTTGAACTTGGAGTGAGGTTGACCAAATGCGCACAAGGTGTGTCTAATTGATATCTATCATGCCTCAAAGAGTCATACATTAAATATTAATAACTTAGAACAAATTTCAAATTTTCTGAAAAATTTTAAAATTTTTTTACTAACATTTGTTGACCCTGTGAACTTGACCTTGAAGTGAAGTCATTCATTCACTGATCATTTATGAGGTCCCATGAATGTAAATCATATTACAAATGTTTGGTTGTGATAGTTAAAATAGGTTCCGAGATATTAATCCATTTGCGGGGACAGACAGACGCAAAGTCGGATACAATTTTTTTTAATGTCATTGTTGGACTATTTAGGACTCATCTCGCACAGAGGTGCAAAAATCTAGATTTTGTTTTGGGGGAGGGGAGGTGGGAGTGGTGAAAGGTGTAGGAGGTGGGTGAGTACATAGACTCACATTGCTATGCATGTGAGTAAAAAAAAAGAAGATAATTCTTCACACACACACACACACACACACAAACACACACACGCGCACGCACATTCACACAAGCACGCACACACACAAACACGCACGCACACACATACACAAACACGCCTGCATGCATACACATACACATACATTGTTTCTCACAGCACAGGTGAGACCACTAATCTCCAATGAGTTATCATACAACAAGTTGGCGCACTGGGTTGGCTTCTTCAGATCTTATTTTCGGACAGCGTCATTGGTCAATTCTTTGAACTGGACAAGCGCAACATGAGAACTTTATAACGTCTGTTGTAGTTGCCAAACAAGACGTGATCCCTTCAGTGACGGATGCAAAATTAAATCCCTCCATGTATATAATAAATAAAATTGTACAACCTGGCAAGACATATGTATTAATTTTGTTTGAACTTTTATTTCTTAGCTTGTGGTGTGCGATTGCATGATATGCAATAATAATAATTAAAACAAGCAGGCAGGGAATAGGAACAGTTTTCTTTTTTGATTGTGACCTAGTTGGGATGTCTCCGGCGCGCAACGGCCGCAGATTAACTCCTTCCATAATGCAAACTACACATGTGGAGTTCAAGTTATTAATATTGTCCCTAATCTTTTGTGTGTGTGTTGCATATTCATCAACAAGCATAGTTTACAATAATAGCGTTTAAACAGACACATTCGTCTGCTGTGATTGTGACCTAGTTGGGATGTCTCTAGCATAATTCAAGATACACATGTGGAGATTACGTTATTGATATTGTCCTATGTCTTCTGAAAATTGAATTTGCGGGCTGGGAAAGGATGATTTGTAACAACAGTCCCAGTAAGAGGAGCCAAAATATTTATTTAAATAATAATGATTACCAAACTGGTTCAAAGTTTTGCCAGACATTTTATCTGGAAATGCAAAATTGAAGAAAGTAATTAAAGAAAGAGAGGATTATTAAGTAAGAAAATTCAAGTGTACAACCAACGGAATGTTTTGCTTATTTGACTGATTGTTGTCGTTGCGGGGGTTTCAATGCTGAACGTCCTGTGGCTGGGTAGCATTACGGATATGGTCTGGTGGGTGTTGGACCCACTGTCGGTGAGAAGTCAGACGTGTGTGTGTGCGTATGTGTGTGTGTGTGTGTGTGTAGGGGAAGGTGCGTATGGGTGTGTCTGTTTGTGTGTGAGAGAGGGAGTGTGTGTGTGTGTGTGTTTGTGTGTGTACCTATGTGTGTGTTTGTTTGTGTGTGTGTATGTGTGTGCTTGTGTACATGTATATGTGAGTGGGTGTGTTTGTGTGTGTATGTGTGTGTGGGCATCAGCGATGATTGATGCCCTCACCATTATCTGTAACAAGATCTGGCAGAGTGGGGAGTGGCCTACACCATGGACCAAATTGCTTATCATCACAATTCCCCCAAAGGGTAACCTTCATTAGTGTGAAAATTATCGCACCATCAGTCTCATCAGCCATCCCAGCAAGGTCCTCCTGAAAATAATACTCAACAGGTTGAAACTCCAAGCTGAACAAATCATAGTTGAAGAACAAGCAGGATTCAGGGCAGGGCGAAATACCATTGAACAGATTTTCAACTTCAGAATAATCTGCGAGAAATACCTACAGCACCAACAACATCTATATCATGTTGTTGTTTTTTGTTTATTTGTTTGTTTGTTTGTTTTTATTTTATTTACCTTATTGTCACTTTTCCATAGAAAAATTCTGGGCCGCTTCCCCTGGGGAAAGCGTAGTCGCAGCCTGTGGCGCGCCCAAACCCATCCTACCTAACATTATTTGTGATTTTGAAATTTTGCTGGGGGAGCAAACCGGAGTACCCGGAGAAAACCCTCGAGACGTTGCCCGAGTCGAAAGTAAATAATATTCGGAGAAACATAACGCCCAGAAGCTGAATCGAACCGACTCCTGTCAGGCGCCATTGGTTTCTGGCCTGTGGACAAGGCAAGTTAGTCCCGCCTTAGCCCACTTGGCCACAACGCTCGTTTGTAGACTTCAAGAAAGCGTTTGGCCGAGTCTGGCACGCAGCCCTGTGGGCACCCATGAGAGTGTACAACATCAGCCCTAAAATTATTGAAGTCATCAAAAGCCTGTATGACAAGGCTACCAGTGCAGTCCTCCACAACAGCTATTACGGGAACTGGCTGAGAACAACAATCGGTGTGCGTCAAGGTTACCTACTCTCTCCAACACTCTTCAACATCTTTCTAGAGCGCATCATGTCAGATGCCCTTGCAGGTCACGAAGGCACAGTCAACATATGGGGTAGAGCAATCTCCAACCTTGGATGACATTGATGGATTGGCTGGAGATGAACAAGAACTTGAACAGCTTGTACAGAGGCTTGACACAATCTACAGAGCCTATCTAATTCATTCAACACATCTTTATTACCACAGGAATGGAAATATTGTACAAGTCTCATCACATTATGTTATATAATGGCTCCACTCATCAAGACAGTTATAATGAACAATAATAAGACACAGACTAATATACGAGGTTCAGAAAGCATAGAATCCGTACGCACATCATCCGTACATAATTTAACTATGCATTAATTGAGCGAACGCCTCTTGCAGGTAAAAATATTACAGGTAAGAAATAGGACTAAAGAATAGGCACTATTATTTCAGTCATAAAAGCCTCGCGCAGTTACAACACACTCACGCACTACATTTGCCCACTCATCACTGCAGCCGTGCACTCATCCACACAGAACACATCATAAGCAACTATAACAACGAGATAAAAAATACCAAACAGTCCTTGACAAATAAGGTAATACACTCACACTTACAAACACAATAATTATCAATGGACATGTGGGTAATAGAATAAAATAAAACATACAAGTTTGATTATAAAAGCAATTAATCAGATAAAAATAAATGATGGGGTTATTAATTTGAGGGTGGTGAGGTGTCCTGAGCAGAGCCATCAGCGTTTGTTGGTTGAATTGAAAAGGGTAATTGCAGTAGGGATGAAAGTGGAACTAAAGCGAACTGTTCGGCATTGCATTGTCCTGAGTCGAACCCCGGACGGAAGACACTGGAAGAGGGGGCACATGGGGTGGGTGGGGTCTTTAATGATGCACATGGCCTTGCTCAGGGCCCTTGTTTGGAACAAATCGCAGAGACATGGGAATAAATGCAGAGAAGACGAAAACGATGACAAACAACACCAAAGGCATCAGCATGGACATCAAAGTCCAAGGCCAATTCCGCAGCACAGTGCATAGCTTCAAATATTGAGGAGCCATTGTATCAGACAATGGGTCCTTACAGGAAGTCCTCTCCTGGATCGCACAAACAACTGCTGCATTGACAAGGTTGAAGCCCATTTGGAAAGATAGGACCATCAGTCTACATTCCAAGGTAAGGCTGTTGCGCTCCCTTGTCATCTCCATCTTCCAATACGCTTGCGAAATATGGACCCCCTCAGCAGATCTTCCACGAAGAATACAAGGCATGGAGATTAGGTGCTACATAAGACTTCTGGGCATTTCCTATACCAAGCACATTACCAACATCGAAGTCCGACAGACCATCACTTAAGCCATTGGACAACATGATGACATGCTCACAGTGGTTAAGAAACGGAAACTCCGATGGTATGGCCAAGTCAACAGAGCCTCAGACCTTGCAAAAACCATCCTGCAAGGCACGGTACAAGGAGGCAGAGAAGAGAGAGACAGAAAAAGAGGTGAGAGGACAACATTCGAGAATGGACTGGTTGGACACTGAACGTAGCCATGAGGGTTTCTGAGAACAAAGAAATATGGAGTACGATGGTTAAACGATCATCTGTGACGCACCAACGACCTTTGAGATACGGGATAGGATAGGATAGGATAGGATAGGATAGTGAGTGTGTGTGTGGGTGTGTGTGTGTGTGCGGGTGTGTGTGTGTGTGTGTGTGTGTTTTTTATTTATTCGCGTGCGTCTGTATACGCTGTCGTGTGTGTGTGCATTGTGTTTGAGTTTGTTCGAGCTCAGTTTACTCTCTTTGGTTTTGTCATTGGTCCTTTAGACTTTATAAGTCATGTGCACTCCCTAACGATCGACTTCAGCAGCATATTGCGAAGAAGAGACTCGCCGAGTACCTGTCACAAGTGAGAGGCAAACATAAATCTCGGCTAGTCTCAGCTACCCAGTGTGTTTCAGCAGCTGCGAAAAGCGTGTCCAAAGAAACTCTCATTTATGCCCCTTTATGATCTGTGGGTTCGGGCAAATAGAATAGACCCAACGTTTCCCGGCGTGTCGTAAGAGGCGACTAACAGGGGTGATGTTAGCACGGCATCACTGGGCGAAAGTCTTCTACACAGAAGTCACCGGCCAGGGCGGAGGAACCTCACGTTACTACAGGTTCAACGACCACGTGCTCAGGGCCAAGGCGAGCCACACTGTATTCGTGGATTTCGGCTGTGGCCAACAGCCTGGAGAGGATTGGGCCCTGCCAGGTCTTTTTTGCCCAAGACACAACACATGATGAGGCTATCCACTAATTCCATGCCGGATCGGTCGTCGCCCGGAACAAGGACCGCGCCTTCCGTTGGCCACCAGGACGGAGGTGAAAAGTATGCTACTGATGGACAAATTAGCAAGATCCGCACGAGAAACAACATCGTCATAGGAACCTGGAATGTCAGGACCCTAACTGCGGAAGGAAAATTAGAAGAACTGGCCCACGAGCTGGACCACTATCGATGGAACGTTCTAGGTATCAGCGAACTGCGCTGGAAAGGCCTAGGTGAAACAAAGACTGACAAAGGCCACAAGCTCTATTTCAGCGGTAGAGATGACAGGCACGAACACGGCGTTGGATTCTTGGTCCACAAGAACATTTTAGCCACTGTCATGGGTTGCCGCCCAGTCTCCAGTAGACTCATTACCATCCGTCTGAGAGCAACCCCTTTCAACATTACCATCATCCAGGCCTATGCCCCAACATCAGACTATGAAGACAGCGAAGTGGAGGATTTTTATGAAAATATACAGGCGGTCCTTGACCAAGAGCCGAAGAAGGACATAGTCATAGTGCAAGGCGACTGGAATGCCAAGGTTGGCCAAGATGCGCACCACAACTGGGGAGACACATGCGGACCCCACTGCAACAACGAGACAAATGGCAGGGGTCTGAGGCTATTGGAGTTTGCCAGATACAACAATCTGGTACTGGCAAACACGCTTGGTCTCCACAAAAAAATCCAGACGATGGACATGGCACAGTCCCGGCGGGGAACATCACAACCAGATCGACTACATCATGGTCAAGAAACGCTTCAGATCAAGCATCAACATTGGCAGGACACGCACTTTTCCAGGAGCAGACATTGGAAGTGACCACGATCTCGTGATGATGTCTTTCCGGCTCCATTTGAAGAGAGTAAATACAGCAAAGTGCACTAGGCTGAAGTTCGACCTGGACAAACTGCAAGACCCGGAGGTGGCCAAAATATTTCAGGCCACAATAGGAGGGAAATTTGCACCACTGCTTATTTTGGGGGCAGGCGAAGTAGATGTCAACACCATGACCAATACCTTCAACTCAGCTGTAACAGATGCCGCCACTGAGATCCTTGGCAAGCACCGACCAAAGAAGAAGCCGTGGATCACACCTGAACTTTTGGATCTGTGTGATAAACGAAGAGAGTTAAAAAAAGAAAAAGAACACCTCACAGGGAGCTGATGTCTACCGAAAAATCAACAATGACATCCGAAAAGGCATGCGCACAGCAAAGGAGAACTGGATAGAAGATCAATGCCAGGAAATAGAGAACAATCTGAACAAGAACAACAGCAAGAAGGCCTACCAGACTGTGAAGCGGCTGACAAGTGTTAAACAGCCCAAAGTCTCCACTATCCAAAGCAAGTCTGGCATTTGCCTTACAGAAGAACAAGAAGTCTTGGACAGATGGACAGAGTACTGCTCTGACCTTTACAACCATACACCAAATGGAGACCCATCAGTTCTAGCATGTCCCGAGAGCAGAGAAGAAGAAGAAATCCTCCCAATTCTCCGGGAAGAAGTTGAGGCAGCAGTGCAATCGCTGAAGAAAGGGAAGTCAGCGGGAGTGGACAACATACCAGCGGAACTGCTACAAGCAGGAGGAGAAGCGATGACTGATGCTCTCACCATTATCTGTAACAAGATCTGGCAGAGTGGGGAATGGCCTACACCATGGACCCAGTCGCTTGTCATCACTCTTCCCAAAAAAGGTAACCTTCAGGAGTGTGAAAATTACCGCACCATCTGCCTCATCAGCCATCCCAGCAAGGTCCTCCTGAAAATAATACTCAACAGGTTGAAACCACAAGCTGAACAAATCATAGCTGAAGAACAAGCAGGATTCATGGCAGGGCGAAGTACCACTGAACAGATTTTCAACCTCAGAATAATCTGTGAGAAATACCTACAGCACCAACAACATCTATATCATGTGTTCATAGACTTCAAGAAGGCATTTGACCGAGTCTGGCGTGCAGCTCTATGGGCAACCATGAAAGTGTACAACATCAGCCCGAAAATTATAGAAGTCATCAAAAGCCTGTATGACAAGGCTACCAGTGCAGTCCTCCATAACAGCGTCATCGGGAACTGGTTCAGAACAACAATCGGTGTGCGTCAAGGATGCCTACTCTCTCCAACACTCTTCAACATCTTCCTAGAGCGCATCATGTCAGATGCTCTTGCAGATCACGAAGGCACAGTCAACATAGGGGGCAGAGCAATCTCCAATCTTCGTTTTGCGGATGATATTGATGGATTGGCTGGAGAGGAACAAGAACTTGAACAGCTTGTACAGAGGCTTGACACCACCTCCAGAGCTTATGGAATGGAAATAAGTGCAGAGAAGACCAAAATGATGACCAACAACACCAATGGCATCAACACGGACATCAAAGTACAAGGCCAATCCCTCAACACAGTGCACAGCTTCAAATATTTAGGAGCCATTGTGTCAGACAATGGGTCTCGACAGGAAGTCCTCTCCAGGATCGCACAAACAACTGCTGCCCTGACAAGGTTGAAGCCCATTTGGAAAGACAGAACCATCAGTCTACATTCCAAAGTAAGACTGCTGCGCTCTCTGGTCATCTCCATCTTCCTATATGCTTGCGAAGCATGGACCCTCACAGCAGATCTCCAACGAAGAATACAAAGCATGGAGATGAGGTGCTACAGAAGACTTCTGGGCATTTCCTATACCCAACACATCACCAACGACGAAGTCCGACAGACCATCACACAAGCCATTGGACAACACGATGACCTGCTCACAGTGGTGAAGAAACGGAAACTCCGATGGTATGGCCACGTCACCAGATCATCAGGCCTTGCAAAGACCATTCTTCAAGGCACAGTGCAAGGAGGTAGAAGAAGGGGGAGAGCGAAAAAGAGGTGGGAGGACAACATTCGAGAATGGACTGGTTTGACACTGAGCGAAGCCATGAGGGCTGCTGAGGACAGAGAAAGATGGAGTATGCTGGTTAAACGATCATCTGTGGTGCCCTTACGACCTTCGGGTTATGGGATAGGATAGGATAGGATAGGATGCCAATAAGATATAGTATATATTTAAGTATATTCAAAATAACTCTGGTGAATAGACGTTAAATGAATAAACAAACCCCTTTTACAGCGTCTGCTCCATGCCATGCTGCAAGTCCAAAGAGTGTTAGAAAAACTCGCACTGCAAATAACCGTTGATTATGGCGCTGATGTGATGTTGTGATCAGGAACCACTCTTTGAACGCTTTGTGTTCGCGCAGGGGTGGGGAGTGGAGAGTGGTGAGGGTGGAATTGTTCTTTTTTATCATGTGCACACATCGAGACACGTAGGCAGGCACAAAACCACAAACGAGCATTCTCGAGGCATTAATCACGCATGCACCTGAACACCTCTATAATTATGTACACCCCAAAATACAGAGAGCGAGAGAGAGAGAGAGAGAGAGAGAGAGAGAGAGAGAGAGAGAGAGAGAGAGATACACATGCACTCACGCAGGCACACGCACATAGGCACACATTTCCAAAAAGCATTCATTCAACCACGGTTAAGTACGAAAATAGACAAATAAGTCCCCACAAAACAGAAAATATACATTTTCACTAAACGTGCATCGCAGTAAGCTTACTTTACTTTGCCTTACTTTATTTAACACACAGCATGCAGATCGTGATCCCGGTATTGAATAAGTTTTTTTTGCCGGCTGGCATGTTCTTAAATCAAGAAGTAAAAAATGTACATTATTATATTACATCTTTGATGTAGCTTATATCTAGACTTGTACGTGCCATTTCGTGATTCTTTATCCGTCTAGTAATAATTAAGTACTGGTTCGTCTACCCACATTCACCTCCAAGTTGACGTGGTCAGTATTTCCATGTATGTCAATTTTCCCCAGGTTTATGTTTTTCCAGGTCCATATTACCCCAGGTCTATGTTCTGTTGTTGGTTTTTAAGCAGTATCATACAGATTCAGCAAGCTGTGTTTTGTGTTCGTGCCTATTGTCTGACATTTCCTGCGTGTATCGGGTGAATAAAAGAAAGTGTGCTCTTCTGGCACCGGAAATGCGTGTCTTGGTCAGAACTTCGCGCACCGAGACTACCAAAAGGCAGCGAACCGAAAGTCGTAGAGTATTGCAAAATAACATGTAGCATACTACGTGCGACCTTTCAATGCAGCGTCCTGCATAACACAGCGGAGGGTCAGAGAGAGAGAGATAGAGAGAGAAACTTTTTGAAACTTTTTTTATTAGGGATAAAGATTTTAGACTAATAAGAAGTCTAATCTTCCAATCTGTCCCTTAACAAATTAACATTAGAGAGAGACAGACAGATAGACAGACAGACAGATAGACTGTCACGTGACCCGTGAAATTTACCTGAAACACATAAACAACACAGACCTTAAGTACATCTACTCATACATTTTACGAAACCACACCGTTTTGCTGAGTTTTTGATGCTTCGCTATTTCTGTTCTTCCCCCACACAACTTATAGAACATGCACATCAATGAGATGGATATATTGATGGTACAAGATATTACCTGTTACTTCTTTATCTCGATATAAAACCTAACATTTTATTTACTTTTCTTGACATCCATTCTGGACACAAATATCATGCTACATCATTCAGTTTTCCACGAGTTTTTCTCGGTGCCTTTTTACAAAACAAAATATTTATAGATACGTCGTTTTTCAATATCTTTTTATTTTATTTTCAATAACATCATAATTCAACAGCGTATACTATAAACGCATTTCAATGGAGCTTGTATCGCAACACAGACAGACAGACAGACAGACAGATAGACAGAGAGATGAGTGTGGGCGGTTTTGTCTAGCAGTATATCCAGATTCAGCATGTCATGGTACCGCGTTCGTGTTCATTGTCTGCCATTTCCTACGTGTATCAGATGAATGAAAACATCCCTATTTCTGGCACCAGAAATGCGCGTCGTGGTCAGGACGTCGCGCACCAAGACCCTCAAAGGCACTGACTCGATATTCGCAGAATGTTGCGTTATACGTGTAGCCTTCTTGCGTCCTTCAATACAGTATCATGCTTCCCCGCCCAATCTACCATACATATTTATTATACATATTATATTTTTTTCTAAATTAATTAATTCATGAATTAAACTCATATAAATCACTCCTCTAACAAAGAATGCACTACACATACGTTTTTAACAAGTTACATTCATGTAATTGTATTAAAAGAACTTTCACCTTCATCTGTGAAGAATGAAGCACTTATACATGTCGACTTATCGAAGTGGAGCTTGGTACTTCGTCCACCTCACATCTCCTGTATCCCTCATCCCCCATCCTCACAAGGTTCAAGTGGGAATTTGAAGAAAAAAAAAGTATAAAACAGCACCAAACTAGGCCATTGGAACACAGACAAGAAGAGCATTAGGGAATACTAAAAGAACAGACACACAGAAAAAAATGGAAACGGTTGCCAGACTAATGTAAGGGGTACGCGTCTAAGTAGAATAGACAAGAGACACGGATAATACTAGAAAGTAGACAAACAGATCTAGACTTTACAACAACATGTTAACAACAACAACAACAAAAAACTTTCGAAATAAGTCACAGTGAGAAGGCGATTACAGACAGCCTCAAGGGAAGACAGCTCAAATCCCTCCGTCCCCGCCGAGACCAACAATGCTGCAGTGTGTTGACAAAGTAAAGATAAAACAAATCCAGTGACGTAGGTTTGGGGGGAAAATCAACACGTTGTGTTTTGGTGTCATTTTTTTTTTAAATATAATTATTTGGGGCTGCTTAGGCTTTTCTGATTTAGTCTACTTGTCTGGATCTCGCCTTTTGTCACCACCATACAGCAAAACGGAGCGGGTGTATGGTTGCGTGCTGGTTTCTTAGTAGTGAGACCAGCATATGGGTAGATTTATTGCGTCTGTATCCCGTTTTACATAGGTTTGTCTTGACAGACGAACGTGACTGCGAGAAGGGGGGGGGGGGGGGGTGAACAGTCATTACAATAGTCTGCATGCAACTGAGTGGGATATAGAACATGAGAAGTGTGTATACCAGCTTGTCCTGACAAGGCTTTAGGGTTCTTGGGAAATGCCCAGAATGGGGTGAGGACCTTTTTGGTTATACATTAAACCTAGAACACCCAAAGGAAGTGGGTGTGCTTTAGTATGCATGCAGCTTTTTTTTTTGTTTTTGATAGGCGATATAAACTGAAAGCTTACTTTCGCGCAATGCCAATAAACAAATGAAAATATACATGCTTTGATTTGACTTCATAACAATTGAGCCAAAGGTAAAGGTGTTCCCGTAATCTTTCGGTCGCTTGGGGCTCTCTTTTCTCTGTGCCAGCTTAATGAGGGGGTTCCAATCTTCTCCTCTCCTTTGAGGAATTTGATAAATGCCAAAGAAGCATTGTGGTTCTGCTTAGCTTACGTATAATTATTAACTTCGGACACGAAGGCAAAAGTTATGTGCAGCCTCGAAGCAACTGCGACAGCGAGTGTGTATATATAGGCACACTGTCTCTTGTATCTGAACTATTTTTCTTCACACATCACCAACGACGAAGTCCGACAGACCATCACACAAGCCATTGGACAACACGATGACCTGCTCACAGTGGTGAAAAACCGGAAACTCCGATTGTATGGCCACGTCACCAGATCATCAGGTCTTGCAAAGACCATCCTGCAAGGCACAGTGCAATGAGGTAGAAGAAGATGGGGACCGAAAAAGAGGTGGGAGGACAACATTCGAGATTGGACTGATTTGACACTGAGCGAAACACCCATGGTTGCTGAGGACAGGGAAAGATGGAGTACGCTGGTTAAACGATAATCTGTGGTGCCCCTGCGACCTTCGACTTACGGAATAGGATAGGATAGGATAGGAATCTTTTGAGGCATTTGAAAAATACCAAGACTGTGGCGATGATCAACGTGCACCATGATGAGTTACATTTTAACCAAATAACACGGAGAGAAAATCACTAGAATGTTACTAACAGCTAGCGGTAGCGTATTACTAACTGTGTAAGCTATGTACATAAAATATATTTGCACCACTTGCATGGGAAATGCCAAGAATGTAATAGTGGGTAGGGGACTTTTGTGTTGACAGAGGCTAGGCACGAACAAAGGTCAGTTATCCGAGGCGTTCGGCCGTGCACTTGATGCTGAAACTGGCGTGTTGAATTCTATTTGGGCAAGTAACTTTTTGAGCTGGCTATTGAGCAAATAATTATAAAAACAAAATAATTTACGTCAATATGAGGTTTTATATTCATGCCTATGCCAAGAATATAGTCGAGCTCGACGCAACTAATGTATTGCTAAAATGCACTAACAATTATACAATACATGTATACTTCGTATTCCTATACTATCCTATCCTATCCCGTAACTCGGAGGTCGTAGGGACACCACAGATGATCGTTTAACCAGCGTACTTCATCTTTCTCTGTTCTCAGCAACCCCGATGGCCTCGCCCAGTGTCAAACCAGTCCATTCTCGAATATTGTCCTCCCACCTCTTTTTCGGTTTCCCTCCTCTCCTACCTCCCCCCCCACCATTACCCCTCCCGCCGCACCGCGCCTTGCAGGATTGTCTCCGCAAGGCCCGATGATCTGGTGATGTGGCCATACCATCGGAGTTTCCGTTTCTTCACCATTTAGTATTGCGACCACAAATATAGAGATAAATAAAAGAGGAAAAAAACGTCCTCGTAAAAGACGAAAATGGCAGCACGTAAGAACAGAACAGTAATATGCAAATAGAAGCTGATATAAAGATACGCAAAATTGAGGGTTTACTCGTGCGAGCCTGATAGTATTAGTGTGATGGGAAGGGAGAGAGAGAGAGAGAGAGAGAGAGAGAGAGAGAGAGAGAGAGGGAAGAGTGTGTATGCGTTTGTGTGTGTGTATGTGTGTGTGTACAAGGATGCCTTTTTTTTTTAACTTAGAGCCGTAATAATATTTGTATTTCTGTCCTTTGTTCGTTAGTCTACACAGCTTAACATGCTGATTTTCATACTTATATTAATAATAAATTTTATTTTTCATACTTAATGTTCTTGCTTACATTAGATTCAGCGTCAGATTCAGATTCAGGAAAACTCGTTGTATCTCTCACAAGTAAACTTTTGACAAGCTATTGCTGTCTTAGTTTTATAAATTTGAGTTATTTTCATTCTCACTTCGTTTTCTTATTAACTTTATTGCATTTTGTAACAACATAATTTCGCCAATAGCGTGGTTACGTGCAGTAAAAATTTGTTTTTTTTTAAAAGCTAGTCGAAGCATCACAGGGTACATTTGCAATTAGATCGCTAACATCGGCAATGGTTAGTCTTAGTGCACACCAGCTAGATTATCTGATAACCGTAATCAATAAACCAAAGGCGTATGCCGGTTTTAAGTCAAAACCTGCAGATTTCATTAATGCGTGTGCGCCTGCGCCAGTGTACACTTGTACACACGGTACCCTGGAGAGTTGATATTCACAAGTAGCTATCTTCAAGAGTCTCAGAATTCCACTACCTGTTTCAAATAATCCGGAGGTCGGTATTATTGAAAGTTTTAAGTCAATCAGACTCCTATTATAGCTTTATCGCAAGCGCGAGTGCGTGAAAACGCAGGTACAAAAGCTATTTATTAACAGTGGTCCGTACGAGGAAATTAAGCAGGAAATTGGATTTCGCAGCCTCGTATATATATATGAATTATTAATCTTACTAGTTGATAAATATGTCAATTATACAATTTCCTCACGGAAATGGGAGTTATACAGCTTATTAATGGTAAAGATTAAACCGTTTGCTAGTAAACAATAGCATGCGATAGTGCGTGGAATTAATACTATTGGCTTGGGAAAAGAACGGCCGTTCTTCCGGAATAATTTGTGATGTCCATGCATGGTGCGTATCAATACACTCATTTGAAAGAAGGAGGAACTATCAAAGGTTCGTTTTATACCATGGGGTGGGGTGGGGTGGGGTGATTGGTTAGGGTTAGGGGTTGTTGTGGAGGTGGGTGGGTGGGGTGTAGGGGAGTGTAATGGCTCAAGCCATTGCCTGTGTTTCAGGGATGCCAGGTCATCAGTCTGGAAATTCGAACCGCTGCCTGTATATCGTCACGTAAAGGGTCCCAATTCGAAGGCTTTGTTTGCTTTTGGAGAAAACGGAATTACCATAAAACTCGCATTGTTATCACATTAATCAGTGATAAAGTTGGACTTCCGTCGCTCAAACCAACCGCTAAAGTGCGAATTTTCCATTTGTATTCTAACCAGTACCATAGCGATGTGACCTTTGACCCTAGTTCTGGATGAACCACGCGGTTTCAAGAGCGCGCCTTTGTGGTAGGGGGTAAGGTAAAGTATTATATCCACCGAGAACGAAAAACCTCACCGAGGAACGTTTTTTTATGGGTTCTGGCTGTTACCGGCCTACTCCTTTCTTAAGCAGAAGAACGGTGGCTAGCGGTTGCCGTTAAAAGGCACCATAAACTACGGAATTTATTGATTAGAGAATAACTATAATTTCGACAGAGGTTTTGTTTGTTGCTGGGGCAGAAGAAGAGGGAGACAGAAAAAGAGGTGGGAGGACAACATTCGAGAATGGACTGGTTTGACACTGAACGTAGCCATGAGGGTTGGTGAGAACAAAGAAAGATGGAGTACGCTGGTTAAACGATCATCTGTGGTGCCCCAACGACCTTTGAGTTACGGGATAAGATAGGATAGGATAGGATGGGGCAACACTTACTGTGAATGTTAAAAGGATCTGTCGAGAAAGGTCGTGGTCAAAGAGTGCCCCTTGAACATTCCGTTGATGAGGTAAAAATGTAGGAGAAAGATTTGGTATCAACTCTATGCGAGATTTATTTTTAATTTTAAAAAAGGAACACCTGTTAGTTATGCTTACTAAAATTCCATTTTTGCGAGCAACTCGGAACCCTCTTAGAAGATTGCGGGCGTCGAGTGGACGACAGCTGGAGGTGAATTTAGTGTACGTGCATCTAACGGATTAAACTTCAAAATAAATTTCTCGAATGGTGTGCAGTAAAGTGAAAGCTTTTGCATGCTATTAAGAGATTTTGGACGTTAGGATGGGCCGGAAAATTGTTTGATTTGTTTTGATACACACGCATATCAGTTTTCATACTATTTCCTTACATGTTTATCATACAGCAGGCAGTTTTGTATCGTTTCGTATAGGGAATCATCTGATAGGGTGTGAAACTGGAGAACGAGAGAGAGAAAGAGAGAGAGAGGGTGGGGGAGAGGGAGAGAGAGAGAGAGAGATAGAGAGAGAGAGATAGATAGAGAGAGAGAGAGAGAGAGAGAGAGAGAGAGAGAGAGAGAGAGAGAGAGAGAGAGAGAGAGAGATAATATTGTGATTTAGTAATGCGTCTCGTGCTTTAGGGATAAAATATCCGGTCTGCTTATAAAGTTTTCAAGGGAAATGTGTGAATAATATTAGAATAAAAAAGGAATTTAGTGTTGCCATTTATTGCGCGCTGAATTCATATATGAGGTGAGTTAATGCGCTTTTCTACATTGTTTTTTCTGATGAAATGTTGCAATTGTATCTTCCTGTGAGATCCAATACTTCTGTTACATTGTGCCCAGCTTTTTATACAATTGCGTTGCATTATGCAGGCAATGAACTAAACGAAGGGAATACTAAGCAGTATGGCTGGGGAGCCATTGAAAATATTATCTTTTTAACCGAGCAGGGAACTTAGGATGGAGAAAAGGCACCCCTATGTTCTCTCAGCAGCTATGTTACCCAAATCCGTATCTATATTATCTCAAGAGCTCCAAGTTATCCCATGTTCAGACCAATAGGCTGTGGGAACATGACTCTATTCAAATATTTAACTATGGGAACAGGTAGCTGTAAAAAAGCGGAGTTGTGGAAGCGACACGGAGCCGTGGGAATATAGTCATTTGACCATTGAACTGTATGAAAACAGATCCGTAAAACACGTAGGGTTTTGGGAACATTGAACTATGGGAGCATTGGTCTTTGGTAACATAGGAACGTGGAAACATAGAGTTGTGATAACATAGAGCCACTTCAACATTGAGCTGTGAGAACATAAAACTATTGAAAATTGAGCTGAGGGAACGTAGAACCCTAGAACAGTGGAATCATATGGTCATAGGAACATAGAGCTGTGTTAATATAGGATTTGATAAAATAGAGCTGAGTGAATCTAAAGCTATTTGAAATGCGAGCAATAAAAAAGCGTTAAAATCGTGTAAACATATGACAATGAGAATATGTTGGAACTTAGAGGCGTGAGAACTTAGACCAAGGGAACTTAGAACCGTGGGGAAGGTAGCCCATGGTAACTTAGTGCCGTGGGAAGATAGACCATGGGAACTTAGAGCCGTGGAAAGGTAGTGAAATGGAACTTCGGACCATGGGAGCATTAAGCCATGAGAACTTAAAGCTGAGATAGCATTGACATGCTTCCGAATTCATTAGGTTTCCATGTACAGCTGGACAGAACATATCGGAGACGGATGCATTTTTTTTTTGTAGATTGGGTAACATGAAGCCGGTGGCCATTGGCCGTAGTTGCCTATGTAACACAATTTTTGTTCCTGGCTTCTAAGTGTTATATTTCAATTGCTTATGTCTAAAGTACGTGAAAAAATGACTTCATTAAGCACAAACTTTGCTTACACGACAACAGCACGAAGAAAACTCGTTTTTTGTGAAAATAGAACGATTTTATTTTCATTTTCGTCATTATGATCAGGTAAAAACAAAAATTGCACAAGGAATAGACAAACACAGTCGGAAACCACTCAACAAGGTTCAGAAATGTGTAGATTTTCTAGATTTACGATTGTACTGTGAATCACTCTCTCAGTTCAGTTTATAAATGTATAGTCCCCAACACAGTATGCATATAGAAGACTTTGGTATTATGATGTCCATTGATATAAGAGGTCGTGCTGCAGTAAGAGGTCATATGAAGAGGGAGCGCGGGACGCTGCTACGACGTCCGGAAGAAGACGGAGATGGATCGATGGCAGGCATGAGGGGAAGGAGTACGAACGAACGGCGGCAGGGGTAGGACCGGGGTGCCAGGGAGGCCGCCAAGGCCAAGGGAGGGCAAGCACAGAGGGGGAAGGGTGGAGGGCCTAGCAGTGACCAAGAGGGCGGGGGGAGGGGAACGTACCTAATTAGATAAAAATCCTTCAGGACCACATTAAAAGTCAAAGAGGGCCGGGTAAAAGCTATAAACAATCAAGAATGGACCCATAAAACAAGGAAGGGAAAAAAATGGTACAGTGAGGTAGGGAAAGTCATTCATGAAAACGGATACCCAGGACACAGGGGTCAACTGAAGGTATGAGTCATGTGGAGGGGATGGTCAGTCATGGAAACGGATACCCAGGCCCCGTGGGGTCGACTGAAGGTATGAGTCATGTGGAGGGGATGGTCAGTCATGGAAACGGATACCCACTCCCCGTGGGGTCGACTGAAGGTATGAGCCATGTGGTATGGGATGTCAATCATGAAAACGAATACCCAGGATCCAAGGGATCAACTGAGGTATAGGTCATGTGGTGAGAAATGTCAGTAGTGGTATCTAATACCCAGGACACAAGGATCAACTGAAGGTATGAGTCATGTGAGGGGGGTGGTCAGTCATGGAAACGGATACCCAGGACCCATGGGGTCGACTGGAGGTATGAGCCATGTGGTATGAGAGCAAGGTAGCTGAGCGGTATGAGTCAGTACGTGGTAGTAATACCCAGGACCCAATGGGTCAGCTGAGGGTACAATCCGTGTAGTAGTAGCTGAGTGGGAACATGTCACTTAAGTAGAGCATACCCAGGACCAGAGAAGGTACAGTCGAACCCAAGGCCCATGGGCCAAGTGGGGGAATAGGTTACAAACAGGTAACTGAGTGCGGATAGTCATCATTAGTAGTTGTAAGACAAAGGAACCCAAGACGAGTTCCGGGGAGAGAACCGGCCAGGCGATTGGGTCTAAAGGTGTACAGACACTCGTGAGCGGTAGGTGCACACCGAGGTCATAAACAGCGGTCCAAAGTTAGTCGACAAGGAGTAGGCTACCAGGTCGGCCATGGAGTCCAGATGCACGTCGCGGCAGGTAATCCTAACCGCGGAGAAGTCAGGCTCCAGGGCCAGACACTCAAGGACACAGTGGTCGTGTGCTTTTATACGTGTACAGCTACTTTTGGAACGTTCAAGAACGTTCTAGAAAGTTCTGAGAGTTTCTCGAAAGTTCTGGAAGTTTCTGGAACGTTCTAGAGTGTTCAGGAGAATTGTAGAAACATGTGGATAACTCTAGCAGTTCAGGGAGGAAGCTCGGCATTGAAAGCAAAATCGATAATTTTCTCGAACACACGCGATTTTCCAAATTTCATTGTCCCGGTCACAGAAGCAAAGTTTTTCTGGAATAACAGCGATTTCCTTTCTGTTCTAGACCTAACGGGCTAGGAAAACACACTTTCAACCCAGGAACAGAACAAAAGTGAAAATTTGTTACATAGTGTTATGGTCCCGGCTACAGTTGACCGCAAACGACAAAAGCGCAAAGGAGGCGACATTAACAATGACCATGTGCGTGCAAGCTTGCTTACATTAAAAGAGTGCGGATCTCTGTGTGTGCGTGTTTCCATCTGTGCACAGGCGATTGTTTGTGGATCCTTGGGAATGCGGGCGTGCGTCTGTATGCATGCGTTTATATCTGTGTGTAGATGTGGGAGCTATATGTTTTGGTCAGAAATAGCAACGGTCAGTGAGACGCACAGGAACCTTTGTGCCTTCTACGATCAGCAAATGTACAGAAAAGCCAAAATGATTATTAGAAGTCCGGGGCACGCTATCTAATGAATTTTTACTGCTGCGTTTTAATCGCCGTTTTTTCCAACCTCGTTCCAGCAGTAACAGATATTCAGTCTTTTATGCCCTCTGCTGTCCGCTTTCTCAACGCTCAAAAATCAAAATAATTTTCTCCATCTCCTCCTTCCACCTCCTCTTAATCATCAATATGCTTTATCATTATCCTTGTTGGTGTCGCTGACTTGCCGCCATTGATTTGATATCATCTCCCTTGCTCTGGAATCAACTTGCGGGTGTGTGAATGTGTGAATGCTTAAAATGATTGCATGTTTAGTACTAGTGAGAATAAGCGTATTTAAGGATTGAGCGATATGTGGTGTGGCTACTTTGATAGCTGGTGCTCATCGTACGATGGTGACGACATGTTTGATAAATATATGTTACATTACATTATATTACATTACATGATTATTGCTTTAGGTCCAGCGGACTCTTCCGAGCCAAACCAGGACCAGAGATACGTTATCTTAAAATATTATAAAATGGTTCAAATCTTTAAAAAAAAAAACAAAAAACAAGCCTGTTACTCTTAAATATTCAAACAAACTTTCACACGCAACCTCTTGAAAAATCTTTTATAAATATATGTGTCGTAAATGTTAAAAAAAAATTTTTTTAAACAAACAAAGAGGAACAACTCAGAAATAATAATAAATACACGGACTAACTGCTGTGCTTGCGGAATAATAAAAGCGAATTAGTCTAAACATTTGGATGAAACAATGTTAAGTGTGTCGTGAATGTTAAAAAATAAAATAAAACCCCTTGGGGTCATGAGCAATCTTGCCACTGTAGATTGTTCAAACCTATTAAGGGAACAGTGAAAGCCACAGTTGAAAACCTGTCTTTCCTTTATAGGCAAGACGCTTCACTGCGGCAACAGTACCCCCGTTGGAGTGCCGGGGGTTTTCAGTATAAATAGTATCCCCACTTTATGGAAATTTAGTGCTTTAAATTCCCACTGTCGCTGTCTTCCTCATTTACTCTTTTCTATTCCTGCTCTGTCCTTCACTCTGCTATACTATCTTCTTCTTCGCTAGATCAATGACCTACCTTTTTTCTTGAAAACTCTTCCTGGACAAGACTCCTTGTTTGTGTATGAGGTCTGTTGGATCAGCTTGGGAGTGTTGGACGCTTTCTGCCGGGTGGTCACTAGGGCTTCCTACGAATGTACTATTTAGCACTATAGGCATTTTATATGTATGTGTTTGGTTGATGATTTATAATGATGTTTGTATTCTATTTTGTTTTTGTAACCGGGGTGTTCGCGTAGTTGAGGTCAACCCTCAGCCGTCCCCCGCGTGGGATGTCTTTATTGTAAAGTGACTGGCCGGTGGAGGGCATTCAATTTTCCCACTGGGGTTGTTTCGGCAGATCTTTTATGCGGATCGGGGGTTGTCCGGTCCTGATTTGGCTCGGAAGAGTCCGCTGGACCTAAAGCAACAATAAATCAATCAATCAATCAAATAAAATAAAAAACAGAAATAATAATAAATACACGAACTAACTGCTTACGGAATAATAAAAGCGAATTAGTCTAAACATTTGGATGAAGCAATGCTAAAGACAAATAAATACATTTTTTTTAAATCATAACTTTCATTCAGTTTTTAGTTCATTGAACAGACGAAAAAGAGAAACATAGGGCGTTGGTGTCCTGTGCCAAAGGTCGCGGATTCGAACCCGGTAGGGGACGAACTTACGTGACTAAGGTATGAGACTTTGAAGTCGCCGGTGGTTATTTTTCGGGTACTACGGTTTCCTGCCTCTTTTCAATAATAAAATTTGATGCAGTCAATCTAAAATTAAAAAAAAATAGTAAAAATTGTTTCCTCCCCCCTCCCCCCCCTTCTTCCCCCCTTCCCCCTCTGCTTCTCTGATTGCGATTTCTTCAGATCACTGCACTTTGATTTCGGTTTGAAGAAACAGCGCGTGAAAACATCCGTATTATACTTGGATTGTAAAACTTTCTGATCGAGGCGGTAAAAAGGGGTAAAGAGAAAGAGCTGATTGCTTTCCCTTTATTGCCTATAATAGTAACAACATTTGCTGAGAAGCTATCGTATTGAGAAGCAATCACCATGAGAAGCAATCCTTCTAGGGTCAAGGGCGTTGTAAGAAAGATAAAGATCCTTATCTTTCCACTTACTCCGCCAATATTTTGCTGAGACGGAATCTCTAGGAGGTCAACAATCATGGGAAACACAAATCATCATTACAACCTTCTCTTTTTTTTTAACCCCGGGGCAACTAGTACTACTACAACTACTACTACTACTACTACTACTACTACTTTTAAAAAAAAATTATTTAAGCGCTTTTATATACAGTAGCTTTTACCAGCTCAAGAGCCACTCACGGCGATGGCCGATCTAACTCAAGCCGCTCGAGGCGCCCACTTACAACCTTTGGGTGCATAGTCTGACGCCCAAACGACTGAGCATAATCCTGGGCGAGCAGGGATGGGGAGAAGGGACCTAGTGCGGGCTGAGCGTATGTGTGTAGTCGGCACTCACCCGTTTAGGACATGGGCGTCAGGATCGTCACAATCCATGCGATGGAATGCGTGCGCTGCACAGACTAGACCTCGGTTTATACTCTCATCCGAAAGAGTAGGAGCGCAGTGTCACACTTTCCCTTCCCTCCCCCCCTCCACCCCTCTCTCTCTCTCTCCTCTCAGACCGTTAACGGCGTTTGAACCGCTGCCTGCACAGGCTGCAATGTTATTGCCTGACACAGTCCACGGCATACCAAACTGAGCAACCTTCGGGTGCATAGTCTGACGCCTCACAGACGACTGAGCACAATCCTGGGATGGGGAAAATGGACATCATAGTGCGTGATGGGTGTATAATTTCTGTAGCCAGCACTCCCCCGTTTGGGACATGAGCGTCCGGATCTTTAAAGTCCGTGCGATGGCATGCGTGTGAACCAAAACTAGACCTCGGTTTATACGCTCATCCATCCCCCTTTTCCTGTCTTACTAACCCCCCCCCCCCCCCCCCCTCCTCAAACACCAAATAGAAATTCCGGACTAAGAGGCTACGCAGTGTCGCAATCTTCCAATTTATGCTCTAGTAATTTCTGGTCAATGGAAATCGAGTTGACGAAACTGCAAGCTGTATTTCGTTTCTCTGGCACCAGCAGACACCAGGCTACTCATGTTTATTCAACAGTCTGTGATGTACTGGTTTTTTTAAGACATCAACCAGTAATGTTACTCCAGAAACTGGTAGCCTACGCAGAGTTATATAGGGACCAAGTGATGACCACAGGAGGCGGAATACACACGTGTACTGTTTCATCAGTAAATAATAATGCGCTGTACCTTGTACAGTTTATAAAACATAAATTGCACAGCAATGCCATCTACAGTGATGCATTGGGTATGCGAATCGAATACGCCCATGCGCCAGTGTATAATTTGCATTCAGGTCAGGCATAATATAGCTTGATTTCAGGAGGGCTGGACGCTTAAAGTGTATTGTTCCAGAGAAAAACAGCCCTTTGCGCAACGCGCTGTGCATCTGAGAACCAGTGCTGTTTACATCACAGACGTTTTGTTTAGCATGCACGAACTAACGAACGAAGCAACTCATGTAAGCCTATTGTATTTTTTTATTTACTGTATCGTTCTTATATAGCGGGGTTTTCTAGCTCATTAGCTGCTCAAGGCGCTGTCTGATACAGATCTAACTCTAGCGCCCAGAGGCGCCAACTTGCTGCCTTCGGTGCATCGTCCGACGCCCCAGACAACTGAGCACAAACCTGGGAGATCGGGATTTGGGAGAAGGAACCTAGTGCGTGCTGGGTGTAGTTATGTACCAGTCTAGGGCCTGAACGCCAGTATCTTTAAAGTCCCTGCGATGACATGCGCGCAGAATAGACAATGAATTAGTTTGAAATAGTAACAATTAGTTTCAATAATAAATAATAATTATAAATAAACTGTTCACATGTCGCCATAGACCAAATCAGATAGAGGCGCAAAAGTTTTCATTGTTCAGTGTTCAATACAATTAATTCAATTCACTTTTTATAACATTTACTCTCTTAACTAATAGCAGACTTGGGGACAAAAACCATACCGGGTGTCAGAGTACTATTACAGGCTAAGGCTTAAAAGCAGTCCGTTGCTCCGCTCAGACCTCTTGTGTCTCTGATACTCAAGTGGGAACTGAACTGTGCCGGTACAGCAACAGTCGTTAATGAACATTGAGGTTTAACGTCTACACCCACCATTGGCGATATGGCAGACGGTGATAACTATCCCAGGGAAAGAGGGGTAGGGACCTGAATCAACACTGAACCATCAGAGCAATCATAATGCTAAAATGGACAGTGAAAATGGCTTCGAACCTGGGTCATCGGTGTGCCAGGCGAACGCTCTACCATTTGAGCTATGGCGGTGGGACAACAGTCGTGTCTATCAATTAGAGATAAATGTATAGTTTCGTCCAGTAACCTACTGTTGCCTGGTCAAGCGGGTCAGTGAATCACACAACACGAATTTATTCACGCCTGTTGGAGACACAGTTTACATCGTTGATGCTATCATTCGCACGATGAAATTGCTTCTATATCGGCTTCGCTCCCAATTGCGTCTACATCGGCTAACCATAGATCAGCCCAACTACCCTCCTTAATGTCATCTGGCGTTGCCGCTTCATATTCATATTTCCCAATTTGCTCGCCAGATCTATAACAAGAAACATCGCAAAAGGGGAGTTTTATCGCATGACAATTTTTCATGCCTGTAGTATACAAAACGCGATTTTTTTTTATGTGTGAGACTGTTTACTTAATAATAATAATAATAATACCTTACCCCAAGGCTCAAAGCGCGGCGATCTATACCAACATACACGCTCACCAGTCTTATCCACCCTCACACACACCAAACACACATCCATCACTCAAACAGGTGGTGTAAAGGCAGGGAGATCGCTATTAGAAGACGGAAAGACAATCGAAATTTTTATTTTTTGAAATTTTTATATTGACTGCGTCCTGTACCATTTTTGAAGGGAGGGAGGAAACCGGAGTGCCCGGAGAAAACCCTCGTTGACCTCAATAGTCTCGTACCTAAGTCACATACGTTCGCCCCTGGGAATCGAACCCGCGACCTTCGGCATAGGAAACCGGCGACATATCCACTGCGCCACGAGCCCACCCCCATAATTTATTACATTTTCTGACTATTGCAAAGTCAAGCCAAAAGATTAATTTAATAAATATAGAAAAAAAATCGGAAAGTTGAGAGTTCGCGTTTGCGGACCCATTTTACGTATGCGTTTCCGGATGAAAGGATTCACCGTATATCAATTTTGTTCTTGTGCGATTTTTTTAATGAGCATTGCGTTTGTGTTTGCATATCCGCACATAAGGAGGCGAAGCTTTAGACTATTCGGCCTCGCAATATTTTATAAAGACCATTACTACCGCAGACTAGCCATATGCACATTCTGAAGTTCAACCAAAAAGCTTATTACGGAAAGAGGAGGAACTTCCATTATGTCCTATACAAAAATGCGAGACGCTCTCACGGATTATTTCCCTTTGCTCGGGCTGGCTATATTTCATCATCTGCTATATGAATGATCTGTGCGTGGTAACTTATTGAGCCTATGCCATTGCAAAAGAACATTTTTATGGCAACGTTTGCAAAAACCAAACTTTTAACCATCATTATTATTAAAATTCCGCTACTGCTGTTTTTTTTTTGTTTGTTTATGTTTACTTATTGACATTTATTAGGTGCTTTTATGCTGCTTATGTGTGTATGTCATAGGTTCGTTTTCTGCCCTGGAATTTATTATTTTTTAATCAACGACAGATATTTTAAAATTAAAATATGCATGACTGACTGTTTCATTTATCCGAAACTGTGTAAATCCATAATCGTGAGAGAGAGAGAGAGAGAGAGAGAGAGAGAGAGAGAGAGAGAGAGAGAGAGGGAGAGAGAGAGTGAGAGGGTGGGGGGTTGGGGGAAGAGAGAGCTCTGTAATTCAATCAATTAATCCCAATAAAGCACAAATAACAAAATGTTTCACTAATAGTGTGAATTTAATTTATATCAGGTGTCCCCCTACCTCCCAACCCTCTCACCTCCCACATCACTGGCTTAATAACATCAGTCACTTAATGGAAAATAATTAATTAATCAGACAGAACAATCAGAACCTAGACTACAAAATTCCACACAATATAGATCTAATGCGCTGAAATTCACAGATCAGAACAAGGACTGAGTTTCTACATTGCATTTTTTTTCCCGTTAACACTCAAACGAAAAGGGATTACAACAGATCAAGGACCATTTTTGTGCCTAGGTAAAGGGTTATCTTGCACAGTATTTGATTACGAGGAGAAAACAGACTTAGTCTAATTTAACTTGTTAACATAAGCAGTTTGACGAAGCCAAACTGCCAATCTGACATCTACTTTTGAAATATAAGCACAAATATAGTCAAACAACCTAGCAATAACGTAAACAGTGAGCGACCTGTTGAACGTAAACTGTCAGCAAGCAAACTGTTTTGGATTTAGCACATAGATATAACATGAATCATTCAAGCCGCTCTCCGATTGTTTTAACACTAACAACACTGCAGTGGTCTAATTAGTTTAGGCCTACATAAACACAAAAAATGAAGTTTTTCAATTGCAATTTACCTTTCTTTGTCTCTTGGAAATTTGAAAAAGGACTTGCCAACACAACTTTTCTTGTATCTGGCATTATGGCAATTGATGGCTGTGGAAAAGTCACCGCCCTGTTTCACTCGGTCGCCTTTTGACTTTCTGCCACGAGCCATTTTCAGCATGTCGACAAGGGAGCATAACTCGTACATTTCGTCTCGCGGTTCTGTACCAAGTTCCCTCTCTTTCTATCATTAAGCTCTTTGGTTCAACTACAGGCGAGGCGTTCTTATAACGTCATTTCGCCCTCTTCCTTTGTTCTCGGGGACTTCTTATTTGTTTTATTTTTGTCTCCGTGCTTTTGCTTTTGCTTTGGAAGAATTGGCGTACTAGAGCGCAATCAACTGTAATTTTGTTAAATAAATGGTAGAGACACTTTGAAAGCAATTTTGGAACCAGCAGTGAAGTCTTTTCCTGTCTACCGTTCTTTTTCCTTTTGGACAATAATTTTTCAACCTAGTCTATACTTGTCGCCCTTGCGATGTGGAATTCGGGTTGCTTTCTTAGAGAAAGCACTGAAGCCGCAGTGCATCAACACCTAGTTTGCTCAACTCCTCTTTTGAGACTACACCTGATCCCGCCCATTACACGCTGAAATAACCTCAATACTGTTAATACCTACTGAAGAAAAGAAAGATGGTCATTGGTCATAACTAATTTAACGTTGAACCTACATAGTTACACCACCGCCGAAGCTCAGCGGTAGAGCGTTCACCTGGCACGCCGATTGCTCAGGCTCGATTCCCGTGGTGGTCAAGGTAAAAGTAGCACTTTAACACAGTCAATATTAACATGCAGTATGTTGCTACAGTGGTTCAGTGTTGATTTAGTTCTCTACCCTCTCTCCACTGGGATTTTTTGGTTCCACCGTCTGCTATATCGCTAATGGGGGGCATTCAATCAATCTTTAATTTAATGTCTGTTCACGAATTTAGGTGATATTAGACATTGAAAATGTAACTTTTAAAACGCTTCAATTATTTCAAAACATAAATTTAAAGCAAACTGGGCTATAAAAGTCTACCACTAGGAGATTTAGCAATAACTTTCACAACGGTTGTAACATTTGGATGATATAGAACCATGTCTACAGAATGTTCGTATTCAGTTATGCTATGTCCGTTTACTTTAAATATGTCTTTTTAAACTGAGCATTAAAATAGAAGGTGATGTACTGATAGGCTTGTATTACATATACATTTAACATCAGCCGAGTATTTAGTGCTCCGTTCGTTCATTCTTAATTTATATATTAATTTAGAAAGTTGTCTTGAGCAATTCCGTATAGATATATTTTTAATGCTATTATCATGATACACTGCCTTTTCTAGTAAGGAAAACATGTCATGATTACACATATTCAAACTTGTTACAGTTATAGAATCTGACGACTTTTGTGCTGCCTCTTTAGATAATCTAGATTAGCCATTGGAAGGGTGTAGATTTTAAATTACTACATTTATTCTTCGACATAGTTATCATTTGAAAGCCAGCCCCGAGTTGCAAAACGTTTGCGATTGCTCCGCACGAACTATTTTTGCTTCTTGGCAACCTTTAGCCACAAGCCAACGTTTTTAAAATGGCGCAGCACACGTTGACTGCACACCAGCCAATCAAAGTGAAGTCGGCTGAAAGTGAAAGTTACTGTCCGTCATAATGACGAAACAACAATACTACCAAATATAAATACACATAAACATAATTATTCCGATTTTATGTTAAGTCTTTGACTAAATTACAGATCTAAAGTCAATCTGTTGACATATTTTATTATTATTATTATTATTATTATTATTATTATTATTATTATTATTATTATTATTATTATTATTATTATTATTATTATTATTGTTGTTGTTGTTGTTGTTGTGTTGTTATTATTATTATTATTGGTTGGGAGGGACCTGCATCTATGTATTACTATATACGATCTCGCGACTTCTGGAACATGAGCACGAGGCTCTTATGACTGGGCTACATATAGATTTTTTTTTTTTTTGCAAAGTGTGGTAATGCGCATTTTTGTAACGAAAGTTATTATGTTGGGGAATCAACGTTCAGCATACCTCCGGCCAAGATTGCTATTTGGGTTCAAGAATAGCCCTAGCGATAACTCATTCGCCACCCACTGTCATGCACACAGTTCAGCAAATCTGCCACTTACAATCTGAGTGTTACGGTGCGACAAAAAGAGAGAGCAGGGAGACAGAGAGAGGGGGGAGAGAGAGAGAGGGAGAGAGAGAGAGAGAGGATGACACTAACTGTTTGATAGCGCCTTCATTTTTTTAATGTTTATTTTTCTCTCCTAAAACTTAGAATTCGTGGTTCCCTCAAGGGTTTTAGAGCAAGTGTTACAAATTCAGTGCCGCTTATCTTTCACACACACACACAAACACACGCAACTACACACACACACACACATAAAATGCGTGTACATTGCCACATCGCAATTCTGTGACCCAGGTTTCATAACAACACCCCACGGCTGTTGCTGTTTTCCGTGGTTTTGTAATAACACCATAAAACACTACACGTCTTTATTACATCAAAGACGGCATTGACGATACAAACTGCAAATAATAACAATATTATAAATAAAGCATTGTAAAACGTGATTTGACGCTTGTTTGTTTGCTCAAGAATAGCGCCACTTAAAATTCTTAGATAATAAAATAAATAAATAAAAAGGAACAAATAAATAAATAAATAAATAAATAAATAAATAAATAAATAAATAAATAAATAAATAAATAAATAAATAAAAATAAATAAATAAATAAATAAATAAATAAAAGTACTGTTGAATGACGAAGCTAATATGGGTTGTGGAATGTTGCTGCTCTTCTTAGATATTTGTGGCGGATGATTGCTGATTTAAATTGTTTTCATGAGGTTGTTTGTTATTATTAATGTTGATGTTGTTGTAACGGTTGCTGTTGTTGTTATAGGCTTTGGTGTTGTGTCGGTGTAGATGATGACGATGTTTTTGACAATGTTGATGTTGTTGCTGCTGATGTTATTGGCGCTGATATTGTTGTCGATGTTGATTATGGCGATGCTGCTGTTACTGCTGCTGCTGCTGCTGAAGATGACGACGACGAAGACTAAGACGACGATGACGATAATGATGATCATGATGATAATGATGATGATGATGATCATCATCACCACCACTACCACCACCACCACTACCACCATCATTATCATCATTACGATCATTATGATGATGATTCATTTATCCAGTTGTTATTAATTCGCCCATCTTTGATTCACTAATAGAAAGCTGGTGCTATGTCTTTTCCTCAGCAGTCGCTGGCCTCTTAGCAAATTAAATCCAACTTTCACAGATGAATCGCCTTCATTAGTAGCCATGTCAAATGCATCATACTCGTCGACAACAACCGCAGCGGTGTGGGTGGGGGTGGGAGGTTAGGGTAAAGGGGGGGGGGAGATCATCATCATCACCTTCATTATAATACGACGGGGCAGAGCGAAACTCTATGGAGATAAAACACACCAGAATGAAAGGTTCTCTTAACATCGTTATGATATAAAGAAGAAGAAGAGGAGGAGGAGGAGGAGGAGGAGGAGGAGGAGGAGAAGAAGAAGAAGAAGAAGAAGAAGAAGAAGAAGAAGAAGAAGAAGAAGAAGAAGAAGAAGAAGAAGAAGAAGAAGAAGAAGAAGAAGAAGAAGAAGAAGAAGAACAAAAAGAACAAGAAGAACAAGAAGAACAAGAAGGAGAAAAACCTTATAATTAAGAGATCAGATGTAGGCTAACCGTATAAGCCGTTATAATTATGAAGCACACGTCGCAAAATAATCTTAAGACGTAATTTTAAAATAAAATATAAGTTGAATCTGCCCTTGTGCAAAGCTTGGAATGAATGAACATTGAGATTAACGTCTACACCCACCATTGGCGCTATGGCAGACGGAGTAAATTGATGCAGCATTATAAAAGATTTAACACTCACACCCACACACAGTCCGCGTTCACCCACTCACAAGATTACGCAATTATAAATATAGAGGCCATTGAAAATATTATTGACTTAACCGATTAAGGGTGAACGTAATAGCTCGAGGAATGTCTCATGCTGTAACTGCGTTCCACAGTTTTGACATAACAAAATTATGCTTCTTTATTATTAAAGGTATCCATTGCGGAATAATTATGCTACTCAAAATAATACAAGGGCCACTTGGACATATGGGTCTCTCTTTAAATCAGAAACACGAATTCAATTTATTAGTTCATCATATTTTATTGCAATCATTTCTGCATCCATAAAAAAAAGATTTTAGACCTCAGTCGCTTAAAATTCGAGTAAATTCAATTTATCTGGACATACCCCTCATTTACAAAATCAAAACTTTAGAAACCAAAAATCTATAGAGTCAGTATCGGGTGTGGCCACCGTTTGCATCAATGCAGTCTTGGCATCGTTGTCTCATGGACCGTATCAGGTTATGGAGGATGTTTCCTGGGATGGCCAACCACTCTTGCTGGAGAACTTGGGCCAGAACTTCAAGGTTAGCTCCTGGAGGGAGGTTTGCCGTGTCTGTCGACCCAAGACATCCCACAGATGTTCTATGGGGTTCAAATCGGGTGATCGAGCCGGCCAATCCATCATTATGACGTGCTTTTTCTGCAGGAAGTCATTGACGATACGCGCTCTGTGGGGTCTGGCATTATCGTCCTGTAGTATGGCACCTTCCCCAATGGCCCGCTGAGCTGGGAGAACCCTAGGTTGTAGGACGTCATCCCTGTAGCCAATACCGTTTAAGTTGCCATGAATTTGGAGCAGGGGTGTTCTGAAGTTTAATGCGAAGCCACCCCACATCATGACAGATCCACCACCAAAGCGGTCATGCTCGTGCACCGTCGCATCAGCAAAACGCTCCCGTGGACGCCTCCAAACATTCTCTCGACGGTCGTTGAAAGACAAGGAGAACCGAGACTCGTCTGTAAAGAGCACCCTTGACCAATGTTGCCTAGTCCACACCAAATGACGCCGAGCCCAGGCCAAACGCCTTGCACGGTGAGCTGGGGTGAGCAAAGGCCGTACTGCTGGTCGTCTTGATCGCAGGTTTGCCTCGTGTAGACGGTTGCGAATTGTCTGGTTAACATTGCTGGCTGCTTGAAGCTGTCTTCTGATGGTGTTTGCTGTAGCGGACCTCATCCTCAGAGCTGACAGGGTGATGAAATGGTCTTGTCTTGCAGTGGTAACGCGGGGGCGTCCGGACCTTCTTGGTTCTTGGACGCTTCCAGTGTTGTTAAAGCGCTCCCGCAGCCTTTGGACAACGGAGTGGGACACTCCCAGCCGCCTGCCAACTTCTCTCACCCCCACCCCTTCCCGAAGCCATGCAATAGCTCTGCCTCTATCCGCATCAGTCAATCGTTGCCTTGGGGGCATGGTTAGAAAAGCAGCAAAAGCGCTGCCATTTATACCCAGAAAAAAGCGCCAATTGTTGAACTGAGCTCAGAAAATGCAAGCCTTTCGCGTGCAAATCACTTTTTAATGTTGAAAATATTGCTTTATTAGCAAGACAACAGTAAATTAGGGGCATTTTTTGTAATAATTGGGTTTGTTTTTCAACTCAGTGCAGAAAGTTCAAAACTCACACATGTGATTACTTGTCAGAATAAGATTGTCTTGAATATTACTGTACGGGATACGTATTGAAATAAGCAATATAAGCGATATTATTGATAGCAGCAAAAAATAATTAAACTAAATAAAATATGAGAGTGGCCCTTGAATTATTTTGAGTAGTATATTTTCATTCTTGTGTCGTCAACTGGAGAATCAACAAATAATTCAAAACAAGGAAACAAAACGAAACAACCAAACCAACCAAGTTATTGCCATTAATACATCTTCTTCTTCTTGTGTTGAGCAGCCACAATCAGTACTTTGATTCATTTGCTGCATGAACGAGTGCACATTCGTAAACCTAGTTGCAATCATGAACAATATATGACTTTCTTTCATTTATAAATAAATAAAAATACGTAAACCTAGTTTGAATCGTAATCGAGACAGGAAGCTAGCTATTTATTCGCATCATCATTTATCTCCCATTTTTTACCACATTTCCATAACTTAAATTCTAGCAGTGAAAGGTAGTATTTGGTTTCGTTTCTAAAGGTCGTGTTTGGGTCAGAACTACATAGATGCCCTCTGATTTAGATATTTGTTGCGGATGATTGCTGATTTAATATTTGGTTTTGTTACTAAAGGTCGTGTTTGGTTCAGAACTGCGTAGATGTCCTCTGTTTTTAGATATTTGTTGCGGATGATTGCTGATTTAAATTGTTTTCGTTAGGTCGTTTGTTATTATTAATGCTGATGTTGTTGTAACGACTGATGTTGTTGTTATTGGCTTTGGTGTTGTGTCGGTGTAGATGATTACGATGTTTTTGAAGAAGAAGAAGAAGAAAAAAAAGAAGAAGAAGAACATCATGATGATGATGATGATGATGATGATGATG
Source organism: Oncomelania hupensis (assembly GCA_036898135.1). Lineage (NCBI taxonomy): Eukaryota > Metazoa > Mollusca > Gastropoda > Littorinimorpha > Pomatiopsidae > Oncomelania > Oncomelania hupensis. The sequence goes on along the minus strand of CM072511.1, from coordinate 47,980,050 downwards.
ATGATGATGATGATGATGATGATGATGATGATGATGATGATGATGATGATGATGATGATGATGATGATGATGATGATGATTGGTACACTGTATTTATGAATAGTCGCTTCAGACCCGATGCTTGAATCTTGATATGTGTAACTCCAATTCGTTTATTCACTCAGCAACAAGGCAGGAGTCATCGTATAAAGTTTTCCAACTTTATTCAGCAAACATCAACAACCTCATACGAGATCGCTTTTCGAAAATCATTAAAAATATCACTTTTACAAGCAGACAGTGCATTACTTATATAGCCTCTCTACAATCGAGAAAACATTCGAACATTCCGAGAAGAAAAATCCACTTTATACAAAGCTTCTTCTAACAACAGAGCAAAATCCTATCAAAGGTAAATACACGCTATATATACAAAGGCCTACACTCATACACACGCGTGCACACTCATAATATACAAACTCGCGCGCGTACGCACGGTCACACACACACACACACACACACACACACACACACACACACACATGTCTTGGAAAGTTACGCGAGATCACTCAAATGCAGCTGACGAGGTTGATTCTCTGTCTCTGTCTGTCTGTCTGTCTCTCTCTCTCTCTCTCTTTCTCTCCCTCTCTCTCTCTCTCTCTCCCTCTCTCTCTCCCTCTCTCTCTTTCTCTCTCTCTCTCTTTCTCCCTCTCTCTTCCTCCTTCTCACTATTCCTTCCATGCACGACATCTGAATGGTGAAGATTTTTGAACAGCAAAGACCCAGATGTCTTCCGGTTCTCTGCTGAGGACGCGCGCACCTGTCGCCTTCACAGTGAATGTTGCGTCGCCGGAAAAAAATCAGATTATGTCACCAAAACAATCTGTCAAAAGTAACGGTTTATTATAAATCCATAAAATCATTTGTTTATTTTAATATGAATCGATATATTCATTTCATTGTTTCAATATCAGGATTGATTCTTTTAAAAAAAATTGCAACGAAAGTGGGTATAGTAGATCAAGTTGTTTGTTTGTCATCACAAGGGACGCCTATGCTTTAAAGCTTAGCAATCGGTTTGAGCAACGATCACTCTTAAAATCTTTTATTTAATAGCAATGGCAATTTCCCAATTAGACTCATTGTTACACACACACACGCACGCACACACACATACACACAAACAATCAAACAAAATAACACAAAAAATATTTGATACCCTAGCCTTTTAACCAACACATTGATGAAAGGTTTAATTAAGACAGCATTCACAACCAGATTTGTATTCAGGATATCACGAATTGAACACTGAATAGCATCATTATCATAATATTACTAATACTTAATGTTGTACGCAGACGCGGCAATCCGTTATCAACATTCAGGCTCACACGAAGCGCGCACGTTTTTGTATCAATTTCTATTCATCAGATTAACATAACATTTTAAAAAATCCCAAAATCTATTATGTGTACATCATAAATATTTTCCAAATTAATTAATTAACAAACCATATAAATCATCTGACTACTTACACACCCTATCCTATCCTGTCCCGTAACCCGGAGGTCGTAGGGGCACCACAGATGATCGTTTACCAGCATACTCCATCTTTCTCTGTCTTCAGCAGCCCTGATAGCTTCGCTCAGTGTCAAACCAGTCCATTCTCGAATGTTGTCATCTCACCTCTTTTTCGGTCTCCCTCTTCTTCTACCTCCTTGCACATGCCTTGCAGAATGGTCTTTGCAAGGCCTGATGATCTGGTGATGTGGCCATACCATCGGAGTTTCCGTTTCTTCACCACTGTGAGCAGGTCATCTTGGTGTCCAATGGCTTGTGTGATGGTCTGTCGGACTTTGTCGTTGGTGATGTGTTGGGTATAGGAAATGCCCAGAAGTCTTCTGTAACACCTCATCTCCATGCTTTGTATTCTTCGTTGTAGATCTGCTTTGAGGGTCCATGCTTCGCAAGCACATAGGAAGATAGAGATGACCAGGGAGCGCAGCAGTCTTACTTTGGAATGTAGATTGATGGTCCTGTCTTTCCAAATGGGCTTCAACCTTGTCAGGGCAGCAGTTGTTTGTGCTATCCTGGAGAGGACTTCCTGTCGGGACCCATTGTCTGATACAATGGCTCATAAATATTTGAAGCTATGCACTGTGTTGAGGGATTGGCCTTGGACTTTGATGTCCGTGTTGATGCCATTGGTGTTGTTGGTCATCATTTTGGTCTTCTCTGCACTTATTTCCATTCCATAAGCTCTGGAGGTAGTGTCAAGCCTCTGTACCAGCTGTTCAAGTTCTTGTTCTTCTCCAGCCAATCCATCAATGTCATCCGCAAAACGAAGATTGGAGATTGCTCTACCCCTTATGCTGACTGTGCCTTGGTGATCTGCAAGAGCATCTGACATGATGCGCTCTAGGCGCTCTACTTACACACCATAAACACTTTTAACAACATACATTCCTTTGTAACAATTCGTTCACATTGAGAAACAGAGCAAAACAAAACCACTCATAAACCCAATTAATCAATTTAAAAAATTAAATTAAAATTTTTGAACTTCACCTGTGAAGAACGAAGTACTTATAAATGTCATTTTGCGTCTTACAGAAAGTTCAAGTTGGGATTGGGACCGTAGCATTACCACCTAACCTCCGGGTCCCTCACACCCTGCCCCAGACCCCGTTAGAAAAAAGAAAAGAAAAAGATAAATAATTAGGTTAACAAAATAAAAATTTCAACAAATTAATAAATAATAAAATCACCCATCCCGTCCAAAATTAAATAAATAATACATATTTAATGAAACTAATAGTACAATAAACTAGAAGGGCAAAACCCAAATGACTCATGTGCTCTTTATGGAACTCAATATTTAACATGAAAATAAGTGCCCAAGAAAAACAAAATGAAATGGTGGTATTAAAATGCAAATTAATATCGAATTTGATCTTTCTATGCTCTTGACCTTGAGATGACATTGACCTTTACCTCTAAATACACTCACGTACTCCAAATACACTCACGTACTATCAAATAAAGTACAGCAAAAGTTATATTATGAAAAAGTAACAGGTGACCTTGAGATGACCTTGACCTTTAGTGATCTTGACTTTGGGATGATCTTGACCCTCACATGATCTCTCACGCATGTCTGATAAAATAACCGAATGTTGCTGCATACTATGGGTTAAATAAACAGCCATTCCACCGTACGATGACCTATTTTTATGTTTTGCAAGGCCTAAAATGACCTTGACCTTGAAGATCAAAGCAAAAACGGAACATAGGCTTATATTAAAGATCCAAGCAAAATGCCTATATAAACCGACTTTGGATAGCTCCAGTGACCTTGACCCTGGAGTGAGGTTAACCAAGTTTGCGTCGTATGTGTTTCTCATTGATATCTCTATAATGCCTCAAAGAATCACAAGTTCAATATTAATAAGTTTGAAAAAAGTGAAATTTTGTTTTAAAAAATTGTCATTTTTTGACTAACATGTGATGATCCTGGGACCTTGATCTTGAAGTAAAGTCATTCATTCACTGATCATTTTAGAGGTCTCCTGAATACACACCGTCTTACCAAATTTGGTTGTGATAGTTGGAATCGGCTCTAATTAGAAATAGGCGCTGATTATTTAGCCACTTTAATGTTTTTGCACAGACTGACGGCGGACGTCGGACAGACGGACGGACGGACATTTTTGTTCAATATCATTTTTGGACTATTTAGGACTCATCTTGCACAGATTAGCAAAAATCGGAATTTTTTCCGGTGCGGGAGGTGGGGTTGAGTACATACTCACACTGTTATGTATGAGGGTCAAAAATTAGAGAAAAAAAAAGAATAATTCATGAGTTCTAATTAAATCTACGAGCATTAAGCTCAATAACCAATCCGAGTGTTCTTCAAAATATAAAATACTTGAGATACAGTAAAATAGAATACCATAAAATAATATACAATAAAATATAACGCGTACGGTTACATACATAACAAACCTGCATTCATCGCTCAGAGATGTACGGTAAATGCATGGACCTTGCTATTATGAGGAAGGAAAGAAAACATAGATATTTTTTTCTTGACGGACTGTATCAATTATTGAATATGTAAATAACTTCGGAGAAATTACATTTTGTATAAATGGAGTGTTAGTGGGAGGAGGAATTACTAGTGACAATATTTATAGTATACATGTACGTATAGCAATGTAAACACGAGCGCTCGTGTGTGTGAGTGTGTAAATCTGAATAGGATTTGAAGGGGCTTGGAGTGCGTAAATTGCAGTGCTTACTCCTAGCACTTGAAAGATGTAGGTGTATTTTCCTGCAATTTACTTTCCCTTTCTTCTTCTTTTCTCATTTCAAACTATGTGTACTGTAGACTTCTCAGAGTTTTGGGAGAAAGTACGTTGTCTGATCCTCTATAGTAAGTTGTTAAAACTCGGCAGATACAAAAGAAGAGTTTACACAAAATAATTACCGCCACTTATCTCTCTTCTTACAATGACAGCTCTTTTACTTACTTTGTTCCCAGAATGCACTATGAGTGATTTCCGTTTCCTGTAGTTGCTCAGGGAAGAGAGTGCATGCTTTTGTGTGAAGCGAAATTGCCTTTTGTGTACATGCCACGTAACAATGTTGTAAACATTTCGAAGACTAAGCAGTGTAAATGTGTGTACGTGATGTGTGTAGGCTTAGGCTGGATTTGTGGAAAACAACATCCAATAAAATAATAATTATATTTTGAGGTGGAACGATCTTCAGAAATTGTTCTTCTGAACGTAAGAACTGCAATCATCGCCAATTATTTGTGTCTAGAACATGCAGGACACGTCTGTTATAATAATAATACTGCCTTATTTTAAACTCCCCTTCATTCATTCATTGATTGTTGTTGTTGTAGTTGTTGTGTTTGTTTTTGTTGTTGTTGTTTTTGTTGTTGTTGTTGTTGTTCTTCTTCTTCTTCTTCTTCTTCTTCTTCTTCTTTCTCTGCCTCTTCTTCTGTCATGTGCTTCTTTTTAGGTTAAGCAGTCACATTCAGTATATTGATTCATTCGCTTGTCATCTCCCGCAGTCTATTCGCTCAAGCACTAAACATATGCTTTCGCGTTGCACTCAGCAGTGGTAGACACATCACGCTGCAATCTTTTCAGACCGAGCCTTCAATCCCTTTATTTAAGCAACGAAAGTTTGATTCCCATTTAACCTATTTACTCCAATGGTACGAAATGTTGGCATCGAAATATCAGTCGTTGTAGATTCTTCATATATACATGACTTGAGAATCATACTTTTTCATTTATATATATAATCTTTTTAACAGAATAAAATGTGTGGCATAAACAAAGGTACAGCATCCCTTTCACACACACACACACACACACACGCACACACACACACACACACACACACACACACACACACACACTGCCAAACCAATATCTTACTCAGCATAATCGATCAAGGTCACTGCAGTCGGAATGAAACTAGAACAAAAACGAACAGTGCGGCACTTTAAACTACGAAAACGCCTTCCGGAAGGCAGAGTCTCAAACTGAGCTGATAGAAGGTGGGTAGGATCGTCTTTGATGCTGATGGCCTTGCGATGAGCCCTTTTCTGAAGAAGTTCGTACCTGAAATTCTGAGGTTTACCAATAATTTTACCGCAAACATTGGTTACACTATTCAATGATTTTCTGCTTTTTGGGTTCACGGACTGATACAAGCAAATAAATGAAACAAAGCACGGTAGCACTACTCCAGTATTTTATGTGACACAATGAGAGAGCGGAGCTGGTATAATATAAACATTCTCTGCCTACACTTCTTGAAGATCATTTTTGCATTGGATTTAAAGGTAAGCTTACTATCAATCATAGTGCCGGAATATTTGTATTGTTCAATAAGTTCTTTGGTTTGGCCTTTGATTTGAAGAGGCATCACATCCGTCCTATCCCTTAGAAAGTCAACTCACATCGCTTTCGTTTGTACCGACCTTAAGCTCCAGATGTTTGTTATCGCACCAGGTTACGAAGGCATCCACAATCCGCTCAAATCTTGCGGCCGAGTCAGAAGCGTCTACGATTGCGGCATCGTCCGAAAACTTTATGATTTGCGAATCATCATTGGCGCTCCTGCAGTCATTAGTGTAGAGAGTGAAGATAAACGGGGAGGTAACTGTGCCCTGAGGCTTTCCTGTGTTGATAGTCTTAGTGGAAGAAATTCAATGACTGAAGGATGCAGCAGGGAGAAGATGAAAGTGAAGATAACTGAGACTTTATACAAACAGCTTGTGCCTCAAGATCCCTCATTTCACCTTCACAGATCCTTTTAAAATTCACAGTGGGTGTCGCTTTAACGAGAAAAAAGCGCGACATAATATAATTAAACCGAACCTTCTTTCTCGAACAATAGCAGAACCATTTAGGTTTCCCATACTTTTTCTGGCGCATTTGGGAAATTGGATGGTCGTTGCTGGAGAATGGAATGGACTCTATTGTATGGACATTGAATTGTGAGCATTTCTCCACAGGGCAATGGTGCTGAATTGTGTGGATAGAGTGCATAAAAGTTCCTCCCATACGAGACGCATCGCTTAGCAATAAGGCCATGTGCTTTTGAGCACAAATTTCGCCGTCTACCAACTTATTTCAATGTACTTGCCTATGCCACTTGCAAAGATATTTAGAATCAATCTGTCCCACCGCCATAGCTCAGTGGTAGAGCGTTCGCCTGGCACACCGAAGAACCCAGGTTCGAACCCCGTGGTGGGCAAGCTTAAAAAGTGACCATTTTCACAGTCCATCTTAGCAGTGTCATCGTTCTGAGGGTTCAGTGTTGATTTACCCCTCTCCTCCATGGGATGGTTAACACCATCTGCCATATCGCCAATGGTGGGTGTAGACATTAAACTTTAATGTTCATTACAATTAAGACCAAATGATTTGCAACATATAATTAGTCGGCTACCATCTTTTTTTTTTTAAGACATGTTTTCATACTGAAAATAAAGTGTTTTCAACACGTTGTCGCCGCCCAAAACTTTAGATTCTGCAAAGCAGCCCCACGGCCAAAAAAACGTGTTACGATTACTAGTAATTGTTGAAGAAAACTTTTAGAACAGAATGTATTTGAGATAAGAAAAATACAATTAAATGTTACTTTTGTACTTACAGTAGTACAAATGAAAAATCGTAAAAGGGTCATTTGAAAGAAAACATATGGATTCTGATTTGTTGATGCCTAACTAATTCAATTAAATTAAAGATATGGTAGTTGAGTATAGTGTTTACTGGTCAAAGCTTCAAAGATACGGAGATGCCTGACGGATATTATTGTGTGCTAATTTCCTTTTCTTATGTAGCAGGATGTGTGCTTAGAGTATGATTAAAAAGAACACAAGAGAAATAACAATAAAGTCCCTCTAGCAAACCTCTAGGGGGAAAATCTCTCCAAAGGATGACCAGTCGCCTCCCACTACGCGTCACACTTACTTCGCCTTTGGACCATCTATCCAGTGAAGAACGTGTGCAAGACTTCATCCCATACAGCGTGTGAGATACTGTTTTTGAAACCCACACATGAGTAGTTTGCAACGTAGTCCTGATAGATTTCTGATGCTCAGTAGGTACTTCACTCTTTACAGTGCGAAAATTGAACGTTCTCTCCCAGCCAGGATAACGGAGGCAGGGTAATAATAGTAGGCTTACTGCATAGGCCAGGAGACTGAGTAATAAATAGTACTGTTTCGAGATTTGTTGTACTGAGTATTGCGACAGACTCACAGAGGCAAGAGGGTTTCAAGCAGACCTATACTAGGTCAGATTGGCGGTGTCCTGGGGGCTCTTATGGAACCTTAGATAGATGAAGTAGCCGTAGTAAGCAGATAAGTAGGATTGGAATGAGGGAAATGAACAGCTATGGCAACGAAGAGTGGTGGTAGTAGAAGTAGTAACATCTGCGGGAAAACAATATACAAGAATGAAGTTGCGATAGCCGAGAGGAATCATTTCAGAATAGGAAACTAAAGGACTTCCGTGCGCGCGTGTGGTGGTGGTGGTAGTTTGTGTGTGTGTGTGTTTGTGTGTGTTTGTGTGTGTGTGTGTGTGTGAAGCATGATGATGTGTTGCACACACTCACACAAACACACACACCAACAACCAAACACACACAAACACACACTCTTAGGCTATTGCGAAAGAATATAAGTAAACAGTTGGTAGACCTACTAGTACATCCACAGCTGCAGGATTAGTGGTTGCAATGCCAGGTGCAGAGGGAGACCTTTTAAGTTCTGGGCCTACATTCTTAAACAAAACAAACAATTGTTTACACAGTTCTCTAATATAACTTAATTACGTAACACTTTGTTGTTGTTGTTGTTGATGTTGTTTTGAGCTGCTGCTGCTTTTGTTGTTGTTGCATGCTAAAGAAGCTAGGGCCACAATATGGCTTTGAATGTGGCTCTTTTAGCACGGCAATGGAACGTGCGGGCATAAAAGCCGATTTCTTATGTTGCCTTGTCCACCAGCCTCTGTGGACATCAGTATGCAGGCACCATCCTCACCGGTAACAAATGAGGATTTGGGTCCTGGACCTGTTTGCTCACAAAACGCCTGTAAAAGACAGACTGGACTGCAAGATGGAGAAGGAATATTTACAGAATGAAAGACGAATTCCGGAATGAAAGAAGCGAGGAGAAGAAAAGAAGAACAAGAACAAGAAGAACAAGAAGCCGACGAAGAAAGAGGAGGAGGAGAAGGAGGAAGAGGAAGACGGAGATGAGCAGAAGGAACAGATAAAGAGAGAGAAAGAGAGGGAGACTAATTAAGAGGGGCCGGGTAGCTCAGTTGGTAAGAGAGTCTTGCTAGTAACCGAAAGGTCGCTGGTTCGAATCCCGGATTGATCAACGTGTGATCATATTATTTTCCCCTTTACCAACAACTGGCCCGCTGGTGTCAGTATAAATCGGTCCAGTAGTCACCTATATGCGAAAGTGTCGTGTGACTATAATCTACAAACAACAGAGACTAATTATAAAGTCTAACCTTCCAATCTATCATTTTACAAATTAACATGATAAAGAACCTTTGACATGAGAGAGAGAGAGAGAGAGAGAGAGAGAGAGAGAGAGAGAGAGAGAGAGAGAGAGAGAGAGAGAGAGAGAGAGAGAGAGAGAGAGAGAGACTTACAGACCGACCGACTGATTTACAAAGGAATTAGAGGCCGACCGAGAGACAGAGAGAGAAAAGTTTTCTCGGAAATTAACCTAATTCTTTTATGGGAAAGAACTCCTGTGAAGAAAAAAAATGTGTTTGGGTTTTTACTTGTTTTCCTGAAAATTTTTTTTAATTGCGTCATTATATTTGCGTGGTCAATATTTGTTAAGCCCCAAAACCGACATCTAAATTCTTCAGCTTTGGTGGTGTGTAAGCGAATTATGTGACTTTAGTTGATTTTACCCTTCTTGTTTTTCTGGCTTGTTTTTATGTCCAACGACATTAGTCGCATGTTTAATGATCCTACAAACCGGGTGCAAACATCAGATTTCGCAAGCACGCCAGAGCGTCGGTGTGTGTGTGTGTGTGTGTGTGTATATATATGTGTGTTTGTGTGTTTGTGTGTGTGTGTGTGTGTGTGTGTGTGCGTATGTGTGTGTGTGGGTGCGTGTGTTTAAAGATGTGAGAGTGTTTGTTGTTTTTTCGCCCCCTTCCGCCAGTTTATGTCCATTATGACGCCGATGTCCGACATAAAATTTTCTTAATCACAGCTGCAACACCCGCATCTTAACTTTGATTTTTTAAATGTAAAATCTCGGTTAAATGGAAAAAAAGGTTGTAAGCTATAGGAATAGGTCAATTTTTAAAGACCGCTTGTTTTTCCCTTTAACATTACTTAAAAGAAGAAGAAGAAGAAGAAGAAGAAGAAGAAGAAGAAGAAGATGATGATGATGATGATGATGATGATGATGATGATGATGATGATGATGATGATGATGATGATGATGATGATGATGATGATGATGGTGATGATGATGATGATGGTGATGGTGGTGGTGGTGGTGGTGGAAAGGAGAAAAGGACAAAAGGAGAAGAAGAAGATAATACAAGTGTGGAAACGTTGCCAATGGAATTTCCTATAAATCGTATTTAAAACGGTTGCACAGTTTCCTCGCGTGCTCTCTCTCTCTCTCTCTCTCACACACACACACACACACACACACACACACACACACACAAACACTAACTAAATTCCAAGTTTCAAAGAATTCCGTCCAGTAGTTTTAGAGAAAAGTGCGCAAAATAAATTTCACCCGAAAAGTGATTTTACATCTTTACCATGCCCATAGGACGCACTTGAAACCTAGACATAATGCAAAACTTATGTTGAAAATATCAATCGGGACCACACACTCCTCCGCCATTTTACATCTGAACGCAAAAGCAGACCAAAAACAGCACCCTTTTTCGGAGCAAAGTACACCTACTTTATTGTATCTGTCACGTCACCCCAATGGGTTCAGTGATCTTCAGCCCAAACGGCGAATGGAAGAATAGAACTCAAACAAAAGAACTAACACAAATACCAGATGAAAATTTAAACTATTTTATTCAATATACAAACACACATGGGAATGGGAGATCTAAACCACCCCAACCCTTATCCGGACCCACAACCCCAACAATTAACGAACAATTACCTCCCTTGTCTATTCTGAAACCCCTAGAAACTGTACACAAGATGCCCACACAACAATATGCAACAATAAGCAAATAAAGCTGAAAATAAATTCGATTACAAGTGAAAGAATTTAGCCAGCAAGACTTGAAGAATATATTAAATTAAATTGACTGGCTTTACTAATCAAACGTTCGCTGTCTGTAGCACTCTTGTCTTTTAGCTAATCACAAAACGAAGCAATCAACACACAGATAGTAAAGTATACTGCTCTAAATTTCGCTGTAGATGTAGCTATGTTTTATGTGTGTGTAATGCAAGTGTGTATGACTGTTGAAATGCGATGTGCCGGATGCAGAAACCCAGGGGGTCGTCTCCCTGTCGTCTTGGGTAATACGAAGCGTCCGGGCGGCAAACTTGTTTTTTCCAACCTAGTTCCAGTCATTCGCCCAAAAAGGCAATCACCGAAGTCGAACGAAGCTCTCCGATGTGTTACGAAATGATGCTTGCATGACTACGACTAGTACACATTAAAATTGATCGCTGTTGCTTCTAATTCTGTTCGATTTACACAGATTAGCATTTCTCAACGGTATACTTTGTTATTATCGACCATATTTAATAGTTGCGTTCCTTGATTTGCAATTTATTAGTTCTCAGCCGTAGGCTAATAATTGCATTCTCCATGTCCTGCCTAGAAACCAAGTAGACACTGTTATACAGTATACATAGGCTTAATCTACATTATCTATATATATAAATTGCTTAGCCGGAAGTCCTTATTCGCCTCTACTGTAAAGTTTGTCCGGTATGGACGCTGATCTGGGCAGGTGCTGGGCGCTGCGGATCGGCCTGCTGTGCGCTCAAAACCCGCGAAATATATAGAATCTGACGACCTTTGTGCTCCCTCTTTAGCTAATCTATCGCATACCTCATTCCAATGAGTTCTGCAATGTGATGGAACCCAACAGAAATCAATTTTTATTCCTCTAGAAATTACGCAATGTATTATATGTTTAATTTCATAGATAAACTCCCTTCTATCTTTACAGTTCCACTGTTTTAATGCATACAGAACCGCTTTTGAATCAACACATACTAATATACTAAATAATTCTAAAGGTGACGTCATGATGAAATGTAAAGCCATGAAAATAGCATAAAGCTCAGCTGTAAATATAGAAAATCCCTTTCCTAAATAATATGATCTTCTTATATTTATTTCAGGAATAATATATGCTGATCCACTATCAGAAGAATCTAAAACTGATCCATCAGTAAAAATCTGCATATGGTTTTGTAATTACTTTCAATATGCTTTTTTTTTTACCTCAGAAACTAATAAATTAGGATTATCCTCTTTTTTGTGTGGCTGTAGTCAATATCAATATGTGCACATATATGCTCCCATGGTGGAATCAATGGTGTTAACTCATTGAAGTCGTGCCGCAAACGGTGCTACGGCACTAGCGGTGCCTCAGAGGAGCGTGCCGCTGATATGTGTACGTCGCGTGTTCCCTTTTTTTAATAACAGAAAATGAGTACCAAGGGACCTAAGCAATACCCATACTTGAAATCGGTCTTTTTAGAGTAGATTACTTCCCTTTGACCATATTTTTGACCAAAGTTTCTCTTGATATATCGCGATTTTTGATGAAGCTAGCAACTCATTGTTTACACAATGGCTTCCCGTTTTGAACGCCGATTGTTGGGAGAATTTTGTTTTAGTTATGTGACAAATGCCTCTTCAGATTGTGCTTTCATGATTATTTTTGTGTAAAATTCATTTCTACTGTGTTTTTGCTTCTTAAAAACAAGAGAATCAAATATTTTCATATCAAAAATGGGTGCAACATGTAGGTATTGTGCTTCTTATAAAAAAAGTGTTTTTTTTGCAAAAGTGATGTGTTTTTGGTGCAAAATATTTTTTTCTGGAGGATTATAGCAGATTGGTGGTAAGTGAAATTAAAGATACTTACTTTAAGCTTTCATTTGCAATTTATTTTATGTTTCTATGTTGTCTAGTACATTTGGTGTGATTTTTAAAAAATAGCCTAAAATCCTGCGACTCTGGAATGATGCCGAGTTTGGCACTCTGCGACTTCAATGAGTTAATGGAAGAACTGAAACTGATGTGATATCAATGTCACACTTATCAAAAAAGGTCTTTTGTATAGTTTCTAATTGGCTGCAAATACTTCATATTTTTTCTTCTTTTTGGATAATCTTGTTGAGCGTCAATATGATGTGATAACAACAAATGATGAATACAGTCAAAGAAGTTATTCAAGCTTACTTTTATAGCAATATTGACCCGATATATGCAAAAATACCATAAACTTACATGAGAATAACGATTCGTCAAAATGATGAAAATTCCGCATTTTCACTCGGCGAAGTTTCTGCGTAATGCAAATGAGGAGGTCGTGACCTTCCGGAAGCGCAAAAGTTATCACATAGGCTGGAGTTTTCCTACGAAAAAGAACTACGAACCAAGTTTCTGTGCTTCCTAAATCTCTCTTATTATTATTATTATTATTATTATTATTATTATTATTATTATTATTATTATTATTATTATTATTATTATTATTATTATTATAGACGGAGACAGAAATAGACAGAGAGGTAGAGAGACAAACAGACATGCTAATAGACAGACATTTATTCCACACATCCGAGGACATTTGTCAATATTCACTCCAAAGGAGAGATAAAAGGAACATCTTGCTCCCAGAATGGAGAGTATAGAAGACGTGTTCTCATTGCGGGGTCCACGTAAAGGGACAGAAGATTTGTCTCTCAGTTCAATATTGCGGACGGAAGGTGAAAGGCAGAATCTGTCAGGCACCGCCTCAACATACGGGTAGGAGAAAGGCACAGTGGGTCGTTGACTCGCACTGGCGCGTACACGGCCTGGGTTTGATTTTCCCGCAGGTGATAAACACACTCTCTCTCTCTCTCTCTCCCTCTCTCTCTCTCTCTCTCTCTCTCTCTCTCTCTCTCTCTCTAAGGGGATAAAACTTTCTGTAAAGAGCCTTTGTTCGACTCGTGTTGGCTGTAATGACTTTTAAAACGGTGCTTAGTTTCCCATCACGTCGTCTAGGAGGTACGTTACAGAATCCGATCAGTCTTTCAAAAGCGCACGATCATGTGACAAGGCTATTTTTTAAAACAAAACCACCAGAACTCACCTACATACAGCTAGCTTAGTGGCCCAAAGCTGCTACCACTTTTTATGATGGACATGTTGTTGTTGTCCCACGACAGGTTGCTAGAAATGACCGTGCCAAGAAATTTAAATGAATCAACCTGTTCTACGCATTTCCAATTGATCGTGAGAGGTAAAATTGGACTTTTATTCCTGCGGAAGTCAATGACCACTTCTTTTGTTTTAGAGACATTGAGCTCAAGGTGATTATCCGAGCAACAGCCAACTTAACCAGCCGCCCGACAGTCACACCCTCGCAATATGCACTTTCATGTTCACCAGAGATAAGACCCTCAATTGTAGTGTCGTCAGAGAACTTGACAACTAGCACAGACGGATCTGACGACCCACAATCGTTTGTGAAGAGAGTAAATAAAAGCGGTGACCGAACAAAACCTTGAGGGGTCCCAGTATTGAGGACTCGAGAGCATGATGTAACTTTACTTACTCTCACCACCTGTGGTCGGTCCAAAAGAAAACCAAGGACCCGATGGCAAATGGAAAGATGGACGGTCAACGACTCCAGTTTATCAAAAGGTTTATGAGGGACGATTGTATTAAAAGCAAAACTAAAATCAATCAAATGTATTCTAGCGTACGTATGCGAGTTCTCCAGATGTTGGCGGATGTGATGAAGGCCAAGAGCGACAGAGTTCTCAACTGACCTGTTTGTCTATTAGGTGACCCGTGCATGCCTTCAAGTAAGTGAGGAGGAGTACCTCAAAGACCTTCATGCCCACAGAAGTAAGCGCAGCAGGCCGGTGGTCATTGAGCTGGGTGACCTTTAATTTCTTGGGGACGGAAACAATGCCAAATGATTTCAAACACTGAGAGATAGCATTTTGCTTAAATGACGTGTTAGAATATCGGTAAACACTGGGGCAAGGTGATCAGCGCATGACCCAATGGCAGAAGTGGACACATTATCTGGTCTTTACGCCTTCATCGTGGTTTGCTTCCTGAACAATCGCCTCACCCCAATTTCCTGTATGGTGAAAAGCAGGTGGAGAAGGGGTCGTCAGGCAAAGGGTAGAGAGGGGGAGGGGGGCAATAACCCGGGTTTCGGTTCCCCTCGTCAAGCCTGCAGTAAAACCTGTTCAACTGATCAGGCAGATCAAGCTCAACATCACCTAAAACAGCACTTTTCTGCTTATATTGAGTGACGCACTTCAGGCCTGCTTGAGTTTGGCCCTAGTTTCGAGCCGCACCTTGAGCAGCTATTTCACCTGTTAAATTTACCACATAAGAACATTCTATGCTTTCATAGCGAAAAATGCTGATCAGAGTCTCCTCTCTGAAAATCCTTATCGGGAAGAGAGGGGACTATAAACTGATATAACATAACATCATAGCGAAGGAAGATACGTCGAAAATAAACAATATGGCAAACCATTCAAATGTATACACATGCATAGCCGAAAACAAAAAGCATTTTCAAAAGTGTTAATTTTCTTGGCAGTGCTGTGACTCGGCTTTACCATCAAAGAAGCAAAAGGAAAATACGTAATGATAGGCCACGATCTGATCTATCAACGAGCCAAATTTTATCAAAATCGGATCAACCAGTTTTTAGATACAGCTCAAAGCGTGTTTACAAAATGGTAAAGCACAATGACCTTGACCTTTGAAAAAGTACAAATACGAATGATCTAACATACTTCGCAATACGGAAAGCATGCACAAGGTAAACATTATGAATTGCGGTTCAGTTATTCTTCAGATAAGGCCAAAAGTGCGTTTTGAACAAAACGTAACGGACCGACCGACGTGTACCGATTGTCTGACAACCAAACTACTGAATGATGGCCCATAATTTGAGGTACCTGCATACCAAATCTCAACAAAATCGGTTCAGAGATATTGAGCAAAACGTGTTTAGCAAGAAAATGACTCATTGACCTTGACCTTTGCGTTAGAACTAATATGATGGCACGGGAGGCAGGCCACTAACCTACGTAATGTTCCTATGAAGTTTGATAAAAATCCGTTCAGTGGTTCTTGACACATGACCTTCAACGGACCGACTACCGGCCTTTGGCTCGTTCTGATCCTCCTCCCTCTACCTCCATTCCTACTTCCCCGCCCACCCTTTATTTTAAAGTATTTCCAGAAAAAAGAAAGGGAAGGCTACAAATAAACATTTGCCCTGGAGGAGGGGAATGCCTGACATTTCTGATATATGGTACAACAGAAACAACAGACATCTTCAGAACGATCAGCGCCTCGAGAAGCTCTTCGAGCTACATATGTTGAAAAAAAGAACTTTACTTACTTAGATGCCTCCGAAAAGATAGAAAAAAATATAAAATTTAGCAGACCCAGCAAGTAAGGGATTTTGCTTGAAAATTCTGAGACACCGTACAACATAGACAACAGGAAAGCATGTGGCGCCGTCGTGACAAAAATAATAAGGACGGATTTGTACCGCACGCGCCCCTGCTGCTCGATCAATTAGCCATATAGATCACTCTTCTACAACAATTCTTAGGGGGGGAATAGGGTTATCAGTCTCGCAGTATTTGTCTGCGAAGGGAAAGAAAATACTGTACACGTGATTGTGGAGACGTTTTTTGTGTACAAGGGGTCTTCTCGAGGGATCGATTCTCCAGTCTCAGCAAACCTTTTTCGTTGACATGAGCCAACCATGAACTGTTGCCTCTACCGCTAATCCATTCTTATTATCTTTATCGTCGTCATCTTCTAGCTGTCTTTGCCATCATCATCATCGTCATCATTATCATCATCATCATCATCATCATCATCGTCGTCGTCGTCCTCATCGTCATCATCATCATCATCATCATCATCATCATCATCATCATCATAAGCAGCATCATAAGCAGCATCAGTGTATTGGTGTACCATCATCATCATCATCATCATCATCATCATCATCATCATTATCATCATCATCATCATCATCATCATCATCATCATTATCCTCATCAACACATTCTCACCCTCCTTCTCCTCCTCCTCGACCTCTTACTTCTCCTTCTCCTCCTCCTCCTCATCATTATCACCATAAACAATAGAAGCAGCTTCAGGGTATTATCAATAACAACTTCCATGTCCACGTCAACCTCAACAGATCTTATAAATCATCTGATTTTATTACATACACATCGTCCCACATAGGCAATAGATTAGAGAACGTTACTTTAGATCGACCAGTGAAACTTGGTTCGTAGTGATCTCTTTCTTTTCCGGTTATGCAATCAGGAAATCCTTACGAACCTTTTTTCGTCCCTGCGGTTCTGAAGCGACAATGCCTTTAGTTGCAGACGAAATTGTGTTCGTCCTTATCCAGGGGAGGTAAATGCTATCATAACTCTCTAATTTGCGGAGGTTGTTTTCCTCAAAAACGCAAGAGTCTTTATGTTTGGTTTATCCTTTGCTAAAACAGACACTTGTTCCAACGAAAGTTTAGTTAAAGTTTAGAATAGAGCATTAGTAATTTTTTTTAATTCTCCTTTTTAAAAAAACAAAAACAAACAAAATAAATTAGAAAGCTTCTATACTTGTGTTCATTGCCTATGCAAACCTACTAACTAGCCCGTTTAGGCCTACGAACATAATAGTATAGGGCTCATCTAAACCATGGGTTGTTCGTGCATATTCATAAAAATACACCAGAAAAGTGATTTTACACTTGAAACATAGACATAATGCAAAACTTATGTTGGAAATCCCAATCGGAACCACAAACTCCTCCGCCATTTTACATCTGAAAGCAAAGGCAGACCAAAAATAGCACCCTTTTTTCGAAACAAAGTACGCCTATTTTAAAGAATCAACAACAACAAATGGTGAGAGAATACAGTCAAAGCATTTATTCAAGCTTATATTTATATCAACTGACCCGATACATGCACACACAAAAATACCAGAAACTTACATGAGAATCACGATTCATCAAATTGATGAAAATTCCGCATTTTCACTCAGCAAAGATTTCTACGTAATGTAAATGAGGAGATCGTGACCTTCCGGAAATGCAAAAGTTATGACGTAGACTGGGGGTTTTCCTACGAAAAAGAACTACGAACGAAGTTTCTGTGCTTCCTAAAGCCCTCTAATGACTGCTCGTAGCCTCCTTATTACTGTGGTCCTGATTCGGCTCTTGGCAGTCCGCTGGAATAAGCACTGAGTATCTATCTATCCTTATTACTGTAATCCAAGGTATAATAAACACTGGTTTTATTATGAAATGTTCTTATAATACGTAGGCCTGATTTAGAGTTCTTGTGATTGTCCAAGACTCTTTTCTTCTCCACCACATCAACCAATACCTCTTCTATTTTTCTCATTACTAACTTAATTATAGAAATCTTAGTGATATGTTTGAGAAACGTGCTTCTTCGTTGCCATAATGCTTCTTTTCTCATAATAGGCCATAGATAGATAGATAGATAGATAGATAGATAGATAGATAGATAGATAGATAGATAGATAGATAGATAGATAGATAGATAGATAGATAGATAGATAGATAGATAGATAGATAGATAGATAGATAGATAGATAGATAGATAGATAGATAGATAGATAGATAGATAGATAGATAGATAGATAGATAGATAGATAGATAGATAGATAGATAGATAGATAGATAGATAGATAGATAGATAGATAGATAGATAGATAGATAGATAGATAGATAGACAGACAGATATATATATCTCTGTGTGTGTGTATATGTGCGTGTGTGTGTAGTTGTGGAGGTGTGTGTATGTGTGTGTGTGTGTGTGTGTATGTGTGTGTGTGTGTGTGTGTGTGTGTGTGTGTTATATACATATACTCGTATATAAAGTGTCTCGTTCGTTTACCAGTGACCGGTTTCCGGCCGGAACATTTCATCATTGGGGCAGGTCAATGCTCTGGTCTTCTCATTCACTTTTCGCTGTGGCGTCAGGGCAAACATTGGACAAAGTAGCTCCATGGACCCTGCTGTCCCTGTGTGCTTGCTTACGATTGAACTATGAGCATCAGGGGCAAATGGCCAACACAGCCGCGCAGTAGCAATAGGCGTCTTTAGCGCGCAAGTGACATCCGTTTCTCAACAGCGAACAGCGAAACGGAAAGGCCGACTGGGAAAGACTAAACGTTCGCAACTTATTCCTCGACCACAATGCCCCCGGAACATCGCCAGAGAATCAATCAGCCTTGATCGAAGAGAGGGCCCGCCACTGTAGCCCTTAATTCGACGCTTAATTCGATCAGCTGGGCAAACTGGGGTTTCCGCTACGTGGCGGCTTCCTTAAAGGGAGGAAACCGCTTAGCTTTCAGAGTTTTGGAAAGTTGCAGCCCATTTAATGTTCTCTGAACTTCGTTGGACGTGAAGCGGTTTAAGTTTGTATTTTAAATCCATGTCTAGTCTGGCCTGATGTGACTGAACTGTGATATTTTGTTGAACGTGTTTCGGTTAGGTGAGACCTGAAACGGAATAGAATCGAGCGCGTTTGTCATGTCTGAATGAACAAATATCGAAATTGTAAACTTATTAAGAGCGTGATAGGTATGTTCCCCTTTCACTAAAACATTTTTTGAGTCAATAAAGAGCGAATGCCAGCCGTCCAACTTAGATTCTAGCGTAAGAGTACGTTAAACGCAAATTATCATCACCAATCCCATGTCAAATATTCTTAAAAACGTGGTTGGTTGGTTGGTTGTTTTATTAACGTCTTTTTTCATCAAGATGATAAAGACCATACATACAGATTCACGCATTTAAACAGACATACATGAACACATAAATACACATAGATACTGTTACTATCTCTCGAACATAACAATAACAATGTCAGTTAAATAAAACGAGCGACTGGAGAAGTAATTAGAGCTTTTGCCAATCCCACACTCAATTCATTGCTAATGTTTTTAACTGATGTTATAGTATTTACTTTAAGGGGCAAAAGAGGATGAACCTGAATGCAATCAAATAATATATGTTTTAGAGTTAAAGATTAATCACAAATGCACTTTACATTTTTACAATATTTGGTTTTAATTGAATTTAATAATATTCTGTTTGCTATAGATGAAACTGATCTGGGAAATCCACGAAAATGTTATAGTTTGTATGGAACTGAAGTTTCTTTACAATATCATTTTCAATATTATTTTGAATCTCTTTGGAAGACAGATTTAATTTAACTGATAGGGAATTAATATTTAATGCCCCTAATTTTGCAGCATGATCAGCCCAATCATTATATAGAAATCCACAATGCGATGGAATCCAGCAAAAGGTCACTTCAGTACCACTAATTATCAATCCATGAATCATGTTATTAATCTCAAAAATAATCTCTTTTCGTTCACAGGTAATATTAGATTTTAGAGCTTCTAAAACAGATCGAGAATCTACGCATAGAACTATACTAAATATATTCAGACGTAAACTAGAAATTTTATTTAGAGCCATTAATATAGCAATTAATTCCGCAGTAAAAATAGAATAACCCTTTCCTATATAAAATGATTCTGATATTTTCAAATCTGGTATAACAAAAGCAGCTCCTGTTTCCCCTGTTTCTAAACCAGATCCGTCTTAGAAACGTAGTTCGTGGAAAATTACATGATAATTGCTTACTTCCAATTCAGCGTGAGCTTCCTCTTGAACAGTTTTCATGTCGCAGAGACTGAGAGGCATTCTGGTTAATACGTATCAAACACTTGTTTCATCCTTCATCTAGTTAATATGTCATTGGCGCAATGGCGGAATCTGTGTTACTATCTCAGTGGTAAAACCATGGTGGAATCTGTTACCACATAAGATACTCTCAGCACGCTTTTTCATATGCAGGCGTTGACCATTCAATTCGTCCTTAACACTAATGCATGCAATGGGATATTGAGCATTGTTCTTCTTTTGTCACATACAAAACCCCTGACCGAATTTCAAACCTGTTGGATGAGTCAGTGGTGTGCGACATGGCATTCCACAACATGATCTAAAACCATATCTTCTGTTTATATTTTTTTTTCTCGTTTACTCATTCGTTAATTCATTTATTTATAGTTTATGAAACTCTTGATTTCTATTAGTCATTTTTTTTAGTCATATTTATTCATTTCATAATTCATGTGAGCCAGCAAAGCACGACAGCCGCAGTGCAGTGCCTTTACTGCTACTACTACTATTACTACTACCAAGCTTACTACTACTACTACTACTATAACTACTAATATTCCTACTACTACTACTACTACTACTACTACTACTACTAATATTAATAATAGTAATAATAATAATAACAATAATAATAATAATAATAATAATAATAATAATAATAATAATAATAATAATAATAATAATAATAATAATAATAATAATAAAACAGAATGGTATTACACGATTTTTCTTCATTCGAACTCAAAGCGCGGCGATGAAGTGATCGCCATTACAGGAGGCGGAATATAAATCCATTTTTATGTTTAAATTTCGATTAACTGCAACCAATACCATTTTTGAAGGGAGGGAGGAAACCGGAGTACCCGGAGAAACCCCTTTGATGAGGTCATACCAATGTCCCATCATTCGAACTTACACCTAAACTTGATCAATGGTGCACTTAAGATGCAATAATATTGACTAAGACAGTTAGAGGTCAGTGCTAAAAGCTCTGGACAAACCTTTAATCTCAGTCATAGAATACATGGAGTACTTATGTAGTTAGATGTATGGCCTATAATTATAAATAATTATGTACTTGTGTAGTTCAATTAACTATAACGGTTTTGTTGTTGCTGCTATTTCAGGTGGATAGGTGCTCCATGTAATGTGGATATAAAACATCTGGATCTGTCAACGCTCCGGTTCTACCCCAACCTTCAGTCATTGTGAGTGTTTCTCTTCATTTGAACACAAATAGTCAGTATATATGAACAATGTGTAGGCGAAAATTTGCCCAATAAATCCTTGGTTTTAGTTTTTCAACTCTCTCTCTCTCTCTCTCTCTCTCTCTCTCTCTCTCTCTCTCTCTCTCTCTCTCTCTCTCTCTCTCTCTCTCTCTCTCTCTCTCTCTCTCTCTCTCTCTCTGTTTTCCAATCAAGTCTTTTTGACATTTCAAGGGCATCTGTTGTAGGTCTTCTCAGCTAGTATCTCCTCAACGCTGCCATTGCACATTGTACATGTACTTTACAGTGACTGTTAGTATTTCTCCATAAGTAAATGGTGTGCGTCAAATCATTCATACAATACAATACAATACAACTGTCCGATTTCGTTAGTTGGGATCACTTTTAAATTATGGATCGTTTTTTCATGGTCTGAAAAATCTTGATCACTTTTTGACATTCTATCATAAAAGTTCTGTAATAAAATACCTTTTTATTTTCTAAGTTTAAAAAACCCTGTCTAAAACCACTATCTTTTGAACAGATTTTTAATTAAAACATTCATTTGAAATGAATAAATTGAATAGTATTAGCCTAAATAAATCTGTCTCGATTGCGGTCTTTCCGCATTTTAGTCTGTGTAACTAATTCTGCCCTAAATTGCTGTCTGTTTATTCACCGTCTGTTCACTGACTGCGTAGTCTAGGACGAAAGGACCAGGATACACCAATCTATCTCTTTTGTTCGGTCAGTGTGTCTTTCGTTCTCCTGACCCCAATCACCGCAGCCACGGCGTGCACGTCCCTAGCACCTGATCCTCATCCCTGCCTCCCGCACCTGCACTCCATTCCACAAAACACGATCTTCTCTTTAGTTTTTAATTGCGCAATGTCAGTCAGTGCCAGAGTCCCAAGTGTTAGTTCTCTGTTACAATGTTAACTAAGCTTATTCCGTCTCTCTCATTCTTCTATGTCGCCTAGATGTTCTTTTAAAAATTAACTAGGCGGTTGTTGTTTTTGTTGTTGTTGTTGTTGTTGTTGATGATGATGATGATGATGATGATGATGATGATGATGATGATGATGATGATGATGATGATGATGATAATAATAATAATTATTATAATGCTTTGCTCCTGCTGGTGCTAATACTGATGATAATGATGATGAGGGCGTTGGTAGTGGTTGTAATGATGATGATAAGGATGATAATAATGATGATGATGATTAGGGTGATGGAGGTGGTGGTGATGATGATGATGATGATGATGATGATGATGATGATGATGATGATGATGATGATGATGATGATGGAGCAAGATGAAAATAATACTTCCAATTCTAGCTTAATTGTGAATGTAACCAGTCTCGATGAATTTTGCAGGTCTATTGAACAAACTGCGCTTACCGCAATACCGGCGAAAGCCTTCACACAAAACTTGAAATTAGAGAAAATGTAAGTTTAACCGTCTCTTCTTGAAGACAGCATCACTACCAGATGTCTTAATATTAATGTTATCTTCAGGGAGAGTTTAGAAGCTGTATTCTTGAAGAATAACGAGCTTCCTTTTTTTTAAATGCAGTTTCTTTTGGAAGCATGATAAAAAGTTGTCATGCAAAACGGAGATTCCAAGGTTAGAAAAAATAATGACTTTAACTAAAATGTAACCAAAGTTTAAAAATATGATCGACGGGTGGAATCCTATAAAATCTATCTCCTGGAAGTATTTTGAAGTAGATGTGAGTGTTGTGAACTTATAAATAGGTAAAGAATCAATCGATCAGTCATTCTACATGTTTGAGTGATGATTGTGTGGTTGTTGTGTAAGAGTGTGTATTTAATTTACATGTGAGCGTGTATGTTCGTTCAGATCGACGTGCTTTGAGTCCGATTAAAGTAAAAGAGCGCGTACATGGCATACATTATTGCTGTTTTGTTGCTGTTATTGTTGCTGTTGTTGTTATTTGTATTAATATTACTGAATGTGGGTTTCATGTTTGAGTTATAAATTAATAATTTATTGCTTGTTGTGCCATTCAGATCTGTGGCAAACAACAAACTAACGACATTTCCATGGACTGCAATCCGTGAGCTTCGACTGAACCATTTGTAAGTATGACACCATCACCACCTCCACCACCAATACCGTCATCAGCATCATCATCATCATCATCATCATCATCATCATCATCATCATCATCATCATCATCATCATCATCATCATCATACTTCTTTGTGTCTTTTTCTTCTTCTTCTTCTTCTTCATCGTCGTCGTAGTAGTCATCGTCTTCTTTTTCTACTTCATGGTTGTCGGCGGCGTTGTTGTTTTTTTTTGTTTTTTTTTTAAATTTTGTTTTTCTCTTCTCCTTTCCACTCTCGTCCATGTCCTCCTTTGCTAGGATTCGTGACCTTCCCTCGATTCAACCATTTATGGTGTAAGTATGACATCATCATAATCATCATCATCTTCTTGCTCTTCTTCTTCCTCTTGTTCTAAGTCTTCCCGTTCTCCTTGTAGTTCGTCTTCTTCTTTTTTGTTGTCTTCTCATCTTCATCATCGTCTTCTTTTAATGTTTTTCTCGTTTGTTACTGTGAAATCCCTCCTTTCCCTTCCCTACCCCCAATCGAGTTCCTCCTCTGTCGTATAACAGTATTTAAGATTGTCGACAAAGGATAGACATTTTCTGAAGAAGTTTTCGATTTTCTGGAAAGTCTCCTTAACTTGGCGTAGTGAGTTGTTACAGAGGTTTTCAAGCGACTCATATACGATTGGTTGGATTTTAAATTCCGATTTTCACAAAAATCCCTATAATCGAAAGATTGAATACGAGTTTCTAAAGTTTTTGATTTTCTAGAAAGTGGGATTGTATGGGGTTGGGGAGATAGATAGATAGATAGATAGATAGATAGATAGATAGATAGATAGATAGATAGATAGATAGATAGATAGATAGATAGATAGATAGATAGATAGATAGATAGATAGATAGATAGATAGATAGATAGATAGATAGATAGATAGATAGATAGATAGATAGATAGATAGATAGATAGATAGATAGATAGATAGATAGATAGATAGATAGATAGATAGATAGATAGATAGATAGATAGATAGATAGATAGATAGATAGATAGATAGATAGATAGATAGATAGATAGATAGATAGATAGATAGATAGATAGATAGATAGATAGATAGATAGATAGATAGATAGATAGATAGATAGATAGATAGATAGATAGATAGATAGATAGATAGATAGATAGATAGATAGATAGATAGATAGATAGATAGATAGATAGATAGATAGATAGATAGATAGATAGATAGATAGATAGATAGATAGATAGATAGATAGATAGATACAATACAATACAAGGTTATTGCTTTAGGTCCAGCGGACTCTTCCGAGCCAAATCAGGACCAGAGATAGATAGATAGATAGATAGATAGATAGATAGATAGATAGATAGATAGATAGATAGATAGATAGATAGATAGATAGATAGATAGATAGATAGATAGATAGATAGATAGATAGATAGATAGATAGATAGATAGATAGATAGATAGATAGATAGATAGATAGATAGATAGATAGATAGATAGATAGATAGATAGATAGATAGATAGATAGATAGATAGATAGATAGATAGATAGATAGATAGATAGATAGATAGATAGATAGATAGATAGATAGATAGATAGATAGATAGATAGATAGATAGATAGATAGATAGATAGATAGATAGATAGATAGATAGATAGATAGATAGATAGATAGATAGATAGATAGATAGATAGATAGATAGATAGATAGATAGATAGATAGATAGATAGATAGATAGATAGATAGATAGATAGATAGATAGATAGATAGATAGATAGATAGATAGATAGATAGATAGATAGATAGATAGATAGATAGATAGATAGATAGATAGATAGATAGATAGATAGATAGATAGATAGATAGATAGATAGATAGATAGATAGATTAGATAGATTAGATAGATTAGATAGATAGATAGATAGATAGTGACCCGTGAAATTTACGTAAAAGTCATAAACAACACAGACCTTAGGTAAATCTACTCATACATTTTACGAGATCACACCGTTTTGCTTAGTTTCTTTTTATAGTTCAGTATAACTTTTCTTCTTCATATAAGATATAAAACATCCACCTTAATGAGATGGAATGAATTATGTCAATGGCATAATGCATGCATATATAGTAAATGTCCCCAGAAACCAGGTATATCGGTTTTTGTACGGTTATCTGGGCACACAGTTTGGTATCTGGGAACATGCGCATGTTCCCAGATCCAAGGTAAGTTTGAAAATGCAAGAAAAGGTGAGTTTCGCCTCCTCTACGGGGCGAATTAGGTCAAACTGTATTTGTTTCTGGGTCAACTGTCTTTTACCGTTTGAGAATGTTTGTTTTAGAACCGTTTGTTGACGCCCGCCGGATAGTGTCCTCACTTGGTTTGATACAATTTAAGAATCCAAGAAGGCAAATGTTTTTTGAGACGGAAAGAGCGCAATGTTGTAGAAAAACATTCTTTATAAATTCTCCAGTGAAATTGCGCTTTTTCCGTCACTATTTAACAGTTTTTGAAGATATATATATCTCTGTGTGTGTGTGTGTGTGTGTGTGCGTGTGTGTGTGTCCGTCTGTGTGTCTTTCTTTATTTCTGCCTTTTCGAGTGTTTGTATGCTTGTGAGCGTGTGTGCATGTTTTAAACGTTAAAAGTGTTATAAAAGTGTTTTAGCTTAATATACTCGAGCTCAATTTGATTTGGGTCAGAGCAAAGAAAATCTTGTTAATCAGGGAAACCTACCGGGAAGATTTATTATTGATTCCCGCGATCAGTTCATGTCGGGTGATTGTGTGGCTCAGGGTAGTATGAATACGTAAAGTAGAAAAAAATAGTTACAGTTATTTAGAAGACCTGTATGTTACTAGCATATGGACCGGTGTGTATTTTTTGTTGGGCCCCGTCTTCTTCCGGCTTGCATTAAAATGAAACCTTCGGACAGACTTACAAATGTCAATTCCATCAATAATTGTAATCCTAAATGGCCAAGTCTCAAACCTATTTCGTTATAAGAGAAAGATCATTTCAAAACAAATTACGGAAAAGGAATCACGCAGCAACTACTCTTAAACTGTTCCTATTCACGCAAATCATTTAATTCAGCCCACCACATCGGCAGAAACATCCAAGTTATCGATTGGATCCTTTTTTTTTCTTTTTTTTTAGGTAGGTACGCGCATTTGTCTATGAAATAAGTATTTAATTAGAAAAATGGGAACGATACAGCAGTGTCATAACGTAGACTCCTAGCTTTTCAAGGTGCAACACACTGATAGTTATAAACACGACGTATATGGCTTTTAGATTGTCCTCTCTGTTACAAAGCGAATTAAAACAAATCAAGTTCTCTTTTTGAAATTAATTAATTAATTAATGTGTTTTGTATTAGTATTAGTAATATTAGTAGTAGTAGTAGTAGCAGTAGTAGTAGTAGTAATAGTAGTAGTACTGTAGTAGTAGTAGTGAACATTGAGGTTTAATGTCTACACCCACCATTGGCGGAATGGCAGACGGTGATAACCATCCCAGAGAACAAGGCGTAGGGATCTAAATCCACACTGAACCACCAGAGCAATCATACTGCTAATATGGACAAGGAAAATGCCCAATTTTTATTTCGCCCACCACGGGATTCGAACCTGGATCATCGATGTGCCAGGCGAACTCTCTACCGCTTGAGCTACATGTACGGCGGTGGGACGAAGTAGTAGTAGTAGTAGTAGTAGTAGTAGTAGTAGTAGTAGTAGTAGTAGTAGTAGTAGTAGTAACTTTCTCCTTTTGGTTTTTTCTCCACAGAAATATATCAGGGAATCCATTCATCTGTGACTGCAGCCTGCGTTGGCTTCAGCGCATGCTGATGGCAAACGACAAACGACTGTTAGAGGAGTCTGTCCACTCTTGGGATCCTCATCTAGTTGTTGATGTGGGGCCTCAGCTCATCACCTGTCTGCCTATGGCACAGGGTGGCACAGGGAACGCTCAGGACTTGCGGGATGTAATTCAGCTTAAGGCTTGTGGTGAGTAGTGTTCATGAATTTAGTTGGGTTTTTTTAACTACTGAAGAAGTTTATAACGAAATACATGTAAGCTTATAGAGAACCATTTAATCTGATGTGTTGTATCTCCTTTGGCCTTCATGTAGGCAATATCTGCTTTTATGCCCAAGCCAAACTGGTACACAAACTAAACTAGTACCAATTACTGATTGGGCATAAAACCAGATATTGCCGGTTTCGGTTGTAGTCCATCCCTACCCAGTGCAAAACTTCCAAAATCCTGTTTTGTATACGTTTCCATTGTGCTGTATAGACATGTGCCAAACTCCTGCTGCTGGTCTGCATCTCTTTGGGCCGAAATTTATGTCGGATTTGTACGGGACGACTCCTACTCGTCCTAGAATAAGCATGTGAAACATGCAAACGTCACATGTCACGAGTGGAGCAGTCCTAGAATTAACTGTCACAGAGCTCAGCGCTAATCTACGGCTACTACGAGTAGCTGATTATGATATCTATAATGTAGGTGGTGTCTGAGGAGTGTAGATGGAAAAAAAAACTATATGTCTGTCTGTTTGGTTGTCTCTCTCTCCCTCTCACGGTTTGCCCTGCTGTTATTGCTTGCAGCTCCTTCCCCATTTGGCTACTACGACCCCAATGATGACTCTTTTACTGCCGGACTAGACTAGCAGACCTTCTTACTCACTGGACCTACCGAAACTATAAACTGCCGCGAACCGTGTGACAATAGCAGTACATCACCTCAGTACGCTCCAGTCTGTTGATGAGCATTTTTCCAACCTCGAGTCCTGGGTAAAACAAAAACATTAGGAAAAGATACACGTACATCGACTCGTCCCGATCTAGTCTACTGTTTTGGTTTCGGTGACACCTATAATTGTACTATAACCTATCTGGAGCCCACATTCAGTAGCGCTAACTTAAATATCGGCTTCTGACCTCAGTATGAGCGTAGATCCATTGATTGCCAGATGAGCAGTGAAACTCGGGTCCACTTCACCAACGCGCAGACGTCGCAGTATACTTGGTTATATCAAGGACAACGTCAACCCTCGACCCCTACATATTACAGGGCCCCAAGATCACACATTTCATCTTCCTATAGGCCTATCCTATTCAAATTCATAGTGAGTGTAGCCTTTCCCGGGAAAGATATTTAGATTACGCCCCAAAATAACTCTTTCGGATACTCTTAATGGATACCCACCAATACATTTATTTCTTTATATGCCTGTTAATAGCATCAAGGTTCATTCTTTTAAAAAAAGAAAAAAAAATGCATCGCAACGAACTTGTGTGTATTAGTAAGCCCAGTTGTTTGTTTACATAACAAGAAAGAGACGCCTAAAATTCAAAACTTAGCGGACGGTTTGTGCAACGATAGTCTTTTAATGTGACAACTTTTATTCTGATTCTCTGTCTATTCCGTTACCGCTTGTCCCACCGAACTTTTGCTGACCTATCGCGTTTGTTTTCCTAAAATTCTATTATGCGCAATGAAACAGGCTTCGGGATAGGTATTTGCGGACATCATCGTCATCATCATAATCATCATCATCATCATCATCATCATCATCATCAACATCATCATCATCATTGCAATTTCCCAAATGAACTCATTGTCACACAAAAATAAAGAAACATTCTTGATACCTTGACCCTTAAAAATAATGGATTCTTACGGATGTCACCTTCTCACTCGCTATGAGTAAATATCAGATTGCTTCATGCATAATTTTTTGTTGGTGTCTTTTACCTCTGTCGTTTTGAAGCGTAATAGTAATAGCAACAGTTTGCCTTTCCCAAACGTTCAAAATGCTGAGCAACGTCCTGTACATTTGCAGCTTACATGATAGGATCGTAGATAATATAAATAATATAAATCTGATACATTAAAATATATTTATTTATTTATTTATTTATTTATTTATTTATTTATTTATTTATTTATTTATCTGTCTGTTTGACCGTTTGTTTTTCGTTTTTCAGACACATTTTACGTCAGTGTATCGCCGAGGCACGTGCAGGTCTACCCTGGAGAAAACGTCACTCTAACGTGTGACGTCAGTGGGACGGGCCAGTCCAAATTGACGTGGATAACGGACGCGCTGGCATCAGAGCACACTAGCGACACCTTAAGGAACGGTTCTGTGGCTCTGGTTATACGCAACGTGACGTCACAGGACCACTTTTTACGCGTAAGCTGCGTAGCTTCCAACGACTCGGACTTCGTGGAAGTCAGCGTCAGATTACACGTCATCCGTAAGTACTACGTCAGAATGTTATCAATAAATCAGTAACTGTGCGAATGAATAAATAAATAAATGGTCGGGGTTTTTATACCACCAATAGGCATGTTTTAGCATGTTCAGTGTAGTGCAATGTATAATACCCATATATGTAGGAGACAGTATATAATACCTTTAAAATCATCTGCCTCAAACCTTTTTATTGCCCAAAGCAAAGAAGCTACAGGAATAAACAAAGAATCGACCAGGCAAGCATACAAGCTAGGAATCAAATAAACGCAGGCAATCTTTTATCCACCTGAAATAAAAACGAGGGAAAAAAACTAAACATACAAACAGAGAAAGTACATGAATAAGAATAATGGCGGCAAGGAAAGAGAGGGAAGTGGGGCGGAAATATCTATCGAATTACGAATAAAATTATTCGTACATGCTAAGCCTGTTTTGCAATGATTTGACTGTCTGGTTCATTGACGTGTCTAATTTTGATATTTCGCCGAAATAAAATTATATTCATTCCTTGGCTCCTGCATTACATTGGTAATACGTCTCCAGAGAGAGAGAGAGAGCAGTGATTGTTTGTTTGTTTGTTTGTAGATTATAGTCACACGACACTTTCGCATATAGGTGACTACTGGACCGATTCATACTGACACCAGCGGGCCAGTTGTTGGTAAAGGGGAAAATAATATGATCACACGTTGACCAATCCGGGATTCGAACCAGCGACCTTTCGGTTACTAGCAAGACGCTCTTACCAACTGAGCTACCCGGCCCCGGCAGTGATTAGAACTAACATTGAAATTAAGGTACTTTCATCAAGGCTGTAGCGACAAACACTAATATTTAAGCGTGATGTCACGACGTTTGATCTTAAATTACGTGTTTTGCAACACTGATCTTTAATTACAAGTTATTACATACAGTTCTTTTACGATTCAAATAATATCTCGAAACTCGTAATCAGACATCCGTTTTTTAAAAGCCGATGCACTAACTGAAGCCAAATGTCTTTTGAACTAATGTGTGTAATCTGTGATGGGAATGATCAAAGACTGTTTTCTACGGAATTTAATTACTATGCTTATTATCTGTAAAATCGGCATCAGACGTGTTGTCCAGACTATTTTTTTTATAAACCAGCTAATAGAATAATGCTTGATCATCAGCTGCCTGGGACATTAGGCAATGCTCATCGAGTAGCAAATTGGCGCCTTTAGCGGCTTGAATTATGTGTTGCTGTCGGCCAGCGCCTGGAACTGTTCTTTGAGCTGGTAAAACGCTATGCGAGAAAATTTCATTTCATTTCATTTTACCCGTACGATGTGGTATGCAGTATCATTCGATATTATTGTGCTGCCCTTATACTATTATGTTTGTTACACTTGTAATGAAACGTAGAGTTTAAACACCAAGATGATGACTAGTGTATAAGATCGATACATTTAGCTTCTTTGTTATGAGGCATTGCTAGTATAGGTTTATTCGTATTTAACAGTCTTCAGAATTTAGCAAATAAATGTGTGCGCCTAGGACTACCATTGGCAGAAAGTAGTGTACTGAAAAGATGCGTTATAACATAGGTTCTCGATGTGAACACAATTCATTTACTGCATTAAAAAAAGAGACTGGACAATATCTCATGAAACTTCCATTAATGACGATAGCACGATAAACATGCACAACAAGCGCAATGTAATTTTCGAGGTTCGAAGAGCTTTTGACGTAACATTCACGAGTCAACAATAACCCTTTAAATGCAGAAAGGAAAACTAAACTAATGAGAAATATTCAGTGATTTTTATTTCCTGAATTCCTGTTTAATTAATCTCAGGCTTCAGCAAATCAAGAAGTTGTCTTCCCTTCAATATCCTTCCGCTTAAAGCTGTAATTTAAACATCGTTTCTTTTTTTTAAAGTAATTGAAAAAATAATGTGAACCTCTTTTCTTAAAAAAGAAAAGAATGAATTAATTTAATTCTGATTAGCGATATCAGGAGATACTGTTAGTCCTGCGACGTCTACCAACGTTCCCCGTGCCCGAGTGAAGAAGGTCCTGCTGGAAAGGGTTCCCTTGATCGACACACCATTCCGTCGAGTCGCCGTGAATTTAGAAGGACCTGGCGGTCAGACCATCTAAGTGTCATCTCGGGTATACCCAGACAAACTACTTGGGACATGTCATTGGGCACGGGAAGTTGCAACCAAAAGAGGACAATATAGCGCATATCGCAACAACTAAAGTCCCAGAGACCAAAAAGGACGTCTGGGCATTTCTGGGATTGGCGAGATTTTTACCGGCGATTCGTCCCCAACTTCGCTAGCATCGCTGCACCGCCGGCAGACCTGACTAAGAAGGGTGTTCCGAGAAGGCCCAGTGGACTCCTTCATGCGAGATAGCCTTTGCCACTTTAAAAGTGAAGTTGTGTGGGAAACCAGTGGTGCGACTGTTAGATCTTCAGAAATCTTTTGTTTTGAGAACAGACGCTTCAGCCTACGGCTTAGGTGCAGTGCTGCTGCAGGAAAACAAGGAGGTGCTGATGCAGATAGCTTACGCAAGCCGCAAGCTGAACTCCGCAGAAACAAGATATGTCACCATTGAAAAGGAATGTATAGGCGTGGTTTGGGGGATGCGCCGATTCGAACAATACAGGTATGGACAGCACTTCACTGTGGAGACTGACCCAGCCTTTGGGGTATCTTCAACAGATTCGTCCCAGCAGCAACAGGTTGGCGAGGCGGGCCTTTTTCTTACAGGAATATTCGTTTACCGTCCGAGTCATTCCGGGAAAAGACTGTGGGAGCCGACTACTTGAGTCGAGCATCGGTTTTGTGACTGGTTTAGCCTGGTCCTGTGACGTCAGAGCCTTCCGCATAAAGTATGGGGTGTGTCACAAAACGCTATTGTTACGCGAAGCCGGGTACGCGGTTTTAGCAGACAGCACTGACAGGTTAGCTATTTCCCAAGGTTAGCCTGCGACAGTCCGCAGTGCTGTGTATCGGGTGAAGGCTGGCAAATCAGAATTATGTCCCGGGGTTTGTGGGAAGAGAAAGCGTGTAGCAGTTCAGTGTAAGTTTTGAAAGATCGAGGAAGAAGCCTGCTGACCAGGGTAACGTTCTATGAATGTTAGATGCTGGGACGACTTTTAGCATTTATGATAGAAGTCGGGGACTATGTTTAAATAAACGTAGGGCAGTCTAGGTTTATATTGACTGGGATAGTGTATAATTGCAGAAACAATGAGACACTAGTTCGGAGGTATTTTCCGAGGAATTTCACAAACCTGTTTTGAAGTATAGGGTCAGTGGTCTGGTTCATTAAAGTTCTCTTCTTCGTGGCCACCTTCTTTGTTTCGTTTGTCTGTGAGAATGATTTATAATTTTGTTGCTGTACATGTTTAGTCTTTGTGTAGTTTGTCGTTTATGTTTTAAACAAAGTTTGTATTTCAGGCACGAGGTTGTGCTACTGAGTAAGCCTGTCGGCCATTTTTGGAACACGAGTAGCATAATTAATTATGGTAGATTGATTGTGTGGATGTTTGAATCGTTGACATTCATGCTATGGGATATTATGGTAACAATTTATCTGAATTGATCATGGGTAAATTTTAGCCAGCAATGTTTGTGTGTTGACTCAGGCCTATTTGGTTTATGGAGTTGGCCTTTTACTTGCTGATTAGGTTTTTCTTTGCAAAAGCAAAAGTTGGAATAACATAAATTAGCCGGCTTGGATTAAAAGTATGCTGGGTAAGGATTGTATTGATAGGATATGAATTTGTTACGATGAAATGCGCATGATGGTACGTGTACGCGCACGATAGATCCGATCGTTTTGTTTTGCAAAGCATGCAATAATAGAGTGTATTTACCTTTGATTTAATTTTGCGTTGTTGTTAGAAGAAGCTTGGTTTAATGTTGATAATTTTCGTTGGTCGATATTATTGGAGAATTCCCTAGAGTTGCTTTTTTACTATCGATCGAATCTTCGCGATAAATGTAGATAGCTGAGAAAATTTTTGCACTGTAAAGAAAGTTGTATGACGTAAGACAGTGATGACGAAGTTTATTCCGATTGGTTGTAATGTGTCAGGCTCGAACATTCTGACGTTATCTGGAGTCTAGAAAAAAACTATAATATAGATTATAATTGATGCACTGTGAAGAGTTGAGAGCAGAGAGAATTGTAGAGTTGAGAAAGTGAAAAGCGATTGAGCGATTGTATGCAGTTGTTGATGTACGCTGAATAAAGTTGGAACACTTCATACGACGACTTCCTGCCTCCGGGGATTGGACGCGGGAGGGGTTACTTTCCGCTTACTCCGTCGTTTACTCCGACGTCTACTGGCGCGGCCTCATCAGTAGTGTTAGGTAAGCCCATGATTTCGCGACCTGGGTTCGCGGACATACTGAGGTCTGGACTGGATGAAGATGAGATGGTTGAGATCCACAATACCGCACTACAATATGATTACCAGGTGATGACCTCGTGCAGTTTGTGGCTAGCGAATTGCGGGATCACGGAAGGATAGCTTTGGAAGAAAAAGAGAGACAAGACAGTCTAGCTTTCGAGAGGGAGAAACTAGTATTCGACAGACAGGGAATAAGTAGATAGACTAGATCGTCTTGAGAGAGAGGCATTTGAAAGGCACATGGCGGAGGAGAGGGTAGAACTTGATAAGAGTCGGAGTCAGCAGTCACAGATATGCCCCTGGAAAACGGTTTTCGAGATATTCAAGTTGAAACTCCCCATCATGGATGTGACGGGGATTTTATTGTTGCTGAGCTCTGCACAATGGACTGCTATTACCTCCTCGTCTTAGTCGATGGGGATAGCTAGTTATCTCCCTATGACTTCACTTAATACATTTATTTGTTTAGCTCGGTCTGTGTTTAGGCTGGGGTACAGAGATAGATAGAAAAATGGTAAAAGATCACTGTCACACTAGCTTTCACACGGTTATGAATCATATGTAGTCCAGCCACTTGATAACAGTAAAAATCACACATTTATTTCCTCTACTCTATACACGATCTTTGAAGTACGAATCTAACTTAAAAGTTCAATTGTCAATGCGAATGGTTCGATCGCTGATAATCTAGGCAGCTACTTTTGCATCATAGGGCACTGGATACTTTCTGCCCTAATGGTCAGAAGTCTTGAAGAGTGGACTACTGTGGTCCTGTTTATACAGAGTTTTAGTGCACTGTTTCTTGTGGCACTTAACTGCGTGGTTGAAGCGCTGCGTTGAGGTCGCTTCTGGGACAGTCTGTGTTGTCGCGGAGTCTTTGACTTTGTGGTTTGACAGTTGGGCTATGTGCGCACAATGCTGGAGATGCCTCGGCAGCCAACTGTAAGCGTCGACGTGGTTGTGTCTTTTGCTGAGTTGGGCTCACGATATAACGCCTGCTCGTCGGTAACATATGAGACGAAATTCTGCACAACCCTGTATAATAGGTCTGTGCAGAGCGTCTCACTGAAGGCCAAAGTAGCTCTCAGTGATAGCTCCACATCTCTATACATAAGCAACGAACATTCTGCTAAGTCTGTGGTCCACTGGAATCTCCACTCTAATTTCCTATACATATACAAATATAAATCGTGGCTAACTATACACATAAAGAAATAATAATATTATAAACATTCACTGGTACAGCCACTGGTCTGCAAGCATACATATAGGTTAAACACCGGTGGTTCCGTACGTCTTTCAACATGGCGTCGACCGGTCGCCTCGTGGTTGGATTCTCCACGTGTTCAGGCAAAGTCGGACTAATAATTCAATTCTATGCATAGCAAATTCCACAAACATAATTTCAACAATAATATAAATACATCATGATTAAACAGAAGTATGTTCATTTACCTGTTTGACAATGTCAGGCCGTGGCTACTTGATTGAATTCGAATATTCAACAAGTACTGCTGTCTAATCTTCTCAGGAGAGAGATTTCTGCTTGAGTGTACTGTGTACTGCTCAGCGTCTTGAACTCGACTGACGTTCTATCTCTTAGCTTGAATCACCCAGAACTGGTTCTATATAACCTAGCTGTGTTCCCTTTGGATGAAAACATCTAAGTGGATGTAAAATTCGAAACACCATCGTAGGCTGCGATGATGTCACTAACTGTGCTTGCATCAAGCTCCAACTGTGTTACGCAGGATCACTTCTGTCGTCTGCTTTAGACTAACAGTAACCTTCTAATCTACACTGACTAAACAAGCAAAAGCTTAAATTGTGCAGGGTAAACAGGTCCTCTTGTTACAATGGATGCCAAAGATGATTTAGAGACGTACCTGATCCAGTTTGAAGCTCTGAAGAAGTTTCAATGATGGCAACGCGACCAGTGGGGTGTAGCATTGAGCACTAGGATCCAAGGGAAGCTTGCTGAAGTCTGCAGCAGATTGGGACCCCATGAGAGGTTTGACTCTGACAAGATGAAGGCGACGCTCATGCACCATTTTCAGCTGACAGCAGGGACATACCGTCGGAAACTTAGAGTGACCAGGAAGATCCAACAGTGAGTCAACTCCTCATTTGTGTGTGAGGTCTGTTGTGTCAGCTTGGGAATATTGGACACTTTCTGCCAAATGGTCACTATGGCTTCCTATGATATTATTATTTAGCAATGTAGGCATTTTATATGTATGTGTTTTGTTGATATTTTATAATGATGTTTGCATTCTATTTTGTTTCACAAAACACACACCCACAAAACTCCGCGCGCATGCAAGCACACACACATAAACACAACGTCAACATATTCTGTCCGTATGTCCCAAATTTTCCCTGCAGATAATAAACAAACGTCGCGGGAAGCCCGTATTGGGTTTTATTTGTCATCAACTGGCGACGCGCGTTGTGCGGTTTCCTGGGTAGACATTTGATGGCTCTCAGACTGGCTTCGGAAATGAGAATCTTCAACAGCGTCTGGCAACATCCTCAGTCTCACAGGCTGTGACTATTCAGTTGTATTAAAGAGGTAAATATCAGCTTCATGGAGCCCGCTAGGGTCGCTGATACTCCGTATTCGTCTGGTGGGGTATTGCCATCACAGGTGTTTTGGAAACATCTTTTCGTTTGTCTTTCCTTAATGCCCAAGTATTACCTTAGTCTTGTGTAACTAGATATGTCCGACAACGATAAGAACGAGAGCGCCGGGGTGGAGAGAGAGAGAGAGAGAGAGAGAGAGAGAGAGAGAGAGAGGAGAGAGAGACGGAGACAGAGACAGAGACAGAGAGAAAGTGAGACTTCAGACTTCAAACTTTGGTGAGAATAACAAAAGAGTGGCCATTGCAAAAAGAATAGCGAGGTAAGTAATAGCACAACCAAATTCTAACCAGTAGAAAATGGGGAATACAACTGTGCATGTCCTTCCAAATTGCGTATTGAACGCATTCGATTGCTAAATTAATTACCTTATCTACTTCAAACACTTTAATCAAACTCGCAACCTGAACATAAAGCTTCTGTGCTTTGACTCGTCGGAGAAAGAGAGAGAGATCCTTTTGTACAATTATTTACTGTCCCTCAGAGAACATTGTGCGTTCCCAATATGCAGCAAAGGTGAATATAAAATGAAGTATAAGAAAGCGCGGACATGCAATTTTTTTAAAATATGTGTTCTAACTTGGTTATTTCAAGCGGTCTTGAACCAAAATAGCAAAGTTTACTTTGGGTTGCGCTTCGAGGCAAGAAGGTGCGAGGCTGGTTGGACTTTACTCTCGTAATAAGTTAAAATCCTTATTTGGGCGCCTATACGTATTACTCGGGTGGTTTTAGTTGGGCATGCAGTAGTAACGTGGCTCTTCATTTTGTCTGAGCGCAGTGAGCATGAACTGTCATTGTAGAGACTGTATAAGCCTTCATCATCATCATCATCATCATCATCATCATCATCATCATCATCATCATCATCATCGTCGTCGTCGTCGTCATCATCGCAGTCATCACTACGTATGTGCCTCTCTCTCCTTTCCTTTGCTTCAGAAGCTCCCAAGATTCTTGAACTGGAGAACGAGTGGTTCAAAAACGGGACGCAAGGGGATGAGACTCGCTTGCGCTTCTCCGTGTCTGGCTGGCCTGAGCCTACCGTACGCTGGCTGGTCAACTCGCAGGACCGCGCCAACGTCTCTTACTTCGTGGACGACGATCCCTTCCTGGACGATAAAGGGGTGCTGAGAGGAGGTCGCTCAGTGACAGAGACGGTGTGGACGGTGCTCGGGAACTACACTCTGGTGGCGCAGAACAGCGAGGGCAACGACACCAGAAGCATCAACGTCGACCGCTCCATCAAACACTTCTCCGGTTAGTACTATATTTGATTCACCCACTTGTGGCAAGCGCTTATTAGAGCACGCACGCACGCACGCGCGAACACACACATACACAAACACACACACATACACAAACACAAGAATTTGAAAGTCTGTCTGGAAAAAGCAAAAATTTAATCTTCTGGTATACATTTAAAGAGTAGGATGGTTGGCGATTGGTTCGTTTTCCTTCACATCCTCCCATCCCCACCCCACTTCCCCAATCCCAATATCCTCCCCCAACTTGCTTCACCCTCTGGCGAATTCGCATAGTATTCCACAAGGGTATAGCAATCCAACCTTCCAGGCTCTTTCTGCAGTGATCGCATAGTTGAATGGGCGCTCACCATCATTATTGGTATATGATGTTGGTGTTGTTGACGAAGACGACGACGACGACGATGATGGTGATGATGATGATGATGATGCTTTTGCTGTTGCTGATATTATAATTATGGTGACAACTAGCAGTGCGTTACAATAACTTTATGTCTATAAATTAATGATGTGGCGCCTATTCGTGGAGTTAAGAAGAAAAATAAAATGAAATGCAAAGCAGCAGCAGCAAAAGAAGAACAGCAGCAACAAGAACAAGAAGAACAATTAGTAGGCTACATCACATTACATGGTTATTGCTTTAGGTCCAGCGGACTCTTCCGAGCCAAATCAGGACCAGAGAAGTGAAAGAGGACTCACCCCTGGTCCGCATAAAAGATCTGCCGAAACAACCCTAGTGGTAACACTGAAGGCAATCTACCAGCCGGTCACTTTACAATAAAGACATCCCACGCAGGGGACGCTGAGGCTATACTCTAATTTATCGAACCTGCGTTTACAAAAGCAAAATAGAATATAAACATCATTATACAATATCAACAAAACTCATACATATAAAATGCCTACATTGCCAAATAATAACATCATAGGAAGCCCCAGTGACCACCTGGCAGAAAGTGTCCAATATTCCCAAGCTGATCCAACAGACCTCACACACAAATGAGGAGTTTTGTCCAGGAAGAGTTTTCAAGAAAAAAGGTAGGTGACTGGTCTAGCGAAGAAGATAGTATAGTAGATTGATAGAACAGAGTAGGAATGAGAAAGAACAAAGGAGAAAGACAGCGACAGTGGGAATTTAACGCACTAAATTTCCAGAAAGTGGGAATACTATTTATACTGAAACCCCCGGCACCCCCCACGGGGGGGGAAGAACAATTATAAGAAGTAAAAAAAAGAAAAGAAGAAGAAAAATTTTAAAAAGAAGAAAAAGAAGCAGACGAGAAAGAAGCAGAAGAAGAAAAAGGAGGAAAAAAAAGACGGCGACGACGACGACGACGACGACGACGACGAAGAAGAAGAAGAAGAAGAAGAAGAAGAAGAAGAAGAAGAAGAAGAAGAAGAAGAAGAAGAAGAAGAAGAAGGAGGAGAAGGGGAAGGAGAAGATGAATGAAATCAAAAAGGAGAAGCGGGAGAGGAAGAAGAGGGAAACAAGTCAACGACGAAGGAGAAGAATTAAATACGTCCAAGTCGAATGTATGCATAGAGCATTGTGACAGGTTTCCGGAGATAGTGGAATCCTCTAAGAATGTAAGGCGCTTGTGAGACTGCCAGTACATAAGGTTATCAACATTTATCTAAATTGGAAAGCGGCACAAGAATTTCTGGACAGCCGAGTTGTTCGTCTTTGCTATAGAAAACATCACGGAACAAGGAACCGTTGCCAAAACGAGATAGATGCTTGAGGTAGTGCTTGAAATATGAACATTGAAGCTAGGTCAGTACAGTCGTAGAGGCGAAGCTTGAGTGAGCTATGTATAGATTATGGTCATAACACTATAATGTACTGCAGGATTCTAAACCAAAACAGGGTGATGTGAGCCTGTGATGTGATGCTTGACTGGAACAAGTATTCGCTAGGAATAGGTTATTGAACTTTCATCTCTAGGGCTAGCTGATGAATATCTTAGAAAGTATTGCAGAAGACGGTTTGATGGCCATTTTAAGTAGGGACATGCTACTGAATGTTTTGTATTGTCAGACTTATATGGAAATACTCTGAAATAGTCAAACGAGGGCTGGGAAAGAGAAAGGGGACGAAGCGACGGGGTGGGTGAGGGTGGGAGAAACCGAACGAGTCTGTCCGTCCACCGGTCTGTCCATCGGTTCGTTGTTCGCCGTATCTCAAGAACCAATTAACGGATTTTGACCAACCTTCATAAGAACATTACCTAGGTTAGTGGCCTGCCTCCCGTACCATCAAATTTGCTCTAACGCAAAGATCAAGGTCATTGCAGTCATTTTCTTCTTAAACACATTTTGTTCAGTAATCTCAAAAACGGCTAAAATGAATTTGTTCAGTTTTGGTATACAGGTACTTCAAATCACGGACCATCCTTCAATAGCAGTCGGGTTGTCAGGCAGTCGGTCGGACCGTGGCTCCGAATTTCACCGTTTTATTTTTTTTTTAACTACACATTTTGTCTTATCTTAAGAATAACTTAAACGAAATTCCTCATTTTTACTGGTAGATACTTAAACTACTGATAAGCATGTCAGATCATGAAATCGTATTTTAATTCCTTTAACGTCCAGGTCATCGAGCTTCACCATTTTCTAAACAGGTTTTGCACTGTATATAAGTATTGGCTGATCCGCTTTTCATACTTGTTTTGCCTGGTGATAGTGATAGTTCAGATAGCAGCATATAATCCTAAGTTTTTGTCCTTTGCTTCGTTAGGATAAAGCCGAGGCACAACACTCGCCAACAAAAGTTAATACTTTTGAAAATGCTTTTTTTTTCGGCAATGTGTGTTGGCGTCTGGAAACACATTTGAATGGATTGCCATCTGTTTTT
Source organism: Oncomelania hupensis (assembly GCA_036898135.1). Lineage (NCBI taxonomy): Eukaryota > Metazoa > Mollusca > Gastropoda > Littorinimorpha > Pomatiopsidae > Oncomelania > Oncomelania hupensis. The sequence goes on along the minus strand of CM072511.1, from coordinate 47,938,793 downwards.
GCCACTTTTGTGTTTTCTATGCATTTTACCTCACCGGCTTAAAATTTAGTCGTAGTCTGCTATTTATAGACAAGACCACAAATAGTATTGTTTAGTTGCCGCCATTTTTATTTACCTCGCTTGGCGAACGTCGCGAAGTGGTACCACTCTCGTAATGTACTTTTGGCGAGATTCGCTTGAAATTCCTCGCCCAGATCGCGGCATAATTATTAATAGTTACGCATAATGATTCACTTCCACACTCTCACGAGGATCACGCCTATTGGCTTGTCTTAACTGAAAGGTTCGTGGAGATTCACAAACCTTTTTTTTTTTCGAGGTTCTGAGATCAAGAACCTAGGTTCTTGGATCTTTTGGACAAAAAAAAGTTTCAGAAATCTAGGTTCGGGATCTGAGAACCTCGTGAACCTCCACGACACTTCCAATGAAAACAGGCCATTAGCAACAGATCGTAGAAAACTGGGAACTCCAACGCTATCGTAAATTCGCTATCGTAAAAAAAAAAAAAAAAAAAAAAAGGGATAGGGGAGAGGTGGGTAAAAACGGGGAGAGGGTGTGGGTAAGATGTTTTATTGGTGGTGGTGGTGGTGAAGATGGAGGGGGTAGTGTTGGCGTTGTGGTTGTGAAGACTATAACAAGTAACATAATATTATTAATAGCTATAAGTCTTAAAGTGTAGTGTCTCAAATCGGAAGTCAAAATTGCGCAAAATTTAAAAAAAAACACAAGTTTATTTCAGGCTATCGATAAAATATGACAATTTACGTATATGTTCATTTTTTTTTTGTGTGTGTTTAATATTTTTTTGTCATATTGTTTTATTCAGACAAGATTTAGAAGTTTACAAAATATTCATATTCGCTGGAAAGTGCATATTATGGACATACGCATGTACAGTACACTGAAGAAGAAAAAAATATCGTACATCATTTGGCAGAAGCATGCAGTATACATGTAGTCCGACAGACGTGCGTAAGTGGCAGCATTTACGTTACCTGTGACTTCACTTTAAGCTGTGCCTATGCGCCTTCGTTCTCGGCCTAGGGTAGCGGTTGACGCGTCATGACTTCAACGTGGGGAAACTCGCGAGGTGACGTCATTTAATGAGGCAAACTGTCGTTTTACATGGGTTTTTTTTGAGAGCTTTCATCTCAGTAATTTTTTTAATATACATTTTTTGGTAAACTTTTCTATGATCGTGCTATCTAGTGCAAAAGTTATACAAATATGGGATCAGACTCACTTTAAGCAAAGCCTGTCTTGAATCATTGCTGTTTTGCCCTCTCAGCGAACTTTCCTTTCTGACGCGGACTGTTTTGATGTTTGTTCAAGGACGAATCGATGAATTGAAGGAAACGTAGCTGCGTGAGACTATACATCAATTAGGATGTGAGATTAACTCACACTGCTACCCGAAGTACGTAATTAACTGAAGTAGGAGTGGCCTCGTGGCGCAGAGGATTAGTTGGCCGGTTTCCTATGCGGGTTCGATTCCGCAAGGGGCGAACTTATGTTACTTAGGTACGAGACCGTTTTTTTCTGGGTACTCCGGTTTCATCTCTCCCTCCAATAGTGGTATCTGAGGCAGTCAATCTAAAATTTCAAAAAATTAAATTAAATCTCGATTTCCTTTCCGTCTTCTAATAGCGATCAACCTACCTTGACGCCAAAATGTTTGCGTGATAGGTAGGTGTTTGGTGTGTGTGTTGGGGTGTGTGTGTTTGGGCGTGTTTGTGTGTATATGTGTGTGAAAGTGGGTGAAACATGTGTATGTTGGTACAGATCGCCGCGCTTTGAGCCTGATTGGTGATTTGGGGAAAAGCGCGAATATATCATCCAGTATTTATATGTAGTACAGTAAAACCTCCGTTTTACGACCTTTAAATTGCAATTAAAACGAGGTCTTAAATTGGAGGGGTCTTAAAAAGGAGGTAGGACATTTTCGAAAAAGACATTTAGAAAATTAAGTAAGTAAAATAAATACATGTACAAAACGTACACATACCATTAAGTATAGGGAACATCTACCATCTTTCAGAAATATAGATTAAACTCTGTCTCACAGCCATTACAGTCAATATCTTCCTGTTCCTCATTATTTACAAAATAAAAAATCGATGTTGGTATGATAGTTGTTTAAAAGTGTATGTAAGTGTTGAGTGCATGTTTGGAGTTATAACTATTTATAAGATAACCCCATTAATATTGTTGTAATTATTTTTATTCAATCATTGAATAGTTTGTTGTTGTTTTTTGAAAGAAAGCGGTTATTTCTCTTTGTTTGCATGATCCCCCACCAGTGAATGTTCTCTTTGTATGTCACTTTGAACACCAGACATGGTGTCGGCAAGATCTGACAGGCCCCTGCTCAGGGCAAATCTGGTCAGCTCCTTAGAGTATTTCAAGCTGTTTTAATGCATCGTCTGCTGTTAAAAGTTTTAAACGAAACTGTTTTCTTCAAGCGCACATTGCTTTGGAATCTGAATTTTTTAGATGCTAGGTCGTAAAATTTAAATATTTTAAGGTCGCAAGTCGTTTTAGAGGTAGTCATTTAAGAGAGGTCGTTTATATAGTACAAAGCATTTGTGAATCTTTTTCCGGTCGTATGTTGGAGGAAGTCGTTTAAGAGAGGGTCTCAAAACGGAGGCTTTACTGTATTTAGTAGCTCTGTCATTGAAATGAATCCTTTACTTGTTTATTAAAACGTCAGTCAGCTTGTGAAACAGCAGATCTACAACGAAGAATACAAAGCATGGAGATGAGATGCTACACAAGACTTCTGGGAATTTCGTATACCGAGCACATTACCACCGGCGAAGTCCGACAGACTATCACACAAGCCATTGGACAATGCGATGACATGCTCACACAGTGGTGAATTGCGGGGCCGGGTAGCTGAGTTGGTAAGAGCGTCTTGCTAGTAACCGAAAGGTCGCTGGTTCGAATCCCGGATTGGTCAACGTGTGATCATATTATTTTCCCCTTTACCAACAACTGGCCCGCTGGTGTCAGTATAAATCGGTCCAGTAGTCACCTATATGCGAAAGTGTCGTGTGACTATAATCTACAAACAACAACAACAGTGGTGAAGAAACTGAAACTCCGATGGTATGGCCACGTCACGTGGGAGACAGAAAAAGAGGTGGAAGGACAACATTCGAGAATGGACTGGCTTGACACTGAGCGAAGCCATGATAGTGCCCCTACGATGTTCGAGTTACGGGAGAGGATAGGACAGTCAACGCATGCGTGCGTTCGCGGTGTGTGTGTGTGTGTGTGTGTGTGTGTGTGCGTGTGTGTGAGAGAGAGTGAGAGAGAGAGAGAGAGAGAGGGCGCGCACATTCATATTCCATTTACTTATTTCATAACACAGTCCGTAGACAAGAACTATTTATTTATTCTCTGTTTGTGGGGAAAAGGAAAAAAAAAGGTAAAACTGACGAAGTAGCAGACCATTTGCATTCCTGTAGGTCTGCTCTATTTACATTTGTTTATAGAAATAAAGAAGTAGACTATGAATCAGAGTAGGTCGACGCATTTCAGTTTGATATGCAAATTTACAGGCATCTTTAGTCTGCATACTAAGTAGACGTATTTTCATCAAGGCAGTTTCTGTTATCATGTGGCAAATCAGCTATCACGTGTCCACAGGGTCTTGCATTTTGATTGGCCTTTGACGTCACCATGGGGATGTCTCATGTATGTTCCTCACGCAGAGCAGATAGAACAAATGGCCCTGAGCTGCTTATACCAAAGAAGAAGAGAAGCAGGTCAACGGTTTACATGCAGACGTCGGATGTCAAGTGTAGACTAGCTTAATCATATTTTTTCTCTATGGTATCTTTGATTATATGAAATCGTTCATGTCGCCATGTCTTATCTTGTGTTTTTTATTGAAATATCAAAATATTCAGCCCAGTGCCGTAGTTACAATTATAAGTAAAATCATTCTGCAAGCCAATGTGTTGGTGGTACATTAATAATAATAATAATAATAATAATAATAATAATAATAATAATAATAATAATAATAATAATAATATTAATAATAATAATATTAATAATAATAATAATAATAATAATAATAATAATAATAATAATAATAATAATAATATTAATAATAATAATAATAATAATAATAATAATAATAATAATAATAATAATAATAATAATAATAATAATAATAATAATAATATTAATAATAATAATAATAATAATAATATATTGCATTTATACAATAACAATACCAATAGAATAACACACATCGTTCGTACGCATCATCACAGCATTCGCACTACATCATGTACAGCATCATTCAGAAAGTATTCTTACTATTTACACAGAAAACGCCTTGCGGAACAAGTGCTTTTTTAAGCCGCTCTGGAAGGAAACAAGGTCTGTACAATGTCTGTACAATGTCTTAAACCGGCAGGCAGCGCATTCCAAACCTTGTGTGATTGAAAACTAAAAGACCGCTCGCCAATTGTTTTAAGCCGACGCTTGGGCGTTTCAAAAGTTTTTCATCTGATGAGCGCAAAAAACGAGTTGTAGCGTAGGTAGTGAGTACCTCAGACAGATATGGTGGAAGTGACTGGTCGAAATGACGGAAAGCTAGGACAGCAATTTTGTAGTCAATGCGGAACTTGACTGGGAGCCAGTGGAGCTGCATTAGGAGAGGCGTGGCATGATCACGCTTCCGTTTTTTTAAGCACAAATCGAGCAGCACAGTTCTATACACGCTGCAGTCGGCTAACTTCATCAATTGGGAGACCAGCTAGAACTGAATTACAATAATCAAGTCTGGATGTCACAAAAGCGCTGACCAACTGTGTGCATGCATCCCTCGAAAGAAACTGCCTCAAGGACGCAATACGCCGAAGCTCAAGAAAGGACAAACGACAGATGGTACTGATGTGGTCATGCAGAATCGCTGCCGACCAGCTAAGACGGGAAGATGCGCCTACAGGTATAACCTCGGTCTTGTCAGGGTTAAGCATCAACCTGTTGCTATTCATTTAAACCTGGACACTGTCAATACATGTTTCTTCTTCAGACACAACCAAAGGGAAGTCATCAGCCTGACTACTCTTTGACAGTTCTATATCATCTGCGTATTTGTGGAACACGCAGTTGCAGTCTGTGATTACATTAGAAAGTGGTTGGGAGTACAAAAAAACAAAACAGGACCGAGCACAGAGCACTGGGGTACTCCGCATAACAGGGGACTAGAAGTATAGGTATTGTAATCAATGACAACAGACTGGTAACGATCAGTGAGGTACGAGGAAAACCACTCAAGAACAGAACGTGTGGTGATGCTGAAAATAGTGGTGATGTTAGTGGTTACTGCTTCTTACTTTTATGTTGCTGCTGTTGTTCCTGTGGATGATGATGATGATGATGATGATGATGATGATGATGATGATGATGATGATGATGATGATGATGATGATGATGATGATGATGATGAAGGTGCTGCTGCTGCTGCTGCTGTTGATACAGAAGTGTTTCGGACGAGGTGCGTCTTTGAGAAGAGTGTATCATCTAAGCCCCATTCAAACTGATGAATGCATCATTACAATCTGTACACGCTGCATTATCGTGTTAGACGTCTTGGACGAACTTTTTTCTACTCTCCGATGCTCATGTATAGGCACAGGGACGAAAAAGAATGTGATTGGTGGTTCGGTGAAGATGCAGAATAAGCTCGGATTAACATAATCAGAAACCTCTGAGCTTGGGGCAAAACCCTTACAAAGTATCTCAGAAACGCAAGCAGCCCTGCACAGTTCTCTGGAATATTCTTGCCATCCATGAATGATGAATGACTCTCACTATATCAGGGCTCTGCGCGCGACAGCTACAGTGTAGCGACACCCAGAGAAATGGGAAATATAATCAGTGAGATATAACTAATTGGCACGATGCTTGTATTTTCATATTTATTTTGCCAGGGCCTTACAAAGGTTTCTAACTATTTAGGCAGCTACAAAAATAACTGCCAAATATACGTATACGAAGCAAACGTCTATGCAGCAGCAAGATAGTCGCTTTCATGTCCGGAGCAAGCACAAAGCTAACAGATTTCATCATATAATCTTTAGTGGCAACGGCTGGATCGAACCCGTGATTATCAGGAATACGTGCTGGACACTCTACCCGCTGAGCTGATCGAGTCTGCGAGTGTATGTGAAAAACAATGGTACCTAAGCACCATCGTGTAAGGAATGTTCTTGTGTCTACGGATGTGTGGAGTCAGACTGTTGCCCGTAGGCAGGCCTTTACATCGTAGTCACTGACAATCATGGTGGTAATATACGGTATGCAGTGTGTGCGCTTTCTTTCAAATCATCAATCAGGCTCAAAATGCTGCGATCTGTACCAATACATCCGCTCACAGGTTTTACACACTCTCACAACACAACTATCATTCAAACATGGTAAAAATCGTTGAGGTGGTAAAAAAAAAAAAAAAAAAAAAAAAAAGGGGGGGGGGGGGGGGAGAGACCAATTGAATAAAACTTGGCAGCGCGTCGAGTCTAAGACTCTTCAAAGAGATGTTGCTCAATATTCAAAACCTTCCAAAAACCAGTTATTATTTTTTTATAGTGATAAGATTGTTCTTCAAACAGGTCATGAATATATGACGCAAGTCAAACGACCACACTGAGTATCAGCCGGTCGCCTCAGCAATTCCGGAATTTCGGGTTGGGGGGAGTCAAGCAGGAGCACGGCGTGTCATTCCTGCCATCTTTTGTTGTCTCCGGTCAAATTCAAATCCGCCTCGGCATCGCCCTCACATCCGCCTACGCTGGTCCCATCCACCGCGCAACAAACCTCCATACGATCCTTTCCAGAGGTCGAATTTTTATGTGACTGGCTACTTACGTTAAAAAGATTGTGTCCATTGTATTAATGTTATTCTATGAAATTTTGTTGTTGTATAAGATTCTTTGTTGTAGTCTATTGGTCCTGATTTGGCTCGGAAGAGTTCGCTGGACCTAAAGCAATAACCATGTGATGTAATGTTGTACTCTATCGCCTCGGAGGATCGTACCTAATGACGATTACATTCAAAATCTGTTCACACAAACTCCAGTCCCTAATTTCTACTTTCTGTGTGTGACTCGCCCATTAACATTTCCTTCAACAGACAGTTTTTTCAAATATTCACCCAAGTGATTTTAATTCTTCCAAACAACGCTCAATAAAAATCTTCTTCTTTTTTACGTTTTTACGTTGAAGGAAAACACACTGGCTCACTCAGGCCCGTAGAGATTGTGTTTCACTTGATTGCATGCTTGCCTCACAGGATTGTTTTGATTTCGTCTGATTCGTTTCAATTAATCTGCTCAATGAAAGTGTTTTTAGACTCACAATGCTTTTTTCCCCCTTTTTCAAAAGGTGATCAAAGAAATTTGTCTAGAAGACCAATCGTTGAAAATCTTCTGTTTAAAAAAAAAAGAACAAAGTCTTCTGTTTAAACGCCTTTGGCGTGGCTTTCCTCAGGGGTCAGTCCTGGCACAAAACACCACTTCTCCATTGGCTTCCTGTTTGGAAGCGCATACTGAACAACACATGTATCTTCTGGCATACGTGTGTCTACGGCTCTGCTTCCTCCCATCTTGCTGCCGATGTCCATCTACACACTTCTTCGCGCAACCTACGCTCCTCCTCTGAGAGATTTCTGCTTCGTATCCCACGTTTCATTATAGCTATCTTCAGCTGGCTCACGCGCATTTTCAGTCTGTGGCCCCTCCACGCGGAATTCCTTGACTCTCCTATTTCTCGGTCAACCCAATGTTGACACATCCAAAATCATTTTCGAAACTCGTCTTTTCCGCGATACCCAGTGATCATCTAGCCAACCCTTGGAGCATGCTTTCTTTTCATTTTACTCGCCCTCCGGTATTCTACATTTTGTTTGGTTGTTGTTTTGCCCGTCCTTGGCCCCACCCCTCTCCGCCGACCACTTTTTTTGCTGCCCCTCTCTAACCCCATGTACACACTTGCGTGTGTGTGTGCGAGCGACTGCGCGTGCCTTCCACACAGTGAACTGAAACTTTTTTCAAGGAAAGGCGCCGTATAAAAAAATAACCTTATTATTAAGAACAATAATAATCCAGGAATTTTGCGTATTTTGGCGGCAGGGATAGCTCAGTGGTCAGAGCGCACGACTTGTGTGAGTGCGTCTTGGGCGACGTGGGTTCGAATCCTGACGTCAGCAAACTATTTTGTGATTGCTGGATATTACGGGCCAGAGCATCGAGAAGCTCTCTGAGCTTGTAAGTGCGCTATATAAGAGAAATCTCTTTCTTTCTTTCTTTTTTTATCATTTCGGAATTTAGATTCGAGAGGGGAGAAGAGGGAGGAGGTTTCATCACTATCACTTTTGCAATGAATCACTTGTGGAAACTTCCGTTTTATGTTCTTTATGTTCTTACTATATATATTTAGTAGGAATACATGGAGTTTCAGAGCAATCGAAGCAAAGTTTATAATCTAAAAAAGTCAGTTTGGGGTTACAATAAGCTGATGCTTTAGAAATTCTAATCCTGATGTAGTTTTTTAAGGTGAAAAAAAACCGTTAACAGTAACACCTCATGTATATTTCTTACACTTTCATATATATAGATCGAATATCTATCAATAATGAAGATTTGATTCTGGAATATTCTCACCTTTGCAGTTCCGAATTTGCTCTGTAATAGTCGAATCAGACGAACTTTGTTTCAGGCCTCTGGCTGTCTGCTTCGCTCCGTGGTGCCTTCTTTTCGCACCATACAGAGTATCAGCGGTCTATCAAGACTTTGTGCAGCGGTAGGGTTCCTTGTCCCTGCTGCCAAAGCTTTTAATGCTGTTGAGTTTGGTTTCGAACCCTCGCCCGGGATGAACTAGTTAACCTTTAGGTATGAGATGTATTTAGGTAGTCGATGGAATTCTACGGGTACTCCGGTTTCCTCCTTCATTTAAGGATGTCATTGGACGCAGTCATTATAACATTTCGAACATATAAAATAATGCCCTATTCCGTCTTTTAATAAGCTATAGTGATCTCCCCTACACTTGCAATGCATGTTAGTGTGATGATTGTGTGTTTGGTGTGTGTGTGTGTGGTTACAGATCACCGCGATTTGAGTCTTAATTTAGGAGAAAAAAAGTCCTAACGTAATGTCCAATATTATTTGAAGTCTGGGTTTGATTCAGCCGGAGGCCTCCGCAGCCTCTGATCATCAGTGTGCCCCAACACAGCATGACATCTTTCAGAAACAATTTGAGTTTTATGCTTTCCAGCCAGCCTTGTAGCCTTTTCAGACACTCTCAAAAATGTGTCTTTCCCCTCCTACAAACACTTGGACACACTCGCAGCCACACACATATTCACACACGCACACACACACAAACTCACAGAGAGAGAGAGAGAGAGAGAGAGAGAGAGAGAGAGGGGGAAAGAGAGAGAGAGAGAGAGGGAAAGAGAGAAAGAGAGAGAGAGAGAGAGAGAGAGAGAGAGAGAGAGAGAGAGAGAGAGAGAGAGAGAGAGAGAGAGAGAGATCGAACTGTATAACTTCTTTCACCAATGATTTCAGCTGAGTTGATCTTGCAGCGGAATGTGCCCCACAGAAGCAAACACAAGCTGTCGATGACGTCGACGAAGACGAGGAAGAAGAAGAAGAACAAGAACAAGAAGAAGGATGACACTCTTAAAAACGATGCATAACTCCTACCCCTCACAAACATAGGCACGCAGAGAAGGGTTCAGGAAGCAACCCAAATTGAGAAAGTTTCAGACTTTCTTAAAAAACACGCATCACACCCTCAAAATCCACCCTCCCCCCCTATCTCTCTCTCTCTCACATTCTCTTTCCCTTTCTTTCACACACACATACACACAAACACCCGCACTCGCACCTTATTCTGGGCGCTATCCCCTTCACCAAGGTGTAGGGATTGGGTGTAAGTGAGTGAGTGGGTGGGTGTTGTGTGAATGTGGGATTGGTTGAGGTAGCCTGAAGACGAGCCTAATGATCATTCGATTGTAACGATAGGCAACCGTTATGCGTGGTTAGAGGTTGAAACGTTATCTTAACTGGCAAAAGAACTGCCAATCAGAAATTGATGCATTGTCGCTTTACTTGTATAATTGTCATTCACGTTGCCTATTTGTAAGCTTACTTGGAATGGGTGAATTTATTTATTTGTTTAAAATAATCCTTTCCTTTGGATATGCCTGCATTAGTGGAAAGTAAATATTTAACGAACAATTGGGAGACGAAACTGGCCGTGAAGCCTTTCTAAACGTCCCTTCTCTTTCAAACTTTACATTTAGTCTATAGGCATAGGACTTGCCTAACATCAAAATAATAAAATGTGGAATTTTGTTATTGCGTTGTATCTTGTCTGTCTAATTTGGCGTCATAATAATCTAAGTTAGTGGCATATATAACCGAAAAGTAATGATATTGTGAGCTAAAATCTAACACTGCCGAAGTTAGTTTTACAAGGTCGATTTATTTTTTCAAAGGGCTTACCGGGACAACGCTATGGAAGTTAAAACTTTGGGATCTGTTTTGTTTCTTTGTTTGTTTTAGCGCCTCATATATTAAAAAAAAAACACTGGCAAATTCAATTTTGTTTCATTTGACGTTTCTTATTTAAGAATTGCATTCAAATCGGACAGGAATAGGGCGATGAGTGCTTCTGACTGAAATAGAAATGTGCAGATCTAATTTGGAGGATCAAGGGGTTTCAGTTTCATTTGTGAGGAAGCTAGCTGTTTAAATGTAGATTGTCAACGGCATTCGATTTAAATGTAGATTAACTCTGTGTGACGGTGGGTGTATTGTTGCTGGGCTCTGCACAATGGATTGCTGTTACCCACTCGTATTTGTCTGCGGAGATCGGCTAATGTAATCACCCTATGACTAATCTTAATACATTTATAAGTTTAGCTCGGTCTGTGTGCGGATAGGGTTACAGAGATAGGGAGAAAATGGTAATAGCTTCACTGACACACTAGCTCTCACTCGGCTATGAAACATAGGTAGTCCAGCCACTTGTTAACAGTAAATATCACATTTATTTCCTTTACTCTATACAAAATTTTATAATGTCTACACTAACTTAAATGTCCAAATTTCACGTCGAGTAGTTCGCTCCTTGATGGGTCTATGCAGCTACTGTTCTCGATATTTGTTACTGTCTCATCATTGGGCTATGAGTTCTTTTTGTCCCATTACTCGTTTTTATGGACGAGTAGACTATCGCAGATCCCTTTTAGAGTAGTGTTCGTGCACTTCTTCGATCGCTTCTGTGAACTTAACTGTATAGTCGAGGTGCGGTGTTGTTGTCTCTTCTTCTTGGTAGTTGACTACGGAGCTAGTGGAGCCCAATGCTCTCGATGCTCAAGGTTGCAGGCCACGTGTCAGGGTGCCTCTCTGTGGGATTTATTTCCTGCCGTGGACCACGATGCCTGCTCGTCTTCTTGACAATGTCAGGCTCTGGCTATACTGCGATGAATGACTTTCATCCGTCACCTGCTGTAGTCTTTCTGAAAGAGAATTTACAACGAGCGTCCGTCTACTGTGCTGTTCAGACAACGACCAACTCTCCTCTTATCCTGCTATCGTGCGAGACTGCGAGAATAGTAACGCCACCTCGTGGGGGTAGCGGTTGATTGGTCAGCTGGATGAGGTCACGGATTATCTTAGTGAAACTGTAGCCTACACATGCTGAGCACAACTTAACTTCGGTCGTCTTCTAGTCACCGACTTAACTTACATAGGTCAAAGAAGGCTGAACGTTGGAGGCTTGAAGCCGTAGTGCAGGTTCTAAATAGCCTCATGTGACACTCTGGCAATCGCTTTATTGTCGACACTTTTGATCTGCATCAGGCAGAATAATATTAGCGCAAGAAATGGCAGAAAATAAATATTGGCCGGCAGCAGACTGCATGTGAACTACGTAATCCAGAATGGAAATTGGAAAGACACGTTAAACACGTTCGTGGGAGGAAGGACTGTCATAAGCTTGTGTAGATTATACGAATAAATGGGTATATTATTTTCAATGAATGTCCAAAGTGCAGGAGAGTTTTGTGGGCGTGGGCCGTGAGTGAAAAAAAAAGGGAGAGAGGGAGGGAGGGAGAGAGAAGTGAATATGTTGGGTAGAGGCTGTCTGTCTTTCTTGGCTTGTTTGTTTTTCTGTAAATATCACATTATTGTCTTGCTATGTTGATTTATTTTCACTATCCTATCCTATCCTATCCCGTAACTCGAAGGTCGTTAGGCCACCACAGGTGATCGTTTAACCAGCATATTCCATCTTTCTCTATCCTCAGCAACCCTCATTGCTTCGCTTAGTGTCAAAGCAGTCCATTCTCGAATGTTGTCCTCCAACCTCTTTTTCTATCTCCCTCTTCTTCTGCCTCCTTGCACTGTGCCTTGCAGGATGGTCTTTGCAAGGCCTGTCGCACTAGTGATGTGGCCAGGCCATCGGAGTTTCCGTTTCTTTACCACTGTGAGCAGGTCATCCCGTTGTCCATTGGCTTGTGTGATGGTCTGTCGGATTTCGTTGTTGATGATGTGCTGGGTATAGGAAATGCCCAGAAGTCTTCTGTAGCACCTCATCTCCATGCTTTGTATTCTTCGTTGTAGACCTGCTGTGAGGGTCCATGTTTCGCAAGCGTAAAGGAAGATGGAGAAGACAAGGGAGCGCAGCAACCTTACCTTGGAATGTTGTCACGAATATAGGGGGTTGGGGGAATGAGGGTTAGCAATTATTCACTCGCGCTGTGTTGCCTACCTTGAATAGGCCAACGTGCGGTGACTTTCAAGTGAATAACGCTGGGAATACTAAAGAATGGTAGGTAGGTTAAAGACAGACGAGAGATGTACAGACTTAACAAGTGAAGGGCTCAACAAGGGAAGACTGGTCTAAGAGTATAATATACGATAATTTATTTTCTGGGTGTAGGTCGAACAGTAGGCTGGGTTAAAACTGGATCACTAGCAAAAGTCTGATATCGTCCAGGGTATCTGGGAGTAATTCTGGGTTAACTACTTAAGTGTCACTGGGGCGAATATAGACCAATTTCATCATGTGGCAATGGGTGGCTGGATGACTTTAGCGTGGCTATTCAGATACACGCCGAGTTGTGGTGTGCGCAAGGTGCGCACTTAACTACTATGTGCGTAGGTGGTGGTTGCCTCAGGTGGCTGGATGGCGGTTGAGTAACTGGTCAGTGGCTTCGCGTGGGTGGACCAATGCAGGTCACTAGGTCGCGTTGATGGTGCAACAGTTAGCTGGGTCAGAACCGGGCACGTGTACTGGCCGGTGGTCTTGCGTCACGCGTCATCAGTGACAGCCAGAAGATAGGGCTGCACGCGGCGTGGAGTCTTGCTACAGCCCTCACAAAGACCCGTTCTGGACCAAGGAACGGGTGAAACACGAGAATATTGGCGAGGCTCAGTGGTCGCAACGTGGTGCAGACGTGTCCTCGGAAAGCGGTGTGTTCGGCTGGGCATGTAGGAGCAGACTGACTTACTCATCCCCGGGTCCAGTCCAGGATCGCGTGGGACTGTCCGGAGGGGCGGAGCTTCGATCGCTGAGCCGGCGTGCGAATAGGGGGGGGGAAATTGGCTGAGAACAGGGCCAGAGCTCAGAGACCGACTGTGACAAATGTAGACTGATGATCCTGTCTTTCCTAATGGCCTTCAACCTTGTCAGGGCAGCAGTTGTTCGTGCGATTCTGGAGAGGACTTCCTGTCGGGATATAATGACTTCTAAATATTTGAAGCTATGCACTGTGTTGAGGGATTGGCCTTGGATTTTGATGTCCATGTTGTCCATTATTTTCACTACCTGTTGCATACTGGGCTTCTACTTGTTATCCGTCTCTTTGTCTGTCTCTCTTCTCTTTTCTTTCTTACTCTCTGTTTCTCTCTCTCTCTCTCTCTCTCTCTTTCTCTCTCTCTGTTTGTATATCACATGAGCATCGTCATCCCTCTTAATTTATTATGATAAGTGTATTGTGGATTGTTGGGGTGGTGAGGCACGTATGGTGAGTGATTATCGACGGGCTGCTAAAACCCAGTGGCACAGGAAAGTGGAATCCCTGGTTAAGACTTTGCTCTAGGGCTTTTAATAGGGTTGGTGTGTACTTGGAGTATTTGCTTGTGTGCTCATCGACGGCTTAAGGCGTTATGGACCTTTGAATGCCTGTTCATTAGATCAGCGCGATTTCCAACACGCTGAGCAGTGTCCACATATTTACTCTAGTTTTTGTGCGCCCACGTGCACCTCGAAGCATAGCGATCGGGGTATATGTGGGTGCATGTTTGAACAGTCACGCATACTGGCATGATGATGAGGAGGAGGAAGAGAAGGAAGAGTTTGTGGTGATGTTGATGGTGATACTGGTGGTGGTGGTGGCGGCGGTGTTGATGATGATGATGATGATGATGATGATGATGATGATGATGATGATGATGATGATGATGATGATGATGATGATGATGATGATGATGATGATGATGATGTCAGTTGACAAATTCTCATCTTCCCCTGCGGATCTATGCTTTGGTGTCCCTCAAGGGCCAGCCCTTGGGCCTGTCTTGTTTATCCTCTATACCAAACCTCTATTCTCCGTCATTCACTCTTTCTCAGTTCTCTCCCAGTTCTTCGCTGACCGCACTCAGTTGCTCTGCTTCTACCCTCCTGCTTAGTCACAGGCTAGCGTCCAAACTCTCAACACAGATGTCAAGACTGGATGTCGCAAAAAAGGATTAAATTCAATGATGACAAAACCAAAATCCTCTTCTCTGCAAGAAAACTGTAGATACATCCAGTCTCCCTCGCTCTATGCAAGAAGGCAATTCCAACGTTTCTTTCTCGTCTCATACTCGTGATTTTGGCTTTCTCATCCTTTCAGATATGTCTCTCGATAATCCATTTCCAACCTCTGTCGCTCAACATACTTTAAAATTCACAAGATCAGTTCTATTCGCCAGTTTCTCTCTGTGCGAGCTACCAACACTCTTGTCTGCGCCTTTGTCATGTTCAAACTAGATATTGTAGGTCTCTTCTTGCTGATGCACCTTAG
Source organism: Oncomelania hupensis (assembly GCA_036898135.1). NCBI lineage: Eukaryota > Metazoa > Mollusca > Gastropoda > Littorinimorpha > Pomatiopsidae > Oncomelania > Oncomelania hupensis. Next base: position 47,923,693 of record CM072511.1, on the reverse strand, counting down.
TATCAGATCGAAAAACTTCAGAAAGTTCAAAATTCAGCAGCCCGTCTCATCTACAGAATCCGAAAATACGATCACATCACACACCTCTTCTGTAGAAATTTCACTGGCTACCCATACAAGCACGCATCGATTACAAAATGTCCTCCCTTTGCTACAATTTCTTCTCTGGATTAGTTTCTTCCTACTTCTCCGACCTTCTGACTGTCTACGCCCCAGCAAGGACTCTCCGCTTTTCTTCTGACGATCGCCTTTTCTGCATCTCCCGTACGCATACTACAACCTAGGGAGACCGTTCTTTTTTGTTTCTGTGCATCCACTGTTTGGAATTCTCTTGCTTCAGGCCTCACTCTGCCACCCAAACCTCTTTCAAGCGCGCACTCAAAACCTATCTTTTCCGAAAATATTTCAACTAACCATCCGGATCTTTTTCACACACCCGTCTCATAATGTGTACGCACACTTTGTGGGTGCGTGTATGTGTGTGTGTTTGTGAACTTTACCTGTACAAAACTGATGGTGGGGCCGGCTGGTCACGGTAACTAGATGTAGAGTCTTTTTAATGTGTGATCATTTTAGTCTGATTTTAAATGAATTAATCTATGTTATGTATGAATTTTTGTTAAAAGGGTGGAATGTTTTAATTGATTTTTGTGTTCGAATGTATGAATGTATGTTTATATTGATGTAGTTTAGGACCGTAACCTTTATCGGAATTTTTTAACCTAGTACCGTTTTACTGTATAGTTGTGTTGTGTGTTTGCTGTATTAGTGTTCAAATTACGCCTTTAATCATGCACATTTTCCCTACTGGTTGTTTAGTGTTTGTGTTGTGTTGTTTGTGCATGTGTCCGTGTGCGCGCGTGAATGTGTCTGTGTGGTTGTGTGTATGTGTGTGTGTGAATGTCAAGCGCAATGTGCATTTCCGATTGTTTAATAAATTGCGCTTTATAAGTAAACATTTATTATTATTATTATTATTATTATTATTATTATTATTATTATTATTATTATTATTATTATTATTTCGATGACGATAGGGAGTTCTTCGTGATCCAACTATTTTTGAGATGAGCGCATTTTCACATTCAAAATCAGGAACAATAAATAGCAGATATGAAAGGTTTAATTCTTCTTCTTCTTCTTCTTCTTCTTCTTCTTCTTCTTCTTCTTCTTCTTCTTCTTCTTCTTCTTCTTCTTCTTCTTCTTCTTCTTCTCATCCTCTTCCTTTTGCTCCTCCTCGTGTTCCTCTTTCAAAGCAAACATGGTCTTGCAGAGGTCGAGAGAACGATAATCATAGAACTCAAAGAAATGGAGAGTACATGTCCTGCGCTTCTAATAACTCGATCACTGTCGGTGGGTAAACACTTCCTTAAAAGGATTCGAACTTCAAACTGCCAGAGACGTGAGCAAGACACACACCGCTGAAGTAAGTTGCGGTTGCGGTTGCGTCCTAAAAGGTCTTGGAACCGCACATCGCATGCAACCAACCGAGCAGCGAAAGTTTTTGATTACTGGAATATTGTTGGCAGTGTTGACTGTATTTCGACTCGACTTTGTAATTAGGCTGGTGACGATTAATTCTGATTTTGAGATATTGAAGAAAGGCAATGACATCGACGCGTGAACAGGATCGGTGCCATGCCGATATTAGAAATGCAAATGGTAAACAGGAAACCTGCAAAAAGTTTGAGTCAATTCAGTGGCATTGGCTTATACTAGGTTTTTATTTTAATGTCTTTGTGAAGAGGTTATCGTTTGACTTGTTTGTTTTGTTCTTTTCTTTTATGTCCTCAGAAGAGATGTAGGTTCTTCGCATTACAACTAGAAGAGCTGTAAAAAGTCGGATTTCCTTCTGTAAGAATGGGGCCAGTGAATAGTCTTGTTTGTTATATGTTGTATGTGTTTTGTTCTAACGGATACAGCCCATAGTAATACAGCAGGCCCCTTCCGTGGGGGTACCGGGGGGTTCTGTATAAATAGTATCCCCATTTTCTGGAAATTTTGTGCTTTAAATTCACACTGTCGCTGTCTTTCTCATTTGTTCTTTCTCATTCTTACTCTGTTATATCAATCTACTATACTATTTTCTTCTTCGCTATACCAGTCACGTATCCTTTTTCTTGAAAAGTCTGCCGGGACAAAAAAAAAACTTCATATTTTTGTGCGAGGTCTGTTGTATCAGCTTGGGAATCTTGGACGCTTTTTGCCAAATGGTCACTAGGGCTTCCTATGATATTATTATTTAGCAATGTAGGCATTTTATATGTATGTGTTTCGTTGATGTTTTATAATGATTTGTATTTTATTTTGTTTTTATTAATTCGATAAGTTCTATAAATTAGAGTATAGCCTCAGCGTCCTCTGCGTTGCGGGATGCCTTTATTGTAAAGTGATCGGCTGGTGGAGTGCCTTCAGTGTTACCACCGGGCTTGTTTCGGCAGATCTTTTTGCGGATCAGGGATGAGTCATCTTTCAGACAAGTTGTGGTCCTGATTCGGCTCTTTGCAGTCCGCTGAACCTTGTAAGCAATGAATAACTAACTAATACAACAGGCGAAGTCGACTGATCTCGGATGTGGATCCATGTGATTTATTATTGGTTCTGCAAAAGATTTAACCTTCAAAAAATGCGAAGAAATGTTTACCTCAGTACAATAGTATAGATCGAACTAGGCCTATTTTCAAAAACAAAAGTTAAATCGCAGTGGTCAAAATGGTAGGCCGAAAAAGAAGCAGAAGAAGAGAAGAAGAAGAAGAAGAAGAAGAAGAAGAAGAAGAAGAAGAAGAAGAAGAAGAAGAAGAAGAAGAAGATTTTTTAACTGGAATGTAATGCTATGTTGAATGTTATTGGTTGTAGGTTCATCTGAAGAGGTTGATTTTTGCATAATGCAAAAGAACGGATAGGAGAAAAAGGTGAACAGGGACGGATCTTCCAGCTTTCATCAGCACCACGACGATCAGTGAACATATTTGCTCAGTTGCTCTTCAGGGAAAGGAAGGTTATTCTGTGCCATTCACTTTCTTCCTGAGGAAGATCGAGATGGAGAGCATCTGAGACAAATGATCACATATCTTTTTTGCACCTTGGAACTAGTAGAAGCGAGTGTACAATTGCCCCAGATATCCAGTGTGCTCCGGGGATATTTTCTTTAAGCTGTACACTGGGGTTTCGCGACTTGCATAGCTGTGCCATCTTCCCTGCCTTTGGTGAGGATATTGCGTCGTAGATAATCTGTATTCTTAAGTTGTTTGTTTTGAACAGAAGTGCGATGGGTCCTCCAAAAGGGTAACCAGTTCAGAGTCACGAATTCCCTGGACGTCTCGAAATGCGCAACACGGCAAGAAGACATTTTCTACTGTCGATCCAACTTGTGCCTCATTTTCGTACAAAGTTAAACAAAGCTAACTTTTGCTGACCTTTGTATCTTTTTGTGTGCTTTGTTTTAGGGCGTTGGGTAAGAATGTCAATCCTACATTAATTTTGGAGAAATGTTTCAGCCATTTTACACAAACCCCTTGACCTCCTGCTTTCGTTTTCTTCTTTTTGTTCTTGTGTGTGTGTGTGTGTGTGTGTGTGTGTGTGTGTGTGTGTGTGTGTGTGTGTGGGTGTGTGTGTGCGTGTGTGTGTGTGTGTTTGTGTGTGTTATTTTATTTTATTTTATTGTTTGAAGTGAAAGAGATTGAATATAGTATACTGGGCAATGGACGTGGATCACCGAGTTTAATAAATGAATGAATGGATGGTCAGCTCAAAGAGCTGCTCAAGACTCTGCTGGACGAAAACGGGATATAACTCAAGTCGCCCAAGGCGGCAACTTGCTTCTTGATGCTCACTGTCAACACCACAAATAACTGAACAATTTTAAATGATCTGAATGGTTTCCCGTTTATTTGGTCCAGGCATCTGTTTTTGGTTCACATAATTTATTAATTCTTTATTTACTTACTTACGTACCCGGACATGTAAATAAAAATATAAGTTTATGCATTGGTTATTGTGGTGAAGATATGAAACTAGGTGTTCATTTATTTCCGTGCTGTTGTTGTTTATGCCGTTGCTCTTTTGTTGCTGTGGCTGCACTTGTGAAGTTATAGGTCAACAAAAACCTGTCATCCTAATGGCTGCATCTTAAATGTGTTTTGCATACATGAATGTTTGATTCTCTAGTTTGCCTGTGCAATATTCTCCTCTGTTAAACGGCACTCAAACACACTCACATACACACACACGCGCGCGCACAAACACATACTCACTCACACGCACGCACACACCAAATGACCACTCTCCACCTCTATCCACGCGCGCACATGTCGCCAGTTCAGCAAGATCGATTTAATATTACCATGACCGATGACAAACAAGCTTCAATTCTGTCAGTGTTCCCCTTTATCAAGCTCATGGCACGATTGTCCAGTAATAAACTGATTACATGTAAATTTGATTAGAGACTGAACATTGTTTCTGTTACTTCGGTGAGAAAAAAAAGAGCTAATATATGACAAAAATTTGTGTATCAGATTTCTTTGGTTGTGTATGTGCTTGCTTTTGCTGCAAGGTTAAATTTTGAAATATGGTGTTTAAAATGGAGTGCGAAGAGAGTGTGTGTGTGAGAGAGAGAAAGAGAGAGAGAGATCATTAAACATTGAACCGTTTACTAGGGTAAAGGTGTTAGGGTCCAAACCCCTAATCTTACAAACTGTCCTAGAGAGAGAGAGAGAGAGACAGAAAGCGAAAGGAAAAAGATTGACAACTTGCCAGTATAAATGGAATTTGGACAATTAACATATATATATATATATATACAAAAAGAGGGAATGGGAATAGAGGAGGTACAATATATAAGTAATTAGAGAGATTGAACATTGAAACTTTAATAGGATAAAGGTGTTAAGGTCCAAACCCCTAATCTTGCAACCTGTCCTAGAGAGAGACAGAGAGCGAGAGGAGAAAGATTGACAAATTGCCAGTATAAATGGGAACTTTGTCAATTAACATATATACACAGAGGAATGGGAATGAAAAAGGAGGTACAATATATAAGTAATTAAAGAGAGAAAGAAAGAGAGAGGGAGAGAGATTGGCTGAGCGAAGGTGGAACACAGAAAGACAGACACAGACAAACGGCATGATGCCATCCATCTTTACTCTGCTCTTAACCCTATTTACCTTTCTCGCTATTAACGCTTTCATTACGCAAGCAATGTATTTGCTTTGCAATGGGTACTCTCTCCCTCCCTCCCTCTCTCTCTCTCTCTCTCTCTCTCTCTCTCTCTCTCTCTCTCCATCCACACCTCTACAGTTCGCATGCTTCGAAAACCCAAGCAAATATGCCTACCATCTCTTGAGTACATCTGAGACTGTCATTAATCTTCAGCCCAAATTCCAACTTTTAAACGCCTTACCGTCTACCTCGTTTATATAGTTTTCCGCAAGATTTCCACAAGCCTGGGAAAAAGCCTTCTACCTCTCTCTCGTCAATCTTCTTCTTTTAGACCTGGGAGTTCCAGACAAATTGTCATTAATAACTCGCGCTAAAACCACTTTGCTGTATTCAAGTTCCAGCTAGTACTTTATCAAGACTTTTTCTAGAATTTTTAGGAAGCCCAAAAACCCGTTCAGGATAATTTTTGGGAGATGAGTGGAGAGGGTGGTAAAGGTGTTTAATTATGTGTGTGTGTGTGTGCGTGCGTGCGAGCGCGCGCCCTCGCGAAGCATGTCTGTGGGTGTGTGCGCCGTTCCATTTAGATATTCTAGCAAATTGCGATTTCACGGCCAGTCTGTTAGAGATTAGTTCAAGGTTTTAGAAGAAGAAGAAGAAGAAGAAGAAGAAGAAGAAAAGAAAATCAAGAACACCACTACAACCACAACAACAAAAAAACAACCACAACAAACAGAAGAAGAACAAGAATTGAAAACAGCAAGAACAAAAAGAACATGAGAAAAAATACAGAAAAGGATAACAAAATAGAAAGAAGAGAGACTACATTATTCCTGATTTTTGCGTTAACTTGGTTATGTAACTTTGCCTAAGGATTAAAAGGCTAACAAATTAAACTGCAAATATGTCAATCATACAGTTCGTAATTTCATTGTGTTGTGTCCCTGGGAAAGACACTTTACTCCTGTTTTCCTACTCCTTCGGATGAGAGTATAAACCGAGGTCTAGTCTGTGTCGCATACATTCCATCATAACGGACTTTAAAGATCCTGACGCTCATGTCCTAGACGGGTGAGTGCCGGTGACAAGAAAACACCCAGCATGCACCTAGGTCCTTCTCCTCCCCCCCCCCCCCCATCCCCGGCTGCCCAGGATTGTGCTCAGTTGTCCGGGCGTCAGACCATGCGCCCAAAGGCTGCGGGTGGGCGTCTCGGGCGGCTTGAGTTAGATCCTGTATCGGCCAGCGCCTTGAGCAGTTCTTGAGCTGGAAAAGCGCTATATAAGAACGATTAAATAAATAAATAAATAAATAAATAAATAAATTTCACAAAATTGGGATTTTTTTCGCTTTAATTCTATTCATGTTCTTTAACACGGAATAAGGCATTATAACTGTCAACAGTCGCTCGTTGTGATTACTACCGTCGGTAGCAGAAAGAACAGCGGTATCTGCTGCTTAAGCATTATGTAAACAGTGTGATCGTCTTCATTATCATCATCATCATCATCATCATCATCATCATCATCCAATCCACCCATCGCACATAGCTACGATCGAAAGAAAGTATACTCCAGGCACACGCTGCGCAGCAGGCCAAAGTATGTCCCTTTCCCTTGAAGGGATACTTCGGCGAGGTTAGCAGCCTGCTCAGTTATAATGTCGGTGAAAGACTATAAACGGAAAAGTAAGTTTCGTCTCCTCTAGGCGACGAATTAGGTCACGCTGTATATGTTTCTAGGTCAACTGTCTTTTACCAACCGTTTGAGAATCTTTTCGAACCGTTTATTGACGCCGGATAGTGTCCTCACTTGGTTTCATACAATTTAAGAATCCAAGAAGGCAAATGGGTTTTTAGGACGGAAAAAAGAGCATTTTTGTAGAGAAAAGGGTTCGGGCAAGGGCTAGGGATAGATCTACAACCAACCCTTACCCGAACCCTTGTAGCAATATTCCGCTCTTTCCGTCACTTTTAAACAGTACTGCGGTTCGCATCCGCGGCTAGCAGCGAGCCCAAAGTATACTTTGAAGGGATGGAGGGAATACTTTTACCTGCTGCTAGCGGGAGTTTTGGCGATACTCATTTTTTTGGCGAAGCGTACAATGATGGCTTTTATTTTACCTTTGATTTGGTTCGATTCTGTTCGTCGATCGATGTGGGTTGTAGCAATGTTGAGATCTTTCTGGAATTGCTTGTTTACCACCGATGGAAGACAGGTATTCAAATATTTATTGTGGCGATCTTGGTTCTGATTGATTATTGATTACGTCATTCTGGGATGTTCCAAAACTTTGTAACAGCGAATAGAGACCATAAATATAGCTTTTATAATCGATTATAGAGGTACGACTTTATTTATTTATTTGAAAAATGCATTTGTTGATGCCAGTTGCGTTTCTGATTGAATAAAGTTGGAAAATTTTATAACCACGACTCCTGCCTTGTTATTGAGTGAACGGGCTGCGTGGATACGAACCCGAGATTCAAGCATCAAGGCTTAGTCGACATATAGCGAGTAACATTCTTCTTCTTCTTCTTCTTCTTCTTCTTCTTCTTCTTCTTCTTCTTCTTCTTCTTCTTCTTCTTCTTCTTCTTCTTCTTCTTCTTTTTCTTCTTCTTCTTCTTCTTCTTCTTCTTCTTCTTCTTCTTCTTCTTCTTCTTCTTCTTCTTCTTCTTCTTCTTCTTCTTCTCACTTCCATCTTCGCCAGCTCCTCTTAATAATAATGTGATGCACCCAGGCAATCTTGCTTTCGTAATGGTATTTCTGTAACGTAATGTGCCCTGTGATTGACAAACTAATCATGCTTTAGTAATTTTATTTCATTAACGGAACATGTTTGTTTGCTTTTTGCCAGGCCAAGATTACCCACCTTCGGCGCAGGAGTTTATGCGAGGTAAAGGGGGTCATGTGGGATCGTCGGAGAGTGGACAGAACCAATCCTCCTCAGCGGAAGGACTGACCAACAACACTCTCCGGACAGCGGACGTCAAGACTAAAGACACTGTCTTGGTAAGCGGCCGTGTTTAATTAACATAAATGTCAGGCTAATGTGTAGACTCGCTCTCTCTCTCTCTCTCTCTCTCTCTCTCTCTCTCTCTCTCTCTCTCTCTCTCTCTCTCTCTCTCTCTCTCTCTCTCTCTCTCGGTCTCTCTCTCCGTAGCTCAAGTGGGCTGGCACACCGATGACCCAGGTTCGAATCCCGTGGTGGGCAAAATAAAAAGTGGCCATTTTCACTGTCCATTTTAGCAGTATGATTGCTCTGGTGGTTCAGTGTTGATTTAGGACCCTACCACTTGTTCCCTGGGAGGGTTACCCCCGCCTGCCATATCGCTAATGGTGAGCGTAGACGTTAAACCTCAATGTTCAGTTCTCTCTCTCTCTCTCTCTCTCTCTCTCTCTCTCTCTCTCTCTCTCTCTCTCTCTCTCTCTCTCTCTCTCTCTCTCTCTCTCTCTCTCTCTCTCTCTCTCTCTCTCTGTCTCTCTCTCTCTCTGTCTCTCTCTCTCTCTGTCTCTCTCTCTCTCTCTCTCTCTCTCTCTCTCTATCTTCCCCCTTCCTCCCACCCCCCATACGGAGCACCAGTATCACGGGTTTTTTTCTACATCAGTACAAAAGTACAAATTACATCAGCGGACACCAAATGAAAGGAACGGCGGGGGGAGCAACGTCGTCATAAATATAGTAATAATGGCTAACATTGGAATGATCCGTTCCCAAAAAAACAGTGTATTGACAAAACCATTTGCATATCTTTAATCATGATATGTTACATGCCGCCTTTGGGGGGGAAGCACTTCTGCTATACTCACTTGAACAGAAAGGAATATTAATGAGTTTTTTGTTGTTGTTGCGAGATGAGTAAAGGACAGCTGCTTCGACTTTTGAAAGATATCATCAACCTTGCCTCTGGGTCATCTATGAATGATTTGACGCCAGTGAGGGACAAAATGCAGAGATTTCAAAATCTTCTGTATTATGCAGATTCAGTCAAATCGACCACGATCTTGCAATAACATTAGGTTCCTTTTAATGCTTTCGTGCGTTTAGCTACCCTTTTTTTGCAGTTGCACAAATGCAAGCTGATTTTCAATCACTCTTCGATGCATACAAAATCTTATTGATTTGAGTTCAGTATTTTCTTTTTTGCTTTGTGTCTCGATACCTCGCTCTCCAACCCAATCTTCTTAACATTCCCGGGAAGTTCGAATGTCTGCTAACATCGGCGTCTAATACAGCATAGCATTTCTTTGTAACAGATGCAGAATTCTTTCCCAATTTTGCCGTTTAAATCAATATATCGCATGTTGGACTTTTCCCCTAACCTTTTTTCTTACCTCTCCCCCTCCCCTGACCTCCCCCGCACACACCCACTTCCCACCCCTCCACCTCCCCTCCTGTATTGACACCAGTGTATTTCCATTTCCTTTTTCGTTATTGACGTCACAAACACATGCCACATATTGTAGAAGAAGAAGAAGAAGAAGAAGAAGAAGAAGAAGAAGAAGAAGATGAATGCATAATGTAGGTTGTGGACCACAGATAATCGAGAGCCTAGAAAGGCGGAAAATATCAATATGTATACGACAAATGCGTTGAAAAAGAAATACATTGCAAACAATATGTATACTAAGCAAAATATATCCCAGCGGAAGGAACAGGGAAGAGTGGAGAGAGAGAAACTTTTGAAACTTTGAAACTTTTTTATTAGGGATAAAGATTTTAGACTAATGATACAGTCTAATCTTCCAATCTGTCCCTTAAGAAATAAACATAATAATAATTAACCTTTAACCTTAACTTGGAAATCACTTCACTCACACACACACATGCACACACAATCACACCAACATCTTCATCATTATCTTTAAACAATTTTAGGCAACCACCCCTCCTCCCCATATCCTTTACCCTTATAATAATAATAATAATAATAATAATAATAATAATAATAATAATAATAATAATAATAATAATAATAATAATAATAATAATAAAGTAAGTAAATAAATAAATAAGTTAATGATTACACGAATGACTGTGTTGTCATATATGTTATTATACATCACTTTTATAATTAATTTCGCAGATGCCTATATTTTACATTTGAAAGAAAACAGTGTGTCGCAATGTTTACACTCCAGAGGGAGAGAGTTCCATACACTAGTTCCATTAAACGATAGGCTATTTTTGTAAAATAGAGAGAGAGAGAGAAAGAGAGAGAGAGAGAGAGAGAGAGAGAGAGAGAGAGAGAGCGAGAGAGAGAGAGAGCATGGATTCTTCGTGCGAACATGGATTCTTTGTGCGAGCAACACTGAAAAGCAGAAAGGGCGAGAGGCAGAGAGAGAGAAGATATAAAGAAAGAGAGAGAGAGAGAGTTGGGTGGTTGGTGGATAAGAAACGGTTCATACGAGTGTGTGTGTGTGTGTGTGTGTGTGTATGTGTGTGTGTGTAGGTGTATGTGAGTGTGGGTGTGTGTGTGTGCGTGTGTGTGTAGGGAGAAAGGTAGAGAAACGGCAAAAGTGAATTATTTGGAATGAAGCAATCATGAAAACTCCAGACGAAGCAGACAGAAAGTGTCAAGGAGAAAATTGGGGGAAAGTAAAGTGTTTTTCAACATTTTTTGTTATGTTTTAAACATAATATGTAAGAAAAAGATTAAGAGAAAAAGAAAAAGCGATAGAGAACTAAAGAAAGAGAGTGAAAGAGAGAGACAAAGAGACAGACAGACAGCCAGAGAGAGAGAGAGAGAGAGAGAGAGAGAGAGAGAGAGAGAGAGAGAGAGAGAGAGAGAAAGAGAGAGAGAATGGACGGACGGACGGATGAACAAAGGAAGGAAGGAAATAGTAAGAGGACCGGAAGATTAAGAAATAAGATATTAAAAAATGATTCAGCGGAATTTGAAAAGTATACATAACAAAGTTCGTACAATGACTAGAGACCAGCAATGTCCACAGGTTATTGGGGATGACAGGTTTGAAGGAAGTAGGCTACTCGAAAATGTTCCCAGTGCAATAAAACTGTCAATGTCGTCAAGACCACAGAAAGCAAGGTAAATTGGTATATTCTCTATAGTACAAACATAGCCTAGAATGAATAATACCCAGCACATCACCAACGACGAAGTCCGAAAGACCATCACACAAGCCATTGGACAACACGATGACCTGCTCACAGTGGTGAAAAAAACGGAAACTCCTATGGCATGGCCATGTCACCAGATCATCAGGTCTTGCAAAGACCATCCTGCAAGGCACAGTGCAAGGAGGTAGAAGAAGAGGGAGATCGAAAAAGAGGTGGGAAGACAACACTCGAGAATGGACTGGATTGACACTGAGCAAAACAATCAGGGTTGCTGAGGACAGGGAAAGATGGAGTACGCTGGTTAAACGATCATCTGTGGTGCCCCTACGACATCCGAGTTACGGGATATGATAGGATAGGAATAAAAAACAACAACAGTTGTACTGTACAGGTACATTCAATCCCATGAAATTGTCGACAGAGTGGGATGATAGGCTTACATAAGAAAAAACAGGCTGTTACATTTAATTTATTTAATTTTTTTTTTGGGGGGGTGTTGGGGGCAGGAGGGGTGGTGGTGAATAGTTTCTCTAAGGGAACAAAGGATTAATGTATGAAGAAAAGGAAAACAAAGTAGTGCATATTTATTTAATCACTTTTATATAGCGCTCAGGGCGCTGTCCAATAAAGGATCTCACTCAAGCCGTCCGAGGCGTCCACTGGCAGCCCTTTGGCGCATAGTCTGAGCACAATCATGTGTGACAGTGAATGGGGAGAAAGGACTAAGTGCGTGCTGGTTGTATTTAAGTAGCCGTCTAGGACCCGCCAGGATCTTCACAATCCATGCGAAGGAATGCGTGCGTGCACAGATTAGACCTCGGTTTATACTTTCATCCGAAGGAGTAGGAACGCAGTGTCTCATCTCAGTTCTTGTTGGCTTTTTAAAAATAGTTTTTTTTAACTCCAGGCCAGAGAAAGATGGAGTACGGTGGTTAAACGATCATCTGTGGTGCCCTCTAGCTACGACCTCCGAGTTACGGGATAGGGATAGGCCGTTAACTGCGTTTGGACCACTGCCGGTACATGCTGCAATGTTATCGACTAACATTCGAATACACTGCGTACACCACTGAGCTAATTGCGCTCCCATATACCAATATGCAATCGTAAGTGTATGATTGTTTTGTCTTATCATCTTTGGTGGAAAAGACGTAAATAAAACAAGCAAACCAACCAACCTACCATGTTTGATTGTGCCTAAAGGAATAAACACACCTGCCAATACCCTTTCATCTAGGAAGTGTGTCCTTGTTTTCACAAACAAAACAATCAAATTAGATCAAATGAGGCTTGTAGCACAGGGCGAGAGGGTAGGAGAAGGGTGGGGGAGAGGGAAAGCCGTACAGCCCACAGAGAGGAAACTGGAAACAATGAAGAACGGCGCGTAAAATTGTAATGTAAATATACAACAGCACATACATTTCGCAATGATCCTCTTTTTTTTTTTTTTTTTTTTTTTTTTTTGGGGGGGGGGGTGTGAGTTGTTGTGTGTGTTTGTGTGCGTGGGGGGTAGGTATTGCGCAATTCTAAAGTGATTTACTATTATTATTATTATTATTATTATTATTATTATTATTATTATTATTATTATTATTATTATTATTATTATTATTATTATTATTATTATTATTATTATTATTATTATTATTAGATTAATTCATTCATTACTAACATAAACACTAATAATAGTACATATATATACAACGACGAAGTCCGACATCACCAACATCACCAACGACGAAGTCCGACAGACTATCACACAAGCCATTGGACAACACGATGACCTGCTAACAGTGGTGAAGAAACGGAAACTCCGATGGTATGGCCACGTCACCAGATCATCAGGCCTTGCAAAGACTATTCTGCAAGGCACAGTGCAAGGAGGTAGAAGAAGAGGGAGACCGAAAAAGAGGTGGGAGGACAACATTCGAGAATGGACTGGTTTGACACTGAGCGAAGCCATCAGGGCTGCTGAGGACAGAGAAAGATGGAGTATGCTGGTTAAACGATCATCTGTGGTGCCCCTACGACCTTCGGGTTACGGGACAGGATAGGATAGGATAGGATATATATACAAGATACAATTGTTGGAGAGAACAAACAAAATGTGGATGTAGAAGGTTATTTGGATGGCAGATCTACATGACTGTTTTTTCCTTTGTCCCAGTTTCTTCATGGGGTGGGGGGGTGGGGGTGGGGGGAGGCAGGGAGAGGGAAGGATTTTTTTTAACTTTGGGTGGTTGGCGTGAGGGTGATTATGTAAACGTAACGTTTATTCCTGTGAATTCTTTGAGAGACATAATATCGTCAGAGAATGTGTATAATGGTGGAATAAATTCTCCATGCCTTCACCAAGAATTATGAATTCTCCATGAATTGTGAATTCTCCATTGTATTTAATACAAAGGTGTTGACTTCAAGTAATAAAGAACCGCTGGGGTATATTTTATGATTGTGTACATTCCAGGGAGGAAGTTCCAACAGCTGTACATACTAAAGTACCCCTTGACGTCCATGTATACTGGTAGACGTTAATAATGTCTGGGAAGAAAATGTGGAACAGTCTGTCTGCAAAGAATGTTGAATTAGAAAATGATCCGAAAACGTCAAAGACATTTAAATGGTTATATAATTATATAGATATATATATAGATAAATATAGATAGAATATTATTATTGTTATTATTATTATTATTATTATTATTATTATTATTATTATTATTATTATTATTATTATTATTATTATTATTATTATTATTATTATTGGATTAATTCATTAATTTAAAAACATAATAACTAATAATAGTACATGTATATGCAAGATATACACATTCCCTGACGATATTATGTCTCTCAAAGCTTTCACAGGAATAAGCGTTACGTTTACATTATAGATAGATAGATAGATAGATAGATAGATAGATAGATAGATAGATAGATAGATAGATAGATAGATAGATAGATAGATAGATAGATAGATAGATAGATAGATAGATAGATAGATAGATAGATAGATAGATAGATAGATAGATAGATAGATAGATAGATAGATAGATAGATAGATAGATAGATAGATAGATAGATAGATAGATAGATAGATAGATAGATAGATAGATAGATAGATAGATAGATAGATAGATAGATAGATAGATAGATAGATAGATAGATAGATAGATAGATAGATAGATAGATAGATAGATAGATAGATAGATAGATAGATAGATAGATAGATAGATAGATAGATAGATAGATAGATAGATAGATAGATAGATAGATAGATAGATAGATAGATAGATAGATAGATAGATAGATAGATAGATAGATAGATAGATAGATAGATAGATAGATAGATAGATAGATAGATAGATAGATAGATAGATAGATAGATAGATAGATAGATAGATAGATAGATAGATAGATAGATAGATAGATAGATAGATAGATAGATAGATAGATAGATAGATAGATAGATAGATAGATAGATAGATAGATAGATAGATAGATAGATAGATAGATAGATAGATAGATAGATAGATAGATAGATAGATAGATAGATAGATAGATAGATAGATAGATAGATAGATAGATAGATAGATAGATAGATAGATAGATAGATAGATAGATAGATAGATAGATAGATAGATAGATAGATAGATAGAGATGTATGTTTGGGTATGGGAGGAGAGACAGGAATGAGAGAGAGAGAGAGAGAGAGAGAGAGAGAGAGAGAGAGAGAGAGAGAGAGAGAGAGAGAGAGAGAGAGAGAGAGAGACTTTGGATGATAAAAGCTCAAATACGTCAGTGCCAGCCTAAAGCGCAGAATCCATATCAGCAACAAGTGTTTGCTGATAAAGAGATGTATACTTTACATTGTCAAACAGAAAGGATTGGATGTTTTGAGAGGAATCGATAAATAAACCCATTGTGACGTTCCACATTATATATATATATATATATATATATATATATATATATATATATATATATATATATATATATATATATATATATATATATAGATATAGATATAGATACAGATATAGATATAGATATAGATATATAGATATAAATATATAACTTTACTCAACGCCAAACTGAAATTTTCAATTATCATTTGGATAATGTTAAACATCAAAAAGATAAGTTTGGAGAGGAATTGTATCAATAAGTCCTCATGACATTTTCCATTAAAATCACCGACATCGCTTTTTGCCGTGGTATTAGATGGTGTGACAACATGAAGATTTAGAAAAGAAATTAAATCCACAATTTAAAAAATCTGTCAAAATCAGCAATACTCGATTTCTATCAAAATCCACAATGCTCGTCTTTTTGAGGGGGACTAGAGTAACACAGCGGTTTTCTATGCAACACTTACTCGACGGTTTGCTTATACCCATTTTCTCAGAAACGTAATTCTGGGTCCTTAAAGGCATCGTACAGTTTCTAGCATGGCCCAATGGTGGGTGAATCCCACACAATAGCTGATTTGTAATATAGAATTTCCAAGATATTAAACTATGGAAACAAATACAAAATAAATAAATAAAAACTAGATAACACCAAAACTTGCATAATATATTTTCCATCACAAACTCAACTATTTTGTAGGATTGCTTTATCATTAGGTTGTGCAGGAATTCTTACCGAATGTGAATCAAAATCTTTATTGTTTTAACAAACATTTGTACATTTATAACATTCTTAAGAACCTGGAAGTTTTGATACAAAGGAAGTTGCGTTTTTTTTTGTTTTTGTTTTTTAAAGTAGGCTTAAATGCGTAAACTTTGCCCAAATTCGAACACTGTCGTACGCACGCGTCTGTCAGATTGCTCTCTTCCATTTTGTGTGACAGCCACAACGATAATTAATGTTGAGATTTGAACAATTATAGTGATAGCTGCTCCGGCTTTTTGGTAACTATCATTGCATACGCTTACGGATAAATCCGGGGACCTGAATGTCCAACACAAGAAAGATGTCTTGGGAGGAAAGGTGATATAAAGACAACCTAAAAATGTCCAAGTTTCGCGTTGGCCATTATTACATTAGGGATGGAAATTTATACCAACAGCTCATCTTTGACGACGTTTTTGAGGGTGACGTCTGAGAGAGGGTGGGGAGAGGGATAGGGGGCTAGTGTGGTTTCAGTGTGTGGAAGCGAGTCAGTGCGCGCACGCTCGCACGTGTTTGGTGTTCTCTCGTGTCTCTGTCCCTGTCTGTCTACCTCTGTCTCTGTCTCTCTGTCTGTCTGTCTGTCTGTCTGTCTCTCTCTCTCTCCCTCTCTCTCTCTCTCTCTCTCTCTCTCTCTCTCTCTCTCTCTCTCTCTCTCTCTCTCTCCCTATCTCTCATTCGGTTATTTGAAATGAGGAGGAAGTAGGACGAAAGAAAAAACATTGATGGAAGCATGTGTAAAAAGTGGGGTTTTGTTGTTGTTGCTGTTTTTGGTGGTGTTTTTTTTTTTATGTTCGTTTGTTTGTTTTTAGGCTGATTGACGCAAGCGGCCTTCAGCTTTTGATGATAAATGGCAACATGAAGCCCACAGGCTTGCAAATGAAAGGATAGGGACGCCGAAAAAGAGAGAGAGAGAGAGAGAGAGAGAGAGAGAGAGAGAGAGAGAGAGAGAGAGAGAGAGAGAGAGAGAGAGAGAGAGAGAGAGAGAGAGAGAATTAGCCAATGAGTGTGTTTGAGTTTTGAATTTGTTTTTGGATTGTGAACAGCTTGTCACGCATACGGACAAATTTCGGGTTGCCTTCTCATCGCCGCGTATGAGCGGCAGCCGCGGAGGACCTGCACCCAGGACGAATTGTCGAGCGTTTGATGTGCGTATCACCGTGGGGGTGTCGGATAACGCAGTGGTTGGAGCACTCGCTACTGTGTCGCAAGTTAAGCACCGTCCAGTGCGGTTAGCACTTGGATGGGTGACCGCAAAAACGTGAAGCGACAAATAACAACGCCTCCAGTTGACTCAACTGTGACTGAGTACTTACTCTCTTAAGGGTGGGGAAGGTAAAGCAGCGAGGGAGAGAGATGGGCATCACCCTCATTACGCTGGCCCAAGATAAGTGTGATCTCCAACATACCGCACCCCTACGGCCACAAGGCTATGGGACTACCTTTACCTTTTTTTTCCTTTTTGGATGTGAGTAGGTGTAAGTTGGCGAGCAAGCTAGTGAACGAGAGGGAGAGAGATAGGTTTGTGTGTGTGTGTGCGTGTATGCGTGTGTGAGTGTTACCCTCAGAGTCCTAGACGACGCACTTGACACAGTGAATCAGGAGGAGAAAGGAAAAGGAGACAAATTAACAAATTGTTAGCCAGACAAGTGGCTCTGACAACCTTGGAACTTATGGAGATTCAACAGAGGTGTAAAAAAGATGGAATTGAACGTATACTTGTGACGTCAGACATGCGTTTTATCGCTTGAAGCCAAAATGACTACAATCTTCACACTCCTTAACAGTTTGTGTCTTGAACGGACCGGATGGTCAGCATATTATAGCAGCTCTTTTAACCGGAAAGTGCGCGAAAGAACAAAGATGCGATTTAATTTATTTTTTTTTAATTTTTATAGTGAGCATAATCGTGGTTGGGTTTTGTTTTCCCAGATAGAAATTCTGCTGCGTTTTGCTTCGCCATCACTAGGAAATGGAAGCAAGGTGTCACCAAAGTGATGCTGCAACATGAACACCGCAGAAGAGCCTTAAAATCGTGGAAAGGGCAGGGTGAAATTGAAATAAAATCACGCCTCTACCACCCAAAACACGCACGCTCACAAACATAACACGAAACACAACGCAACACATAGGCTACACATGCCAGTCCACTACCGCCCCCACCACAGATACCCTAATACCCTACTTTAATTTCACCGCCTCCTATCTCAATCCCACACGTACTTGTAAAGAAATGTTACGAGGCGGGTCATGATCGATGCAGCACACTCACTGACAAAATTGAGATCGATCGCATTGCAAAATGGGACTTCCTTTTTTGCAGGAAAGAAATCAGTCGTTTGTCTCAGCCAAGGAGAAATTGCTCATCTATTTCCATATTGATTTGGAACGACGTCCACATGCGAAGACGGTTGGGGCAAAAATGGCGGAGGAAAACAGGATGTAAAAATCCAATATAAATGCGCGCCATTTTGTCCCGGAAGTGAGACTAATTGCGCAAAGGATGCGCCTGAGAATGAAATGTATTTTTCTGAATACGTTTTTTGGAAGGACTGAGTAAACCTCTTTGCCCCTACTAAACACAGGATGTAACAAAAATAAAATCTGGTTGCAAGCCTTTTTTTTTCTTACAGGAGAACCCTTAACTGGCGAAGAATGCACCAGACCCAGAAGATTCTATTTTCTAAAATAGACGAGCGTCTGTTGTAGAATCCACATGTACCTGCAGGCTGCTTTCTAAACACGAGGTGAAAGATCGAGTCCAGTCCGAGAGCAGCTCAAGGGGCTGTACCATACAGGATCTAGCTCAAGTCGCCAGAAGTGCCCACTTTCCTGCCTAACGTCCCAGACAACTGAGCACAATCATGGGCGATCGGGTAGGGCGAGGAGGGACCTAGTGCTTACTGGATGTATTTATGTATCTGGCACTCACCCGTCTAGGACTTGAGCGTCACGATCTTTAAAGTTCGTGCGATGGAATGAATGTATGCACAGACAGCGGCAGGGATAGCTCAGTGGTCAGAGCGCACGACTTGTGTGAGTGCGTCTTGGGCGACGTGGGTTCGAATCCTGACTTCAGCAAACTATTGTGTGGTTGCTGGATATTACGGGCCAGCGCTTTGAGAAGCTCTCTGAGCTTGTAAGTGCGCTATATAAGGGAAATCTCTTTCTTTCCATCGGAGTTTTCATTTCTTCACCACTGTGAGCGTGTCATCGTGTTGTCTAATGGCTTGTGTGATGGTCTCGTCGGTGGTACTTTGTGGGATATAAGAAATGCTCAGAAGTCTTCCGTAGCACTTTATCTCCATGCTTTGTATTCTTCGTTGTAGGTCTGCTGTAAGGGTTCATGTTTCGCAAGAGCATAGGAAGATGGAGATCACAAAGGAGCGCAGCAGCCTTACCTTGGCGTGTAGACTGATGTTCATGTCTTTCCAAATGGGCTTCAATCTTGTCAGGGCAGCAGTTGTTTGTGTTATACTGGTGAAGACTTCCTGTCGGGATCCATTGTCTGATACAGTTGCTTCTAAATATTTCAAGCTGTGCACCGTGTTGAGTGATTGGCCTTAGATTTGATGTCGCTGTGGATGTCATGGGAGTTATTTGTCATCATTTTGGTATTCTCAGCACTTATTTCAATTCCAAAGGCTCTGGAGGTGGTGTCAAGCCTCTGTTACAGCGGTTCATGTTTTTGTTCCTCTCCAGCCAATCCATCAATGTCATCCGCAAAACGGAGATTGGAGATTGCTCTGCTTTCTATGTACTCACTAAAATAATAATAATAATAATATTAAGAAGAAGAAGAAGAAGAAGAAGAAGAAGAAGAAGAAGAAGAAGAAGAAGAAGAAGAAGAAGAAGAAGAAGAAGAAGAAGGACAACAACAATAACAACAACAAGAAAACATTTTTAAATCCTTATTTTTGCAAATCTGTGCGAGACGAGAACTAAATAGTCCAAATATGATATCGAACAAAATTTCTGTCTGTCCGTCCGTCTGTCCGACGTCAGTGTGTGCAAAAACTTTAAATTGGCTAAGTACTTAGAGCCTATTTCTACTATCACAACCAAACTTGTTAATATGGTGTTTACCCATGCGACCTCAAAAATGATCAGTTAATGAATGACTTCACTTCAAGGTCAAGGTCACATGGTCATCAAATGTTTCCATTTTTAACAAAAATTCACTTTTTTTCTATGTTAATAGTACTACTAAACTTATGATTCTTTGTTGCATGATAGATATCAATGAGAGACATGTTTTGCAAATTTGGTCAACCTCACTCCAAGGTCAAGGTCACTGGAGCTGTCCAAAGTCGGTTTATAAAGGTACTTTGAATTGAAATTGATCCTAAACTATGACAGATATAAAGTTGTATGTAGAGATGATAGATTGATCTTTCATTTATTTTCCATTTTTGCGTGGGTTTTGAAGGTCAAGGTCATTTTAGGGCTAGCAGAAACATACAAAAATAGGACATTGTAAAGTGGAATGGCTGTTTATTTAACCTTTACTATGCCACAACATTGGATTATTTGATCAGACATGCATGAAAGATCACGTGAAGATCAAGGTCCTCCCAAGGTCAAGGTCACAAGTCAAGATCATCCCAATTCCCCCCTGGGGGGGGGGGGGGGGAGCGTAATACAACTTTCGCTGTACTTAATTTTATAGAACATGAATGTATTTGGAGCCGGAGGTCAGTGCCACCCCAAGGTGAAGAGCATAGAAAGATCGAAGTCGGTATTTGCATTTTAATGCCATCATTTCTTCTTTTTTTTGTCTGGGCACTCATTTTCATGTTAAATATTGCGAGTTCCATAAGGTGCATGTGAGTCATATGGGCTTTGCCTTTATAGTTTAACAAGATAATTAAAGTCACCGTGCTTCAATCTGCCATTCCCCCTCCTCTCCCCTTACTCACCCAACCCCCCCCCCCCCCCAAACTCCTCTCCACACCTTCCAACTTCTCACCCCAAACCCACTTAGCCCTCACTGGGTTTTTTTGTTCTTCGCACAGGCGCTTGTATCAGGACACGCGAGCGCCTATGCCTGTGACGCGTCTCAAGGGAGACGCGTCACAGGCATAGGCGCTCGCGTGTCCGTCTCAAGGGAGACGCGTCACAGGCATAGGCGCTCGCGTGTCCTGATACAAGCGCCTGTGGTTCTTCGTGAGCACTACCCAAATCCGTATAAACGCTAGCTTGGCGCGGTGATCTCCCGTATTGCAGGCCAAAGATGTACGGCGAAAGTGTGCATAGTTGCAGTGCTTTCACGGCGGAATGTGTGTGTGTGTGTGTGTGTGTGTGTGTGTGTGTGTGTGTGTGTGTGTTGGTGCGTGCGAGTGTGTGTGTATGTGTGTACTTGTGTGTGTTGTGTGAGCGTGCGTGCGTGCGTGTGTGTGTATTGTGTGTACTTGTGTGTGTTTTGAGAGAGAGTACAGGGAAGTGGGTGGATGAGTGAGTTGGAGGCTGTACTACGAGTTACAATACAATGCATGCAGTACAATACATCTTTATTGTCCAACTTTCACATTAAACATAACAGTGGAAAATTGCCTTTGGCATTGAGCGCAAACTGTGCATAAAATAGTAAATGAACAAAATTAAAAAGGTCCATGCGTACAACAGTCACGTGGCTCAGCTGGAAATAGTCTTTCTCTCTCTCTCACTCTCTCTATTTCTTTCTTTCTTTCTTTCTCTCCACCTCTCTCTTTCTCTCTCTCTCTCTCTCTCTCTCTCTCTCTCTCTCTCTCTCTCTCTCTCTCTCTCTCACCTTTATCCATTCTCACACATCCACACACACGCACATGTTTATATATACACTAAATTACATAACATTATTATCGCTTTAGGTCCAGCGGACTCTTCCGAGCCAAATCAGGACCGGACATCCCCCGATCCGCATAAAAGATCTGCTGAAACAACCCTAGTGGAAAAACTGAAAGCTCTCCACCAGCCAGTCACTTTACAATAAAGACATCCCAAGCAGGGGACGCTGAGGCTGTACTCTAATTTATCGAGCCCCCGTTTACAAAAAACAAAATAGAATACAAACATCATTATAAATTATCAACAAAACTGTTACGTTGAAACGAACGAAAGTGTGTCTAAAGCGCGCACGATAGATCTAATCGTTTCGTTTTGCAAAGTATTCAATAATGGAGTTTATTTACCTTTGATTTGAGTTTGCACTGTTGTTAGGAGAGGCTTTGTATAACGTTGATAATTTGCGTTAGTCGATATTATTTGAGAATCTTCTGGATATGCGTGTTTACTCTTGATAGAATTTTCCCGATGGATATCGAAGGTCGTGAATGTTCCCGGAAGTAGAGAAAATGTGAATGACGTAAGTCAGTGATGACGATCTTTAGTTCGATTGGTGGCAGTGCGTCATTTCTACCATATACCAAATTGTTCCAGAAAAGAGAGAGGTTATTTAATCGTGTGCCGAATTGCTGTTGAGGGATAGTAAAGTTGTTGATAGTGATCTGGAGAGTTGCTGTGAAAGTTGTTGAGTTGAATTGAGAATTGTATGCAGTTGTTGATGTGTGCTGAATAAAAGCGGAAAACTTCATACGTGGACTTTGTGACTTGTATGCTGTTTGAGCAGGCTGTGTGAATAAACGAATCTGAGTTACACCCTATCAGGAATTCAAGCATCGGGGCTGAATCAGATACTGATAGAAAACACCATCATCAAACTGAGTGTAACATTTTGGGGGTCAAGCCGCGATTCACGCCATAGCCAAGGGTTCAACTGCTACAACAAGCGAGTCAACGTTACGAGAAGCAGTCATCGAGGGTAGCCGCCAACGAGTTGCGTCGAGAGGGGCCAACATACTGGGACTACATCACCGATAGATTCGGGTTGACTGCAAGGGCGTGTAGTCGCTGAAGAGTTGCTTCGTGAGCGAACAACAGATCGGGACTACGTAGCTGCCGTAAGACTACGTCGAGGGACAGTCTCGGAGCTACATCGCCAGTGTTACAGAGAGCGGCGAGCGGACGTCGCGTCTACTTCAGCACAGGAGCGTATACATCAACACCAGCGTGGTGCAGCGTCGCATACGACGAGGACAGCGGGGCCTGCGTCAGCGAAAGCGACTAGTGACAAGCATCAGCGCTACTGCAGAAAGCGTGCTGTTCTAGAACAGTCTAGAAAGGTACAGCACAGTCAAGAACTTTCCAGAAAAAGAAAAAAAAAAGAACTCTACAGTCAAGAACTTTCTAGAAGAAGAACCTTCCAGAAAAGAACTTTCCAGAAAAGAACTTTCTAGAAAAGAACTTTCCAGAAGCATCAAGATGGCTGACTTCTGGCAGAAAGGGGTTGAACTGAATCTAAAAGGCAAGCAGCTGACGGAGTACGTCAAGTCTCAGGAGAGAACACGAGAAAGAGAATTGGAAGAGAAGCGTCTAGAAAAAGAAATAGAACTAGGACAGAAGCGTCTAGAAGTAGAAGAGCAGCGTCGCCGTGAAGAAAGAGAATTAGAACAGAAGCGTCTAGAAATTGAACAGCAACGTCAAGAGAGAGAAGAGCAGCGTCGCCGTGAAGAAAGAGAGTTCGAGCTGAAGCGTCTTGAAGGTGAGCGTCAGTACCAGTTAGAGTTGGCGCGTATCCAAAACAATCAGCATGCGCCACAAGTCACCAACGACCATACGGCTCCTAAATTGCCAGCTTTCGTCGACGGGAAGGACCAGATCGACAGCTATCTGGCGAGATTCGAAAGGTTCGCCGAAAGCTCTAACTGGCAACCTCAAGACTGGGCAATTCGACTGAGTGCACTTCTGACGGGGCAAGCTCTCGAAGTTTACACCAGACTGTCGAACGATGACGCCAAAGACTACGACGTCTTGAAAGAGGCCCTATTGCAGTGCTACAACTTTACAGAGAAGGGCTACCGTAAACGCTTCCGTGAATGCCGGCCCAAGTCAGACGAAACGCCAAAGCAGTTTGTGGAGCGCCTGTCGTCATATCTACACAAGTGGGTGGAGTTATCAGGCGAAAGGAAGTCTTACGACAGTCTCCATGACCTGATCGTGAAGGAACAATTTCTCAATGCCTGTCACAAGGACCTAGCGACCCACTTGGAAGAACAAAAGCTGCAGACGCTTAAAGATGTGACTGAGGCTGCTGAAAGATATCTCATCGCTCATGGGAAAACCCTGGGGCCATCCAGCGCGACGAAACATTTTCAGAAGACTGGAAACCATGTGAACCAGGTCCAAGGGAGCCAGACGAGCCAGAGACAGACGGACTCCACGCCTCCTCCCAGGGAAGGGCATTCAAGGGGCTGTTTCACCTGCAACGCTACAGACCACAGAGCGGCTAACTGTCCTCAAAACAAAAGTAGCGGACAGCGGAGCAGTACGGACAACGCAGCGGCGGGCAACCGGCAGAGGCGGTTCTCCAATCAACGGCAAAACAGTAGATCTGACCATCAAGTGTGCGGCGGGAGCGTCATTCTTCCGAGTGAGACCAAGCGCACAGCTACCCCTGCGGACGTGCAAGAGTGCATGACTGATGGCCAACTTCTCCTTGCCAACGGAAAATCCATCCCCGTCGTCGCCAGCGCAGCTGTGACCGTCCAGAACATGCCTGTTTCCAAGGGACGCGTCGGAAATCATGAAGTGACTGTTCTAAGAGACTCTGGCTGCAGTGGGGTCATCGTCAGAGAAGACCTAATCGCTAAAGAACAGTTCACTGGCGATTCAAAATGGACACTTATGGCCGACAGCAAATGTTTGAAAGCGCCAGTTGCGAAAATTCATGTCAACACCCCTTTCTACATAGGCGAAGTCGAAGCGGTTTGCCTGAAGAAGCCGCTGTATGATTTGATGATCGGGAATATCGACGGCGCGAGACGACCCGACGACCCCGATCCAGAATGGAGTCCTGCCTCAACCCAACACGTCGAAGTTGTGGAGGAGGATCCATTGCCGTTTCCCGATGGAGACCTTACAGAGCTGCTACGGGACAATGTGGTTACTCCGGCTCAGCCCTGCCGACCGGAGATCGTCGGTGCTGTCACCACCAGGGCCCAGGCCAAGAGAGACAAGACGACTACGCCACTGAAGGTCGCCGACAACTCTAAAGCTGCCATCGTGGACAGAGATAAGCTGATTCAGCTCCAGGAAGCTGATAGCACTTTAAACAAGTACAGGAACCGCCAAGACCACGTGACCAAAGGCAGTGGTACGGTCTATTTTGAGGTGAAGGCCAAGATCCTGTATCGAATCTTCCAGCACCCGAGGGTCAACGGAGGTAAACCACTACGTCAAGTACTGGTACCATTACCCTTAAGGCGCCAGGTGATGGAAGTAGCGCATGACTCAATCATGGGAGGTCACCTGGGTATCAAGAAGACGTCGGATAGAATCCAGGCGGTGTTCTACTGGCCAGGACTTCATGCGGACGTCAGCCGTTTCTGCCGATCATGTGACATTTGCCAGAAGACCATACCTCGAGGAAGGGTCCCGAAAGTGCCTATGCAGAGGATGCCTCTGATCGACCGACCTTTCAAGAGGGTGGCCTTAGACTTAATCGGCGAAATAAGACCTCCGAGTGAAGAAGGTCATCGGTGGGTACTGACTTTAGTGGACTATGCGACTCGGTACCCAGAAGCAGTGCCTCTGAAGAAGATTGACACTGAGACTGTTGCAGAGGCGCTGGTGGACATGTTCAGTAGACTTGGAGTGCCTGAAGAAATTCTGACAGACCTCGGGACACAGTTCATCTCTGACTGTATGAAGGAGGTCAACAGACTGCTGAGCATCCGGCATTTGACTACGACACCCTACCATCCGATGTGCAACGGGCTTGTCGAGAAGTTCAATGCTACGCTGAAGTCCACCCTGAAGAAACTGTGCAGCGAGCAGCCCAGACAATGGCATCGCTACATTAACGCCTTACTTTTCGCCTACAGAGAAGTACCGCAGGAGTCCACTGGCTTTTCTCCGTTCGAGCTGCTGTACGGAAGAACCATCCGAGGGCCGATGCACATCCTGAAAGAACTGTGGACGAAGGAAGTGGACACCCCAGAGGTGAAGAACAGCTACCAGTACGTGTTTGAGCTACGGGAGAAGCTGGGGCAGACTCTCGAGATAGCCAGAGAAAACCTGAAGAAGTCCCAAGACTGTGGAAAGCACTACTATGATCGTAGGGCTGTGAACAGGAAGTTCAAACCTGGCAACAAAGTGCTGGTGTTGCTACCTACTGATCACAATAAGTTGCTGATGCAGTGGAAAGGCCCGTACGAAGTGGAGACCGTGGTGGGAATCAACGACTACAAGGTGAAGGTCGGCCAGCATTCCAAGATATACCACGCCAACCTCCTTAAGCTGTACGTGGAAAGGCCATCAGAGACTGTGCACGCAGCCACAGCAGCTGTGACCGACAACAGCTTTGACAGCGAGGAACTGTTGGAACTGGGAGATTTCCACAGCAAAGAGGGCATCGGTGATGTTAAGCTAGGGCCGAGCTTGACGGAAGGTCAAAAGTTGGAGCTCAAGGACCTTATGGGCGAATTTCCCCATAGCTTCAGTGATGTCCCAGGCTCTACGACTTTGGTCGAACATGAGGTCCACACCCAGACCTGGAAGGAGCATCTGCAGATCTCGAGGGAGCTGTTCCACCGTCCTGCAGAAGCCAACCTGACCGTGAGACCCAGCAAATGCATCCTGGGAGCTGACAACGTCGACTGCGTCGGACATCCGATGGAAGAAGGAGACAACGGAGGACGCACTGATTCCAGGGAAGCCCACGTGATCATCGTCTTTGACCCTGGGCCGATGACGACCGCAACTGACGAGGGCGTCGATTCCTTGCGAACGAAAGAACATTGACTGTGTGGACGAACTAAGGATATTGGTAAAGACAGACTTGAAAATGAAAAACGTTGACTGGGTAAATGAACTGTGAACATTGACAATATCCAGATAGACTTGAAGATGAAAACCATTGACTCTGTGTAGATAAGCTGAGCGCAATTACAGTATTCAGAAAGTCTTAAATTAGTTTCAATTGTGGACTTTGTTTGTGCATTACGTTTCAACGTTGTTGAAAGAAATTGGGTAAATTTCTTCTTGAGTGGGGGGTTATGTTACGTTGAAACGAACGAAAGTGTGTCTAAAGCGCGCACGATAGATCTAATCGTTTCGTTTTGCAAAGTATTCAATAATGGAGTTTATTTACCTTTGATTTGAGTTTGCACTGTTGTTAGGAGAGGCTTTGTATAACGTTGATAATTTGCGTTAGTCGATATTATTTGAGAATCTTCTGGATATGCGTGTTTACTCTTGATAGAATTTTCCCGATGGATATCGAAGGTCGTGAATGTTCCCGGAAGTAGAGAAAATGTGAATGACGTAAGTCAGTGATGACGATCTTTAGTTCGAATGGTGGCAGTGCGTCATTTCTACCATATACCAAATTGTTCCAGAAAAGAGAGAGGTTATTTAATCGTGTGCCGAATTGCTGTTGAGGGATAGTAAAGTTGTTGATAGTGATCTGGAGAGTTGCTGTGAAAGTTGTTGAGTTGAATTGAGAATTGTATGCAGTTGTTGATGTGTGCTGAATAAAAGCGGAAAACTTCATACGTGGACTTTGTGACTTGTATGCTGTTTGAGCAGGCTGTGTGAATAAACGAATCTGAGTTACACCCTATCAGGAATTCAAGCATCGGGGCTGAATCAGATACTGATAGAAAACACCATCATCAAACTGAGTGTAACAAAAACACATACATATAAAATGCCTACATTGCTAAATAATAACATCATAGGAAGCCCTAGTGACCACCTGGCAAAAAGCGTCCAATATTCCCAAGCTGATCCAACAGACCTCATACACAAATAAGGAGTCTTGTCCCGGAAGAGTTTTCAAGAAAAAAGGTAGGTGACTGGTCTAGCGAAGAAGAAGATAGTATAGCAGATTAATATAACAGAGCAGGAATGGGAAAGAGCAAATGAGAAAGAAAGCGACAGTGGGAATTTAAAGTACTAAATTTCCAGAAAGTGGGGATACTATTTATACTGACACACTAAATAATCCGTCAATACAATGTATAAGTAAATACATAATAAATACACGCAAGAATAACATAATGATAATCATGTTTAAATATAATCATGTTTAAATTAACTTGCACATAAACACACTCTGATATACGTAATGAATATATAATGAATACATAGAATATACGGGTATCCATATATACATTAATGCAGAATAATCAACATTCGTTAGATTGAACACACCCATGTACATGCACACACAAAGCCTTAACCCATGTCATGCCACCTGCACTATAAGGACCATCAACTTATTAAAACTGATAAGTATGACTATTACATCTAAAAGAGTGCATAAAATCATCCAAATAAATATGAACGTTAAGATTTTGATTAAACATACAAACCTGATTGGATGACTAGACAGCATAGTTAGCGATTGTTGAAGATTGAGACCGCATTAGGAATGAAATAGATTTTGTGCAATTTGTTTTACTAAGCGAATGGCATCCAAAGCCTTCGACCTGTCGGCAAGTACTGAAAACGATAATTCACGGGGTGGGAGGTGTCGCCTATGATGCGATTTGACTTTTTCCTAGTGGCTGCTGTGATCAGTTCACTCAGCTGTTTCTGTTGATGCCAGTTATCTTGCTCGCGATGTTCACAATCCTATTCAAAGGTGATATCTCCCTAACGGTAAGCAGTCCAAACCACATTATGACGTTAAAGGTGAGAATGTTTTCTACCATGCTGCGGTACAAAGACCCAAGGACTATGACTATAACTGACACCAAAGGCCCTGAGTTTTCTAAGCAAATACATACGCTGATGGGCCTTTATAGACACAGCCTCTGCGTTATCCTGGAATGATAATTTATCATCAATAACAGTGCCAAGATATTTAAGATTGCTGACCTATTCTACGCCTCATTATCAATAATGATAAGTGTGTTGCATGGGGTTCTCTTATTGTCCAAAATAAGTTCTTTTGTTTTTGAAATGTTGAAATTGATAAAGATATCTTTAAACCAATTCAGAGTTTCGATCTTGAGAAAGTACAAAGACATAGAGTCTTCACCCCTGAGTCGAGTGACCAGCGCCATGTCATCAGCAAACTTGATAAATGTCAGAAATGAGCTCGAACAGGAAATTTCATCCGTATAAAAGATTTTTTTTAAAATCGATGACAAAACACAACCGTGAGGTGCCCCTGTGTTAAAGACAATTTCGGTTGAGAGTACGCCACTCAGGCAGCACTGACGCGCTGCGACCGATCGCACAGAAACTCCCTGATCCACAGAACAATAGTATGATTTGTGCCCAAGTCCAAAAGTTTTTTTTAGTAGTAGGTGTGACTGAATGGTATTGAAGACAGAAGAAAAATACTTAAAACGTATGCAAGCATGTGCGCCATTATGGTCTAAGCTAGATTCAGAAGAGTGAGACATGCGTCTTCAACACCACGTTCTAGTCAATAATAACACAACAATAACAATTACATTACATTACATTACATGGTTATTGCTTTAGGTCCAGCGGACTCTTCCGAGCCAAATCAGGACCAGAGAGACGCTAACTTAAAATGTTATAAAATGTTTTAAATCTTAAAAAACAAGCCTGTTACTCTTAAATACTCAAACAAACTTTCACATGACACCTCTTTAAAAGTCTTCTTTAAAACTGATGTATTAAAAATATGTTCTCTTTCGTCAATCAAATCACTAAATTCAGTCCTATCAATAAAATCCAAACTAAACAAGACATGTCGATATGATTTATATGCGATAAAACAAAACAACATCATGTAAAAATTGAAACAGATGTTGACCATTACATACTTTAAAAATCTCTTTGAAAGGTATTGAACCAAAATATGTTTCTCTTTCCTTAATCAGATCAGCACACTCAGACATGAAATGGCGAACGGAAAAGGATTGATCACATGCAAAGCACCATGGTGGTTCTTCTCCTTTTAAAAGGAAACTGTGGGCGACATAAGTATGCCCAATATGAAGGCGAGACAAAACTGTTTCTTCTTTGCAAGTGGATGCAAAGTTAGGCAAAGAAGCGGACAAATCGGGAAGAATTTTAAATAATTTGTTGTTGATATGAGTAGACCAGTCAGTCTGCCACAGTCGTTTACAATAAGATCCAGTCATACAACGTAGGTCTGAATAGGGCACAAACTGGAAAATCTCTGGAGGGAAATCGAGATGCAGAGCATCTTTAGCCGCTTTGTCCACTGCAATGTTGCCGCGGATGCCCATGTGACCAGGGACCCACATAAAAACTATCTTTTTAACAATAAAATTAATAACAACAAAAACAATGGATGCTATACGCGCCTTATTCCTAAATCAGAGTGAAAGAGCGGCGATCTGTAACCAAAATGCGCGCTCATATGTTGGCGGAGACACTCCTACAAACACAAAAAACGCACATTCATCATTCAAAATAATAATAATAATAATAATAATAATAATAATAATAATAATAATAATAATAATAATAATAATAATAATAATAATAACATGTGTACATCAGTGCATAGAGCAGTTGATTGACTACGTATTCCTGTGACATTGTGCGTGCATGTGTGTGTGGGCGTGTGTGTGTGTGTGTGTGGGTGTGTGAGTGTGTGTACGCAAATGTGATGCACACATAGTAATGTGTATGTGAGTGGCTGTTTCTTAATTAAGTGGTTCATAATCATACGTGACCCTGATCCGTGATTTTATTAGCAATGTTAAATCTAGTCATATGTTTTTGAAGTAACAACAGTTTACTGATGTATTCGTTGCGGAATGTCTCCATTTGTAATTAGTCATGTGTATACACCATTTAATTTGCTCAGCAGCCTATTGTTGTTAGGCCTACTTATTTTCTTATAATGTATGTAAAACCTCCACTCCCCTGTAGTTAGTGAAGGGAAACAACAATGTTGACATAGCGTTGACAGTGGAAGTGTGTAATGTGTAACCCTAGAACGACTAGTGTAACTACAGTGAGCCCCGTAAATGTATTAAGGGTGTGGGATGAGTTTGTGTGTGGATAAGAATGAATGTGCAAGGATTAGCATGGTCATGAGAAAGCGTGAATGATTGAGAAAATGGCAGTAACAGTCTTGAGATTTTTTTTATTTTTTTTTTTTTTATTTTTTTTTTTTATTTTTTTTTTTTGTATTCTTATGCATTAAGGTGTTCTAATATCCGCTACCGTTTCTTTATTGTATACATGTACGCTAACCTTTGTGTTTTCTTAATATGTCAACAGTTACTGTGCATCACACACAAATATCCTTGTGCAAATGGGGACAATAAAGATTCGTTATTCGTTATTCGTTATTCGTTATTCGTATTTATATAGGACTTTTTCCTAACGACACCAGTTCAAGGCGCAGTTCTCACGCATTTATACTAAACGTTAACATCGAAATACATACGAAAAGAAGTGAAGTAAAAACGAGACAATAACATTTTTAAAAAATTATGCAAAGACATAATACAAACATGAAAATGAATTTTTACAAGTAAAATATAAAAGACGAGGGAGGGAGGGAGGGCGGGAGGGAGGGAGGGAGGGAGGGGGAAGAAGAAAGCAATTAAGGGTTGAGGATGCTGGGGGCATACGGTGTGACTGTGGTGGTCTGAATCAGAAAAGAAAGAATAATGGTGATGGGAGGCGAGATCAGACATTTTTAAGGAAGAGATGAGTTTTCAAGTAGGACTTGAAAGTGGTTACGTTCGGAGAGTTGCGGGGAGAGAGAGAGAGAGAGAGAGAGAGAGAGAGAGAGAGAGAGAGAGAGAGAGAGAGTTCAAAGTTGAAGGACCAAGCTTTAGCAAGGATTGACAGCTTGCAGAGGAGAGTTTGTAGCGGGGTGTTTGCAGCATTAGGGTGTCAGAGAAAGGACGAAGATTTAGAGGATTTAGATTTAAATAATTCTAAACCAAACGCTTCTTGGTACTTTTGACTTTTATTCAATCAAAAATACACATATTATAAATTTGCTCGTTCTTTCTCTTGTTTTGTTAATACATAAAATTCAAATTTGGATCCCTTTAAAACTAAAAATCTAGAAGATTTCTAGATGGCTTGTAGAAGTGAATGTTCTGTGTGAGGTAGGAAGAGGCTAATTTATGGACGCACTTGTAACACAAAGTACAGATTTTGTAAGTAATCCTTTGAGATACAGGAAGCTAGCGGAGAGAATGTAGGAGGGTTGCGATATGATCAGATTGTTTTTTTATTTTGAGAA
Source organism: Oncomelania hupensis (assembly GCA_036898135.1). NCBI lineage: Eukaryota > Metazoa > Mollusca > Gastropoda > Littorinimorpha > Pomatiopsidae > Oncomelania > Oncomelania hupensis. The sequence goes on along the minus strand of CM072511.1, from coordinate 47,891,521 downwards.
CCAGACGAGCAGCCAAGTTCTGAACACGTAGCAGCAGATAAACAGAGGAGGGAAGATGTTCAGCCAGAAGAGCAAGAGAGGAAATGAGGTTGGCTGTAGCGTCAGTGGTCAGATGCTTGCGGGCAAGGCCTATTCTACGGAGCTGAAAATTGCATCTGACAACTGACGCTACAGCCAAACTCATTTCCTCTCTTGTCGTGTCGCGCTTAGTCTACTTTAACTCTCTTCTACCCCCTTTGGTGTGCCGGGTGTTTCAGTATAAATAGTATCCCCACTTTCTGGAAATTTAGTGCTTTAAATTCCCACTGTCGCTGTCTTTCTCATTGGCTCTTTCTCATTCCTGCTCTGTTCTGTCAATCTGCTATACTATCGTCTTCTTCGCTAGACCAGTCTCCTACCTTTTTTCTTGAAAACTCTTCCCGGACAAGACTCCTTGTTTGTGTATGAGGTCTGTTGGATCAGCTTGGGAATATTGGACGCTTTCTGCCAGGTGGTCACTAGGGCTTCCTATGATGTTATTATTTAGCAATGTAGGCATTTTATATGTATGTGTTTTGTTGATAATTTATAATGATGTTTGTATTCTATTTTGTTTTTGTAAACGGGGGTTCGATAAGTTGGGGTGAAAGCCTCAGCCGTCCCCTGCGTGGGATGTCTTTATTGTAAAGTGACTAGCTGGTGGAGAGCTTTCGGTTTTACCACTAGGGTTGTTTCAGCAGATCTTTTATGCGGATCGGGGGATGTCCGGTCCTGATTTGGCTCGGAAGAGTCCGCTGGACCTAAAGCAATGTAATGTACTCTCTTCTGGCTGTCGCAATACGCAGTGGTATATAATTATTAATAGTCTAATAGTATCACATAACGTAACCAAGAACCCCTCTCTCCCCTCCCTTTCCCCTCATGAAGAGCATAACCCGCCCCTGATGTGTAGGTATGAGTGTAGGTTTGTGTGGGTGTGTGGGTGTGGGTGTGGGTGTGTGTGCGTGGGTGTGTGTGTGTATTGCTGTGGATTAGAAAGTGGGATGCGAGACATTGTTTTTTTTATATTTTAATTTTGTTATGTCATAATGTGATATGCTGCATTCATGTCGTGTATGAGTTCTTCCCTGTATGTTTATTATTTTTATTTCCTCAAGTGCCTTTTATATCTTTTATTGTTTTGCTGCCGTTGTGTTGATGATAATTGTTCGCCGCACACACGTTTCCTTGTAATTTTATGAGGACAAGAAATATTCTGATCCTCATTGTTATATGTCGAGAATGCTCACTTTGGCTTATTAATTGCGTTGGAATCATAGTTTACTTTATTGATCTTCTTTAAGTAACTTTTTCTTTTGCCCTTTGTGCGTTAGTTTTGATTTCCACTTGATTAGATTAGAATTTAAGTCTTGCTGCAGAGGGCATATGATCAAAGAGACTGAGCTCTTTTGCCATAATGTCTGCTTTGTTTTGCTCCACATAGCTGATTTAGTGTTGAATTAATTCCACTTTTACCTAGGCCTATTATTCCGTCTGGCTTTTTCCATATTGTTTTGTTGTTATCGTTGGATGGGTTGGGGTGGGGTGGGGTGGGGTGCTGTTAATGTTGTTGCTATTTTTTGACACTGCCGCTGTAATTGCTGCTACTACCATTGATTATAATGTAGATGTTGTTAGTAATGTTGTCGATGTCCACGCAAATAGCAACGACGGCGACGATGATAGAGATGACCCAACATAAATAATCATATCCCCTCATCTACAACGCTGATTACATTTACTGACTGTTGGTCGGTTATTTATTTATTCATTCATTCAGTCAATATTGTATTTATTTAGTTACTGGTTTCTTACTTTACAGCTGTACGTGGCTGTGGCTTCCGGGGTCATTTTCGCTCTCGTCGTCGGCATCTTCGTCGTCATCTTCATCCGCCTCCGTCATCGCCATGGCGGCTCTCACTCTCACGGTAAGCGAAAGATGCACCTTCCTGGCCAGAAATACGACTGCAACAACCGAGAGACCCTGCCGCTGACCGGCATGTACATGGTGGACAACCCTAACTATGATCCCAGCAGCTCCGGGCATACGCCTACAACGTCGGGTAAGTTTGCCTCAGTGTTGCCTGTTTATTCTGATACGGTATCGAGGAGCATGCTAATCGTAATGTGGATGGTGAAAAGAGATTGACCTGTTTATTTATTTGTCCATACTTACTATAAATAATAATATAATATGTTACCCTACACCCTTCTTTATCGTTTTTTAATTGGCGGGTTGGGGTGGGGGATTAGGAATAATGGGGTTGGGATATGGGGTAGGGTGGGGTGATAGGTGAAAATACTTCAAACTGTATACATTTATACGTTATTATGTTGACTATCAGCTACCAGCCAGAATGTACATTTCTTGAACCCTTTCACCCTACATGGTTAGCCGAAATTGTTGCGAAAAGCGAGAGTTACTATTATTGGGTCAAAATGTGATGCCTGGTTGGGGCTGACGATCAAGAGAACACAGAAGAACGTCCCCTGTCTTCATTATGGAACGAATGAAGATGTAAGTGTAACCATTGACGTTGTGGCAGACAGGGGATAACCATCCCAAGGAAATACCTAAATCAACACTAAATCACCAGAGCTAACATACCGCTGAGATGGACAGTAAAAATTGACACTGTAATCTCGCCCACCACGGGTGTAACGAGAAAGGGGTGTTTCATGAATTTGCATGCGTGTATGCGTGTCACGAATTGGCTAGTTTAAACTCTGCCTATCGACTATTTAGCATTGTGTAGCCTTTGTAACAGTAGAGAGTTAGTACAGTACACAGTAGCAATTAAATTACAGCACACTGCGAGCCTGAGCCACACACACAGCGCAGTGACGTCAGCACTTGAGTTTTGAATATGAACATTTTACCCAATGAGAGCTTACGCAAAGCGGTTCGAGCCAGTTTGACTGGGTCCGAGCCTAACACATTTTTGGTCAGTTGGGAGTAATACACCGAAGTGTTAACAGCTAGAAAGCTGGCAGAGAAATCTCTCTACACTTAGACCAGGAAGCAGGACTTGGGAATCGTAGAATTCTATCAAGTCACACGGGCCTGAACTTGTCAAACAGACGGGCAGGCGAGCTATCCCGAGCTATCCCGAGCTATCCTGTGAACCCCACTCCACAGAAACAAGTTGGTTGAGGAACCTCTACCGCACAAGTCGGAACGAGCGACCCGGTAAAACTCCCTGTCAGACCCCACAGCGTGGCCAGGGAACCCAACTACACAACGACACAGGTGGACCAGAAGCTACCTCACAGAAGGACTTCGACCGCACCACCCGCCAGTTAAGTGTGTTATCCCAAGTGCACTTAAACTGATCAGAACAGGACCACAGTAGTCCAACTATTCAGAAACTCTAAAACGGACCACAGTAGTCCAAATCTACATGAGATATACTAGCGAGTGCCCGATGAAGATAGAACAGCTGCATAGACTATCAGCGATCGAACTATTAGCATTGAAAGAGACTTTTTAAGTTAGATTAGTACTTAGAGAACCTTGTATAGAGTAGAAGAAATAAATGTGTGATTTTAACTGTTATCAAAAGGCTGGACTACATATGATTCATAGCCGTGTGAAAGCTAGTGTGACAGTATTCTTTTACCTTTTTTCTATCTATTTCTGTACCCCAACCTTAACACAGAACGAGCTAAACAAATAAATTTATTAAAGTAATTCATAGGGTGACTTACTAGCAGTTCCCACCGAATAAACGTGAGGGTCCATAATTCCATTGGGCAGAGCCCATAAACCCCACGTGACACTTTAATTGGCGAGCCTAGCCAGGATCTGTGTATAATAGGAATTGGGTATAAACGGATCTAAGTACAATAAAATTAGATAACAGTAGGAGTAGTAGAATAACTTAGAATAGTGGTAACATTGACTCAGTTTGGGTGCACTATTCTTTACTTAAAAACTTTTTTGCTTCAAATATTTTTGTGCCTGTATGTTGCATTGTTCTTTTGCAGGTTTTGCTTAAGTAACTGTTGTATGCCATTTGACTCTTGTTTTATTCTATTATTGATTACGAATTTGATTGTCTTTGCATTGTTTTTATTGACTTGCAATATTGCTAGTGTTTTGGTATTCCACGTGATTCAGAGGGTGTTCATAGACACGTTGGGCAATGTCGGACCCAGTGGCCTTGAGATTGCGTTTCAAGGAATTGGGAGAAGCTTTACACTTAGCAGGGGCGGACCTAATTGCGTATATAAATGCAGAGGTAGAGAAACAGGAGGCTAAGGCAGAGAGAGCAGCAGAAAGGGAGGCGAAGAAACTAGCCTTAGAAGCAGAGCAGAAGAAACTAGCATTAGAAGCAGAACAGAAGAAACTCGAAGCAGATCAGAGAAAAGCAGAATTAGAAGCAGAGCAAAAGAAATTAGAATTAGAAGGAGAACAGAAGAAGGCAGCATTAGCAGCAGAGAGAGAAGCAGAAGTTAGGAGATGGGAGTATGAGCGGGCAGAAAAAGAAAAAGAAAGGGCAGAAAAAGAAAAAGAGAGGGAAGAAAAGGAAAAAGAAAGACAGCATGAGTTAGAGCTAAGAAGATTGGGATCAGGAGCTTCAAGTTCTTCCTCAACCCCTTCCTACTCAGATCAGCTAGAGGTAGCATCCAACCCTGTACAAGGAATGTCATTTCCACTGGGAACATTCAATGAGAGAGAAGAAGGTCTAGATCTCTATCTGACTAGGTTTGAGCGCCTAGCAACAGAGTATAAACTAGATCCCACTCATTGGTCTTTCAAGCTTAGTCAAGGACTTAGAGGAAAGGCTTATGACATCTACAGTAAGCTACCGACTGACAGAGTGACTGACTATCACAAAGTAAAAGAGGCACAGAAACGAAGCCCTAACCGGGAAGAGCGCACCGCGAATAAGCCGAATAACCCCAGACCTGGGCAAAATAAAGGACCCAACACGGAATTCGGGAAAAGAGGTCCCGCAGAACAGAGACGGTATTGCTCGTTCTGCAACAGAAACAATCACTCCACCGCAGAATGTTTCAAGTTGGCCGCACAACGTAGGGAAGAGCGCGAAAGCCGGCCAGCGCACAGAGTTCTAACTCAAAGCAGCGGTAACAAGCCACACACGATCGGAGATCACCCATCGGTGACAGACACGGTCAAGGTCAACGGAAAAGAAGCGAACTGTCTGTATGACACAGGTCTATCATACGACGCGATAGTTAGCGAATCTCTTGTATCGCGCGCGGACTTGACAGACAAGACAGTCGACTTACAAGGAGCAGACTTGACGAAACCGACAACTACTTGCCCAATAGCATGGATAGAAGTAGAGAGTAGGTACGTCATAGGACGAATCCAAGCAGCTGTTTTACAGAAACCCCTGTATGATCTAGTGCTAGGTTGTAGGTATGTGTTCTTAGGCACGCCCCCTAAAACTGTAGAGATAGCTGCAGTGCAAACCAGGGCCCAAGCTAAAACCCAACCACCCCAGCCCGAGTTCGCTCCGAATCCAGGACTCGAAGAGATCAAAACAGCACAGAAAGAAGACACCTCGATAGCGAAGTGCTTCCAGAAGCTACCCAAGGCGCACACACCCCCGCACAAGGGAGACTTCTACATGGAAGAGGGAGTTCTACATCGACAAGGAGATGGAGATCACACCCAACTAGTACTACCAGCCACCCTTCGAGCCCAAGTACTAGAATTAGGCCACAGCATGCCACTCAGCGGACACATGGGAATTGGAGCCACAGTGCAGAGAATCAGCGCACACTACTATTGGCCAGGAATCACGGAGGATGTCAAGCGCTACGTGAAATCTTGCCACCAATGTCAACGATATTCCCCGCGACATCACACCGTACCAGTTACCTTAGGACCATCAGTAGTAGTCGGCGTGCCATTCCAGCAAGTCTCAGTAGACATAGTAGGACCACTGCCCATGACCAAGAAGCGGAACAGATTTCTACTCACACTCGTCGACGCATGTACGATGTGGTGCGAAGCAGTCCCGTTGCCAGCGATCGACACCAAGAAGATTGCAGATGCACTCATCGCCATCTTTACCAGAGTCGGATTCCCGGACAGCATTAGAACGGACAACGGATCTCAGTTCACCGGCCGCCTGATGCAAGACGTGTTCGAGTTGATACAAGTCCATCACATTCGCACACCACCATACCACCCCGCCAGCAACGGACAAGTAGAAAGACTGAATGGAACCCTTCTCACCATACTCAGGAAAGTCGCCGACGACAATCCAGAAGCGTGGGACACCTACGTGAATGCGGCACTGTTCGCATACCGAGAAACGCCCCATGCAGCCACAGGCTACACCCCGTCAACATTGCTATTCGGCAGACCTCTAGCAGGACCGCTAGAAGCCCTACGCAGAAGTTGGACGGAAGCCAAGATAGACGACACACCCAGAGGTGCCACCAAGTACGTCGCAGACCTGCAGGAAACCCTCAAAGCAACGTGGAAGAAAGCTGGTGAAGCACTGAAGAAGGCAAGAGCCCGTCAGGCGAAGTACTACAACCGCCACGCGAAGGACAGAGAACTGCAAGTCGGCGATCAAGTGCTACTCTTACTTCCAAGTGGAACCAACAAGCTGGACATCGCTTGGAGAGGACCGTACCGGGTGACTGCCAAGAAATCCAAGACAGTCTACCAAGTAGAGGTGAACGGGAGAGCCCGATACCACCACATCAATCTCCTCAAGAAATACACGGACCGACCAGCGACCCCCAGCACTCACAACTTGTTAGCCATCGCCATCGCGGAAGAAGGAGAAAGCATGGAGACCAATGCAGTAGAGTATCCCCTGCACTCCAAAGAAACCTACAAAGACGTGATACTCAACGGAGACCTAGCCGCTAAACAGCGACAGCAAGTACTACAGGTCATTCGACAACATCAGACTGTGCTCACAGACCGACCAGGGAGGACAGACCTCGTCGAAGTAACCCTAACGGTGACCGACCCAACACCCGTCCGCCAGAAGCTCTACCCGATGCCACTGTCGCAGCAGCGAGCCATCAAGGAAGAGATAGACACCTTACTGGCAGCCGGAATCATCTCAGAGTCTACTTCACCCTACAGCGCAGGCACGGTATTGTTGCGAAAACCCAACGGAGAGCATCGACTGTGCATCGACTTCAGACTCCTGAATGCGGTAACGCAGTTCCAGCCAGAGCCACTCCCGGACCAGACAGACCTATTTGCCAAGCTACAGCGAGCGAAGTACTTCTCACGCATCGACCTCAGCAAAGGATACTACCAGATACCAGTGCAACCGCAAGTCCGAAAGTACCTAGCGTTTAGCACTATGGAAGGACACTTCGAGTTCAATGTACTTCCATTCGGACTCCACAACGCACCCAGCATCTTCAGCGCCATGATGCGAAAACTCCTGGCACCCCTGAGCAGCGAGCACCTACATTCGTTTATGGACGACATCCTCATCGCAACACCCACGTGGGAGGAACATGTCACGCTCCTACAACAACTACTCGCCCGCCTCAGAGACACGGGATTGACGGCAAGACCCACCAAATGTCAGATTGGATTCACAGAACTAGAATTTCTGGGACACACCATCAGTCAAGGAAGCCTGAGACCGGTAGAAAAGACAGTGAAACGCCTACTCGACGCTCCTAGGCCCAAGACAAAGAAGGAAGTGCAGTCATTTCTAGGACTCTGCGGCTTCTACCAGAAGTTCATCCCCAACTACAACAGCATCGCCGTACCTCTGACAAATGGAACCCGGAAAATCGCCCCGGACAAAGTCGTATGGACAGCGGAATGCGAGACAGCATTCCAAACACTCAAGGACAGAATGACATCGGCGCCAGTACTCCACCTACCCGATTTGACTCAGCCATTCGTTCTTCGCACCGACGCAAGCGACTTAGGACTCGGAGCAGTACTGCTACAGCGCGACCCCAAGAATGCAGAGACGCTATTCCCTGTCGCCTACGCCAGCAGAAAATTGAGACCCGCCGAGACCCACTACGCCACGTCGGAGAAAGAATGCCTTGGACTAGTCTGGGCCATACAGAAGTTTCAACTCTACCTGTATGGGACCCATTTCACAGTTCAGGTGGACCACCAACCACTATCGTTCCTGGCAGCCTCCAAGTCTTTGAACTCTCGCCTGATGCGATGGGCACTCACCCTTCAGGCGTACTCATTCCAAATCGAGTACATACCCGGCAAAGAGAACCACGGAGCCGACTACCTCAGTCGCCATCTCGTGGAGGACACAGCAGCTGTCGCCCACCCAACACAACTAAGGGCCACAGCACCAGAATTCGTCCCCGCCCAGTAATACCCTGTCACTAGTGTCCATAGCTACCTGGCACAGCATTGCAGCTCAGGTAGAGCAACTTACTTAGTTTGTAAATAGGACCCTAGGATAGTGCAGTGTTAAACTAGGCTCTGTAGTAGAAAAAGGTCGAATCCAGTAGTCATCGCCTTTTTTCAGTTGAGGGAGCCTGTCACGAATTGGCTAGTTTAAACTCTGCCTATCGACTATTTAGCATTGTGTAGCCTTTGTAACAGTAGAGAGTTAGTACAGTACACAGTAGCAATTAAATTACAGCACACTGCGAGCCTGAGCCACACACACAGCGCAGTGACGTCAGCACTTGAGTTTTGAATATGAACATTTTACCCAATGAGAGCTTACGCAAAGCGGTTCGAGCCAGTTTGACTGGGTCCGAGCCTAACACATTTTTGGTCAGTTGGGAGTAATACACCGAAGTGTTAACAGCTAGAAAGCTGGCAGAGAAATCTCTCTACACTTAGACCAGGAAGCAGGACTTGGGAATCGTAGAATTCTATCAAGTCACACGGGCCTGAACTTGTCAAACAGACGGGCAGGCGAGCTATCCCGAGCTATCCCGAGCTATCCTGTGAACCCCACTCCACAGAAACAAGTTGGTTGAGGAACCTCTACCGCACAAGTCGGAACGAGCGACCCGGTAAAACTCCCTGTCAGACCCCACAGCGTGGCCAGGGAACCCAACTACACAACGACACAGGTGGACCAGAAGCTACCTCACAGAAGGACTTCGACCGCACCACCCGCCAGTTAAGTGTGTTATCCCAAGTGCACTTAAACTGATCAGAACAGGACCACAGTAGTCCAACTATTCAGAAACTCTAAAACGGACCACAGTAGTCCAAATCTACATGAGATATACTAGCGAGTGCCCGATGAAGATAGAACAGCTGCATAGACTATCAGCGATCGAACTATTAGCATTGAAAGAGACTTTTTAAGTTAGATTAGTACTTAGAGAACCTTGTATAGAGTAGAAGAAATAAATGTGTGATTTTAACTGTTATCAAAAGGCTGGACTACATATGATTCATAGCCGTGTGAAAGCTAGTGTGACAGTATTCTTTTACCTTTTTTCTATCTATTTCTGTACCCCAACCTTAACACAGAACGAGCTAAACAAATAAATTTATTAAAGTAATTCATAGGGTGACTTACTAGCAGTTCCCACCGAATAAACGTGAGGGTCCATAATTCCATTGGGCAGAGCCCATAAACCCCACGTGACAATGCGTGAATCTGCGTGTTCTCCCGTCTCACAACTTCTCTAAATCATTATACTGAACTAATCGGAACACCATCTATTAAACAATAAACATAAATCAATACATGGTCAACAAATACACAATTTACAAGAATCGAATCGAATAAATACAAGTGCCTTTACTCAGGCCAAGTGTCGCAAAATAAATCCGTTGAAAGAATTTATTTAAATAACGTACACATAATAATACACTCCTAATCACAGTCGCCAGAGGAAAAGAAAAGGAGGGTGGGGAGCTATGTTTGTATAGTCACATCGCAGTTACGTCCCCATACGACCTCTTAATGTCTGATACGGCAATAATTCGTTCTTTAGTCACTTAAGCGTCTAGGTTGTCTTGTTCCTCTGACTCCTTAATCACCCTCTTCTTCTTCTTCTTCTTCTTCTCCTCCTTCTTCTTCTCCTCCTTCCTCGTCCTCCTTCCCGTCTTCTTCTTCGTCTTCTATATTCTTCTTGTACGTTCCCTTCTTGTCCGTTATCTTCTTGTTCTTCTGCTTGTTGTTGTTGTTGTTGTTGTTGTTGTTGTTGTTGTTGTTGTTCTTCGTCTTCTTCTTCTTCTTCTTCTTCTTCTTCTGGAGGACTCCGCAGCTGAAGACTTCTGCTGACAAGTTTCTATACACAAAAACTTTCTTTGGGACCATTACATATACCTTTCTCTCTAGCTCTCATCTGTGACGGGACCAGTGCCGCAGTACAATCAATTTTATCCATGTCGAATACAGTTCATCAACATAAACAAAAATTCTACAACCAATTATAACAACTAAATAATAATAATAATAATAATAATAATAATAATAATAATAATAATAATAATAATAATAATAATAATTCATTATTATAATAATAATTATTATTATTATTATTATTATTATTATTATTATTATTATTATTATTATTATTATTGTAACAATAACAACAATAACAACAACAATAATATTAATAATAATAATTATTTCTTTTTTAAAACTACGCCTTTCCCTCAGGAGAAGCTCAAAGCTCAGTTACATCCAAAAAGAAAAAAAAACCAGCAACAACAATGCATACTCTTGGAACAAAGTGTATACAAGTATGAAACACCACAGTATTAAAACATTATCAGACTCTCCCTCTCTCTCTCTCTCTCTCTCTCTCTCTCTCTCTCTCTCTCTCTCTCTCTCTCTCTCTCTTTCTCTCTCTCTCTTCTCTCACCCTCTTCTCTCTCTCTCTTTTTTCTCTCTCTTTTCTCTCTGTCTCTCTTTCTCTCTCTCCGTCTCTCTTTCTCTCTTTCCATCTCTCTCTCTCTTTATCTTTCTCTCTTTTCTCTCTCTCTCTTCTCTCTCTCTTCTCTCTCTCCTTCTTTCTCTCATATATAGACGCACACACACACACATACACACACACACGTCAATAACACTAATTAATTTCATTCATATCAATGGAATGAATGTTTTATACTGCAGTTGTAATTTCAACTTCAAATCGGTTAATTATCCGATTTCAAATCGTTATTCCCCATTACAGTGAACCACCATGTTCGTCTTTTCACAACTCCATTCTTCACGATAATATCAAAAATTAAGTTGTTGTTTTTTTTACCTACTCCATACAATACATGTATTATCTTTTAATAATACTATTATATTTATAATACAACATTTTCAAATCCTAAACAATATGCGATCATCTGTGGTGCCCCTACGACCTCCGAGTTACGGGATAGGATAGGATAGGAAACAATATATATACCTGCAGAAACTGCTGCGAGAAGTCAGCACCATCTACCTCTAGTAGAGTCAAGAAAAGAATGACTAGATTTTTTGGAATGTATATTAGTGAGTTGTCACATGTTCAGCTCAACCAATCAAAATGTAGCTCTCACAGAAGTGCCAATATCTTCTTACAAGAAAATCATACTAGCAAAAATATAATTTCATCGGACCCGAAAAACAATATTACCAGTCCGTGACTAACGGGACTCTTACCTGAGTCATCGATGTGCTCGGCGAACGCGCAACCGCTGAGCTACGAACAATATGGATGCACAGTGCTGTTAACGCAACCGATCCCCAGATAAAGACCTAAAATAAATTCGAACGGCAGCAGTTAACTGGACTGGGTTTAAGCAATGCCCCAAACTGTGGTTGAAGCCAGTAAAGGTTATATATAAAGTTGCGTTGTATTGTAGAGTACTCTTCAAATCTGGACTTACGTGTGTTTTTGTAGCAGCTCTTCACACCATCAAACTGGAGACCATACTGTTCATTCGTGTGTTGGGAGAGGGCGCGTTTGGTCGGGTTTACCTTGGAACCTGTACACATCTTTTCAAGGGCGAGATCACCATGGTGGCCGTCAAAACACTTAAGGTAAATAAAGACGAGCAATTGTTGTAGCCGTCGTCTTCATTAATAATCATCATTATCGTCATCATCGTCGTCATCATCATCATCAGGAGCAGCAGCCGTCGTCGTCATTATCATGGTCATCATCATCAACACCACCACCACCCATATTACCACCACCACCATCATCGTCATCATCATCATCATGATCATCTTTATCACCATCATCATCTTCTTCTTCTTTTCCCAAAGGCCATCACCACAACATCATAATCACAGCTATCACCACAATCATCATCATCATCATCATCATCATCATCATCATCATCATCATCATCATCATCACCATCACCTCTAAATTCATCATCACCACCCTTATCGGTTTTTTTAATCATCATCGTCGTCGTCGTCGTCATCATCATTGTAATGTGTGTGTGTGTATTTTGTAGGGCGAGGCCTGCCAAAAAATGCGGAGTGACTTTGACAGAGAAGCGGAACTGTTGAGTAGTCTGCAGCATCCCAACATCGTCGCTTTCTACGGCGTCTGCACGGAGGGCGAGAAATACATGATGATCTTCGAGTTCATGGAGAACGGGGACCTCAACAATTACCTCAGGTACGAGGTTGTCTTATTTTTCCTTCTTCTTGTTTTTCGGACATTTGTTTTCTGAGCGCGATTTTTCTTGTAAATAATTTGCTTATATGGCTATTTACCAGCTCCACAGCTACTCAAGGCGCTGACCAAAACAGGATCTAACTCTAACCTTAGGCGCATAGTCTAAGGTCCCTGACAAATAAGCAGGCGAGAGAAGGGGCCTAGTGATCGCTAGGTATATTTAAGCTTATAAAACAAAGTATAGCGTTCCACCGAACCTATTCCCAGGGTTGGAAGATTTAACGATTTAGCGTATTAAATAGTTGGTTAAAGAAAATTTAACGCGTTAAAGTTTTTAAAAAGTTAAAGAAAATTCAACTAATTAAAAAATAAAAGTAACGATTATCGATTTTATTTCGTTAAAAATTTCGTTACCAATTTGATTTTTCCGCCACGAACAACAGGTGCCTATGCGCGAAGCCGGTTTGACCCAGTTGCAGCCAGTTTGAGGCGGTTTGGATTAGCCTATGTAGACATTGCATACCCTGCATCAGTTCATATTAAATTTTGATATCGCGAAAACAAGTTGGCTTTCTGCAGTGATTCGAGTGATTAAAGGTTGCCAACATTTTTTTTGAAGCGTTTATGGAATACTACGACTTTGCTGGAGGAAAGTCAGCCGAGACGCTCATTTTTAAATTTAGATTCTTTTTATTACAGCTGCTGTATTTGAATGCTTAGCTTAATTTCTTTGTCTCGTTGGTGTGCGTGGGTTAAAATGCTTGGAAGGGGTGTGAATGAGTGTTGCAAGGACAGAGTAAAACAGTCTAATATCTCTATTATTGTTGTTAATAAAATATCAAATCAAATCACATTATTTGTTCTTGATCTTTTTTTCAGTGTGTTCGTAGATTACATGGGTTCTAACACAAGTTGTATGTAATTTTTTTTTAAACTGCATACCACTTTGTTTTTGTCTGAGCTGAGCAATAAATAATCATTCATGTATTTAACGCAAATTTATGTCTTTTTTAAAAAAAAAATAAAGAAAAATATATTTCTTTAATTTTTGAAAAAAAAAATTAAGAAAATTTCTTTTTTTAACGTTTTACCCAAATTATAGAAAATTTATTTCTTTAAATAAAAAAAAGTAAAGACTATCAAACCTGCCTAATCTAAACAACAGCATGGTGAACATGTGCAAATGGGACTCATTTCAAAAAGGCGATGCTACTTGCTTCTACTTTCTTTAGACTTTTCTGTTCTGGGGTCTCCATATTCCTTGAGGTATTCTGAACTCCAGGGACCGAAGAACTTTCTTTTCTACTATTTGGTCGACGATCGAAAAAGAGTGATTAAAATGTTTTGCAGTAAAATAACAAATCTCCTAAAATATGTATACCACATGAGTAGTTGGTTAAATAAGGCAATCAGGCCAGTTTAAAACATGGTGTGAGATTAACCAAAATAATTAAGAGTTGAATATTTAAAACTGTCATCGGTGTCATCAATATCCATAACCACCGGAAGCGCTACAATAGGACACAAATTATGTCTTTGAATGGGTGTCCCTGCTCTTGTGTTTACAATGACTAGGTCACGTGCGAGTGCCTACATACGCACACACACCCACACACACACACACACACACACACACACACACACACATTGCCGCTGCAACTCAATGCGCAGTTAAAATGTGATTGGCTACAGACCTTGACATTTAATAACATAATTCGGCTGTCTTTGTCACAGTTCTTCATGGGTGACCATTATCCTCAATATGAAATTAAAACCCTTTGTTTCTATCTAACTCTTTCCTTTTTTCTTTTTCTTTCTAAATTATTTTCGTTTCTTTCTTTCTCATTCTTTATATTGTTCCTATCTCCCTCTCCCCTGAGAAGAAGAATGTCGCGCATGGTGCCTATTTATTTATAAGAGGAAAGAGAAGAATGTCGCACATGGTGCCTATTAATTTATAATAGGAAAGATATTGGAAACTGTTACTTATTGCATTAAACATCTCCAATTACGTTTGGGTACTTTCATCACTAAATGTCAAACTCACATTTCCTGACAGTACAATGTTCTTGGAGATCTATTTACGGATGAATCGCAAAAGAAATGAAAACTAAAGGAAATAAAGCGTTGCTCCATGCATCCTGTATTATTATTATTAATAATGTCAATTGACCACATCGCGTTGAGCCAAAATCGTGTAGGACTAATAGCAATTACTCTGCAGTATTATACAAATAAAAGCTTTGAGTCTGAATATAAATCGAAGGAAGTACGCGCAGAAGTAAGCGAGACCAAACAAAACACGACGTCCGATAATTGTCTAATGTAATTGTAAGATTATTGACTGTTGATTTTACCTGAGTTTTTAAAATGGTCAATTCCGCGTTTTCAAAAGAATTCAGAAATAAAAAACTGTCTCGAGACTCCTGAAAGTTCGAAGGTTATGGAACCTTTGAAGGTCAAGCTAATGTGCGCCTTTAGGCATATCCACCCATCATAAACGACGTCTGCTGTAGTTTCTTTTGCCGCTGACGTCACTTCCTGTTACCATTTCCTGTCGTGATGAGCAGGTTTAAAGGAAACGACCTTGGCCAAAGGCACTTGTGCGATGCGGTCGCAAAAGATATTGATATTACATTATGCTTGAACCATTAAACCACGGAAATTACAACTCTGGAATTTTCTTTGCGCGCGGAAAGGTTATGTTTTCTTATTACACTCCGTTTAATATTACCCGACTTTCCCCTTACTACGTAGTTTGGTTTCGTGAATAAAGTTATTCTGGGCTTAACACAAAACCTCGCTCATAAAGTGTGTCTCAGTATACCCCAACATTCGAGAAGGTTACCCCAATGAACTCATACAGTACATTTAGCCAACTCCATTTCCATTTAACTCGAGATCTGATATATACCGCACTTTTCTCGGATCAGTCCAGTATTTTAGACAAGCACGCATACACCCTGATAATTTTTTGCACTCAAACATTTTTCAGACACAATGCGTCAGTATGCAGAAAATATTTAGGTGTATGTGAGCTTGTATAGCTGCTGCATAGCTCTAGACTGATCTTTAGTACCAAGAAGCACATTAAGGATGCAGCTCGAAGTAGATCTATTTATATGCCCGTTCTTTGGCCCCGTTGTTTTTTGCTTGTATTTCTATTGTGTGTGTAAGAAAGTTTGGAGCTATTTTTCTTTCCTGCTGTTTTTATCAATAATTTTCTTTCCCTCTTTCATGAAAAAAAAATAAATAAAATAAAATAAAAACTTCCTTGGTGTTATTTTTGAACTTTAGTGCACAAATGTGCGTCTTTTGCGAGGTAGGTTCAATCGTGACGTAAGCAAGTTGTTTTGATAGATCTCGGTGTCTTGAGCAAATTCCTGAGCCTGAGAATGTGTTAAGAACAAACTATTCTATATCATTTTTGGAACTCCGATTCCTAGGGTGGTTAGCTTGTAGAAGATGATTTGAAGGTACCTCTTTTATTCCGAAAGCGTAGCTTCGATCCTAATCTCCACTTCTCTCTCTCTCTCTCTCTCTCTCTCTCTCTCTCTCTCTCTCTCTCTCTCTCTCTCTCTCTCTCTCTCTCTCTCATCTCAAACTGGCCAAAAGGTCAATGGAAAATAGCTAATTTGTGTTTGGTCGTTTGCAGACTTCACGGTCCTGACGCCAGCATTCACGTCAGCAATCGCCAACGCCAGCTGCAGCAGCAGCATCCCCATCCGCTGCTGCACGACAATTCCATGCTGCACCAGCACGTCCCCCACCTGCCTTGCCATGATGACGTCAAACATAGCATCCTCAGCGTCATGGAGCTGCTCCACATTGCCGATCAGGTCAGCAGCAGCCGCGCGTTTCTTTGAGCGTGTATGTTGGTTACAGATCGCCGCGCTTGAGTCTAATGTAGGAATAAGGCGCGGGTAGCATCCAGTATTATTATTATTATTATAGAAACCCCACTTCGATGCGATACAAGAAAACTTAATATATGATATAGAATAACACATCAAATACATAAACATTATAGGCAGTGAGTGAATTTACTTTAAATAACGGAACGCTGAAAAATAAAAGGTATGTAATAAATAAGCTTACGTTTTCCCCATTAATGGATAATTATGCAATCGCTTAATTAACGCAGTATTGTACAGTCATACCCCGATACTCTATTTACTCATTGTGAGGAAAAGAGCTGAAATGAAACGGAAACTGCTATGTACATGTACATGCCATTCTTAAGCAAATGCCCCGCTTAATCAGTGTAGTAACAGAAAAGACAGTGCAGGGGGAGGTGGCAGTTTGGTGGAGACGGGAGAGGACGGGGCACATAGCCTTCACGTTAATTCCTAACTATACGAGTTGACAGATTTGAACAGCTTCCAAAAGGTCCATTTAATAGTTCTCTTGTGTGCAGACCTTTAAACGTCTGTGCTTCTGTGCCGATCCACTCCGGTTCATATGATTTGATGGGTATGGGCAATTAAGCCCTTCGGAATAGCGATGGTAAAACGTATTAGCCTGCCAGCTAAATGTGATGGCATGTACCGAGAGAGGGTAAAAGTACAAAAACTTAGTCTCCCACAAGTGACGGCTGAATGTATAGAGAACTAAGGGGGCCTACGAGCAATATCAGCCTGACAACCTATAACAAAGGGAAAGCAACAGCTGTCTAAGAAAACACTGGGAGCCGCCATTTCGCAGATTGACGCTTTTCCACAACACTCTATTACCCAAGTTCCGATGCTTTCTACTACACTCAATTACTCCAGTTCCAGACCAGTACTAAATGGCAGTGGCAGACGACACAACGGATCAAAGAGTAATGGCCCCTGCGGGAAATCAACCCCTCTCCAGCAGACTGGATTCCCTCCCTTCACGAAGTAGGTTGTAATACTAGTAATGTTCCGCACAATCATTTCATGGTTTGCGAAATACTGGTGGTCCGCGATATGGGCCCTTAGAGGCACAATCGATAATTTTTGCCAGTTTCTTCAATTCTTCAGACTGTTTCAAGAGTTTCTCAAAAGGGCGGAACTTTATGGGCTGTCCGACTGCCCTCGGCCTGTGTTGCTGGGCAGTGTACGATTTTTAAGACCTCGAAGCATCCTTAAGCCTGTTGTTCTGAGGTAGATGAAGACTACATCGCTTTGTTATTCAAAATGAGACCTACAACACAGTACAGACAGTCGTTGTTGCCCGCATTGTGTAGCCTACATGCAGATGAATTCCTATCCTATCCCGTAACTCGAGAGTCGTTGGGGCAACACAGATGATCGTTTAACCAGCGCACTCCATCTTTCTCTGGCCTCAGTAACCCTCATGGCTTCGCTCAGTGTCACGCCAGCCCATTCTCGAATGTTGTCCTCCCACCTCTTTTTCTGTCTCCCTCTTCTTTTCTTCTGCTTCCTTGCACCGTGCTTGGCAGGATGGTCTTTACAAGGCCTGATGCGACGGTATGGAGTGAGTGGTTCCTTTCAGCATACAGGTGTGTCTTGGGCAAGAAAGACCTGGCGAGGCCCAAACTTCTCCAGGCTGTTGGCCACAGCAGAAATCCACGAGCACGTGATCGTTGAACCTATATAGTAACGTGAGGTTCTTCCGTCCTGGCCGGTGACTTCTGTGTAGAAGACTTTCGCCCAGTGATGCCGTGCTGACACTCCTGTTAGTCGCCTCTTACGACACGCCGGGAAACGTTGGGTCTATTCTATTCAATGCCCGAACCCACAAGGCTGGATTGGTGGATGCAATCCATTTCCGCTTAAAAACCGTAATAACCTAATAATATTAAATATTCTAAATAGAATTAGTTTTCCATTGTTAATGTCTGCCGACTTTCTATTACGGTATTTATGCACGTTTAATACTAAAAGGCTATGTCGACCAGCATTAAACATGGGGATTTTATTTTTATTTTATTTTTTTGCCCGATGCCCGAAAAAGGACACGCACAAAACATACACACACATACACACACCCCCACACACACACACCCACACACACACGCATATACACACATTTTTGTAGAAACTACGTTGTGATGACTGTCGTGAAACTCTACATACATTACTTTGACACACTTACCATTATTTTGACATTATTTTGACATTTTGCCATTTTTTGAAGCTATCCCTAACCCTTAACCTAACCCTAAGCCTAACACAGCCCTAATCCTACCGGAACACGTCAAAATAACGGGGCCGTCGAAAGAAAGTACATAGAGTTTCAAGTGTATGTCAGAGTAACGTCGTTTCTATCTAGCTAGCCATGCACGCGCGCGCACACACACACACACACACACACACACACACACACACACACACACAAACAGATCGCACGCACGCACGCACCCATTGAACTTCGCCGGTTTTATTTAATGCTTTAGATCTTAAAAAAGTGTTACCCCACTCCAAATTTGAACCGTTACCTTACAAAGATCTGATACTGTCAAGCTCGTATTTATGTAATTCGGGCATGATTTCTGTTACAGGTTTCGGCAGGCATGGAATACCTAGCATCTCAACACTTTGTACATCGCGACCTGGCAACACGGAACTGCTTGGTAGGCGAAAAGCTGCTAGTAAAAATTGGTGACTTTGGCATGTCCAGGGATGTCTACAGCACCGACTACTATCGAGTGAGTTTTATTCGTTTGTAACTATGTCATCGTCGTTGTCGTCGTCAAATTGTTGCCGTAGTCGTGATTGTCATTATCGTCTTTGTCGTCGTCGTCTTTTTTATAGCCGCAGTCATGATCATTTCCATAACGTCTTCACTGTCATTCCCTCTACTCTCTGCCGTGCCATCATCGTGATTTGGGCGACGTTGTCGTCGTTGCCATCATCGTCATCATCATCATCGTCATCATCATCGTCATCATCATCATAATCATCGTCACCATCATCTTCATTATCATCATCATCATCATCATCGTCATCATCCTACAACGAATAAAACGATCAGTTTTGGGTGAAAGCCCATCCCACAAGTTTTCGGGCCCTATAAACGCTAGATTAATTATAAACATCAAAATATGTTCTTAGAAGTTTATGTATTGACAATATTGTAACAGATGAAGTGTTATTATCTTCGAAAAACGAATTCCTCAAAAGATCAAAATATATTCCATACATTCAAACTATTCATGATTATTCAGAAGCAGTGATAATAAATTGTGGCATTAGTATTAGTAATGTAAAATCTGTTCCTGTTTCACCCAAAATACACCCTGGGGAACACTTACAAGCTCCTTTTGATATAGATTACACAGATTTACATAGAAATGAAGAAATAAATATGTTATCTAATAGTGTAAAAGAAACGTTTAAATCCTATTTACTTGAATAAATAAAAAAAAATGTATACAGATGGTTCACTATTTGAAAATTCTGATGCCGGTGCTGCATAATGGTATTCCAGATCTTAATATTGAAAAGTCTTTTTATTTAGTTGTAGGGAGAAAAATTTCAATCTTTACTACAGAATTGTATGCTATTGTTACGTTGAAACGCGAAGGATAGTATGTCTGAAACGCGCACGATAGATCTAATCGTTTCGCTTTGCAAAGTATTCAATAATAGAGTGTATTTACCTTTGATTTGAGTTTGCATTGTTGTTAGGAGGCTTTGTATAACGTTGATAATTTTTGTTAGTCGATATTATTGGAGAATTCTCTAGATTTGCGTATTTACGGTCGATCGAAGATTCCCGATAAATGTAAATATTTGAGAACATTCTTGGAAAATTGTAGAAAGATGTATGACGTAAGTCAGTGATGACGAACTTTATTTTGATTGGTGGTAAAGCTTCATCGGAAACATTCTGACGTTATCTCGATCGAGAGAAAAATTATAAAATGGATGCTTTGTGTGAGGATAGAGGGTTGAAAGTAAAAAGTTGAGAGTGGAAAAAGCGATTGTATGCAGTTGTTGATGTGTGCTGAATAAAAGTGGAAAACTTCATACGAAGACTCAGTGACTTTTATGCTGATTGAACGGGTTGCGTGGATAATCGAATCCGAACTTACACTCATCGGGAGAATTCACGCATTGGGGCTGAATCTACTACTGATAGAAAACACCACCATCAAACGGAGTGTAACAGCTATTATTATGGCTTTGACTTGTGTTCTTACATTAACATTAGATTTGTTTGGCATAGTGGTATGTGTAGACTTAAAATCTGTTTTGTAGTACTATGCGCTACAAAATTAAAATTGCTCAGTTATAAGAGAAATGATTTTTGAAATCAAATATCTTTAACACTGTTTATTAATTAAGCATGTTACAGTTGATTTTCAGTGGGTTCCCTCTCATTGTGGTATAAAGGATAATGAATTAGCCTATAAAATATATAGTTAAGGATGGTGCAAGTAAGCCTACTGAAGTTAATCATAACACGAGCCTCTCCTAGTATGAATTGATATCAATAGTAGACAATTATTTTCTTTAAAATGTACACAATAATATTTTGTCTAGCTCCAGACATTTGACAAAAATTGTCTACAAGTTAAAATTGAATTCATGGAAAACTAATTTTTTTTAAAGATGTTAAATGTGTATGCTCAAATGCTCTGACCGTAGAACATTTGATATTACATTGCCCATGTCTGAACAAATTATTTATAGAAAATAATATTAATACTGTTATCACACAGTACAATGATGTAAAAAAATTTTTTGCTAGTAATGAATTGATTCTGACAATCGCATCTATTATATCGTGTACACAGATAGAAAAAGTGTTATAATTATTTTATTTCATGTATTTTACATGTTCAGATGATGGTGCTTCAATGTTAGTTTACATTGTTTAATCAGTATACGTTCTTATGGGTTTGTCGTTGCTGCTGTATTCTTTTTTTTCCAATTTTGTTTTCTTTTTATCATTATTATTTATGGTTTATTTATTAATTTATTAGGATTTCCTTTTTCCACTTTATCATTTATATTATTTTGTTTCTTCGTTTTATAGTCTAAAATCACATCATTTGTGAACAGACTTTAAATTGATTGGATTGGTTAAACATCAAAGTTTAGCACCAATATGAAGAATGAACGTTTCCAAAATAAAGAGCCTTTTATAGCGCCTTTAAAATGTAGTCTTGGACTTAACTCTTCTTTACCGTAATTCTTAATTCTCTTGGTCCGCGAGCAGGTGGGTGGGTCTACCATGCTGCCGGTGAGATGGATGCCGCCCGAAAGCGTGTTGTACCACACCTTCAGCATCGAGTCTGACGTCTGGAGCTTCGGTGTCGTGCTGTGGGAGATCTTCACCTTTGGACAGCAACCCTACTACCAGCTGTCCAACACGGAGGTAGCCTATAGCTACAATAGAACTCTCTTCCTTTTTATTAAAAATTGTTTTTATAAACCTCTTTGATGGGTTTCTTCCCTTTTCCTTCCCGCTACTTCCTCCTCTCTCTCTCTCTCTCTCTCTCTCTCTCTCTCTCTCTCTCTCTCTCTCTCTCTCTCTTAACAAACCTACCCCTTGCAATAGAAACCTTGATATACTATCATCCCTGGACAGCTGCTCTGCTACCAGCTGTGCAACGTACAGGTGACTATTATTACATAACTGTCTATTCTACCGAAAAATAAAAAAGTAACAATTTTTGTGGTGTGTGTGTGTGTTTTTTTTTAAAACTTAGCTGGGGAAATTCTGTTCAGGTATTCAAAGTTTCCTACTTTTCATGGATGAAACTCTGCACAATAGTTTACATTTTCAGAATTTCATTGGAAGAATTCTGTAAAATTGTTAAAACGTTCTCATTCTTATTTTTATTATTGTCTTCAATTCAGGTAGTAGACTGCATCCGCGACGGTCGGCTGCTGGAGCGACCTAGCATCTGCCCAGAGGAGGTATACAAGATCATGCAGGGCTGCTGGAATACCACTCCTCAGGAAAGACCTTTCATGAAAGACATTCACAGGCAGCTCGATGTCTTATGTATCACCGAACCCTCCTATCTAGACGTAATCGCGTGACGTCACTGCAACCTTAGCGCGTAATCTCAAGACGTATTTGCGACGTCAGCGCGTAATATACATGGAGTGTACTGTATACAAGATCTGAGAACACACATGTGGAAACCTCTTGGGTCTATTTCTTCGACTGACAGGTTTACTTTGTCGGACACGAAGAGGCGATCTTAATTATGTAATCAAGCTAACGTCTCATGCATCACTGTAAGCATTGATCTCACGGTACGTGCTGATGTACACATTATTTACTGTAGTCACTATTCATTTTGATTGGTTAAGGACACTTAAAATCAGACTGGTTCGGTTCACTTGCTGGGCGTCATGGTATTCTTATATTCTGTGTCTCATGGCGTAATTGTAACCTCATCGTGTTCCTATAATCAGTGATGAAGACAGAGTCTTGCAAGATTGCTCAAACAGTGATGGTTCGTGTCATAGCAACCTCACAATGTCTTGATTTGCGTTGATGGGGCAGTCTTGCATATGTGCGCTTACACACGATGTCTTATTGATTTGCGGTGAAAAGACAGATGTTGCAGTCAAAGAATGATCAGAAACCTGTCTGACCCGTTTTAACGATGGCCTGGAATCGAATTGACAGAAAGGAAACCTTGCATCACGTGACAGTTGCTGACGCGCCAACGTCTTCACTATTTAGATTTAATATTTAAAATGGTCCGCCCCCTCCTGGAGTATGGCGCCATTGTCTGGGACCCGTACCTGAAGAAAGACATCGACAGCATGGAGAAGATCCAGCGCATTGCAGCACGCTTCATCACTGGCGACTTCAGGTCCAATGCCCCGGGCAGCATTGCTGGACTCCTGGAGCGGACGGGCCTCCAACCTCTCCAAAGCCGCCGCCTCCAACTACGTCTCGGACTGTTTTATAGGGTGGTTGAGGGGCTGGTGCCGGCACTGCCTCCCCATCAGTTTCTCACCCAACAACGACCAGGACGACGCATCAAACCAGTGCAAAGCAGTAACTTCACCACCACCAACATAGTAAACACTTATGCCAGGAACAACTCAAGGCCATATGTTGTACCTCACTGCTCCTCAGACCAACTCAAACCCCTTGGGGTCATGAGCAATCTTGCCACTGTAGATTGTTCAAACCTATAAAGGGAACAGTGAAAGCCACAGTTGAAAACCTGTCTTTCCTTTATAGGCAAGACGCTTCACTGCGGCAACAGTACCCCCGTTGGAGTGCCGGGGGTTTTCAGTATAAATAGTATCCCCACTTTATGGAAATTTAGTGCTTTAAATTCCCACTGTCGCTGTCTTCCTCATTTACTCTTTCCTATTCTTGCTCTGTCCTTCACTCTGCTATACTATCTTCTTCTTCGCTAGATCAATGACCTACCTTTTTTCTTGAAAACTCTTCCTGGACAAGACTCCTTGTTTGTGTATGAGGTCTGTTGGATCAGCTTGGGAGTGTTGGACGCTTTCTGCCGGGTGGTCACTAGGGCTTCCTATGAATGTACTATTTAGCACTATAGGCATTTTATATGTATGTGTTTGGTTGATGATTTATAATGATGTTTGTATTCTATTTTGTTTTTGTAACCGGGGTGTTCGCGTAGTTGAGGTCAACCCTCAGCCGTCCCCCGCGTGGGATGTCTTTATTGTAAAGTGACTGGCCGGTGGAGGGCATTCCATTTTCCCACTGGGGTTGTTTCAGCAGATCTTTTATGCGGATCGGGGGTTGTCCGGTCCTGATTTGGCTCGGAAGAGTCCGCTGGACCTAAAGCAACAATAAATCAATCAATCAATCAGACCAACTCAAAAACTCATTCTTTGTGCGTACAGTGAGTGACTGGAACATCCTAGATGATAGTATAGTGTACGCCACATCCACAGAAACTTTTAAAAGCAGACTAGCGGCCAGCCTCTACCAGTGAGCCGCTGCGCAACCCCTAACCCGCTGCAATTTATGCCAGTCACCTGGATGTGTAGCAGCGTAACACTACAGATACAGATACAGATGGGTCAGGAAGACTGCCTATGCCGCTGAAACAAGTACCACTTTAACCCCAGCCTAGCTTGAGGATTATTAAGTTGAGCCTAAAATCATGTCACACCTCGTAGGCTAATTCTGAAGACCACTGCAATGTAGAACAACAATAACATTAGCTTATTTTCCGATTATCAGTTGCACTCTATGTTTGAGGAAACCGATGTGGGTTCTTGTTAGAGGTTCAATATTCTTTGGACAATTGTTCCTTGCGGAAGCATTGATTTCGTTGCTGTTGTACATTCTATAGTTACCAGCCTGGAGGTAGAGATGCGTTGCTTTGTTAACTGAACCGTTACAGTGCTGT
Source organism: Oncomelania hupensis (assembly GCA_036898135.1). Classification (NCBI taxonomy): domain Eukaryota; kingdom Metazoa; phylum Mollusca; class Gastropoda; order Littorinimorpha; family Pomatiopsidae; genus Oncomelania; species Oncomelania hupensis. Next base: position 47,866,671 of record CM072511.1, on the reverse strand, counting down.
ATATTAAACTCAGTCATTAACTGATTGCTAAATGAATGTATGAGTTTTGGGGTGTCTAAGTGTGGTAAAAAGATAATGATGGGTCGAATGTGTCTTTCAGGGAAATTTGTATTTATTTATTTTATTTTATGTCTAGTCACTTCTGTTATATTTATTCAGGCAAGGAAATTTAGTGAGTCGTTTAGGCTCCATAAACTGCTAAGTCTATACTGGTAACTGTCGCAAAGAAATCTAACTCAGAAGCAAAAAAAATTTTAAAAGGTAGGTAAAGGTTGTCCCATAGCCTTGTGGCAGTAGGGGAGCGTGATGTTGGAGATCACACTTATCTTGGGCCAGCATAATGAGGGTGACGCCCACCTCTCTCCCTCGCTGCTTTACCTTCCCCACCCTTAAGAGAGTAGGTACTCAGTCACAGTTGAGTCAACTGGGGGCGTTGTTATTTGTCGCTTCACGTTTTGCGGTCACCCATCCAAGTGCTAACCGCACTGGACGGTGCTTAACTTGCGACACAGTAGCGAGTGCTCCAACCACTGCGCTAGCTGTCCGAAACAACTCAGAAGCAAACCGGTAAAAATTCATTAATTTTGTATTTCCAGACTACTCTGGAAATACTTTGAAATAGTTGAGGTGGAAGGGGGAGGGGGAAGTACCAGAACAAGCCAAATCCAAATGTCGGTCTGTCTGTTAATCATCGGTCCGTTTGTCGGCCCGATGGAGGTCATGTCTCAAGAACCACTGAACGGATTTTGACCAAACTCCTTAGGAACATTACCTAGGACAGTGGCCAGCTTCACGGATCCCGTGCCGTCGTCTTTGCTCTATCTCAACCTTCAAGGTCGCTGGTGCAAATACGTTACAAAAAGCGCATTGAAAATTCTCCCGTCTGTGCACTCAGCGAAATATATATATATAAGCTTAGTTTGTTTTACCAAATCGCGTACTGTATTAGTTAAGCCTCCTCTGTCGCAAGCTTCTGGACCCTGTATGAGCCTGGTTCGGGGCTCACTGCTTACATGAGGCTGTTTTTATTTTTATTTGTAAAAATAATAATAATAATAATAATAATAATAATAATAATAATAATAATAATAATAATAATAATAATAATAATATTGTAGTTGTTGTTATTTTAAATGTATATGATACGTGTATGTTCGTTGTTGTTATTTTGTGTATGTGTGTGTGTGTTTGTCATTGCTTTCAGTTATTTTTATTTTTGTTTTTATTATTTTATACTCTCAATTGTGTGTGTTTTGTTAAATTTATTTATTTAAAATGTTATTATTTTTTTTTCTATTTTCGAAGAATGTAGGGTCACTCTGTGTGTGTTTGTGTGTGTGTGTTTTGTGTGTATGTGTGTGTGCGTGCGTGCGTGCGTGAGGGTGTATGCGTGTGTGTGTGTTTATGAAGCCAATGAGTGTTTCTAAACATAAATGCTTTTTTTTTTAATGACCATTATTCATGGAAAGTCAGATATAATATGAAACGGAGTATAATAATTATAATTCACGGCTTTTCCGGCGAAAAGAAAACACCCGATTTTTTTATTTCTGTGACTTGGTTCAGACATTCGAAAGCTCCATGCTTGAAGCAAGACATGCATTTTGGAACTTCGTGTTTTACTAAACCAATGAAGAAACAACAAATATCAACTAAGGCTCCCTGCCTAGTGGGAGAGCAGGGGAGAGAGGGTAAAGGTGGGGGAAGAGGTGGTTTGAGGGGGTAGGGGACGCCGTATAGCCAAACAAGGGGGAAAGATGGGAGGATAGGGAAACACAATATAGGCCTACACATAATTACAGCAAGAACGATACTATATTACTGAATTACAAGACACCATAGCATCTAACTGCAAACAATAACATCATATACTGAATAAGAAAAAAACACGAAAACAAAACGGCATAGATACTGGATTCATTTGAAAGTAAACAATGTTAAATCATTTGTGACACATAAATACCTCGAAAGTTCTAACTCAAAAGAACAAGCGCATAAAGAAGCAAGCTAAAACAAAAACAACAGTCAATAGAAAATTGAAAGAACAATGTAAAGAATGCAAAAACAGTAAAGCTCACACGCATGACCACCAAACAATATTAACGCAATTGAAAAAGAAGAAAAATACAATGCGGTACAACTTAAAAAATGGAAAATAATATTCCAATAAGACGACTTAAATTCATCAGTGTGCTTTTCGATTTCGAATTCATTAGCTTATTTAATTTCAAGACCTTTGAGCGATTCCTAAAATATTGAGGCAATCGGGAAAAACCGGTTGTCTTTTTAGGACTTTAAATTTAATACAATTTAGTACAATTATCAAACAATGGAATTTATCTCCTATTTCATTTAGATCACACACAAAACACAGCCTTCCTAAAATATTGTGGCAAAAGGGAAAAGTCGGTTGTCTTTTTAGGACATTAAATTTAATACCTTTAAGTTACAATTAAATAATGGAATTTATATTCTATTTCATTTAGATCACACAAAAAACACGGCATTTTTTCTCTCGGAATATTTATATATCTTTGAGTTTGAATCAGAAGTTTGTGGCAGATGAGTCTAAATTTTAACAGGTTTATTCTTTTAAGCAAATGGTGACACATTAACAAAATAATCCTCAATACAAAACATTTCCTTGAAATTTCTAGAAGTGATACAACTTGAATGAACATTGAGGTTTAACGTCTACACCCACCATTGGCGATATGGCAGACGGGGATAACCATCCCAGGGAAAGAGGGGTAGGGAACTAAATCAACACTGAACCACAAGAGCAATCATACTGCTAAAATGGACAGTGAAAATGGCCACATTTTATATCGCCCACCACGTGGGTCATCGGTGTGCCAGGCGAACGCTCTACCACTTGAGCTACGGCGGTGGGACATACAACTTAACTGTTATGCTCATTTATATCCTCATGCCAGATTTGCAAACAAAATTCATCTCAGGTGTTATTTCAAAGAATAAATACAACCATGCAACCATATGAAAGACAATCCGAGATCGTTCAGAAGAGAATGAACAATATTTAACCAAGATTGATTGATTGATTGATTGATTGTTGCTTTAGGTCCAGCGGACTCTTCCGAGCCAAATCAGTACCGGACAACCCCCAATCCGCATAAAAGATCTGCCGAAACAACCCTAGTGGGAAAATTGAATGCCCTCCACCGGCCAGTCACTTTACAATAAAGACATTCCACGCAGGGGACGGCTGAGGCTTTACCCCAACTACTCGAACCCCCGGTTACAAAAACAAAATAGAATACAAACATCATTATAAATCATCAACAAAACACATACATATAAAATGCCTATAGTGCTAAATAATAACATCATAGGAAGCCCTCGTGACCACCCGGCAGAAAGCGTCCAACACTCCCAAGCTGATCCAACAGACCTCATACACAAACAAGGAGTCTTGTCCAGGAAGAGTTTTCAAGAAAAAAGGTAGGTCATTGATCTAGCGAAGAAGAAGATAGTATAGCAGAGTGATAGGACAGATCAGGAATGGGAAAGAGCAAATGATGAAGACAGCGACAGTGGGAATTTAAAGCACTAAATTTCCAGAAAGTGGGGATACTATTTATACTGAAACCCCCGGCATTCCAACGGGGGTACTGTTGCCGCAGTGAATCAGTCATGCCTACAAAGGCAAGACAGGTTTTCAACTGGGGCTTTCACTTTTCCCTTTATAGGTTAGAACAATCTACAGTGGCAAGATTGCTCATGACCCCAAGGGGTCATTTAACCAAGATAATTTATACTCATTTAAAAAAAAAAACCGCACCAAATAAGAGCACAAACGAAACATAAGCACAGACAATTTTTGTGGAATCGTTACAAAAATCGATACACAATTTATAACAAAAGCAAATAACCTGCATTTGGCATCCAAAGAGACTGGAATACAGCCAACCAAAACCAAAACCATGCCAGTCGGCGTGCTAGTTTTTTTTATGTTAAGGATCATTTTCAAAACTTGTATTTGCGATATATCACATATTTCCATATTTTCGTGAGCCCACAATTCGCAGTTTACATTACATTACATTACATAATTGTTGCTTTAGGTCCAGCGGACTCTTCCGAGCCAAATCAGGACCGGACAACCCCCATTCCGAATAAAAGATCTGCTGAAACAACCCTAGTGGGAAAACTGAATGCCCTCCACCAGCCAGTCACTTTACAATAAAGACATCCCACGCAGGGGACGGCTGAGGCTTCACCCCAACTTATCGAACCCCCGTTTACAAAAACAAAATAGAATACAAACATCATTATAAATTATCAACAAAACACATACATATAAAATGCCTACATTGCTAAATAATAACATCATAGGAAGCCCTGGTGACCACCTGGCAGAAAGCGTCCAATATTCTCAAGCTGATCCAACAGACCTCATACACAAACAAGGAGTCTTGTCCCGGAAGAGTTTTCAAGAAAAAAGGTAGGAGACTGGTCTAGCGAAGAAGACGATAGTATAGCAGATTGATAGAACAGAGCAGGAATGAGAAAGACAGCGAAAGTGGGAATTTAAAGCACTAAATTTCCAGAAAGTGGGGATACTATTTATACTGAAACCCCCGGCACCCCAACGGGGGTCTTCGCAGTTTACAATATAATCGGTTTAATACATCTATCAAAGATTAAGAGGTCTAGCTTGATATCAAGCGGCAAATCTAACTTTCTACTCTTCCCTAAAAGTGCATACATCGCGCGTTGAGCTGACGGGCTCTGGGCTTTCAAGTTCTTTTGAAATGTAGGCTTATAGTGAAACAGGGTGCCTAAATATTTATATTCCCAAACTATTTCAAGGATTACCTTATTAAACTTAAATAGGCAACTTTCTGACTTTACCTCGTGACAGTTACAACACTGGTGTTTTCCTTTCATCGGAAAGGCCATGCATCATAATTATTAGACTCCGTTTAATATTATCCTAGACTGGCCCCTACATCATACAATGGTTTACCATTACCTGATCATAATAATAGTATTGTCAGTAGGGTTTGCTAACGGTATGATATAATTTCTTTAGTTTGGTGAGGTCGAGTGATACAATTATTATCGTGTTAAGTAAATAATTCCTGAACATGAACAAACGTATTGTACAGCAATATATTGTACAGACTTCACTTGATTTTACATGATCGTTCTAGATGGATGTATTTTTTACATGTTCTCGTGTGAATGCAATTGTTTTCTTTTATTTTGATGACGACGATGATGATGATGATGATAATGGCGATGATAATGGTGATTGATGATGATGATGATGATGATGATGATGATGATGATGATGATGATGATGACATATACAGCGCAGGTCTCCAGATAACAGTTCATGTTCTTTGCGCTCAGAAATAATGAAAGACTTGCATGGGCCAGTTGAATTCTTGTTATTAGAGTGTCGCGGGTAAAAGGAAAATAAGATATGACAAAAAATAAATACCGTTGTTGTATTCGTCGAAACTGGCAGTAATACTTGTTTACTTGCCGGAAAGAAAATCAGTATGTCTGATTAATATCGTATTGTTAATAATTATTCCATTTAAAATAATTATTGGATGTAATGCGCAATCATAACGAGACTGGTTAGAAAATATGGAAGAAAGGAGATTTGATTTTAAATTCACTATTGACAGAATCATAACGTCATTGCTGAATTTGTGAATGCTGTTAATTAGCACTGTACTCCTGAATGAATGTGTCAACGATATTCTATTCATATAAATTATTTCGGCCACAAGATTCTAGCGTAATCTAGAACGATTCAGATTTTCCTAAGACAGATTGAAATTTTATTTGATTTGTTCAAAAACTCCAGTTTTTACTGCACTAGAGCTCTAACTCAATCTGGATTGTGAATACAGGATTCCGGTCGAGGATAGAAAAACAAAATTTGTGATTGCACCAGGATTTCGTCTGCGCACCATTCTGTCCAGGCTTTAAGTCATCACTTTTTGCATCTTCCCCCGTGGGTGTACCGGGGGTTTCAGTATAAATAGTATCCACACTTTCTGGAAATTTAGTGCTTTAAATCCCACTGTCGCTGTCTTTCACATTTGTTCTTTCTCATTCCTATTCTGTTCTATCAATATACTATACTATCTTCTTCACTAAACCAGTCACCTACCTTTTTTCTTGAAAACTCTTCCGGGACAAAACTCCTCATTTGCGTGTGAGGTCTGTTGGATCAGCTTGAGAATATTGGACGCTTTCTGCCAAATGGTCACTGGGGGCTTCCTATGATATTATTATTTGGCAATGTGGGCATTTTATATGTTTGTATTTGGTTGATATTTTATAATGATGTTTGTATTCTGTTTCTTTTCTTTTTTCTTTTTTTTTTGTGGTAAACGGGGGTTCGATAAATTATAGTATAGCCTCAGCGTCCCCTGCGTAGGATGCCTTTATTGTAAAGTGACCGGCTTCAGTGTTACCAGTAGAGTTGTTTCGGTAGATCTTTTATGCGGATCAGGAGTGAGTCCTCTTTCAGCCAAGTTGTGGTCTTGATTTTGTGGTCCTTATTCGGTGCTTTGCAGTCCGCTGGACCCTATCAGCAATGAATAACTAACTAACTATCTTTTGCATCTGCTAGGCCCAGCATGTTGGCTTTAACAACAGAGCTGCTTATACATTGATATTCTTCTTCAAGTTTTCTTCCATAATATAATTATATGGCTTGATAAAGATTTGAATAAAAATCGAAATATTGCCTCGGATCTCAACTTGGGTGCTGCTGTTTGTTTTGTTCAACTCATAATATAATTATATCCGTGATAAGGTTGGGAGCGCTTACAGTGAACTGCGACATATAGCCCACTGCGATTCATTACTTTTCTAATGATTAAAAAATATTGTGTTTAATTTGGAAGGCGTGGCTTGAAAACTGATTAGTCTTTTAGACTTGGAGGTACGCAATCTGTCTGCCCTCCAAAGATTCTGATTCACATTAGGTTCCAATATGTACGAAGCTTTTTATTAATAACTAGTATTCATTGAAAGATGATAGCCATTTTGTATTTTTTAAAAATCTATCTATCTATCCTATCCTATCCCGTAACTCAGAGGTCGTATATATCTACCTATCTATCTTTTTTTTTTAATTATTGCCTGTGATCACAGAAGATGGGACATTGTTTTTGTGTGTTTGTAAATAATTTTGTGATTTCATGACTGAAATTCTCACGATCTCCTTTAAATTCAATTTTTGCCGTTGATTATAATTGATGATTAGTCTCCTTTTAAGATTTCATTTTGATTCAGCAATTTTGAGAATATTAGGCAAATCTGCATTTTTAAATTTTAGTTAATTATTTAGTTCTACTTATTATTGCTCAGGCAATTTTCTTGGGAGAATTCATTTTTTAATACAAAATGAAACTTTTTGGGCAAATCGATAATTTCATTGTATGTGTTACGCGTAAGTATCAAATATGCACGATTTTGCTCATTTCATCAAACGCGCAGCGAAATTGCACATTTCATGAAGCAGCCAAATTTATTGCCCATTTTATGAAATGAACATTTTGTTGCTCATTTCATAAAAAACGCCGCCGAAAATTTGAGACCCAAACGTTTGAATTGAATGCAAGATTGCTCATTTCATGAAATGGACATTTTAGCGAGATAACTTGATCGGTAGACATTATCATTGTTTGTTATCATATACAAACTTCGTGGTTTAACCGTGGATGACAGGCACCTCATCAGTATATAGAGTCCATATGCAGATTTTATTCAGTCTTGTTTGTTTTTGCAGTTACTTCGTGGATGACAGGTACTAATGCTAAGATGACCTAATTTGAAACACGAACATCTCTTAGTAAAGCAAGAGCCTTTGCATTGACACCTCATGTAGCCCTTTCCGTTTCAAACGGACAGAACTCTCACAGCCTTCCGAATGGTCAATTCTGCATCAGTAGGAACATCTTCAACTTTTAACAAAACTTGGCCCCCGTGGGAGTGCCGGGGGTTTCAGTATAAATAGTATCCCCGCTTTCTGGAAATTTAGTGCTTTAAATTCCCACTGTCACTGTCTTTCTCCTTTGTTCTTTCTCATTCCTACTCTGTTCTATCAATCTACTATATTATCTTCTTCTTCGCTAGACCAATCATCTACCTGTTTTCTTGAAAACTCTTCTGGGACAAAGCTCCTCATTTGTGTGTGAGGTCTGTTGGATCAGCTTGGGATTATTGGCTTTCTGCCAGGTGGTCACTGGGGCTTCTTTTGATGTTATTATTTGGCAATTTAGGCAATTTATATGTATGTGTTTTGTTGATATTTTATAATGATGTTTGTATTCTATGTTGTGTTTGTAAACGGGGGTTCGATAAATGAGAGTACAGCCTCAGCGTCCCCTGCGTGAGATGTCTTTATTGTAAAGTGACTGGCAGGTGGATTGCCTTCAGTGTTACCACTAGGGTTGTTTCGGCAGATCTTGTATGCGGATCAGGGGTGAGTCCTCTTTCAGCAAAGTTGTGTTTTGATTTTGTTGTCCTGATTCGGCTCTTTGCAGTCTGCTTGACCCTGTAAGCAATGAATAGGTTCTAACTAACTAACTAACAAAACTTGCTTTGCAAATTCCATCTGGGATTTAGAAAGCCAACCAAGAACTTCGGCCTTGGTCCCGACCTTCACATTTCCATTAATGTTATTCTCTAAGACAACTCCAATTAAATTGAAGAGGTCACCTCTTCTTCTGTCGAATTCCGACACTGGAATTAACACATCTCCCACCTGAAGAGACCACAATTTACGACTTGTTCTTGACAGCTTTCTGTCCGCTTATTTTCTCAGCTGACGAGCTGCTTCGTTTCTAAACATTGTAAAGTGGTCCTGTTCTTCTTGTTCTGCCTGTTGTTCATCCTGGTCTAGCGGCTGTTCGTCTGGCTGCTGCTGAGAGAAAGAAAATGCGCGAGATAGAAATTACATGTATCTATCTATCTACCTACCTGTCTATTTATCTATCTGTCTGTCCTTTTTAAGATTTGAATAGTTTTATAAAGTTTTTAATATACTACTTTTGTGGTCCTGATTCGGCTCATTGCAGTCCGCTGGACACTTTAAGTAATGATTAACTAACTGTCTAATCTAATCTGATCAACCAACCTTCAGAGAAAATGCCTGGTACCTGTCCATCTGGCTGCGACTGGGGCTGTTAGCCTGACTGTGGTTGCGTCTGTCTGCATGGCTGCTGCTTTGGGTGTTATTCTGGCTATGACTGCGGCTGTCCAACTGGTTGCAACTGTGTGTCTATCTATCTATCTATCTATCTATCTATCTATCTATCTATCTATCTATCTATCTATCTATCTATCTATCTATCTATCTATCTATTAATCTATCTAATCTATATTATATAACCTAACCTAATCTATCTAAAGTAACCTATCTATCTATCTATCTATCTATCTATCTATCTATCTATCTATCTATCTATCTATCTAATCTAACTAACCCTATCTATCAATCTATCTATCTATCTATCTATCTATCTATCTATCTATCTATCTATCTATCTATCTATCTATCTATCTATCTATCTATCTATCTATCTATCGTCAGAGATAACATCATTACATTACATGGTTATTGCTTTAGGTCCAGCGGACTCTTCCGAGCCAAATCAAGAACAGAGAGACGTTATCTTAAAATTTTATAAAGTGGTTCAAATCTTAAAATATATACCTGTTACCCTTAAATACTCAAACAAACTTTCACATGACACCTCTTGAAAAGTCTTCTTTAAAACTGATGTATTAAAAATACTTTCTCTTTCCTCAATCAAATCACTAAATACGGTCTTATCAATAAACTCCAAAACAAAACGTCATGGTTTATATGCAATAAAACAAACCAACATCATGTAAAAATTGAAACAAGTGTTGACCATTGCATATTTTAAAAATCTCTTTGAAAGGTATTGAACCAAAATATGTTTCTCTTTTATCAAGCAGGTCTGCACATTCAGACATGAAATGGCGAACGGAAAAGGGTTTATCACATGCAAAGCACCATGGTGGTTCTTCTCCTTTTAACAGGAAACTGTGGGTTACATAAGTATGCCCAAAATGAAGGTGAGACAAAACTGTTTCTTCTTTGCGAGTGGATGCAAAGTTAGGCAAAGAAGCTGACAAATCGGGAAGAATTTGAAATAATTTGTTGTTGATATGGTTAGACCAGTCAGTCTGCCACAGTCGTTTACAATAAGATCCAGTCATACAACGTAGGTCAGAGTAGGGCACAAACTGGAAAATCTCTGGAGGGAAATCGAGATGCAGAGCATCTTTAGCCGCTTTGTCCACCGCAACATTGCCGCGGATGCCCATGTGACCAGGGACCCACATAAAAACTATCTTTTTACCCTCAGAAACAAGTTGTGTATGGAGGTCATGGATCTCTGCCAGAAAAGGGTGTGATATCTTTCTCGTGGAAAGAGCCAGGCGTGCTGACAGTGAATCGGACATGATTAAAAACGAGGTTCTTTTGGATTGATAAACTTGTTTCAGAGCTAGATGAATTGCCTTGAGCTCAGCTGTATAAACAGAACAAAAATCAGGTAAACGCTGTTGAAAGGCTGGTCTAAGTGTCTCCCAGAGACCGATGCAGCAGCAACTGAATCTCCTTTCTTTGACCCGTCTGTAAAAAGTTTTTCATATCCTGGGTATAAAGCACACTGTTCTAAATAAAGTTGGTTATAGATGGTTTCAGATGTATTGTTTTTGAGGAAAGCGGACAATTGCCAATTAATGTTTGGGGTACATAATTTCCATGGGGGAGCTTCAGTCCGAAGCTCATCATCGTTGATGGAAGCAACATCAATGCCTGCTTTTTCCAAATGAGCCTGCATTCTGATGCCAAAGGGAGGAATTGTGTTAGGTTTGGCTTCAAATTTCTGAACAAAATCTGGGTTGAAAACACAGTCATAGACGGGGTTCATGGGATCAGTTTTTAATTTTAAATAGTAATTCAGTGACAATTTTGTACGTCTCAGCTCCAGCGGGGGTTCGTTAGCTTCCACGTAAAGGCTTTCACAAGGGGAGGTGTGAAACGCACCCAAAGCAATGCGTAGTGCCTGATGAGCAACTGGATCTAACATCTTTAAGAGATAACATCATGTACCTGTTTCAAGATGTGTAGCTGAAATAATATCCTCTTTCCGTTCCTCCGGCACCCTAACCTTGATGGACTTAAGTTGAATGACTTGTTGCAATCCACTAAACTCTGAGATGTCAAAGGTTTTTATAATGTGATAGTTATATCTTGGTTGTTTCTCTCCAGTTAAGCGCTTTTGAAAAACATCTTTGACCCTTCTGTCATATTCTATGTTCCACTCACCTATGGACGTACTGCTACTACTCCTATGACTATGTGATGGATCCGTAGCTGTGATGTGGCTCTAGTTCTGGTTTATCAGGGTTATGTTGATAATTATAATTACTATACTTTTAGAGCTTTATGCAACAACTAGTCTCGCTGTGACCAATGAAGACAACATTGTAACAATTACATGGTTACAACTCAATGCAGAAAGAAAATAATGACAGAAATTCTATTTTTATTGCGGAATTAATTGCTATATTAATGGCTCTAAATAAAATTTCTAGTTTATGTCTGAATATATTTAGTATATTCTATGCGTAGATTCTCTATCTGTTTTAGATGCTCTAAAAGCTAATATTAACTGTGAACGAAAAGAAATTATTTTTGAGATTAAGAACATTATTCATGGATTGATAATTAGTGGTACTGAAGTGACCTTTTGTTGGATTCCATCACATTGTGGATTTTTATACAATGATGGGCTGATCATGCTGCAAAATTAGGTGCATTAAATATTAATTCCTTATCAATTAAATTAAATCTGTCTTCCAAAGAAATTCAAAATAATATTGAAAATGATCTTGTAAAGAAACTTCAGTTCTATACAAACTATACAAATCTTCGTGGATTTCCCAGATCAGTTTCATCTACGGCAAACAGAATATTATTAAATTCAATTAAAACCAAATATTGTAAAAATGTAAAGTGCATTTGTGATGAACCTCTAACTCTAAAACATATATTATTTGATTGTATTCAGATTCATCCTCTTTTGCCCCTTGAAGTAAATAATATAACATCAGTTAAAAACATTAGTAATGAATTAAGTGTGGGATTGGCAAAAGCTTTAATCAATTCTCCAGTCGCTCGTTTTATTTAACTGAAATTGTTATTGTTCTGTTAGATAGATATTAATAGTCCCTGGGTGTATGTATGTGTTTATATGTGTCTGTTTAAATGCGTGAATCTGTATGTATGGTCTTTATCATCTTGATGAAAAAAGACGTTAATAAAACAACCAACCAACCAACCAATGACAGAAAATTCCACAAGCGGTACATGAGTGAACACTCATCAAGACTCAATGCAAATGAGCACACATCAAGATTTTCAACATAACATTTTCAAATTCTCGATTGCATATTTCGTGAAATGAGTAATCTTGCATTCAAACGTTTGACTCTCAATATCTCGACGGCGTATTTCATGACGGGGGCAACACAATTTGCGCATTTCATGAAATGGGCAAATAATTTGGCTGTTTCATAAAATGCGCAATTTCGCTACGCATTTCATGAAATTAGCAAAATTATGCGTATTTTATGAAATAGCAGTTTCAAAGAACTACGCATAGCATATGTATTTATTTCTTTATTTATTTATTCATTTATTTCATATAAAAAAATAACTTTATTTAACTAGTTACATTGTAATGTTTAATGTGATTTGCTTTGTGATACTAATAAAGTGAATAAGCAACGTTTTCGTGCAAATATGTTTTATGTATTAGATTTATGTATATGCATTTATTTATTTACTTTTTCGTTATATAATTTTCATTATGTATTCATTTATATTAAATTTTATTATTTATTTATTTATTTATTTATAGGTTTGTTGAGACGAGTTCGTTGTAGAATGTAAATTTATTTAATAAAGTGATTTGAAATTACGGGACCAATGTGTTTGAAGTTTTATTCAAATATATGTATAGCGTGTTTTCAATATAATATAGATTTAATGGAAATGCGTATGGATGATTTCTTTCCACCCTCTGTTTCATTTTACCCATTTAATATCATCATCTCCATAGTAAATATTTATTGAAATGGATCTTTTCCCCTCTGCTTCTTCTCATTCTTCTGAACTATTCAATTTCAATTATCTTTGCTTTTAATTGCAATAATAGACCTATAATAACAATATTAAGCATTACAAAAATAGTCTAACAAAAACAACATGATTAACAAAAACAGCTACAAGAACAGTAGTGTGTGTGTTAGTTATTCAATGCTTACAGTTAGTTACATGTAGTTATTCATTGCTTACAGTTACATGGTCCAGCGGACAGCAAAGAGCTGAATCAGGACCACAAAATCAAGACCACAACTTGGCTGAAAGAGGACTCACTCCTGATTCGCATAAAAGATCTGCCGAAACAACCCTAGTGGCAACACTGAAGGCAATCCCCCAGCCGGTCACTTTACAATAAAGGCATCCCGCGCAGGGGACGCTGAGGCCATACTCTAATTTATCGAATCCCCGTTTACAAACACAACATAGAATACAAACATAATTATAACATATCAACAAAACACATATATGCCTACATTGCCAAATAATAATATCATAGGAAGCCCCAGTGACCGCTTGGCAGAAAGCGTCCAATATTCCCAAGCTGATCCAACAGACCCCATACACAAATTACATTACATTACATTATTATTGCTTTAGGTCCAGCGGACTCTTCCGAGCCAAATCAGGACCGGACAACCCCTGATCCGCATAAAAGATCTGCTGAAACAACCCTAGTGGTAAAACCGAAAGCTCTCCACCAGCCAGTCACTTTACAATAAAGACATCCCACGCAGGGGACGGCTGAGGCTTCACCCCAACTTATCGAACCCCCGTTTACAAAAACAAAATAGAATATAAATTATCAACAAAACACATACATATAAAATGCCTACATTGCTAAATAATAACATAGGAAGCCCTGGTGACCACCTGGCAGAAAGCGTCCAATATTCCCAAGCTGATCCAACAGACCTCATACACAAACAAGGAGTCTTGTCACGGAAGAGTTTTCAAGAAAAAAGGTAGGAGACTGGTCTAGCGAAAAAGACGATAGTATAGCAGATTGATAGAACAGAGCAGGAATGAGAAAGAGCAAATGAGAAAGACAGCAACAGTGGGAATTTAAAGCACTAAATTTCCAGAAAGTGGGGATACTATTTATACTGAAACTCCCGGCACCCCAACGGGGGTCCATATATATACAAATGAGGAGTTTTGTCCCAGAAGAGTTTTCAAGAAAAAAGGTAGCTGGTAGGTGACTGGTTTAGCAAAAAAAAATAGTATGTAGTAGACTGATAGAACAGAATTTGGAATAAGAAGGAACAAATCATGAGAAAGACAGTGACAGTGGGAATTTAAAGCACTAAAATTCCAGAAAGATGGGGATACTATTTATACTGAAACCCCCAGCACCCCCACGGGGGAATTTTGGGTCCAGCGGACTGCAAAGAGCCGATCCAAGACCACAACTTGGCTGAAAGAAGATATTCCCAAGCTGATACAACAGACCTCACACATTATATATATATACGCCTTCAGTCTTTTTTTCGCAGGCATTTCCGATAATTTCGATCGAATGTTTGGCTTACCAAAAGTACAAGTACAACGCAAACACAGATCCAACGTAAACTCAAGTCGCGAGCACCGATTGACTAAAACAAAGCTGTATATGTTTCAAGGGCGCTGGTTGGCTGTGTTGCTTTGTGACTCGGGATAAAAATAGCAATCCCACGCAGGCGATGACAAGGGAGATAAGGCATGTATACGTTTCAGCATGCAGACGACGTTTGGTTTTCTGTCTAGCGAGGCATAAACATTTCGCCATCTATGCAAAATACGCGAAAACTATCGGACACGTGTCCGACTCGCCATCGTTTTAATCGGACAAGGTGTCCGCCTTGAGGTTTCACAATCGGACATTTAAAAAATCAAGCGGTCAATGTCCGGAGTCCGGGCAACTTGTGCATCACTGCATATACACTAAAATTTTCTCACCGGATTTAAACCGATCTCAAAAATGACCCTGGCACCTTCCGAAAGAGCGGATTTCCGCTAAAAGGCGGAAGATTCTCATCTCTGCAAAAGGCATCATCACCAAAATTAATGTCTAGAGAAAGCAAGACACTGTAGCAGCAGCATGCAGTCACAAGCCCAGTCACAGTAGTTATTCGGTTGTAGAGCACAGTTCTTAAAGATAAGTTAGCACTAACCTTGTTGGTACAGAGCATTAAAAAGCATTTGGAAAGAGTTGGAAAGAACAAATTTTGTCTTCAGTCCATTACAGCATGTAAGCAGCACAAAATATACTATTGTTTTTGCCCAAATTTCTTGGCACGCATACGAGCATACCATGCTTCCAGCCCCTCCTGATCTGTCAAAGTACAATAATAGTTTCCAAAATACATTTTGTGTGTTGGCCCTGACCTAACCTGTCCACACTTCTTGCATTTCTTGGTGGTAGTGGTTTGATTGTACTTTCTTTTAAAAATGCCTTGTTTCTCTCGTTCTTCTTTTTTTCTTCTATTTAACTGTGTAGAGTATGGTATTTGAGGTGAAAATGTGCTAGATGTTGTTGCTGGAATTGATGGATTGAGTGTTACAAAAAAAAAAACCTTGCTGGGCAGATGTTGATGATGGTAAAGCCTGATGAGGGGCAATCAAAATTAAAGGTTTGGGTTGAAGCTGTCCAAAAGATTGTGTTACAGGAGGGTGTGGCTGTAGCTTTGGCTGTGGTACTGGAGGGTGTGGCTGTAGCTTTGGCTGTGGTACTGGAGGGTGTGGCTGTAGCTTTGGCTGTGGTACTGGAGGGTGTGGCTGTAGCTTTGGCTGTGGTACTGGAGGGTGTGACTGTAGCTTTGGCTGTGGTACTGGAGAGTGTGGCTGTAGCTTTGGCTGTGGTACTGGAGGGTGTGGCTGTAGCTTTGGCTGTGGTACTGGAGGGTGTGGCTGTAGCTTTGGTTGTGTGAGTAATGGTGGTTGTAGGTGTGACACAGGAGCCTGTGGCTGTGGAGCAGGCTGCTGCATATTGGCCTGTGCTGACGTTATTGTTGCTGATGGCCTGCTCTTTTTGAGTGGTTGTAAGCCTCTTTGGTCAGCTTCCAGAAAGTCGCCTAAGAGGGAGAGAGGTGAAGGAGGCCGCTTCTTGCCTTTAAGCTTTGCAGTCCCAGCAGTGTTTGGTGGGCAGGCGAATGCATGTGGTGAAGCGCTTTGCACCACCAAGCTGCCAGACAACTGCTGTGCCGGAAGGCAAGGCTGTGATGCTGTGACTGGCGGCAGAGTGAATGTCACTCCCTGATTCAACATCTTCCGGTCCTCCTCTTTCCCTCGACGGTTGTACCTGATACAAAAGAACATAAATATATAAGATAAGAGTTATGAATCGTTGCCGTTCAAAACAAGAACAATAAAATAATATAAAATACTTAACGGACAAATGTAAATGATGCACATGATTATAAATATTGAATGAGTCACAAAAAGGTCACATGCTTATTATGATCAACATACATAGTATTTTGGATAGCCAAAAAAATTAGAATGAGGGAGAAAGAGGAACGAGTAAAGTAACAATAACAAGATCAGATGAGTAAAAACCAAAAGAAAGAGGGAGGAGACGAACAAGGACACAAATGGAGAGTGAGACAGAAATAGAGAGATTAAACAAGGGGACAAGGAGCAGAAAAGAGAGAAAAGATTAAAAAGAAACAAATATTTTTATTCAAACAAGAGTTTGTGGGTAGGTGAGGTGAGATACGGGGAGGGGGTGGGGGGGTGTACAAGCATAAAGAGAATCAAATGTACCCACCACTGTTGTAATGTTGTTGCACTGAACAAAGGCAGCTGGAGCTTTGTCCTCTCCATCACTTGCACATTGTTGATAATGCAGTTGCGGATGTGGGAGTAAGTCCTGTTGATTAGGTCCCACCTAGTCAGCTTACAGTGGGACTTGGGGTCTTTACTCCACGCGGGTAGAACTGCAGACAGTCGCAAGACAGTAGCCTCAACATACCTGTTGCAGTCGGGCCACTGTGCTGCCCCTGGATTTGGCCCCAGCATACACCTGAATATGAAAATAAAAACTAGTTGGGCAATTCCCTTTTTATTTTTTTAAAAAAAAAAGAAAAAAAGGAAGGAACGGATATATAAGAATGCATGAAAATATAAAAAAAAGTTTTTAAAAGTAATATTTGTTAGTTATTACCTTGTGGTGCTCTCTACTCCAGGTATTGCAGCTGATTTGCCCTTGGTGGCTCTAAATCGACCTTGTATTAGGCTGGGCTTGTGGCGTGGTTGATAAACGGTTGGCCGCTTGTCATAATCCGCCAAAGCATCCCAGAGCCCAATCAGCTGTGCTGCCTGCTCACCAGACAATGACTCCTCATCTTGGTGACGAAGGTCTACCATGAACAGAGCCAATGTCTGAACTTTGTCGTAGCCCAGAATGTTGTCGGGCCCGACAGATTCCTGTAAAGATGAGAAAAGACAAACACAAATAAAAGAAGTTTCAAACACAAACATATCACGCTTTATAGAAATCAAAAACATTGACTGAGTGGTGTGAAAAGTATTACCTACAGTTTTAAAATAATGATATTAGCAGTACCTCAAGCAGAACTGGTGGAGGTGGAAGAGTGGCTGACGGTGGTGGAGGTGGAAGAGTGGCTGATGGTGGTGGTGGTGGAGGTGGAAGAGTGGCTGACGGTAAAACTTCTTTGAATCTAAGCAATGAATCTGTTTAGACATAGTAAAAAAGAGGGAAAATAAACTCAAAAGAATAAGGAGGAAAATATTCAAGACAAATCAAGTCCATGAATCTTTATGTCCCACAATGGAGATTAGCAGGCTAATGAGATGGAGATAAATGTGTAACACAAACACACTTCTTATCTGTTCATAAAAGAGGGAGAAAGCGACAGCTAACCAGAAGGTTCAAGAAGATCGGCTGGAATCAGGGTGTTGATGGTAGGATCTGCCTCTTCCGCAAACCCTTCATCTGTCTCAGCAGCATTCCCATCATCTTCATCAACAGCTTCATCATCATCATCTTCTTCTTGCAGAACAGATATCTCTTCTTCAGTCTTGATAAGGGGAACACCCGTCTGATTATAGAGATAATCTATCCCAAGCAGTTCACCTGAAACATAGATATGGTACACAACGAAAAATAGCACAACAATTAAAAATAATAACAAAAATTTAAAGTAATAGGAAAGTATTTCCAATCATTGTCCATTAAAATTAAAATCTTTAGAAAGTAAAGATGACTAGCACCAATTAGTTAAATATATATACATATACAGTATATAGAAATAAAACCAAATAGGCATAAACACCACTCGCCTGTATACTTCCTGGGCCCAACAAATGAAGGATCCAGTTTTTTCTTGAGTACTCTTTGTGCCAAGGTGTTGGTGGCATGCTTAAGCAGCCCACTGTAAGATTGAATGCTGGGTGCTGCTTCACCCCTTGCTGCTGCTGCTCTGTCTTCATTCCATCTGGCCAAGCCTTCCAGTAGGTAAGCTTGGTAGATGGAATCCCTCGCCATGGTGCCTAAAATTTGAATAAAAATAAAAGAAATATGAACATAACATGACAACCACACATCCCCCCCCCCCAAAAAAAAATAATAATTTAAAAAAAAAATAAAAAAAAATTATATATATATATATATATATATATATATATATATATATATATATATATATATATATATATATATATATATATATATATATATATATATATATATATCTGCAATCAAGATGGTTCGCACACTGATGTTAGTTTGGGCAAAAAAAAGCAATTTACCACAAGCCACAGCATAAATTTTCTAAATGTAATCCAAGACAATTATTCCAAAGATTATTTCAGATAACCATTCAAGCTAAAAGTAAAAAAATAAAAAATAATGAAAGAAACAAGAT
The DNA here is from genome assembly GCA_036898135.1 of Oncomelania hupensis. Taxonomy (NCBI): domain Eukaryota; kingdom Metazoa; phylum Mollusca; class Gastropoda; order Littorinimorpha; family Pomatiopsidae; genus Oncomelania; species Oncomelania hupensis. The sequence goes on along the minus strand of CM072511.1, from coordinate 47,847,603 downwards.
ATGGTTAATTAAAAAATTTTTAAAAAACAAACCAACAGAATATTCCACTGATTTATACCTGGTATGAACCTATTCAGATGCAGGTGGAAACACTCCAAGGATGTTGTCCCACGTGCACAGCGATAAACAGGGAGGGTGACGTCACCTTTCTTGATGCTGCCAGTTTGGGTGTACAGCACAACACCGTCAGGATCTTGAATGCACTTCACGTGCTTCTGCTGCTTTTTCCAGATTTCGTCCATCCTCTGAAAATGGATGAGAGGCACACCAAGAGAGTCTCGTCCATTGACCCCACTGAAGCTGGTGATCAATGTGGTAATGAGGCTCCTGATCTCTGTCTCCCCTCGTGTGGACCGCCGACAATGAAGGGCAAGCTCCTTGGGTGTGATGAATTTCATAACATCAGCATCCTGGTGGAGAAAGACACTGGAGGCTTGCATCTGTGAACGCTTGGCTTCTAGGAGTTTGTCCACATCACTGGGGTCCCACACAAAGATACATCGGGAGAGATTGGCCATGAAGGAGGCATACAACTGGTGAGAGTCAGTTGTGCACCCTTTGGACAGCCTCCGCATAAAGTGCCATATGTTGAGACGGACACACAGGTCTGGCCATGCCCTCAGAGTTTTGTGCAGGGAGAATGGATCACAGCAATCCCTGTGGACATACAGCACCTGAGGTGGATCCATCCCAGACTCCTTGTAGCGGGCAACAAGACCATGAAGCATGGGGTCGAGTCCACATCCCTCTTTGGCGGTCAGGACTGAAACAAGGACTTGGCCGTATTCATTTCCAACATTGGTGGCCCACGACGCTGTGCCTCTGGCAATCCCTGCAAGCTTCTTCACCACCTTCTTTGTTGAAACCATCTTTAGAATCCTGCCTGTGACGGTTGTGATGCTGGCCTTGACATCATCTAGACGCTGCAGCACATCAAGGCTATAAACCTGCATCAGCCAACGATACTTGGGAACAGGGATTCTTGGTGGAGGGGCAGCAAACTCGATGTGAGAAAGCAAGGATGATGTGTACCTTGTGAAGCTGTCACAGTCTGTCAGGTAGTGGGCAGTCTTTGCAAGCCATTCTTCTTCGTGCTGCTCCACAAGCTTGCGGTAGACTTGGGTGCTGCTATTGCCTAGGCCTCTGCTGCGGAGAAGTCGCACAACCTTGAAATCGCAGGCAAGCTTCCTGGTTAAAATGCAGGGGAATAGCAACCGATGACCAACATCGAGTTGGGAAAGGATGCCTGGATGCCAGGAGCTGAGCCTTCTCTTGCATTTTGAGCATGCAAGGTACTCTGAAGCTATGTTGTAGTATCCACCAACATCCAAAACCCGTCTGGTTCGCTTGTGCAAGCCAGCCGATGTCATCTCCCCATTGCAGTTAGCATGGGGGCACTTCAGTACCACTCTCCAGATTTGTCGGGGCATCCAAATGAAGAGGGGACTAGAGAAGTAGGTTCTCATGACAGGCAAGCTGGTGCAGAGAACTGGTTGTGGTGGATATAGCCAGAGTCCTTTTACTGCAGAAATATCAAGAGAAACAAACCCCTTGTTGGATGTTTTAAACAGTGCCTTGGAAACCCAGATGTGGTCTTCCTTTGGTAGGGTTTCTTCCCAGCATCCTGGCAGACACAGTTTAGGTCCTACAAAAACACAAAAAAAGAATAGGATCATTCACTGTGAATAATGAAATTGCCTAAATTCACATGACACAACATGGAGAGTGAGTTTTAAAGAGGACCACAAATAAAGTGCAAACTAATTTTAAAGGTAATAACTATGTGCAAGCATATAACAATAAACAAGCAGACACACGTACACACACAATAAATAAACAAGTAAATACATTTACACACACTGCCCTCCCTTTTCACCCCCACTTACACATACAAAAAGTTGGTAACTTGTTTGATGTATTACCTTCTATGGCAGAAGGAGCAAGACTAGATGATGTAAGCTGTGACACAATCTGGATCTGAGTTGAACACTCAGATAGGGAAGTGGTGGCTGTACATTCTGAAAACATATGAAGAACTGAATTCAAAAACACACATTAATAGCTAATAAATACATAAACAAGTAGGGACCGTGACAGGTGCAAAATAAATTCTCATGGATAGTGACCAGAAATTGGAAGAAATACAGGCACTGCCTGATGGATTAATACATGTATCAAGAAAATTTTGAATATTTACTTCCTCTTCCAGAAGAAACAGGAAGAGTCCGAGTAGACTTTGGATCAATCTTCGCTGAAGAGTCACATAGGGCACTGGTAGATGCACATACTGCATACATAAATTAATAAATAAACCAAATTAAGCTTAAACAAAACATAAGTGGTCACATAATAAAACAAGATTGGACGCCAAATGGTACATTCACCCCACCAAATACTTTACACACACACTGACAGGGGTGAGATTTAACCCAGGAGACTAACTAGCCCGCCGAGCTAGCTAGTAAGTAAAGTGAGGTAGCCCGCATGGTTTTTAGGCAGCCCGACAATCGTTCACTTCAATACTGCTGCATGAGCTGGAGTCTGTTGATCACGTTGAGGGTTCTTGCCTCTTAGGATGATCGGGTGAGTCTTGTAGCTACGGGGTTCGGACGTGGTGAGGTAGATAGATTCTAGAAATAAAGTTCCACATTTTCGGATCAACAACCGTCACCTTGACAATACACGTAATTTGTAGCGAGTGTCATTTTCACAAACAAAGCAGACAGCGCGCTTGGCGTGAAAGGGAAGTAGTCAAAGAAAAATAACGCTCGCGTATGCTTCATACTCGTAGCAGATGAACAGTGACCTAAAAACGCTCTAGCTTCGGACCGAGCTTCTAAAAGTCTGCAAGCAGTATTATTTTTTTTAGGTCACCATGCGGGCTGGCTCAATTATAAAGTGAGGTCGCCGGAGCCGGTTTTAAGTCGCCTCGGGCGACCGGGCGACCGCTAAATCTCACTCCTGCACTGACCCTAACTTCCCACCCCCACTTACACACACAACAAGTTGGTAACTTGTTTAATATATTACCATCTATGGTAGAAGGAGCAAGACTAGATGATGTAAGCTGTGGCACAATCTGGATCTGAGTTGAACACTCAGATAGGGAAGTGGTGGCTGTACATTCTGAAAACATATGAAGAACTTAATTAAAACACCCATTAATTGCTAATAAATACACAAGCGCAAATTTCCCGTGGATAGTGACCATAAATTGGAACAAATTCAGGCACTGCCTGACAGATTAATACATGTATAAAAAAAATTTTGATATTTACTTCCTCTTCCAGAAGAAACAGAAGGAGTCTGAGTAGGTTTAGGATCAATCTTCGATGAAGATTCACACATGGCAGTGGTAGCTGCACATACGTCAAACATAAATTAATAAATAAATAAATCAACCAAATGAAGCTTAAACAAAACATAAGTGGTCACATAATAAAACAAGGTTCGACCCCAAATGGTATATTCAACCCACCAAATGATTTTCCAAGACAGAACTTTAGTCAGAGTTCGAATCGAGAACAACAACAACAAAAAGCAGTAAAATCGGTCTAAAAATGATGGAGAAATGAACTATTTATGTTTTGAGGTTCAAATCTCATAATATACTTAACCTTGATCCTATCCTATCTTATCCTGTCCAGTAACCCTGAGGTCGTAGGGGCACCACAGATGATCGTTTAACCAGCATACTCCATCTTTCCCTGTCCTCAGCAGCCCTGATGGCTTCGCTCAGTGTCAAACCAGTCCATTCTCGAATGTTGTCATCCCACCTCTTTTTCGGTCTCCCTCTTCTTCTACCTCCTTGCACTATGCCTTGCAGAATGGTCTTTGCAAGGCCTGATGATCTGGTGACGTGCCCATACCATCGGAGTTTCCGTTTCTTCACCACTGTGAGCAGGTCATCGTGTTGTCCAATGGCTTGTGTGATGGTCTGTCGGACTTCGTCGTTGGTGATGTGTTGGGTATAGGAAATGCCCAGAAGTCTTCTGTAGCACCTCATCTCCATGCTTTGAATTCTTCGTTGGAGATCTGCTGTGAGGGTCCATGCTTTGCAAGCATATAGGAAGATGGATATGACAAGGGAGCGCAGCAGTCTTACTTTGGAATGAAGACTGATGGTCCTGTCTTTCCAAATAACCTTCAACCTTGTCAGGGCAGCAATTGTTTGTGCGATCCTGGAGAGGACTTCCTGTCGGGACCCATTGTCTGATACAATGGCTCCTAAATATTTGAAGCTATGCACTGTGTTGAGGGATTAGCCTTGGACTTTGATGTCCGTGTTGATGCCATTGGTGTTGTTGGTCATCATTTTGGTCTTCTCTGCACTTATTTCCATTCCATAAGCTCTGGAGGTTGTTTCAAGCCTCTGTACCAGCTGTTCAAGTTCTTGTTCCTCTCCAGCCAATCCAGCAATGTCATCCGCAAAACGAAGATTGGAGATTGCTCTACCCCCTATGCTGACAGTGCCTTCGTGATCTGCAAGATGCTGACAGTGCCTTCGTGATCTGCAAGAGCATCTGGCATGATGCGCTCTAGGAAGATGTTGAAGAGTGTTGGAGAGAGTAGGCATCCTTGACGCACACCGATTGTTGTTATGAACCAGTTCCCCATGGCGCTGTTATGGAGGACTGCACTGGTAGCCTTGTCATACAGGCTTTTGATGACTTCAATAATTTTAGGGCTGATGTTGTACACTTTCATTGTTGCCCATAGAGCTGCATGCCAGACTCAGTCAAACGCCTTCTTGAAGTCTATGAACACATGATAAAGATGTTGTTGGTGCTGTATGTATTTCTCACAGATTATTCTGAGGTTGAAAATCTGTTCAGTGGTACTTCGCCCTGCCCTGAATCCTGCTTGTTCTTAAGCTATGATTTGTTCAGCTTGGGGTTTCAACCTGTTGAGTATTACTTTCAGGAGGACCTTGCTGGGATGGCTGATGAGGCTGATGGTGCGGTAATTTTCACACTCCTGAAGGTTACCTTTTTTTGGAAGAGTGATGACAAGCGAATAGGTCCATGGTGTAGGCCACTCCCCACTCTGCCAGATCTTGTTACAGATAATGGTGAGGGCATCAATCATCGCTTCTCCTCCTGCTTGTAGCAGTTCCGCTGGTATGTTGTCCCCTCCCGCTGACTTCCCTTTCTTCAGCGATTGCACTGCTGCCTCAACTTCTTCCCGGAGAATTGGGAGGATGTCTTCTTCTTCTCTGTTCTCGGGACATGCTAGAACTGATGGGTCTCCACTTGGTGTATGGTTGTAAAGGTCAGAGCAGTACTATGTCCATCTGTCCAAGACTTCTTGTTCTTCTGTAAGGAATATGCCAGACTTGCTTTGGATCGTGGAGACTTTGGGCTGTTTAACACTTGTCAGTCGCTTCACAGTCTGGTAGGCCTTCTTGCTGTTGTTCTTGTTCAGACTGTTCTCTATTTCCTGGCATTGATCTTCTATCCAGTTCTCCTTTGCTGTGCGCATGCCTTTTGGGATGTCTTTGTTGATTTTTCGGTAGACATCAGCTCCCTGTGAGGTGTTCTTTTTCTTTTTTTATCTCTCTTCGTTTATCACACAGATCCAAAAGTTCAGGTGTGATCCACGGCATCTTCTTTGGTCGGTGCTTGCCAAGGATCTCAGTGGCGACATCTGTCACAGCTGAGTTGAAGGTGGTGGTCATGGTGTCGATATCTACTTCACCAGCTCCCCAAATGAGCAGTGGTGCAAATTTCCTTCCAATTGTGGCCTGAAATAGTTCTGCCACCTCCGGGTCTTGCAGTTTGTCCAGGTCGAACTTCAGTCTAGTGCACTTTGCTGTATTTACTCTCTTCAAAAGGAGCCGGAAAGACATCATCACGTGATCGTGGTCACTTCCGATGTCTGCTCCTGGAAAAGTGCGTGTCCTGCCAATGTTGATGCTTGATCTGAAGCGTTTCTCAGACCTGCTTACCTCAAAATTTTTTTGTCAGTACTCCAGGCACTTCAAAACCAGATTTTGGAAATCATGACCAGATTTTGACTTTCGGTATTTATATAAACTGTCGTTATTTTACGTGAACCAAACTAATGATAATAAATAAATAAAAATATAGAACTGTGTAAACTTATTGTCATTATTCATCTTAATTTGCTCTTAGCTAAATTTTCATATATTATTACACACGTAAAATAAATCAAGAAACTGTACACTGTTCAATAAATTTATTGTTTAAAAATTAGGGTGCTTAATTGAAAAACAAGGCAAAAGTGTTAGGCCACCACATCAACATAATATGTGATAATGATCTACTTGTATTTTAAAAAAAAACATGCATGTATGCACTTTTCAGTTGCTGTTTTTGTAAAAGAGCTTTCACTTTCAGGTCTGAACATACCTACCATTAGTGGGTCAACAGCATCTTTGCCCATACTGGACCTACTCTCAGTGGACGTTTTACGTACGCAACTAAACAACCTCTCACAAGCTGCACTGTTGTGTGGGATGGTGCAGAGTCCCAGCATGAACTGGCACAGGTGCAAAAGCTAAGGGTGTTTTTGCTGACCTGCACCCAAAATTCGTCCACCTGCATAGCTGGGCCCACCAATCCCTTAACATCAGTTGACTGATACTCGGAGAATTTCTCCTGATTTGTTGAGATGTTGTATATGGTGGAAAGAGTGCAGGGAATCGCTTCACAAAAAAGCGTAGATCTTAAGAAGATGCAGTCAACTGAACTGAAGGACATATGATTCTACAGTGCTGGAGCAAAGGGTCAGTGAGGGGCAGTTTCAGGAGAAGATAGCTGCAAGTTTCCTCAAAGTATGCACGCACTGAAGCATAGAACTTTGCAATACGTTCAGATTTTAGGTTGTAGTCTTTGGGACTGTCAAGCATTTTCCTTGCCTGATCACCAACCAGCAGGTCTTCATCAGCTACCAAACAAGGCCAATTTTTTTAATAAGAAACCAGAAATGTCTGTTTTCGTTTCACACAAACACGCTTGAACTCGCCACTTCAACATCTGAATCATCATCTGTTGTTTCATGAATTCTTTTCTCCATGAATATTAAATATTTGCAGAGTATACACTTGAAAAACACAATGCTATCCAATGAGTTATAGTTTTCTGGCGCAATTTGTTTAGCTTCCGCTTCCGGGTAAGTGTACTTTTTACCGAAATTTGTAAAAAAAAAAAAAAAATAATTTTTTGGTCGATTTTCGTATTTTTTAAAAAGAGATCGTAACAGCGTACTCGAGGTCAAAATATCGGGACAATACGGCGAAATACGGACGGGTAAGCAGGTCTGGTTTCTTGACCATGATGTAGTCGATCTGGTTGTGATGCTCCCACCGGGACTGTGCCATGTCCATCGTCTGGAGTTTTTGTGGAGACCAAGTGTGTTTGCCAGTACCAGATTGTTGTATCTGGCAAACTCCAAGAGTCTCAGACCCCTGTCATTTGTCTCGTTGTTGCAGTGGGGTCCACATGCGTCTCCCCAGTGTTGGTACGCATCTTGGCCAACCTTGGCATTCCAGTCGCCTTGCACTATGACTATGTCCTTCTTCGGCACTTGGTCAAGGACCGCCTGTAGCTGTCTCCTTAAATATAATAACTTCAAAATGTTACGACAACAATGATAACTATAATAAAAACAGAGTTTTTGCAAAATGTTACATCAACAATAATAATTATAATAAGAACAGAGTTTGTGAGTTCTACAGAGAGCCAAAACGGGGAAAATATTTTTGTATTTTATTCTAACACTTAAAAAAAAAAAATGGTCTGACTTGGTATTGAATTCATTCCAAATTGGAAGCAGTCTAACTGCCCTCAAATGGGCTGCAACAGCCTGCCTTAACAATGGTGAACAGTAACCAGGCCTTGCACCATATCATGGCTGTCTGAACTGTTAAAACAACGTACGCAGGACAATGCAAAGTGCAATTTGATGATATGACATAGATTATAAGATATACTGACTTAGTGACTACAACATTCACATGATATTTCTATAATGCTTAAACCAACTCATTATTTATGAGTGTTGGTGTGCAACAAACAGATGCAATGACTGACCCACTAACCAACTTGACGTTGAGTTTGTTCTCAGCCCATTAAAATCAAGATATTTTTAGAAGTCTGAGAATATAATTACTACACAGCACTGCACACAAAGCTTAGAATTAGAAAAGTGTTTACACATACGGCTAGAAATATAATTTATAACAATTAAAAAGCAATTACACAATAAGGCAACACAAACACTCGAGAAAGCAGAAAAAAGACTGAAATAGAATTAACATTTTTAAACAAGCACTACAGTCAAGTACAGGGCTGAGCTTTAACGTTCGCCAACTCGCCAATGGCCCCTAAAAATAGTGTGTGGCGAGCTCGATTTGGGGTACCATTCGCCCGGCTGGCGATTTGAAAATACCGCCAGTGGTAGAGATTCTGTACCTGTACACGGACTTTTGACTTGCAATGTAAAACAAAACACGCGCCAACCGCTTCTGCAGTCAGCACCGGAGACCCGTTCCGATGCATGCTAGGAAGTTAGGTAACGCTAGCAAAGCGAGGGATTTGCGAAGTAAAAATAGCCTATTCTCGCGAGACTTTCTTCTTTCCCCTTCCACAAAACGCTACTGCCCTGCGAGACCCTAGCCTTCTTGCTTCCTTGCGTGTATCGGAACGAGTCTCTGACTTCCTTGATGAGTCACGCGAGACTTGCCGTACTTTCGATATTCCCCAATCTCAGTCTTTTGTCAATCTCGAACGATGTGGCGCTTTTTAAGCGGTGTCTCGGAGCCTCCAGCAAAAAAAATAAAGTCAGAAGAAGAAAAAAAAACAGCTGAAGAAGGCACACCCAAGCTCCTTCAAGTTTTGGAACATTGAGGAGGAGGATGTCGATGATGAATAAATTATACAGTGCTTGTTTTAAAAATGAAACAGTGTTGTTGTTGAAATTTATCTTGTTTATTAGCTGCAATAGTTATACAGTTTTAAAAAAATGACCGTGTTTTCAATCAAGGGGTCTGGCAACCTGAGAAATATTTTGGCAACTTCAACTTCCCAGGTTAGGAGCCCGGCTGGCTCCTTAGCCTGGCTTGCTAAATCTCAACCCTGAAGTAGCTCAACAAATCCAAGAACAAAAATCTATGTACAAAAAGCAGCAAGGGTGTTCAGAGTACAGAGAAAAGCCAAGAAAAGGTAGTACCACAGCCAAAGTACACACAAAAATGAAGTGAAACAGATTTGTGACACAGATGCAGCATATTTAAGCATCTACTATCTAGTTGCATAGGAAAGAACACCACCCAAAAAATACCACCACTGCAGAATAAATAAGTGAGGGGCAAAACAATTCTGGGTACACTAGATATATACAACAAATTCTATTATTCACCATATCGTAGTCCAAAAGGGACCTATAATATAAATAAAAAACATCACCTTAGAACCGGCTTCACACAAAATCACAAAGAAGCTGTTATGAATATATATATGTACAACTAAATAAAGGTTAAACTACTATCCTATCCTATCCCATAACCCGAAGGTCGTAGGGGCACCACAGATGATCGTTTAACCAGCATACTCCATCTTTCTCTGTCCTCAGCAGCCCTCATGGCTTCGCTCAGTGTCAAACCAGTCCATTCTCGAATGTTGTCCTCCCACCTCTTTTTTGGTCTCCCCCTTCTTCTACCTCCTTGCACTGTGCCTTGCAGAATGGTCTTTGCAAGGCCTGATGATCTGGTGACGTGGCCATACCATCGGAGTTTCCGTTTCTTCACCACTGTGAGCAGGTCATCGTGTTGTCCAATGGCTTGTGTGATGGTCTGTCGGGTTTCGTCGTTGGTGATGTGTTGGGTATAGGAAATGCCCAGAAGTCTTCTGTAGCACCTCATCTCCATGCTTTGTATTCTTCGTTGGAGATCTGCTGTGAGGGTCCATGCTTCGCAAGCATATAGGAAGATGGAGATGACCATCTTACTTTGGAATGTAGACTGATGGTTCTGTCTTTCCAAATGGGCTTCAACCTTGTCAGGGCAGCAGTTGTTTGTGCGATCCTGGAGAGGACTTCCTATCGAGACCCATTGTCTGACACAATGGCTCCTAAATATTTGAAGCTGTGCACTGTGTTGAGGGATTGGCCTTGTACTTTGATGTCCGTGTTGATGCCATTGGTGTTGTTGGTCATCATTTTGGTCTTCTCTGCACTTATTTCCATTCCATAAGCTCTGGAGGTGGTGTCAAGCCTCTGTACAAGCTGTTCAAGTTCTTGTTCCTCTCCAGCCAATCCATCAATATCATCCGCAAAACGAAGATTGGAGATTGCTCTGCCCCCTATGCTGACTGTGCCTTCGTGATCTGCAAGAGCATCTGACATGATGCGCTCTAGGAAGATGTTGAAGAGTGTTGGAGAGAGTAGGCATCCTTGACGCACACCGATTGCTGTTCTGAACCAGTTCCCGATGACGCTGTTATGGAGGACTGCACTGGTAGCCTTGTCATACAGGCTCTTGATGACTTCTATAATTTTCGGGCTGAACTACAGCTTTGCATTATATTTCATATGCAAGTGCACAAAGTGCTGGAACAAATCATGAGTGATTTATTTATTGTTAAACTTATTAAACTCTAAAAATGTATTACTATGGGAGTTACTCTAACTCTCTCTGGTGATGCATGTGTCGTCTGCTTGGCGCTTCTGATACGTGATGTTCGACAATAACTCATAACACCTTTATTTATCCGATAGGAAATTAATATGGCCAGAAGCAATAACAACAAAACAGACATGAGACAAGCAAACAAAACAACTGACAAAGGATGGCCGATTGAGGCGTAAAACCTTAGGACAGCGGGCCGATCAGAACATGACTCGGGCATTTTGGAATTTTATCGCCATATCGGTGAGTGGCTATTTGCCGACGAAAACGACATCACTGAGTTTCTGCTAATTGCCTTTAAATGTTTCAGCTGCCTGACTTTTACGAAAGATGGGATTCATCCTGGATGACAAGAACAAAAATGGACCACAAAGGGTACATATATGAATTCACCCCACATTTCGTCAGAGTACATATATCAGCAGTTAAATATGTTGAAAATAGAAAAGAAATTAACGATTATTATTTGTGTGGTTCGAACCCCGTACAGGATCTTGACCTTTGGCTTTACAGCTTGCTGGCACAGAAAATAATAACAAGGGGGAACCATCACTGCTGATTCATGCCTCATTAATGTAAATTCACCATGGTGACACAAGCCAAACTTTGTTAGTTTTTACTTTAGTTGCATCAAATCTAGATGTGTTGAGAAACTCTTATATTATATCAAATTTGGGTAATAATATAGGTAGAAAGATTGTATGACATGAGTGACAATTGACATCTGTTAATTTGCAAGTGGATACGCAAACAGACCTTTGACTTACGTCTTATTTGTACTCATTCTGCCTTTAACCTGTTATTAGTTAGTTATATGTAAAGTGGTTGTTTTGCATCAGAGGCAGCGAAATAATGACTCATTAAATGAGCGCCAACTTGCCAAGGTTGCTTCTGACTAGTCGGTAATTGCATTACAGTTCTAGGCCTATGTCTCCTTTCAAAAGCACGTGAAATATACTAACCTTTCAGAAGTATCCAAGTAATCAGACGATTTCCGCAAAATGAAACAAAGGTAAAATTCAGGGAAGTCTTTGGAAAAAAAATATAGAAATTAAGATCACTAAAGTTTGCCGCAAGAACGTTTGTCGTGGATGGGAGTACTGTCCCCTGACACGTATATCGTTTCGTTATTAAATTATCGTCCCCAAACACACACAATGCGCATGCGCATATATTTCGGCAGTTGACCTCAAATACGATTGGCTATATTACGGCGATATTTCTGCAGTAGAACGCAGTCTGATTGGACGACCAACAATATTTGGAGACTATGCACCTGTGTCCGAGGACTCTAAAACTAAATTAGAAAAACAAATAAGACAGTGACAGTGGGAATTTAAAGCACAGTGATGATGATGATGATGATGATGATGATGATGATAATAATAATAATAATAATAATAATAATAATAATAATAATAATAATAATAATAGTAATAATAATAACAACAACAACAACAATAATAACAACAACAACAATAATAATAATAATAATAATAATAATAATAATAATAATAATAATAATAATAATAAATAATAATAATAATAATAATAATAATAATAATAATAATAATAATAATAATAATAATAATAATAATAATATCCTATCCTATCCTGCCCCGTAACCCGGAGGTCGTAGGGGCACCACAGACGATCGTTTAACCAGCATACTCATGATACTGATGGCTTCGCTCAGTGTCAAACTAGTCCATTCTCGAATGTTGTCATCCCACCTCTTTTTCGGTCTCCCTCTTCTTCCTCCTCCTTGCATTGTGCCTTGCAGAATGGTCTTTGCAAGGCCTGATGATCTGGTGACGTGGCCATACCATCGGAGTTTCCGTTTCTTCACCACTGTGAGCAGCTATAGGTCATCGTGTTATCCAATGGCTTGTGTGATGGTCTGTCGGACTTCGTCGTTGGTGATGTGTTGGGTATAGGAAATGTTCAGAAGTCTTCTGTAGCACCTCGATCATCTCCATGCTTTGTATTCTTCGTTGTAGATCTGCTGTGAGGGTCCATGCTTCGCAAGCATATAAGAAGATGGAGATGACAAGCAGTCTTACTTTGGAATGTAGACTGATGGTCCTGTCTTTCCAAATGGGCTTCAACCTTGTCAGGGCAGCAGTTGTTTGTGCGATCCTGGAAAGGACTTCCTGTCAGGACCCATTGTCTGATACAAATATGGCTCCTAAATATTTGAAGCTATGCACTGTGTTGAGGGATTGACCTTGGACTTTGATGTCCGTGTTGATGCCATTGGTGTTGTTGGTCATCATTTTGGTCTTCTCTGCACTTATTTTCATTCCATAAGCTCTGGAGGTGGTGTACCAGCTGTTCAAGTTCTTGTTCCTCTCCAGCCAATCCATCAATGTCATCCGCAAAATTAAGATTGGAGATTGCTCTACCCCCTATGCTGACAGTGCCTTCGTGATCTGCAAGAGCATCTGACATGATGCGCTCTAGGAAGATGTTGAAGAGTGTTGGAGAGATTGAGTAGGCATATCCTTGACGCACACCGATTGTTGTTCTGAACCAGTTCCCGATGATTCTGTTATGGAGGACTGCACTGGTAGCTTTGTCATACAGGCTTTTGATGACTTCAATAATTTTAGGGCTGATTTTTGTACACTTTCATTGTTGCCCATTGAGCTGCATGCCAGACTCAATAATAATAATAATAATAATAATAATAATAATAATAATAATAATAATAATAATAATAATAATAATAATAATAATCCTATTTAGTAGGTACGTTTTCTGAACTTAAGATTGTTTGAAGTAAATTTCAGGACCCTATTATTTTGTTTAAAAAGAACAACCAAAAAAAAAAAAAACTCTTAAAGAAAAAAGGGTTAATAATTTTCAAAATAATAATAATATGAAAACAACGGCCGCAATAATAATATTTATGACAAGAATAACATCAACATTGAGAACTCGTGAGGGAAGGAACAAAAAAAAAAAAAAAAAAAAAAAAGGGAATTCGTCCCTGGGTGGGCTCGAACCACCAACCTTTCGGTTAACAGCCGAACGCGCTAACCGATTGCGCCACAGAGACGATTCTGTCTGTATAAGTTGAAACATGGTATAAGTACTCTAAGCAATGATAAACGGTATTTTTTTTAATATGTTATAGGTCATCTATTGTATACTGTAGTTTTAAATGCAACAAAAACTCAGATTCTAGCATATGGTCAATTATTTAATTTCCATTGCAAAATATCCTCGTTGGAAATTCTATATGTGAAAATAGTAAATTATACCAATTTAGCTTAAAGCAATCCAATTGTAGAATGGTATTCCATTTTAGAACTTATACCATTTTGGGATTCATGCACTGAAAGTGCGAGCGAGTGGCAAAACAGCAACACAACGTTTTGTTTTTATTCACACACATGACCTTTTACAAATAAATCCGCTGATTGAATATTTTAGTGTTTAATATCCAAAGATCTGCCATAATTTTGGTCCATGCTTTGATAAGATCTGCACGGAACGAAGAGCCTACAATCCGTTTAATTCTACAAAAAATTTGCAGATGACTGCTAAACGTCCACAGATGTAAAAGATCGAGGCTATAATAAAAGGAAAATTAAAATCTTCACTTGGAACACTTCATTTTTATCTACAAAACTAATTACCTTATAAATGAACAATATGCAATTACAACAACAAAGAGATAGAGGAAGTGGCAGATTAGTTCAGTTCAGTTCAGTTCAAGGGACTATATTGTTAGGCTTCGCAGCTTTTTTGTGTCCCGAAACGCTGTAGATAATTTATACCCAGGACCTTACGTACTGGGCTTTATGGCATTTCGTCACAACAGTCAAGTATCTATATTTTATATCAGACAAAAACAAAGCAACGCATACAGCACATTTATCTTGGACAGATCTAACAGATTCACCCAAAGCGGGATTGAAAGGCTGAATAATGAACCTATCCGCACTTACGCATGGTGTGTTCTTGGGTCACAGGCACGAACACGTATAGTAATATTATAGGAGAAGGAACAAGCTTTGATTCCCAGAAGAAATTTTTAGCGAACGTAGAAGATTCTATTAATTCGGCAGTTGATTTACCTGCGAGTATTAATGTAACCTGTGGAAAAATGCACTCTTTCTCCCTCTCTCCTTATTAGTTGCCTAACTAATAAGGAGAGAGAGGGAGAAAGAGTGCATTTTTCCACAGGTTACATTAATACTCGCAGGTAAACAGACAAGTCATGCCTGTAGTAAACATGTACAAATATTTAGGGATTTATTTTTCTACTCGATTGAGCTTTGTATCCGCTTGCAAAGAGTTAAGCAGTATAGCAAAAGGCGCATTTTTATGCGTTTTAAAAAGAATGCATACTTTGAATATATTTTCTGTAAAATTATTTTTTAAAATCTTTGATTCTCAAATACAGCCCATAGCTTTGTATGGTTCGGAAATATGGGGCATGGACAAGGCTGCGATTCATTGTGAGAAAGTACATTTATTTGCATTAAAAAGGTTTTTAGGTGTTGATACTCGCACTCCCAATGATTTTGTATACGGTGAATTAAACCGGTACCCTATTCAGATCAATGCAATTGTAAGCTGTATGCGATATTGGTTAAAGTTAACACGCATGGAACCTCATCGTCTCCCTAGAAAGGCGTATGTAATGTTGAGGACGTTAGATGAGAGGAGAGCAAATACATGGGCAACGAATGTGCGATCATGTCTTTTTATGTATGGATATGGTTTTGTATGGTTAAATCAAGGTGTGCAAGAGATCAAATGTTTTTTTGAAAACATTTAAACAGCGACTTGTGGATTGCAGATGGCAAGATTGGCGTAATCATGTACAAAACAGTGACAGGTATAAAATGTACTGTTTATTTGGGGGCAGTAATCATTGTGTTAAAACTTATTTGGAATTAAGTTTTGACAGGCATTTAGTTTTTATAATGACAAAATTTCGATTTCGTGTGTCAGATATTGGTGTTCATTATCACAGATATGGAAATGACACACAAGCTGCTGTAAAATGCCCACTTACGTGACTTTGCATGGAAAAGGAAGAAGATGAAGTCCACTTTGTGTTATGTTGTCCAGTCTTACATAACTTAAGAGTGCAATTTATTGCTGAAAAATATTATAGAAATCCATGTGCGTCTAGACTGTGTATTTTGATGGCATCTAGTAACCCGAATATAATTAGGAAACTAAGTATATACCTGTACAAAGCCTTTAAACTAAGAGAAATTGCTCTATCGTGACTTAATCCTCTCTCTCTCTCTCTCTCTCTCTCTCTTTCCCTCTCTCTCTCACTCCATCCCTCTCTCTCTCACTCCATCCCTCTCTCTTTCTCCAGTTCTGTTAGTGCAGCTGGAATTAGATAGGCACGACTGGCCTAGCCTGCTGATAGACAAATTCCCGCCTTTTGAGCAGGTCTTTGTGTGGTCAGTCTGGTGTAGTAATTCGAGTTGTAAATTGATCAGAATTATGATTTGGCCATTAAATGCAAGGTGTTGATACTATTAGGTAGGGTTGTTATATTGATTATTTATGATGTAAGAGTAAAGTCTATAGTTAGAAGGACGATGTTAATTTTATGGTAAGGACTATATTTTTGTGTGGAGGTTTTCCTAGTAAGGGATGCGACCTCCTTTTTAGCCTGAAGTGCCAGAACTTCTTTCTTTCCCTTCCACATTCATGAACCAACCTCTGAAGGTGACGTTTGCTTCCTAGCGCTTCATGTACTGTCATTACAGTGCATTTTTTACTGACAACATTTTTACTACTGTTCTTATTCGCCTCGCCGATCTTGGATCTTGTATCCCGTCCTCAGCTCAAGATACACTTTGCTGTTTCCTGCACAAGACACGCCTTGCTGTATGCACACAAGACACGCCTTGCAACTTGCGCGCCCTCCTCCCTCCGGAGCTGCTCGCTGTCCTAGCTCACTGATCCCTGGCACGGGATTCATCCAACTCATCTTGCTGTTCTACAGAGCCAGTCTCCTTCTCCTACCCCTCCATAGCTGCTCTGGTAGGCACTCTCCCCTTCCACCAGAGACTTAGTCTCACCCCATAGGCTGGGAAAACATAGCCAACGTGCTGGTTCCTGCCTAGTGGGCGCCTGCAGGCGTTTCCTCCCTGGGAGGAACCCTCTGAGGTGTACTAGACTTAGTCTCACCCCATAGGCTGGGAAAACATAGCCAACGTGCTGGTTCCTGCCTAGTGGGCGCCTGCTGGCGTTTCCTCCCTGGGAGGAACCCTCTGAGGTGTACTAGACTTAGTCTCACCCCATAGGCTGGGAAAACATAGCCAACGTGCTGGTTCCTGCCTAGTGGGCGCCTGCAGGCGTTTCCTCCCTGGGAGGAACCCTCTGAGGTGTACTAGCTTAGCTCGGAGCCCTAGACTCTGAGATTGGGCGGATCTGCTTTTAGTGTCCTTTTTAGTTTTTAGAGACTGTGTCTCAACCCATAGGTCGGGAATTTATAGCCATCAGCTGCTATACCGTCCTAGTGGGCCTTAGCCTGACTTCCACCCTGCGTGGATCTCATACGGCTCTTATCTACCCTGGGTCCTGAACTCAGTGGCTTGCCCCTACTCCTACCGTAGTTCCTTCCATCCTCATTTCCTGATAGACTCTAGCCATTTAATTTAGACCTTTCCGCTCCCCCCCCTCCCCCTTGGCGTTCCTCTTTGTCCTCACTTAACTTGTTCCATCGCTTTTAGTGGAATTTACATTCCAACTTGTCCTAGATTTTAAATACGTATTGTCTTTTTCTATTTTCTATTGAATCTATCCCACCCCCCACCCCCCACCCCTTTTTTTTCCATCTCTTTGACGTGTTAGATTAGAACATGTCTAATTCCGACTTTGACTCTGACCGTGAGGTGGAGGACACTGATGACTGGTCCGAGGTTGCTCCGATTTCCCCGGTTGCCTGTCCGGCGCCACCCGTCCCCGTGCGCAGACAGAAGAAAAAGTCCAGCATAGTCCTTTATGCTCTCCTCAAATCTTACACTAAGCGCCCCAACGTAACTGCTGGAGGCAGGAGGGCACTTAAGAGGGCCCAAGAACTCGTACACCAAAAAACCAATCAAGCACATACCCCATTGGACGTGGGTGAGCAGTGCGCTCGGCCCACATTTTCCCCCTCAGTTGTTGGCGCTCTGGGTGGGCGAGAGGTAGCGGGGGGTTCGTACTCCTTGGTGCCTGGCTCGCTCACACAGGAGTCTTACTCTCCTTATAGAAAGCGTCCATCTTCTCAGGCCGCACCTCTGCCGTGCGTCAAGCGGTGCATCACCTATACAGACACTCCGCATAGTCCAGATAATCTCCAGGGCGTCCCGCCGACGGACATGAGTTCTCCAAAGAGATATCCTTCCGTTCCTGTATTTGACTCCTCCCTGCGTGAGGAGATCCTGCCCCCTGTCCCTAGACGGGAATTCTTTATCCAACGCCCAACTCAGGCGCTCACTTGCAAACATTTCTCCCCTCCAGGAGACCTCTCAATCTAGCATTAACACTGACATGCAATCCCCATCTCCAACTGCCCACTCGACCAACGTTTGATCCACCCGCTGACTTGGGCACTGTTCGAGATGGAATCCTGGGCTCACCCCCTTCCCGTGGTCCAGCGGCACCGCCTCAGCGAGACACTGTCGCCCCGATGGGTCGAGGCCCCCCTCAGCAAACTAGTTCTGCCCCTGCGGGTAGGTTATCTTATGCCTGCGGCTCCTGACCCCAGACGGCCATTCCGACCTCCTCCACCCAGGGTCGGAGTGGCACCGGTTGACTTTCCGGTCATCCTTCATGACAAGGGTGGTGGCCCGGCCACGTTTTCTGGCCTAAATCCTCTTCGTCAAGCTAGCACCCTTCGCGCTTTTGTCGGCGAGGTACTCTCGATCCGCCGTACCCCCTCTAGTGACTGGCTCATTGCCTGTTCCTCAGCCGAACAGCAGGGGAAACTGTTCCGAATGGACAACATAAGCAGCATACCAGTAACTACACACATCCCAACAGCTACCACGGTTGGTGTCATTCGGGGTCTGCCGGCAGCTCAATCGGACAATACAATACTGACCAGCAGAATTTGTCAGTTGTCTCAGTCGTGCGGCTACCCCTTACTGGGCGTCTCCCCTCGTCGGCAATCAAGGTTACATTTGCCGGCCTTTTCTGACCACGTGCCGGTTCTTGTTTGTTTTGATGGCCGTCCCCTGTCGTCAACTCCCCGTACTGCCCGCGTGAATTGGGACCGTGTCAACTGGGACATCTATGCCACTCAGTTGGACCTATTCTCAATGCCCCCTGGGGTCCCCGCCGATGAGGCGGAGTCTCTGTTACGTGAGGCAACGCTTTCTTCTTTGGCTGCTTCAGCCCCTGTCTCGTCCGGTAGGTCTGTTGGTACCCCCAAGCCTTGGTGGTCCAAGGCCTGCCGAGAGGCCGTACTCGCCAAAAAAAAATGGCCTTCAAGCGGTATAAACTTTTAAACAACCCAGACAATTACCTCCAAATGCGACTTACGAAACTTGCCGCCAAACGTACCATAGCTGCGGCCAAAAAAGACCACGCCCTCTCTAAAATGACTTCTACTCTACCTCTTGGAGCCATCTGGGACAATGTTAAGAAGCTCCGTGGAGTATACAGACCTATGGACCGTGACCTCTCCGATGGGCAACGGCTGTTTTCCACTGCCTCTGAGAAGGCAGATATGTTTATCAGTTTATATGTTATGTTTATCAGTTTATAGTCCCCTCTCTTCCCGTTAGGATTTTCAGAGAGGAGACTCAAAGAAGGCAGATGCTTTTCTTTCACAATTTGTAGCGGCCAGCGACGGTTCCCGCCTGTCCCCGGACGAGGCGGAGCGACGGCAAGCCTTTGAGTCCACCTTTACGCCAGAACCTCCTCCGGATCTCCCCGCTCGCCCCTTCACCCTTTGTGAACTGGCACGGGCAATAAGATCGGCCCCTGTTAAAAAGAACGCCGGCCCGGATGGTATTCATAATCTTATGTTGGCCAAGGCCCCTGCATCGTTTAAGCGTCATTTGCTTGCACATTATAACACATGTTTCGCGTCCGGAACGCTCCCAGACTCGTGGCGAGAGGCCACCGTGGTACCCGTTCCTAAACAAGGTAAACCCCGTAACAACATTGAGAGCTATCGGCCCATTGCGTTAACCTCCCAAACATGTAACATCTATGAGCGCCTCGTTAAGGCACGCCTGGAGTTCTTCTGCTCACAGCATGGTGTTGTGCCTGACCTTCAGGCTGGCTTCCGGAGGGGACGTAGTTTGTACTTAGTTTGCGCGTATGCAGTGCGCTCATATTCGGAAGCGTCGAGAAAAAATGGCAGACAGCAATAAACAGCACTACAATTGAACTGGGCTTCCCGGCATCTTTATTGATTTTCTTAGTTGTCTAGATCTACCTTGATGTTTCTACACTTTCCTAACATACCAAAAAAAACCATGTTACACTTGATAGTTAGCTTATAATATTATCAGTAAATAATATTTGTTTATGTTTCAAATATTACAACAAAATTCTCAACATCAGTGCGTATTACCCGGTAAATAAGAAACTAAAATGACTGTAATACAAAAAAAATGAGATTTTTTTAATAAGGTGAGAAAAGTGAAAACTAGATGTATTATAATAATTCAAGACAGGATTTAAGATGCTTTTAAAATAGCATATATTTTTAAAAGAAATAGGGAAATTGAAGAGTGAGTGAAGAAAGAGAGTTAAGATACTCAAATTGCACATATTTTAGGATAAATAAAGGCGGATAAAGATAATGTGGCGTTAATCTGTCACTTCCTCCATCTCTCACAACAATAACAACGTACAACAACAAATTAAACTTAACTGACAACAACAACACCAACAACAAAGCTTCCATTAACATCAAATTAATAACACGATCTCGTCATTTCTTTAATTGTACAAGTGACAATTTAGCACTTACTTAATAAATAAATAAATTTATTTATTTAAAACAACAACAACAAACAAAACACTAGCCGATCATATGCTGGTGTAGCCCAAGTTCTTACACTAACAGTTTGCAGCCTTGCACCAAGCCGTTTTTCTTGGGAGACTTGGGTATTATGACTGACATCGTAGCAACATCAACAGGCATAGTTAGGTGCATTACAGAAGTTGGGTGCTGCAGCTCTATAAAAAAGCGGTAGAAATCGCATATAGGCTAACGTGTGACCGACTCTCTTTCTATAAATAATAATAATAATAATAATAATAATAATAATAATAATAATAATAATAATAATAATAATAATAATAATAATAATAATTATAATAATAATTATAATAATAATAATAATAATAATAATACAGTAAAACCTCCGTTTTACGACCTTTAGATTGCCATTAAAACGAGGTCTTAAATTGGAGGGGTTTTAAAGAGGAGGTAGGACATTTTCGCAAAAAGACATTTAGAAAATTATTTTTGTAAAATAAATACATGTACAAAAAGTAGTTATACACATACGATTAAGTAAAGGGAACATCTACCATCTTTCAGAAATATAGATTAAACTCTGTCTCACAACCAATACAATCAATATCTTCCTGTTCCTCATCATTTACAAAATAAAAAATCAATGTTGGTATGATATTTGTTTAAAAGTGTACGTAAGTGCTGAGTGCATGTTTGGAGTTATAACTATTTATAAGATAACCCCATTAATATTGTTGTAATTATTTTTATTCAATAATTGAATAGTTTGTATTTTTTTGAAAGAAAGCGGTTATTTCTGTTTGTTTGCATGATCCCCCCACCCGTGCATGTTCTCTTAGTATGTCACTTTGAACACCAGACATGGTGTCGGCAAGATCTGACATGCCCCTGCTCAGGGCAAATCTGGTCAGCTCCTTAGAGTATTTCAATGTTTCAGTGTTTTAATGCATCGTCTGCTGTTAAAAGTTGTAAACGAAACTGTTTTCTACAAATATAGTATTGCTTTGGAATCTGAATTTTTCAGATGCTAGGTCGTAAAATTTAATTATTTGAAGTTCGCAAGTCGCGTTTTAGAGGTAGTCGTTTAAGAGAGATCGTTTATATAGTACAAACCATCGGTGAATTTTTTTCCGGTCGTATGTTGGAGGAAGTCGTTTAAGAGAGGGTCTCAAAACGGAGGTTTTACTGTAATAGCAATAGCAATAACAAAACCCAATAATGGATACCGTACTAGCCTTAATAATTCCTAAATCAAACTCAATGCACGGCGATCTGTAACCAACATACACGCTCACATGTTACACAGGCACTCTTACAAATTCATACACAATAAATACGTACATATTCATCACTCAAGCATGTGATGTAGAGGCAAGTCGGTATTAGGAGACAATATAGAAGTCCCAATGTTTGTTTGTGTGTGTGTGTGTGTGTGTGTGTGTGTGTGTTGTTTTTTTTTTTTTTTTTTTTTAAATTAAGATAGACTGCATCCAGAGCCATTATTGAAAGAATGGAGGAAAACCGGGGGTACCTGAAGAAAAGCCTCGGTGACCTGAAAAGCATCGTACCTAAGCAACATACGATTGACCCCTTTCTAGCACACGTAAAGTTGGGTATTATGTATCTCTTTACTATAGAACTACAAGCCTCCAACTTGTGTAATGCCCCGTTGGTAAGCGCCATCACTAAGACGTATAAGAACTGTTATCATCCAGCGTAGCTGAGACAAGACGAGGCCATCTCCCTGTCTTATCAAACAGAAGATTTTAAAAAAAAGTCCTCGAATATAATAATTTTTTTTTTTTAGTTCTTTTTTTTTAAACCTTGGATAACTGTACTGCAAACTCCTTTGAAATAACGTTGGCGCTGCTTGCGACAGTTCAGCCTTTAATCCGATTCAAACAAAATAATCTATACTGCAGAGACTGCTCTGGCGCGGCCACAGGCGCTTGTATCTGGACACGCGAGCGCCTATGCCTGTTACAAAGGGAGACGCGTCACAGGCATAGGCGCTCGCGTGTCCAGATACAAGCGCCTGTGGGCGCGGCGTATTCAGGAATCAAAATCAAGCAAATCAAAATCAAGCACCAGCTTGTGTATCAGGGGCTGTCGAGACACAAACCTGGGCCGGAGTATTAGAAACTGCTGTTGCATCCTTGAGTCAGATCGGCCTGTTATCTCTTTACACATTTGTGTATTGAAGCGTAGGCGCATATAGCATGATAGATCTCATTATTAGTCTGATAGGGCGACTGAGCTATAAGCGATGGAGCTTTCCGATGCCACTGAGCTTAAGTCATCAGCATATTCAGCCACGTCTTCGGTTAACCGGGGTTTGGTCAAGTTCTTGGCTGCCGGGACACGAGAGGCTTGAGATGCAGCCTCGGTTTCTATCATCTTCTTCAGATCCTCCTCCATGGTTTCTTGCAGCTGCTTCTCCAGCAACTGCAGCTCTCTCGTTTGGTTCAGCTCTTCCAGAAGTCTGTAGAAAAAGGTAGGGAAAGTCTTTTTGAAGCATTATGCACACATATAAACATATATTTGTGTATTTAATCGTTCTTATATAGCGCTTTTCCAGCTTAATGGCTGCTCAATGCACCGGCCGATACAGGATTTAGCTCGAGACGCACGAGGCGTCCATTTGATGCATTAGGTGCTTCGTCTGACGCACAACCCTCTGAGCACAATCATGGGCTACCGGTGATGAGGAAAGGATCCTAGTGATTGTCAGGTGTCTTTATGTAGCTGCCACCCGTTACGGACATGGGCGTCAGGATCTTTAAAGTCCGTGCGATGGAATAAGTGTGTGCACAGACAAGGCCTCGTCTTATACTCTCAGCCGCGGGAGTACATGTATGAATCAAGTCATGGAATATGAATACTAAGTCGAATTGTTGCATGCAAAACGAAAAAGAACACGACGTGACCTATCGTCTTCATTTACGCGGAAACATCTGTGCATTACTGATACACTAATAATTAATTAATAAGCAAGAAGAATGGATCTTGGTAAAAGAATTAGTGGATCCCCGATAGCAGAGGGGTAGTGCAGTAGAAGCCTACATGTATGTGTCCTACTGTTATCCCTCCACTATCGGGGATCCACTAATTCTCTTAATACTTTTAACCTTCATCCTCTCCTAACACATCCTCACTGCTATGTTGCCGGACTGA
Organism: Oncomelania hupensis; assembly: GCA_036898135.1. Taxonomy (NCBI): domain Eukaryota; kingdom Metazoa; phylum Mollusca; class Gastropoda; order Littorinimorpha; family Pomatiopsidae; genus Oncomelania; species Oncomelania hupensis. The sequence goes on along the minus strand of CM072511.1, from coordinate 47,823,814 downwards.
CAACTTTGTAACAATGTGAAACAGATTAATTAAACAACGAAAACTTACTGTTGCGGCACTTCGTTGGACGCTGAAAAAAAAGCATTTAAGTAAAAGAAATATTTTGTTCTCTTATTCATTATAATTATTTTCCAAAAAAAAAAATGCTTTCAAAATTTTAAAAAAATAGAAATAAAATTGTTGAGTGTGCTTTACCTTAAAAAAACTAAATGTTATTACTATGGTTGAAAATGTTAGCTTTAATGTAGCTTTTTAAGTTGTATTTGTATAGTATATAATTTACGTTCGCGTTATCTAACACTGAATGATCATGTTTTTTTTCTTTTTCTCTCTTTTTTTTGTTGTTCTTTTTTTTTGGGGGGGGGGGGGAGTGTGGGGGCGGGTTCGGGGTAAGGGGTGGGGGTTGGTTAACTAGTCATTGTTTATAGAGTCCAGCGGACTGCAAAGAATGGAATCAGGACCATAACTTGGTTGAAAGAGGACTCATCCCCGATCCGTATAAAAGATCTGCTGAAGCAACCCTAGTGGTTACACCCAAGGCACCCCACCAACCGGTCACTTTAAAATACAGGCATCCCATGCAGGCTGTACTCTAATTAATCGAACCCCCGTTTATAAAAACAAATAGAATATACACATCATTATAAAATATGAACAAAGCACATTCACATAAAATGCCTACATTGCTAAATAATAATATCCTAGAAAGCCCTATAGTGACCATTTGGCAGAAAGCGTCCAATATCCCCCAAGCTGACCCAACAGACCCAATCTACAAATGAGGAGTTTTGGGAGAGTTTACAAGAAAAAAAAGGTAAGTGACTCTGTGACTGGTCTAGCAAAGAAGATAGTAGATTTATAGGGCAGATTAGGAACGAAAAATAACAAAGGAGAATGACAGAAACAGGGGTAAATTAAAGCACTAAATTTCCACAAATTTTGGGATACTATATATACAGAAAACCCCGGCACCCCAACGGGGAAGAGAGGGAAGGTGGGGGTGAAAACTTTTCCTCCACTCAACTAACAGTGAAGTAAAATATTGAAGAAAGACCACCACCGTACATCAAAAGATAAGGCCGTGTCCTACTGGCAACTTTTAATGGGAAGTCTTCGTTGAGGCCTCTGAGTTATAGCTCTTTTTCTTTCTTACTCTATGAAGTTCTAAGCTTAATAATAATGCTTTCAACGTAGTCAAAACAGATGGTCAGCTTTATCAACTTCACCATATTATATTATGATACAATGGCGCATAGGCATAAAAAGATGTGTTAATATTAATGTTGAAGTTATCAAAAATGCGTGTTTTTAAAAACAACAACTACGATCGAATGACGACATTTATTTTATTAAAAAGTATCTTCAAAGGTCAAACTGAAAGTTAGATTTAAATTTTGTTAAATAATAAGTAAGTAAATAAATAAATAAATATTAGATATACGTACACCTCTTGCAACAGAAGTATAAATAAATAAATAAATACAAAATAAATTATTAGGAGATATACGTACACCTCTTGCAACAAAAATATGAGCCAGTGGAGATTATAGAGCCGAGGAAGGAGATTCCTCCCAAGATTAGTGCTATCAGGGACGAGGTCGTGTACACGTATTTCACTTCCACTGCACATAGGCAGAATAAAGAGAGAAGATAAAAGCAACACACATCCCCCCAATCCTACCCACTCACCTCCACCCCAAACAGGCACGCACCAACACACACACATACACCCGCACACGCACACATACGCCTACACGCACCCACACCCACATACACGGACACATTTTCGATTATGTAAGCTGCCCTGTGGGAAAGGCAAATATGTGAACCGCTTTCATGCTGGGAGAAAAGAGCAAGAGTAAGCTGGAACTCAATCTGAGTATCTGAGACTGTTGAGGTCATAGGCTTTCATTAAAAAAATCATTTTACACGATTGATCACTGACACTCAGTTTAGCGTGCAACTAGCTGGGACTTCTTCAGTTATTGTTACAAGCCCAAGTTGAAACGATTATAATTCATGCAAATAACATGGTGCTTACAGGATCGATTTAAAGGGGAAAGTCCATGATGTAGTTTAATTATTATTATGGGTAGATTTACGATAAGTTAAAGTATGAGAGTGAATCATTATGGGTGACACAAACATAGCGTACCAGATTCGTCTGCAGGAGCAGGGTCTATTTGGTAGAGTCGGTATGTGGCGAAAACGTCCTCCGCGACGGGATTTCTGTTGAGCAACAGTTGGCAGCGGAAAGTCGTATTTGTGTGGGTCGCCGACAGTGGGAAGAACGTCATCACGCTCTTGTGCTTCTCACCTGCAAGTGCAATGGTTCGAGTACAATCAAACATTCATACGCACACACACACACAAACAAACACATATAAGCCTACAAGTACGCTCACGCATACAAATCCACGCACGGAACACTCCAACACGCCCGCACGAATATATAATAATAAATATGTTACATCTTCATGTGGCGGACGATAACTCAACCGGTAATGCTGCTCTCTTATCATGGAAGTTCACAAAAGTTCATTTATCGACTGACCTTCTTTTTTTTCAACAGGTAAAGTCTTTCGACAACAAATCTTTGTAGGGTATTCAACGCCTTTCGTGTCGCCTCAGCAGCACAGCAAAGAATCAAATTATCCTGTCCAAAGGGCACGCAACAAGATTAATAAATAGGCCCCCAACTAGATTTCAAAACCAAACAAATGAAAAAAAAAAAAAACAAAAAAAAACAAACATCACGCTCTTATGAAAAAAAAATCTGGGTAGCTATGCTAAGTATGTAAATTGTTACCTTTGCATTTTGTTTGGGTAAACGTATTTTCAAATATAGGCAGCAATGTACTGATGGGTTTCCAAGGAGTTGTTCCGTCTGTTTTATGGAATTCCCATTTCCAGTAGATTTGCTGAAACGCAACACAAGTCGCAAAGCTAGCATGCTCATCGGCACACACTTTTTAGCTCAGGTTGCCTGATTGTATTCATTTGGGTTATCAGCATTAAGTTCCACAAAAGGAATCATGGGAGGTTGATCAGCTAGGTATGCTGCGCCTAGTTGTAACTCAGGTGGACATAAACTTCGCAACCATGTATAAGAAAGTTATCCTTATTGTATTTCCAGACTCATCTCTCCAGTCTCTCTGACCGTAGCTCAGGTGGACATAAACTTAGTAACCATAAGTATGAGATTGTTATCTTTCTGTATTTCCAGACTAATTTTCTGGAAATGCTTTGAAACAGTCGGGAATCAGAACGAGCCAGATGTCGGTCGATCTGTCTGTCGACCCATCGGTCCATCTATCGGTCAGAAGCCATATCTTAAGATCCACTGAACGGATTCTGACCAAACGTCATATGAACATTACTTACGTTAGTAGCCTGCCGTTATATTTGCTCTGCCGCAAAGGTCAAGGTCACTGAAGCCATTTTGTTGCTAAACACGTTTTGCTCAATATCCCCAAAACGGCTAAAGCGATTTTGCATTTTGAATTTGGGCAATCATGGGCTATCCTTCAGTAGCAGTTCGGTTGTCGGACAGTCGGTCGGTCCGTCGCTCCGAATTTCACATTTCTGTTGAAAACACACTTTTTGACTTATCTCCGCAATAACTAAACCGAAATTCATCATTTTTACTTTAACTGCGGATACTTTAAGTACTGCTAAGCATGTTGGATAATTCGTATTTGTACTTTTTCAAATGTCAAGGTCACTGTGCTTCGACCATTTTCTATAAACGTTTTGAGCTTATCTAAAAAGTGGCTGGGCCAATTTGGCTAATGTTTCGTTTGTATGTAGATCAGATAGTGAGTGGCCTATCATTCCACGTTTTTATTTTGCTTCTTTAAGATAAAGCCGAGTCACAACACCACCAACAAAATTAACACTTTTAAAAATCCTCCTTTTTATCCGATAAATTATCGGCTATGTATGTGAGTGTCTGGAAATACATTTGAATGGCTTGCCTTCTTATTTTATTTTAAATCATCCAACTACATTACATTTACATTACATGGTAATTGCTTTAGGTCCAGCGGGCTCTTCCGAGCCAAATCAGGACCAACCAACTACACTTCATCCAAAGCAAAAATGCTCATTTTTATCCGATAAATTATCGGCTATGTATGTGAGTGTCTGGAAATACATTTGAATGGCTTGCCTTCTTGTTTTATTTTAAATCATCCAACTACATTACATTACATGGTAATTGCTTTAGGTCCAGCGGACTCTTCCGAGCCAAATCAGGACCAACCAACTACACTTCATCCAAAACAAAAACCTGATGGTGAACAAGAAGGGTTACCTCCCGTTAAATACGAACTGAGCTGTCCAACTTTGTGTATTACCTACCTCTCACTGGCACATAAAAATAACCCTCTCAGCTCCCTCTGCGTTCCGCTCGTCCATCTTTATCCCAAAGCGCCCACCCCACTCCACCCACCCACTCTTTTCTCCCTGCCCCACACACTCTTGAGTCTCCAATCTCTCCCAATACCTCATTCGATCTTCTCCATCCATTTTGCATTTCCACCTTGTTAATAGTATCGTAGAAAGTTGAGTTTAGTATAGTTGCTATGTAGGCAGTAGCCTATAGTTAAATATGGTTGATAGCATCGTAGACAGCGTAGCTGTTGCCAAACCTTGTGCAATGTTCGCGGATCCTTGTAGTTGACCGGCCCGATGGTCTCTGTACAGGTCATCTTGAGAGGTTCGCCCTCTCTGAGTCTGGTGGTTTTGTTCAGCATCGGATCCGTAGTCAGCACTGCTTTGATCATGTGATCTGTACTCCGTTTGAAAGCAGCAAACATTAGGATGTAAGAGCAAGGTGAACTACGTAACACATACAAAGTATAGTGTAGTATAGTATAGTATAGTATAGTATAGTATAGTATAGTATAGTATAGTATAGTATAGTATAGTATAGTATAGTATAGTATAGCATAGCATAGCATAACATAGCACAGCACAACACAGTATAGTATAGTATAGTATAGTATAGTATAGTATAGTATAGTATAGTATAGTATAGTATAGTATAGTATAGTATAGTATAGTATAGTATAGTATAGTATAGTATAGTATAGTATAGTATAGTATAGTATAGTGTGATGCATCATAGGCTATCAGCCTTTTGCCCTCTAAACGTGTACTTCAGTGTCACACTGGCAGATTTCAGACATCAGTTGTCTGATGAACTTTGGCTTCCAGAGGAAGATAGGGTAAGGAAATCTCCACCCAATTGGCCAAAAAAGGGTGCAATGAAAAGTGAGCATATATATTCTTTAACTGTAATGTGAAATTAGCTCAATTTGAATATTATTCGTTATTAGGACCACATTTTACTAATATAATACTCAAACTGATTATTGTGAGTTGTCCCAGAACTATCGCTAGATTAGTCTAGATCAGTCTACATTCCAAGGTAAGGCTGCTGCGCTCCCTTGTCATCTCCATCTTCCTATACGCTTGCGAAACATGGGCCCTCACAGCAGATCTACAACGAATAATACAAAGCATGGAGATGAGGTGCTACAGAAGACTTCTGGGCATTTTCTTTACCCAGCACATCACCAACAACGAAGTCCGACAGACCATCACACAAGCCATTGGACAACACGATGACATGCTCGCAGTGAAGAATAAACGGAAACTCCGATGGTATGACCACGTCACCAGAGCATCAGGCCTTGCAAAGACCATCCTGCATGCAAGGCACGGTGCAAGAAGGCAGAAGAAGAGCGAGACAGAAAATCTAAAATCTAAAATCACATTGTAGTGAAAAGATATTAAATTAAAATATTGAATCTCCTCCCAAGCCATACATTCATGGTTTTGGTCATACAATTCAACATTAGAGTTAGATTCAGAAGTTTTACTCGTCTACAGACTAGTACATAATATACTCGGAATAAAATTAACTCAATGCTCGGTAGTCTAACTGGACGACGCACTGCGTACCTGACATTATCCGAGACTTACCTCATTGGTGAAGAGCAGAACGTAAGCATCGGTTTAATGGGCGACCGACTGACTGATTGACTAACCAACTGACTGGGCAACCTGAGCAATTGTATCAGACGCTGGGTCTCGACAGGAAGTCCTCTCCAGGATGGCACAGACAACTGCTGCTCTGACAAGGTTGAAGCCCATTTGGAAAGACAGGACCATCAGTTCAGACTTCAAGGTAAGTTTGCTGCGCTCCCTTGTCATCTCCATCTCTTTATACTCTTGTGAAACATGGACCATCACAGCAGGCCTAAAACGAAGAATACAAAGCATGGAGATGATGTGCTACAGAAGATTCCTGGGCATTTCCTATACCCAGCACATCACCAAGGATGAAGTCCGACAGACCATCGCATAAGCCATTGGAAAACACGATTATATGCTCACAGTGGTAAAGAAACGGAAACTCCTATGGTATGGCCACGTCAGCAGAGCATCATGTCTTGTAAAGACCATCCTGCAAGGCACGGTGCAAGGAGGCGGAAGGGGAGAAAAAAAAGGTGGGAGGACAACACTCGAGAGTGGACTATCTTGACACTGAGCGAATCCATGAAGGTTGCTGAGGACAGAAAAAGATGGAGTACGCTGGTTATACGATAATTTATGGTGCTCCAACCAAGGACTTTCGAGGTTCCAGATGGGATAGGATAGGATAGGATAGGATAGGATAGGATGGAGCGGCCGACTAACTGACTGACTAACCAACCAAGATACACTAGTTCAAATAACACACAAACACAGAGGCTAATTAAAACAAAGAACATCGTTCTGTTATCGTCGCCTCTCTCTCTCTCTCTCTCTCTCTCTCTCTCTCTCTCTCTCTCTCTCTCTCTCTTTCTCTCTCTTATACATCAACAACTTAACAGCCATCTTTACTACCACCACCACCAACAACAAAACAACACCAACAACAAACACAACAATGAGTTTAAAAAACAATTTATTAAATTTTTTTTAAAGCTCTGCTCACATAGAGGTAGGTTTCGGAGGACTTAACTTTATCGTCGATGTGCGGTGTTGTTGTCTCTTCTTCTTGGTAGTTCACTAAGGAGCTAGAGGAGCCCAATGCTCTCGATGCTCAAGGTTGCAGGCCATGTGTCAGGGTAGCCTCTCTGTGGGATTTCTTCCCTGCTGTGGACCAAGATGCCTGCTCGTCTTCTTGACAATGTCAGGCTCTGGCTATACTGCGATGAATGATTTTCACCCGTCATCTGCGGAGTCTTACTGAGAGAGATCGTTCAGCGTGCGTCCTTCTACCGTGCTGTTCAGACAAAGACTAACTATCCTCCCGCTGGAGTCTGCTATCGTGCGAGACTACGAGAATAGTAACGCCACCTAGTGGGGGTAGCGGTTGATTGGTCAGCTGGATGAGGTCACGGATTATCTTAGTGAAACTGTAGCCTACACATGCTGAGAACAACCTAACTTCGGTCGTCTGCTAGTCAGCGACTTAACTTACATAGGTCAAAGCAGACTGAATATTAGAGGCTTGAAGTCTTAGTTCTGGGTTGAACTAGCCTCTCGCGACAGGTGCTTGTATCTGGACATCCTATCCTATCCTATCCTGTCCCATCTTTCTCTGTCCTCAGCAGCCCTGAGGGCTTCGCTCAGTGTCAAACCAGTCCATTCTCGGATGTTGTCCTCCCACCTCTTTATCGGTCTCCCTCTTCTTCTACCTCCTTGCACTGTGCTTTGCACAATGGTCTTTGCAAGGCCTGATGATCTGGTGACGTGGCCATACCATCGGAATTTCCGTTTCTTCATCACTGTGAGCAGGTCATCGTGTTGTCCAATGGCTTGTGTGATGGTCTGTCGGACTTCGTCGTTGGTGATGTGTTGGGTATAGGAAATTCCCAGAAGTTTTCTGTAGCACCTCATCTCCATGCTTTGTATTCTTCGTTGTAGATCTGCTGAGAGGGTCCATGCTTCGCAAGCATATGAAGATGGAGATGACAAGGGAGCGCAGCAGTCTTACTTTGGAATGTAGACTGATGGTCCTGTCTTTCCAAATGGGCTTCAACCTTGTCAGGGCAGCAGTTTGTGCGATCATGGAGAGGACTTCCTGTCGGCACCCATAGTCTGATACAATGGCTCCTAAATATTTGAAGCTATGCACTGTGTTGAGGGATTGGCCTTGGACTTTGATGTCCGCGTTGATGCCTTTGGTGTTGTTGGTCATCATTTTGGTCTTCTCTGCACTTATTTCCATTCCATAAGCTCTGGAGGTGGTGACAAGCCTCTGTACCAGCTGTTCAAGTTCTTGTTCCTCTCCAGCCAACCCATAAATGTCATCCGCAAAACGAAGATTGGAGATACCCCCTATGCTGACTGTGCCTTCGTGATCTGCAAGGGCATCTGACATAATGCGCTCTATGAAGATGTTGAAGAGTGTTGGAGAGAGTAGGCATCTTTGACGCAGACCGATTGTTGTTCTGAACCAGTTCCCGATGGCGCTGTTATGGAGGACTGCACTGGTAGCCTTGTCATACAGGCTCTTGATGACTTCAATAATTTTAGGGCTGATATTGTACACTTTCATTGTTGCCCATAGAGCTGCATGCCAGACTCGGTCAAACGCCTTTTTGAAGTCTATGAACACATGATATAGATGTTGTTGGTGCTGTAGGTATTTCTCACAGATTATTCTGAGGTTGAAAATCTGTTCAGTGGTACTTCGCCCTGCCCTGAATCCTGCTTGTTCTTCAGCTATGATTTGTTCAGCTTGGGGTTTCAACCTGTTGAGTATTATTTTCAGGAGGACCTTGCTGGGATGGCTGATGAGGCTGATGGTGCGGTAATTTTCACACTCCTGAAGGTTACCTTTTTTGGGAAGAGTGATGACAAGCGACTGGGTCCATGGTCTAGGCCACTCCCCACTCTGCCAGATCTTGTTACAGATAATGGTGAGGGCATCAATCATCGCTTCTCCTCCTGCTTGAAGCAGTTCCGCGGGTATGTTGTCCACTCCCGCTGACTTTGCTTTCTTCAGCGATTGCACTGCTGCCTCAACTTCTTCCCGGAGAATTGGGGTTTTCTTCTTCTTCTCTGTTCTCGGGACATGCTAGAACTGATGGGTCTCCATTTGGTGTATGGTTGTAAAGGTCAGAGCAGTACTCTGTCCATCTGTCCAAGACTTCTTGTTCTTCTGTAAGGCATATGCCAGACTTGCTTTGGATCGTGGAGACTTTGGGCTGTTTAAAACTTGTCAGCCGCTTCACAGTCTGGTAGGCCTTCTTGCTGTTGTTCTTGTTCAGATTGTTCTCTATTTCCTGGTATTGATCTTCTATCCAGTTCTCCTTTGCTGTGCGCATGCCTTTTCGGATGTATCTGGACATGGAAGCGCAAATGCCTGTAACGCCTCTACCTTCTGATTATCTATATAAAGTGTCTGTGGTTCTGGTATATATTGCTGAGGAAGAGAACAATAAGTTTTGAATTACATTCAATAAGGTTAAATCTCAAGTTTTTACCCACTTCTCTTTTCCCCATGGTGTCGTGACTTATCACACAAGGACTCTGTATGTGGAATAGTAGAACCTTGATTAACTCACCTCTGGGGTATATAACCTCTTCTTCTAGGGTGTTGGCAGTCAAACTTGTCCCCTATACGCTATGTGTCCGGGGACGTTAATCTACACAACTGAACTGTGGGCAGCCAACTTCAATTTGTTGAAGAAACTTGCTGCACTGAATTGTGTCAAACAGTCTGAGGATATTTAATGAAAAGGGTTCTCACCGGTCATTACCAGCGTGGAGTTACTCTCGGTCTGCTGCTGGGCGCCAAGTTTGCGAAGAGCACATGTATAGACACCGCTCATGTAGCATTCCTGGGACTGACTCGGGATGTAGACGGTCAGGTTGGCTCCTTCACGACTGAAGTTCATCCCCAGCTGAGCAAACGGTGGTTCCACAAGCTCCTAAAGGTGTAAATGAATTAAGTTATTTAAAAGCAATTTTACATTTCTTGTAAGATTATAAAATTTCCCATAGATAGATAGATAGATGGATATATAGATAGACAGGTAGATAGGTAGCATTCCTGGGACTGACTCGGGATGTAGACGGTCAGGTGGGCTCCTTCACGACTGAAGTTGATCCCCAGCTGAGCAAACGGTGGTTCCACGAGCTCCTAAAGGTGTAAATGAATTAAGTTATTTAAACGCAATTTTACATTTCTTGAAAGATTATAAAATTTCCCATAGATAGATAGATGGATAGATAGATAGACAGGTAGATATGTAGATAGGTATGTGGGTAGGTAGGTAGGTAGATAGATAGATAGATAGATAGATAGATAGATAGATAGATAGATAGATAGATAGATAGATAGATAGATAGATAGATAGATAGATAGATAGATAGATAGATAGATAGATAGATAGATAGATAGATAGATAGATAGATAGATAGATAGATAGATAGATAGATAGATAGATAGATAGATAGATAGATAGATAGATAGATAGATAGATAGATAGATAGATAGATAGATAGATAGATAGATAGATAGATAGATAGATAGATAGATAGATAGATAGATAGATAGATAGATAGATAGATAGATAGATAGATAGATAGATAGATAGATAGATAGATAGATAGATAGATAGATAGATAGATAGATAGATAGATAGATAGATAGATAGATAGATAGATAGATAGATAGATAGATAGATAGATAGATAGATAGATAGATAGATAGATAGATAGATAGATAGATAGATAGATAGATAGATAGATAGATAGATAGATAGATAGATAGAATAGATGTTTCTTTCGAACCCCTCCTAGGAGCCGGTAGGCTTGTCCGTTTGGAAATACAAAATTGTTCAATTTTTCAGGCAAACGAAGTCTAAAGTGGCTATAACTATTAGTAGTCAATGTTCTTTAAAAACACCACTACTGTGAATCAAAAACACCATTGTCTTTCCTCTCTGGACGTGCGTTTCCTTCCTTTAAAAGGGATGCCGGGTGAATTTAGACCAAATGGTCTGGTAAATATGTATGATGAGGGCTTTTTAGCCCAATTTTATTGTCCTTAACGCTCATGCAATAGGACGTTAAGCATCGTTTTTCGTTCGTTAAGCTTAAGGTCAGGTTAAGGGTCATTATGTACATGTTAGGTCGAATAACCTACGTAGGCCTACATTTGACGCCATGGCGAAAGGGTTCAACCCTTTTATTGTAGTTTTGTACAGGGAGGTATCCACAGATAAAGTTCATGCTTCATTCTCTTTGCTCATTTACTTACAGGCAAGTTTGCACCTAAAGACTCGATGATTGTGCGCCTCGAGTTGTCTTCAATCTTGTAGAGGACTAAGTGGCTGAGAGCGTCTGTACCTTTGCACTGGATCGCCACTGGCTTAGCGTTAACGGGCACAGGCAGGGATATGTTGTTAGGAGTGATCAGAATCTCTGTTACCAGCATAGATCAAACACAATACAGTTTGATTTCGAGATGATTTTAAGATGATTTCACCTACCTCAGCAATAATTAAGAGAGTATTCTACAGCTTCAGAACACACACACACGCACACACTCACACACACACACACACACACGCACACATACACACACACAAGCACACGCGCTCGCATTGATCATAAAATGAATGATAACCCCATTTATAGTATTTTCCTTGCCACAGAATTAACACTTCGATCTCTAAAACCATATAATTATGCACTACCTCATCCAGGAATTGGCTGCCCAACAATCACCGCAACAGATTATAATTAACCTCCATCATTTCAACATCCACAACGATAGCACCAACCCTGCTAACAACAAGTGAGTAACCAAAACAAAGCAACAACTTTATTCAATGTATACCTTGTCCATTTCCACCAGAATCTGGAGAAAAAAAAAGAAAAAAAAAAGAAAAGAAAGGACCGCCAACAATACGATATTTAGGCATTTATTTACTTTGTTTTTGTTTGTTCTTATAGCTTGTTTATTCTGTTTGCTATTTCTTGCTCACTTCTTTTCTTTTCTGTTTGCGATTGCTGTTGTATTAATTCATTGTTTAATTATCAGTGTGGCAAAGTGGGTCACGTCAAGAGAAACTGTAGAATTAGAAAGCAGACACAAGAAACACAGGCCAGTAAAAAAACCAAACATGAACAGCATAGTATATCAGAAACACAACCCTATCAACCTAGTGCATCCGTGCATTTTACGTGAATGATAATTAATTGTTCGCGCATGTTTGTTCGTTCGTGTAATATTAATTTGATTTTGCAGGCGTTGCAGAAATTAGTTTGTGTAATACCAGAAGCCTAGATCTAGATTATGAAACCCCATAACAATCTTGTTTTGAGATTCAACTCTCTCTCTCATTTTTTTTTTTTAATCAACCAGAAAGAACATAAATTTACATCTATAGATTCAATTGATATAATTGGAATATGACTTGAGATAAAATATAGAGAAAGCACTCACAAATCAGAGGAAATGGCACGAATAACATATTCAGTAAACAACAAAATCGTTGATATTTATTCCAGAAGACAAACATTTTTTTTTTATATGACGTTCGCTTTCTGACGTCATATGCTTCATAATCATGTTCCGTTTCACCACCACTCCACTCTATTTCCTCCATGTTAAAGATAATAAATTCAACTCAATTCAATAATTTTATTTTATTGTCTTTTGGACTCTTTTCCCGCACATGTGATATTAGATCATACGTACAGTACTGATCTTTTTAACGCATGGCCATACAGTGAGCTTTCTCACTCATGGGCATACAAACATAAAAAACAAGTTGAACCATAACCTTAAAAAGAAATATTACAACAAACTTTTAAAAAAAATTATTAGAAAACTATTCTAAATTAACATGTAATTAGAAAGTTGAGAATTTTTCTTGTCCAAGACATTTAAGTAGGTTAATAAATAAACTAAAAGTAAGTTTTTTGTAACATCAAGTTTTCAAAAGATGTATAGTTTGTACCTCTTTACATTTAGTATGTGTTAAACATATTTTATATGAAGAGTAAACGTTGACTGCAGGATCTTAACACCATTGAAAAGTAAAAAGTTTTAAAAATCTGTTGTGGTGGTAAAGTATATTGATAAAAATAAATAAATAAATAAATAAATAAATAAATAAATAAATAAATTAATTAATAAATAATAATAATAATAATAATAATAATAATAATAATAATAATAATAATAATAATAAGAATAATAATAAGAATAATAATAATAATAATAATAATAATAATAATAATAATAATAATAACAATAATAATGATAATGATAATAATAATAATAATAATAATAATAATAATAATAATAATAATAATAATAATAATAATAATAATAATAATAACAAAATAAATATGTTTTCCAAAGTTTCAGCCACAGGCTTTCTTCAAGAAGTGCTAACAAAATCCCATTCTCTGGCTGAAACTTGGAGAACTTTTTAATTTTAATCAAGGATCTTTTTTTTTTTTTTTTTACGAACACAAGGGTTTTAAAACCTTTTACTTGTCAATCATATTTTACATATTAATCCTATGAATATCATATGAATATCCTATTTTGTTTCCACTATGTAAAGAAAAAGAACATCAATATTAAATAATCCATTGATAGTTGCAAAGTCCTGCAATAATATATCCAAATATAGCTCCCCTCCCCCGTCCCCTTGGGGATGGCGGTGGAAGGGAGGGGGGGGAGTCGGTAGAAATAGTATCCCAACTTTGTGGAAATTTAGTGCTTTCATTCTCATTTGTTCTTTCTCGCCCCTATTCTGTTCTATCAAAGTACTATCTTCCTCGCTAGTCACCAATCTTTTTTCCTTGAAAACTCTCCCAAAACTCATATCATTTGTGTATGGGCCCGGGTCTGTTGGGTCAGCTTGGGAATATTAGACGCTTTCTGGCACTGCCAAATGGTCACTAGAGCTTTCTGGTATTATTATTTAGCAATGTAGGCATTTTATATGTATGTGTTTTGTTCATATTTTGTAATTATGTTTATATTCTATTTTGTTTTTGTAAACGGAGGTTCAATAAATTAGAGTAAAGCCTCAGCATCCCTGCATGGGATGCCTGTATTGTAAAGTGATCGGCTGATGGAGTGCCCTCAGTGTTACCATCAGGATTAGTTAGTTAAATAGATTAACGTCCCCGGACACATAAGCGTATAGGGGACGATTAATATGTCCACCATCAGGATTGTTTCAGTAGATCTTTTATACGGATCAGGGGTGAATCCTCTTTCAACCAAGCTGTGGTCCTGATTCGGCTCTTTGCAGTCTTCTGGACCCTATGAACAATAATTAACTAACTCTTGTAGTTTAATACGTGTCTCCCAAGTTGGTAAAATTTTGTGGTAAAGAGAAGAATTCCGATTCTGGTAAGGGAAAGTAATTCTAATTCTAATTTAGGCAAAAGTCATTCCAATTTGGGTTCGTTTCCTCTCAATCGATTTTTGTCTGCCTTTGTGATGTTTTTGTACTGCAGGCTTGCAGAAGTAAACATTTTAATTTGTACAACACCGTCATTATGATTGCTTCCTTTTGCAATCTTCTTCGTCTTTAAATTATTGTTAGTTTCAACCATCGAATCAGTCGAAGAAGTTATTAGGCCTACTGTCTTGATACAATGACAGTTGATTGGTTTGCATAGTTTCCTTATGATGAATGAATTATTACAATTTGCTGATTTTATATATTAGCTACTGATTTGGCGTAGTTTCATTCCAACAGTGTATCATAAATACATAACTTCATTGTGTATTATTGAACCAGAATGATCAAGATCATCAACACATTAATCTTGAGCCCTCGACATCAAGAAAGAACCAGATAATGTCACCCAAAAATGTACACACCACGAAATATTTGTCTTATTCTAAACATATTTTTTTATCTGGTCTCCAGAGAATAACATCAAACAAAAGAGGCAACCAAAATAATTCGAATGGATGACACACCTTCATCGCGGCGGCACAGTGCCAGTGATGCAACATTCAAACATGTTTCACCACCAAAGCGAGCACCATCGGCAGCACTGCGCATGTTTTCTCCTGTTGACAGTGATGATTTGGAAGTGGAAACAGTTCTTGATGGTAAGCAAAAAACTGTTTTATTTCTGTATCTAATTTTTTTTTTATACTGGTTGTATTTATGTTTCTGGCACTTGTCCTTTTAGGACATGAGCGTCAGGATCTTTAAAGTTCATGAGATGAACAGTATGTGTGCATGCACAGGCTAGACAGCAATTTATATTTTCATTTGAAGTTTCTGCATTGGACCTTAAATGTCAGAACAAAATGTAACAAAGTGGGGATTACAAAATAATTTTTTATTTTTTATTTTAAAAAACAAACAAACAAACAAACAAACAAAAAACAACCAATGTTGTAGCGTAGTTTTATTCTACGTGTACCAAGTGTCATTGCCTACCTTTAGTATAAAGATTTGTGTTAATTTGTTTTTAGAAAAAGCACAATTTAAATAAAGTTATTATTATTATTAGTAGTAGTAGTAGTAGTAGTAGTAGTAGTAGTAGTAGTAGTAGTAGTAGTAGTAGTAGTTTTTTTTGTTTTTTTTTTTTGGTACTATTGTTTCCCATTCAGGTGGCAGAGGTCCTCGGTCCATGCATATGAATTTTGCAAGATCTCGTTCATCAGACCATTTTGATGTGGCTGCCAAGATTGTTCAATCCCCTTTCCGGGTATGTGTGTTATTTTGGTTTTTTCCTTTCATATTTTTGGGGGGTCAGGATACTCCTTTTCCTTTTACCCCCTCCAACACATACTCTGAGCTTATTGCTGGCGTAGATACTTTTATCATACAACACAGCATTAGTGTTTGATTTGGTAAATAGTTAAACTACTGACATTAATTTTGATTTAATTTTTACAGCCCTCAACGGTGATGACAAACTTGAGTAGAGGAAATGTTCAGACAACCACACCTTCTATCTATCCATGTATGTATTTTTCTATGTCTAACATTTTATATATATGTAATTTAATGTATGTAGAAAGCCAAATTTTCTCAAGTTAAAGAGGAAAGTACACAAGACTCTAGCTGTAATTTTATTCATGCTGTTTACTTTTCAAATTTTTCCAATAAGCTTCATAAGGAAGAAATTATGACTGTCAAAATGGAACACATATATATATACAGAGACATGAGAACAAAGCTACAGAGAATAGAAATCACCTTTTAAAAAAAAAATTGTGATTATAATGCTGAAAAATCTTCACACTATGCATGTATGTGTCTATATATATATAAGCTTGGTGCTCTGCTGTTTTTCATTTTTACCATTGCAGTATTTAGAACTACATACATGTACTAATATTATTGTTGTAATAACATCTGCATGGTTTCATTCTGTTTTTGAATGCAGATATGAGTGATTAAAAATGAAACAGTTAAATTGAATTTATTCTGACTGTAGTACACTAATATTATTTTATATTATAATAAATCTTTGTGTAGGATTTTGTTCCAAATTGTATTTTTATAAAAATATTTAAGTTGTAATGTTCATAATTATACATTTCTATTTCATACGTCTGGGATCATTACTACTGTATATACCCTTAGTGGTCCATTTTGTTTGTTACAGCTCTAACAGTACAGCAGCTGGCAGCACAAGGGGAAGTGGTCTTGTTACAGCAAGAATTGCATGAAGGTAAGTACAGTCAACTTAAACATTGATTAAACAGACATGAGATTTTCCCGTTACAGAAACTGGTTAATTTTGAAGCCCCAGGGGTTATTTCTTAGATTCGCTCAGAACCAATGAAAAATATTGAGGGGGAGGAGGGTTGGAGGGGGGGGAGGAGAGGGGGGTTGTTTTACATTGTCTTGAGCAGATGATTTTTACTCCAAAAGCAGATTATACTCAAATTGCTCAAACAGAGGTTTTGATAATATTAAGCCATTTGAGAATGGTGCTTTTAGTTCTTTTAGTTACGCTATCAGCTTCAACGTTTTTAAACGAACAGTGTGAGAATTCCAGTTCCTATTTACCTGTGCCTTCTTGTCATCATCAACATGCCGTTTTGGAAAATTGAATCCAAGTGAAAAAGCTCTTGTGAAAGATTTAGACAAGAAAGGAAGTGAAACTGTTGTAGTTTGATGTGGGTGGAGGAGTGTATTTTCCATCTGTTTACTTGATCTTCTGATGTGTTCTTTAAATACAGCCTAATACCTGTATTACACCTTCCCGGCCCAGTTATTTATTGTGTGTTGTGTCTCGTATGTGTAACATCCACCATCTATACTACACCTACGCCAACACCATCCAACATGGCATGGCCACGTAATCATACAATAATGATTCTCCTTCTGGGAATATTTTCTTCTCTCCTAACAGCCTTATACCCGCCACATCATCTTTCGATGTTGTCGGCATTACCTCTCTACCACTAGGCCTACCCATCAACGATCGACAGTGCTAGAAATGCCCATCACAGTCACAGTACCCCCTGCTGATGTAAACTCCCCCAGTGACTGTGAGGAGACAAAGTTTCCCTGTGGTACTTGCGATAGAACAATCTCATGGGAAGATAGAGGAGTGGAGTGTGCTACTTGTAGACAATGGTTTCGTCTAGCATATCAGAGCCTCCTTGATACAACTGAAGAATATGAAAGACTAGGCCACAGTGATGTGTCTGGACTTGTGTAATCTGCCACAATGCAAATTTTAGTACCATAGCATTTTGATCTCTTTGGACTCCACAGCCCATCTCAACCAAACGACTCATCTCTCTCCTTGAACTCATCTACCTCATCAATGCCTAAATCAGAGGACTTCCACCCATGCACCCCCAGCGTGAGCATCCTGACAAAACAAGTCCTTCAACCGACCGTTACGTTTCGTAAACATCAACTTCCAGTCCATCACTGGCAAGAAAGCTGAGACCAGAAACATGATTGACAGCACCAAGCCAAACATCATCATTGGCACAGAGACACACCTAGACATGCCAATCCTCAGCAATGAAATCCTACCGCCCAACTACAACGTCTTTCGAGGAGACAGAAACAGGAGCGGAGGAGGAGTACTTATCGCAGTTGCTAATCAACTACCCTGCCATGAAGTACCAGAGCTACGTGCACCAGACTGCGAGCTGACCTGGGTGAAAATTAAACTGAAAGGCAGACATAAACTTCTCATTGCCGCCTATTACAGACAGGACGTGAGTGACGAACCCAGCCTCCTAAAGTTTGTCAATCCTACCCACTGCGTAGTGGCCACAAATGAGGCACTAGTCATTGGTGGTGACTTTAACTTTCTGAAGATTGACTGGACTACCAAAACGCTAACGTCAACTTCCTCCTATCCAGTACTACACCGACAATTCATAGATTTCCCAAACGATCTTGGTCTTGAACAAGTCGTCACATTTCCCACCCACGGTGACAACATCTTGGATTAGTATCTAACAAACTGCCCATCTCTAGTGCCAAGAGTAGAAGGTTTCCCTGGCCTATCAGACCATGATATCGTTTACCTAGAATTTGACACCAACCCAGTACAACAAGGTCAAGTCCCCCACCTGATCTTCCAGTATAACAGGGCTGACTGAGAATCTCTTTGCCTCGCTGCCACCAACCTTTCAGACTCCATCTTATCTTCATTTGATAACAGTTCAGCAACACAGAAGAGATATGGACAGTGCTGAAAGATGACATTAAAACCATGACTGAAGAACATATCCCACGAAAGGTTACTGGTGTTGCAAAACTCCTCCTCGTCCTTGATCCCAGCAAAGTGCCTGGTCCTGATGGTATCAGCCCCAGGATACTGAAAGAACTTGCCCCAGAACCTTTCCTTGCCCTCAATCCAAAGCTCCCTTAACACCGGCACTGGCCCTCAAGATTGGATGACAGCAACTATACACCCATCTTTAAGGAATGAGAACACTATTGTGCCGAAAACTACAGACCCATATCTCTCACCATTGTTCCTTGTAAAATCTAAGAACACATCATAACCAGCTCCATCATGACCTTTGCAGAAAACAACAGAATCATCATGGACACACAACACGGCTTCAGACAGCGCAGATCCTGTGAAAGTCAGCTCATTAGTTTTGTGAACAAAGTATCTGACAACCTGGAGAAAGGGAGACAAACAGACCTCCTCATAATGGACTTCTCCAAAATCTTTTACAAGGTCTGTCCCACGTTCTTAATCCACAAGCTAAACCATAATGGCATCAAGGGGGAAGTGCTTGGCTGGATAGAAGCCTTCCTAAAAAATAGTCAGAAGCGTGTTGTGATCAAGGGTGCTTTCTCACAACCTGTTCCAATAGAATCCAGTATTCCCCAAGTCTCAGTCCTCGGATCTAGCCTCTTCTTGCTGTATATAAACGATCTGCCAGGAAACCTGTCCTCTACTGCCCGACTATTTGCAGACGACACTATGTGTCACAAACCCATTGACTCCCTTACCAACCAGAAAGACCTTCAGGCTGATCTAGACCGACTAGCGGAGTGGGAGCAAAGATGGATGATGAGCTTTCACTCGGACAAGTGTCGGACACTACATGTTACGAGGAAAAGAAAGCCCCTGCCTTGTGCATACCATCTCCATGGCCACAACCTATCCACGGTAGAAGAGGCAGAATACGTGGGAGTCACCTTTGAAAGCGACCTACAGTGGGACGCCCATATAAATTATGCCACAAACAAGGCAAACCTTACTCTGGGTTTCCACAGAAGAAACCTAAAAAAAATGGGCTCCCAGACTATTAAACAGCATGCCTTCCTCTCCCTTATGCGACCGATCTTGGAATATTCAAGCCTCATGTGGGATCTGTACACAAGCAAGGACACTCACCGCTTGGAGGTCATGCAGCGCCGGGCAGCACGCTGGGTTGTCCGCCGCTATCGCCAAACCTCCAGCATTGACGAGATGCTTGAGCACCTACAGTGGCCTACTCTCCAGTGATGATGAGATGCTTGAGCACCTACAGTGGCCTACTCTCCAGCGTTGATGAGATGCTTGAGCACCTACAGTTGCCTATTCTCCAGCGTTGATGAGATGCTTGAGTACCTACAGTGGTCTATTCTCCAACGACGATGAGATGCTTGAGCACCTACAGTGGCCCACTCTCCAGTATCACAGCCGCCAAGCCCGCCTATGCTTGTTTTACAAGCAACACCACAGTCTCGTCAACATCAGCTCATCAAAGAAACCTACCCCTGCTCCTCAAAAAGAAAAACATCCGTCAGTCGCATTCAGACATGTACCAGGTGCCCTCTTGCAGAACACTGTATCGACAACAATCCTTCTTCCCTCGGGCCATTGCCAAGTGGAACTCTCTTCCAGCAGAGACTGTCCGAAGTCCAACCCTGAAAGAGTTTAAATCCCGAATATAGTTCCCCCTCCCCCTCCACCCCAAACTTTCCAACCAACCCGCACCCTTCCCACCACCCATACCTCCCTCCCACCTGTAAAGCTGATAACTGTGGTAGCAATCTACACTTACCTGTATTCTCTTAAGTACAAAACCCCTGTATGTCTACATAATCTTCAGAAAGCTGTAAGTCATGGAGAAGAAAAGGAAGAAGCAAAAGAAGAAGAAGAAGAAGAAGAAGAAGAAGAAGAAGAAAAATATATTCATTAAAATATTCAATTTCTCAACCCAACCTTGCACCACAAGTCTTTCCTTTCTGTTACATGTACATTCATGAGTAAGTGTTGAATAGAGTTGAGAGACAGCTATTCCGAACATCTACACTTTCAGCATTTTTGTTCTTATTAGTTTTAGTAAATGTCTTTATAATTATAGGAATAAATGCCATCTGCTTATGTTCCAATGTACACCTAAACAACCATCAGCACAGCTTTAGTGTTTGACTCTGATTATAAGTGATTGTTGACAAAACAATGTGCTTCTTTTCACAGCTCAGATGTCAGGAGAGTGATACTTTTTCAGTGAGAAATATGAAAAACATTTATCTTGAACCCCCTAAAGGGGTTCCACCCCTTTACTCTGCCAGCCTCCAGACCGCCGCTAAATTTTCAGTTAATTTAAATTTTCTCAGATCTCATGCCTGATAAAATAAATCAAGAAAAGTGTGATTTGTTTATTATTTGTCAAGTTCAAGATGCCCATCTACCTTAAAAGTTATGTTTGATTTTTAGGGATTGACATAAATCTCGTGGATGAAAATGGCTTCACAGCGCTGCACTGGGCCTGCGCTAATGGCCAGCAGGGCACAGTGGAATTTCTCATCAAGAATGGAAGTGATTTCAGTGTTCCTGGGAACCAGGGAGAGACACCTCTCTTACTTTCTGCATGCTATGGCTATTCAGACATTGTCAAGTATCTGCTTTCCATTGGTGTCGACGTCAACTATGCAGATGAGGTATGTACAGAATTTTGTTTCATTGGTTGTCCCTATTATCTCCACTGTTCCTTTTTGGGCACCTTTTATCTTTTTTTTTTTTTTTAACAATTACATATTTTTTGACAATTTATTTGTTTCTTCTTTGTTTTTTTTTTTTTTTTGTTCCTCTCTTTGACAAATTATTGCCTTGAAAAAAATTGCATTGTTAACATTTTGGTTAGTTCTTTGATCTTTGTTTGTATGCTGCATGCATGCCTAGGCCAGCGCTGGCAGCTAGCAGCCCCAAATAGCCTAGTGCTTGGGCCGGACCTCCAACCTAACAGCTCAGTTTATAGAAGACTTGAGCTAGTGTGCCGTTTGTCCAGGTCGAACTTCAGTCTGGTGCATTTTGCTGTGTTTACTCACTTCAAGTGGAGCCAGAAAGACATCATTACTAGATCATGGTCTCTTCCGATTGTTTGCTCCTGGAAAAGTGCATGTCCTGCCAATGTTGACGCTTGATCTGAAGCATTTCTTAACCATGATGTAGTCAATCTGGTTGTGATGCTTCTTGCTGGGATTGTGCCAGGTTCATCATCTGGATTTTTTATGGAGACTAAGCGTGTTTCAAGTATCAGATTGTTGTATCTAGCAAACTCCAAGAGTCTCAGACCTCTGTCATTTGTCTCATTGTTGCAGTGGGGTCCATATGTGTCTCTTCAGTGGTGGAGCGCATCTTGGCCAGCCTTGGCATTCCAGTCGCCTTGCAATGTGACTGTTTTTCTTCGGCACTTGGTCAAGGACAGCGTGCAGATGTTCATAAAAATCCTCGACATCGCTATCATCATTGTCGATGTTGGGGCATAAGCCTGGATGATGGTGATGTTGAAAGGGGCTGCTCTCAGACAAATGGTAATGAGTCAACTGGAGACTGGGTGGCAACCCATGACAGTGGCTAGAATGTCTCTGTGGACCAAGAATCCAGTGCCATGTTCGTGCCTGTCATCTCTCACGCTGAAATAAAGCGTGTGGCCTTTGTTGGTCGTTGTTTCACCTAAACCTTTTCAGCGCAGTTGGTTGATGCATAAAATGTTCCATCGATCATGGTCCAGCTTGTGGGCCAGTTCTTCTAATTTTCCATCCGAACTAAGGCTCCTGACATTCCAGGTCCCTCTGACGATGTTGTCTCTCGTGTGGATCATGCAAAGTTATCCATCAGTAACACACTTATCACCTCCTTCCTGGTGGCCAATGGTAGGCGCAGTCCTTGGTGACCTGGGTGACGACCGATCCAGTTTGGAATGATTGGATCTTTTTATCATATGGTGTGCCTTGAGCAAGAAAGACCTGGCGGGGCCCAATCCTCTCCAGGCTGTTTTTTTTTTAAATCTTAAATGTTTCTTTGTTGTGTTTGCAGGGTGGCAATACAGCTCTTATGTACTCTGCCTACAACAATCACCCTGCCTGTATCACCGCACTTTTGGAGTATGGATGTGACATGACAGCAACGAATGAAGACCAGCTCACTGCTTTTGACTTAGCTGTTGCACAGGGCAACAAATCAGGTATTCTATGATTCTTTTAACGTTGTACTCAAACGAGCATATATACGTTCGTGCATGTGTGTGTATGCAAGAGAGAAAGAGAGATTGTGCCAGTTTAATAATATCTACATTTGTGCTTGGAAGTATATTTTGCTTATATGAAGACTGAAACTTAGCTACATGCTTGCATTTCAATGTGAGGAGATAGTTTTAAACCATTGTAGCTATTTGACCATATATATATATTAACATATATTTTTAAAGATAAATTATAAAGTAATACCATACACCAAGACGGTTATTGTACTGTTGTTTTATTATATTTCTTTGGTTGAAATGAAATAAGGTAGTATTAATTTGTTTTGTTTTCTTTTCTTTTCTTATAGCCCAGCAAGCCATAGAAAAGTATATGTTGACACTGTTTGAGGGAGACCACTCATGATATCGCCTTTAGTGCTTTGTCCCAAAAGTCCTCATTGGTACCAAGAGGCCGGCTGTCAGGAAAAGCACATGAGCTTCTGTCCTTGTGTCATGATGATCTAAGGATTAAACTCCAAGGATGTGTTTAATTCTGCTCAGGGCATGTGCACTTGTGTGTTTAAGCGAGATGCAGTGATTGCGCTTTACATCAGGTCATTGTTTCATGAATAGTAAAATTCATCAGACAACTGATTTCTGAAAGCTTTCTCATGTGACAATTATATGTGTGCTATCGACTCACATGCATGTAATAGCTGAAGATGTCATCATTACTATACTAAGAATGAAAAAAAAGTGCCATATATATCCTATTTGAAAGCAACTAGCAACCACAGAACTGTTACTTGAGCTTGCAATATTGCAATCTGTCAATATGGCATCCATGATGTCAAAACTGGTTCTAGCTTGTAAGGACAAGCACACCAGCTTCAGTCCTTGACAAGGATATGGCAAGGGTAGAAAATGTGCACAGTTCTATATCACAATTGACTTTTTTTTTTTAGTATGGACGATTTATAATTTGAAAACTGTAATCCATATATTTGTTGCTGTAGCAGAGCAGCTCAGTCAGTAAAACATGAAGCTCATGTATCGGAGCTTGAGTTCAATCTCGGGTGCTTCAAATTTAAGTGGCAGTGCGCACTCGCCATCTGTTTCCATCAGTCTAGTGGTTCTTTTTAAGTGTATAGTGGTGCGATAAGTCCTAAGAGACTTTCAGCCGATATAAAAGAGGAAAAATGTATTACACCAAAGAGAAATTAACATAATATGCAAAACATAAGTTACATTCACACCATTCCATATAACTGCTCAGTGTAGTTAATTTATAAGACCAAATTAATGTACACAGGCAGATGCATTCAGTTGGTAGGTGGTGTAGTTTCTATTTTCTGATACTGTGGGTGATGTTATTGTGAAAGGATAGGGAGAGATGGTGCGGCAGAAGGGGTCCGCAGAGGAAGGAGGAGGAGAAGAAGGAGGAAACCAGGAGCCATTTCTGTCCATTTCTTGGCCCATTTTATTTACAAGCAAACAACCTCAGGGTGACGGACCCCTATGTAACCATGGTGGCTTCAGTCATATCTTGCCATACAGTGGTTCAGCACCGGCGCATCCTCATAATAGGGGAGAAGTTTTCCCTCCAAGGAGAAAAACCCATAATTCGATATTCACTGAGCCTGTTCGTTTCTACACTGTGGTGTTTCTGGAACCGTGTGTTAGGTGTGGGGATACCAGAGAGGGAAAAGAAAGAAGCTCTGGCACTACAGACTATTAAAAGGAGGCCCGCATCGCTTACCAGGAAAACTTCCACACAAACTATAGTCCTTAACATAAAATTCACATCCTCCTTCTAACTTTAACTTTACTCTTACATCATAAATAATCTATATATGAACCCTACCTAATAGTATCAACACCTTGCATTTAATGGCCAAATCATAATTCTTATCAATTTACAACTAAAATTACTACATCAGACTGACCCACACAAAGACTTTTTTAAAAAAAGGTGGGAATCTGCTTATCAGCTGGCTAGGCCACTCAACGGGAGAAAGAGAGGGATGGGGAGAGGGAGAGAGTGAGAGAGAGATAGGCCTACTGGGACTGCAAGGGCTACCTTCAGTACACATGCTGGTACCACTACTAAGGAGAGAAAGAGGGGAAAAGAGTGCATTTTTCCACAGGTTACATTATGCTGTATACTTCTGCTGAGAAAGAAGCACAAATTTCATTCATGAGGGTGACACAAATATTTTGTGTGTATGCATTTTATTTCTAAATTTTAAGTGTAATTTGCGTCTTACTGTCTATTAGAATTACAGTGATCCTGACCTCAAATGTTCACACTTTTACTCTAGATACAATATAATTATAGAAGTCCAATAATTCAAATTATTGCAGTGTAAGCTCTCAGGTAAGGCTGTAAGTAGCTGAAAGAGCCATTGGCCTCCCTGATAACGTCATGGTGCAAGCATCACCTTACACAACAGTATTGATCTTGGTTAATTTACAACAACACCTTGGCATACTCCCGATTCCCCCCCCCCCCTCTCCCTTCCCAGTCCCCTATTCGCTCATGTGACGCGTGACTTTAATCTACTAACCAACACCTGTGGTCTCAATTGATTGTCAGCAAATCCAGCTGATACACTGACGAGCTGCGAACACAAGCAAATGGCCATATGTATTTATGGCATATGTCAACATTTGCAAATTATTGGCAGCAGAGAAGAGGAGATAGACCTTTCTTTCCATCTCTCATTCCACGGAGGACAGCATCAAACAAGAATCATATCCAAGGTGTTATCAATAAAACTGCAGTGCCCTCTCTTTAGCTGAGACACCTACTACTTGTGTTCTAGACTTCTACACACATTTTTTGTTGACTTTGGACTATGTTCGTTACTTTCAGCGAAATCTGCCTGCCAGCACCTGAATTTTAAGGGAGATAAGTCATTTGCTGTTATAGCCAATGACCTTCATCATCATCATCATCATAGCCCGCAACTCGGAAGTCGTAGTGGCACCACAGATGATCGTTTAACCAGTGTACTCCATCTTTCCCTGTCCTCAGCAACCCTGATTGTTTCTCTCAGTGTCAAACCAGTCCATTCTCGAATGTTGTCCTCCCACCTCTTTTTCGGTCTCCCTCTTCTTCTACCTCCTTGGGCTGTGCCTTGCAGGATGGTCTTTGCAAGACCTGATGATCTGGTGACATGGCCATACCATTGGAGTTTCAGTTTTTTTACCACTATGACCTTAACATTTACATTTTGCACATTTTAGACACAACAAAAATGTATGATCCCTTTCAGATTTCATCTAACATTTTTTTATCTCAACCCCAGCTAGACACACTTTAATTTTCAATTCAGTATTATTTTGAATGCATTTTTTATATGTGGACATGTAGTTAAGATTTTTTAAAATTGATTTTCAAGTTATTTATATTTTTAAAGAGCTTTGATCTATTGTTAACTAGGGCAGGTTATGATTGACATATTATTATTATTATTATATTGTTGTTTACAGACCGTACGTTTCAAAAACCTAATAAATTAAGTTGCCTATATATTGAATTTCTGACAATTATTGCTCAGAAGAAAGACACCATTGTACATTTATTTATTATTATTATTTTATTCTTTTAGTACACCCAGCAATGTGAAAAAGAAAAGGTATCCGTTTGCTTGGTGTGTTGTAACTTTGAATGAAATGCAATAATGGTGCTTTCTAAAATGACAATGAACAAATAAATAACATAATTCCATTATTTTTGCTATTTTTGTGCGTCTCGAAGTCGATATGAGTGTGGAATCCAATTGTCTATGGTTTTTTACTTGTTTTCGTCACATTTTTTTCTCCCTCATCTGTATTCTTTTTTATCGTTTTTACTTTCTTTCTTTCTTTTTTTTTTTTTAAAACTCGGACAGCACACAAGTGAACAATAAGCGTTATCTCCCTTGCGCTCATTGCTTTTTCTATTTCTAAGAGAACTTCCGGTGTAGAAAACACAACGTGGGTATCGAAAGAAGAATGGGAGAAATGGAAGGAACAATCTCAAAGAAACGCCGTTTAAGCGACGATCAGGGAAGCAAAACAAAAAAAAGGGTACAGTATTAAATACAATATCGGACACACATTAAGCAATTGAATGTTTGTTTTCATAGCATATTATGACGATGATAAATTCTAACATTGAACTCTAGTACTGTTAGTGTTACTAGTACTATTACTGTAGTAATAGGTGTTAAATTGGTGCTGCTTATTTATACTTGATTAATTTAGTAGTTAAGAGAGTTAAGAGGGTTTATCTTTTTGCTTTAGGCCTCGCGGCCTATCTTACATACTTTCATACTTTCAAGTGAGGATCACGCTAGCGCAATTTAGACTAAATCATAAATGTCATAATCGTCATATTCTTTAATCTTCACTAGAAATTTGGGATCTCTGTCCAGAGGGTTCTTGAATGAATTTACATTTTTTGCTAATTTTGTGTTGATTGGGAAGGCATTCCAGTTTTCAACAACCATATTTACATAGGAATATATTCTTATATATTTGTCCTACTATATAGTTAACTGCTAACATCTTTTGGGGTTATAGCATAGCATAGTTCAGCATATTTGGCTCCAGATGATATTAAATCTTGATGAGGTTATCAAGACCCAGACCTTTGACCACAGTGCCTACCAATTTAGAAAACTTTTATACTCCAAATTGGTGGAGTAGATGCTATCCTTAAGTTAAATAACCTGTCTATACAGTTCTTTGAACATGTTGTGTGAGTGATTTAGCATCCACAGTCAAGTGATTTAGCATCCACAGTCATCGGCAGTCAGGTTATTTCAAGAGGTTACGATTCTATTAATAAAATACTGCTTAAATTTGCTAGTATTATTAAAAGTTTTTGTAAGTTTAAATTTGTGGCCTCATGTTATACCAGCATCATTAAAATTTAAAAGAGAAGTGGTAAACTTAAAAGATCATAAAAACTGTGCACAATTTTAAAATTTTTGATTAAATCACCCCACCCTCTCATATACTCTATAATGGGCAACCTTACTGACATCAATCTCTCCTCGTAGAAGAGTCCTGACATTCCACATATCTTTCTGGTGAATCTGCTCTGGACCCCCTCAATCAAGTCAACATGCCTCCTTACGTATGAACACCAGATGGGGTTAGCAAACTCCAAGATGGGATGTATAAAAACCTTAAAGAGGGGGCCCATGATGTCCTTGGATTTATTACTTATGATTCTTACAAACAGAGCTGATATTTTGTGGGCTTTCTTAATAACAATAGTACTCTCAATCAGTCAATGTGATTCTCTGTATCCACAATCACTCCAAGATTCCTCACAGTACAATTCGTTTAAATCTTACTCCTTTCTTTACCATCACTCATGCAATACCCATGCTTAAGATTATTTTTGCCCAGATGCAACACCTTACATTTTCACTATTAAATTTAAGCAGCCCTGTTTCCATCCATTCAACCAACTTGTCAATGCATTTCTGCATTCTCTCCTTAGACTCCTCACTTTCATCAATATCTGCATATGCTTTTGTGTCATCAGCACCTTCCCCCCTCTCCCCCCCCCCTCCCATGGACTTCAAAAAGCTTTTTGATCAAGACATTAGAGAAATTGAACGTGCGTTCGTAATTGCTTTCCGTAACGTAGCCGTAGAGCATCGTTGGTGTATTACTACAGTAAATGCAAATTAGTACCCTACGACTACGAAAATGATACGTACTTTAGAAAGAGGGATTGAGCGCAAGTCCTTATATACTGTCCGTATACAACTAGGCCTACTACTGGTACTACTCATACTGATACTGTTCGTCTGTTGTTACGAGTAGTAGGCCTACTACTACTACATGCTAGTCTTAAACTCCTATAAGTAGCCTGACTAGGCTTATCATCGATCTTGAAATTTGTATGAGTGAATTACCACGTCAGTTTACTGTTAACAACACTGGTCAGTTCCATCAGCAAAACCTAATCAGCCTACATGATCATGGCCGCCATGTCACTCTAAACAAGACATTCGAGTTGGTTGCGTGTAGATCTGTAAAAACACTTTCCTCACTAACACATCAACCAAAAGTTATGATAACTTCATTCCTAAGACAATGAACTATCGAGAAAATAATACATTACAGTTGAAAAATTACAAATGTCGATACAAACTACTTACGATTTCAGCGTTCGTATAAATCCCGTTTCTCACGGTCACTCGTAAGCCAACTAGGCCAGACAGCCGTAACCCACGCCCTTTAACCTTTGCACTGCGCAAAAAGCTGTGACGTCAAGACAAAAAGTAGTTCTCGAAACGATAGGCTTACGCTATTCTCATCATTACGAACGCACGCTCAATTTCTCTATTAACTGTCCCGTTTTCTTCCTCACTACAGCTAGGCGATCTATACGAGACCCCAATTATACACATTTGACTCCTTGTCAAGTAAAGTTACTGTTTAGCTGACATAATTGCTGAAATTTTACTTGGTCTATCCCATGAAATAGTTTGTACAGCTGAATCAAATCCCCTTTAATTCTTCTTCCCTTGAGTGTTGGCAAATTCAAATGTCCCAGCCTTTCGATACATGTAATGTTTTCACACTCTGGCAGAATCTTTATGACTCTTCGTTGTACTCATTCAATCGCGGCCAACTGTCGCTTTAAAAACGGTGACCAAATGACATTGCCTTATTCAACATGCAGTCGGACCAACTCCTTAAATACAGTGTTAAAACTATGTTTGTCCAGAAATGCTAAGGACCTTTTTATGACTCCAATCATCTGATTTACCTTAATGATTGCTTTTGGATGTGCTGATCAAAACATAAGCTACTATCAAACACATACCTAGGTCTTTCTCTTTTATGCATGTTTGAACATTTTCATTTCATTATCATTTCCAGTTCTCATAAAATATTCATTTTTCTACCTATATGCATCGAAAGATGGAGTATGCTGGTTAAACGATCATCTGTGGTGCCCCTACGTCCTCCGAGTTATAGGATAGGATATGCATCACTTTGCACTTCTGATTCCATAAATCCGACCATTCTTGCAATTTACTCAAATCTTTCTGCAGTGTCACGTGATCTCTAGCTTATCATACATTTTCGTATCGGCAGCAAAAACTGTGCATACTTTCAACATAGTCTGGTAAATCATTTATAAAGAAAAGAGGGTGAATAGAATGGGTCCTAAAATGCTACCTTGAGGGATTCCGCTTAAAACAGGTATATTTGATGAATGGGATGACCCTATTTAAACTACCTGTGACCTTCCAGATTAAAATTCTGAGATCCAAGTACATTGCCAGCAATAATAATACCATACAACTGCATTTTAATAAGTAACCTTTGGTGTGGAACTGTGTCAAATGTTTTTATAAAATCTAAGTAAATAACATCCACTGGTTTCCCGTTATCTAGGATGAATGGGAATTCATTCCAGTTTTCATAAAATATTCTATTTTGGGGTTGTTTCTACCTTAATGCATCACTTTCCACTTCTGGACATTAAAATAAAGGTTCTATATGTCACGACACACTCGGACTGGGTCTGGGTGTGGTGTACATTTGTTAGTGCTAACACTAGAGGATACCCACCCGACCAAATGACTAACACAACTCAGAGGTGAACGAGACAACCAATTCTTTTATTCAATCACACAACCAATAATCCTCCCCTTCCCTTCCCTTCCTTTCCCACTATACCCGTACCCGCAGCAATCAAAACATGGATGGACAAGGATGATGTGAAAACAAAACATGAAATCATATAACGATGAAATATGAACAGAATCGCAAAATGAAATCAATGAAACAACGAAATGCAATACAATATTTTGAAAAAGGCAGAATTCAAAGCAAAACAATGAATATTTCAATTATTGCAACACGGTTTTCCCAAATGGAAAAGATTATACACTTCTGCAGCTGAATCAGTTATGAAATAACAATAAGAATCGAACACAAGTAATGTCTTAGGTCTGTATATGGCTGACTAATTGTTCAAATCAAGAGTCTTTCATCAAAGTCCTTTTCACTGTCACTTCACAACTAAATCACTGTCTATCAGAGAATGCTCTGTTAGTTGATAGTTCATAAAGGTTGTGCACACAATATATAACTTTTCTGGCACTGAAGAAGAATAATAATATGCTTGAAGATAATATAATATAATGAAGTCTTGATGGCTAAATACAAACCCTCCTCTCGGGAGGAGAGGAGTGAGGCGGAGAATAGTGGGGATGGTGAAGGAACCCCACCAGCAAGGTAAGGTAACCGCCCACCGCGCTACCCTGGCAGAGCTGGACTCCACCCCAGATAGGTCAGCGACAGCAGCCACAACCACAGCGCCCACATCACGCCACCACACAAAGTAAGGGCCTGGTCTCACACCCACCGCCAGACAAATGCACTGTAATAAATATCGAACCCAAAATGGGAGTAAAGACTATTGTAAGGGGAGTTAACTCATACCCTCACTTACTGTCCTGGGTGCTCCGCAGTTATCTCTCTTACCGCCATACTATAGACTACACCACTTCTAACAAACTATTTTCTTAAATTCCATACTACAAGCTTTCGCACACAAAAATAAAGATTATTCCTTTATGCAATAAAATTCTTTAACACTCTCATTACTGTCTCACACTGGCTTAACATGTTTTACATTCCATTACAGCACTTCTTATTCATAATAATTCTTCGTTCATTTCAAATATAATATCTATTCCTATCCTGTCCCATAACCCGAAGGTCGTAGGGGCACCACAGATGATCGCTTAACCAGCATACTCCATCTTTCTCTGTCCTCAGCAGCCCTCATGGCTTCGCTCAGTGTCAAACCAGTCCATTCTCGAATGTTGTCCTCCCACCTCTTTTTCGGTCTCCCCCTTCTTCTACCTCCTTGCACTGTGCCTTGCAGAATGGTCTTTGCAAGGCCTGATGATCTGGTGACGTGGCCATACCATCGGAGTTTCCGTTTCTTCACCACTGTGAGCAGGTCATCGTGTTGTCCAATGGCTTGTGTGATGGTCTGTCGGACTTCAACGTTGGTGATGTGTTGGGTATAGGAAATGCACAGAAGTCTTCTGTAACACCTCATCTCCATGCTTTGTATTCTTCGTTGGAGATCTGCTGTGAGGGTCCATGCTTCGCAAGCATATAGGAAGATGGAGATGACCAGAGATCGCAGCAGTCTTACTTTGGAATGTAGACTGATGGTTCTGTCTTTCCAAATGGGCTTCAACCTTGTCAGGGCAGCAGTTGTTTGTGCGATCCTGGAGAGGACTTCCTGTCGAGACCCATTGTCTGACACAATGGCTCCTAAATATTTGAAGCTGTGCACTGTGTTGAGGGATTGGCCTTGTACTTTGATGTCCGTGTTGATGCCATTGGTGTTGTTGGTCATCATTTTGGTCTTCTCTGCACTTATTTCCATTCCATAAGCTCTGGAGGTGGTGTCAAGCCTCTGTACAAGCTGTTCAAGTTCTTGTTCCTCTCCAGCCAATCCATCAATATCATCCGCAAAACGAAGATTGGAGATTGCTCTGCCCCCTATGCTGACTGTGCCTTCGTGATCTGCAAGAGCATCTGACATGATGCGCTCTAGGAAGATGTTGAAGAGTGTTGGAGAGAGTAGGCATCCTTGACGCACACCGATTGTTGTTCTGAACCAGTTCCCGATGACGCTGTTATGGAGGACTGCACTGGTAGCCTTGTCATACAGGCTTTTGATGACTTCTATGATTTTAGGGCTGATGTTGTACACTTTCATGGTTGCCCATAGAGCTGCATGCCAGACTCGGTCAAATGCCTTCTTGAAGTCTATGAACACATGATATAGATGTTGTTGGTGCTGTAGGTATTTCTCACAGATTATTCTGAGGTTGAAAATCTGTTCAGTGGTACTTCGCCCTGCCATGAATCCTGCTTGTTCTTCAGCTATGATTTGTTCAGCTTGTGGTTTCAACCTGTTGAGTATTATTTTCAGGAGGACCTTGCTGGGATGGCTGATGAGGCTGATGGTGCGGTAGTTTTCACACTCCTGAAGGTTACCTTTTTTAGGAAGAGTGATGACAAGCGACTGGGTCCATGGTGTAGGCCATTCCCCACTCTGCCAGATCTTGTTACAGATAGTGGTGAGAGCATCAGTCATCGCTTCTCCTCCTGCTTGTAGCAGTTCCGCTGGTATGTTGTCCACTCCCGCTGACTTCCCTTTCTTCAGCGATTGCACTGCTGCCTCAACTTCTTCCCGGAGAATTGGGAGGATTTCTTCTTCTTCTCTGCTCTCGGGACATGCTAGAACTGATGGGTCTCCATTTGGTGTATGGTTGTAAAGGTCAGAGCAGTACTCTGTCCATCTGTCCAAGACTTCTTGTTCTTCTGTAAGGCAAATGCCAGACTTGCTTTGGATAGTGGAGACTTTGGGCTGTTTAACACTTGTCAGCCGCTTCACAGTCTGGTAGGCCTTCTTGCTGTTGTTCTTGTTCAGATTGTTCTCTATTTCCTGGCATTGATCTTCTATCCAGTTCCAAATCCCAAATATAATATAAGTCCGGAAAATGCAACAAGAAAATCATAAACACAAGGTAAACAAATGTAATAAAATTCATGATAATACCTACTTACATTCACTCCTGTCTTCCACACCTATATACATCATTCAAACACCCAGAGAATGCATAGCCAACTAGAGCAATAAAAACGGACTGCCTACCTCCACTCGTGATGATCCGGGGGGGACAACACAAAACAACAACACAACCCGGAGGAGGAAGAATGGTCGGTGGTCAACAGGCCGGTCTCAGGGTCACACTTCGGACATCCATCCACCCCATTCGATGGCTTCGCTGGGTCTCCAATCGAGGACGACACACAACTTAGAATAGGCCTCAAATTCTTAGTCCAAAAAACGCAGGCACTATTCTCCCTCTCACACCCTTCGGCAGTTGACACCAACTTATCATTCCCTGCACAGACTCTCGAACATTTCTTTTTATTTTCCGCCTACTAACTCGGTAGAATGTTCTGGTGAACTTATACTGCAGCTCCCTCTCTGTTTATATGCCCTATGCACGGATTTCTCGGTCTAATTTCTCTATCCGGCTGAATAGCTAGCACTCCCTTCCGCTTCTCTCTCATATCCCACACTCTAACTATGTACACCACAGGCGCCAGAACGGACTTTTCTTTTCCCTCTAAGTCATAACGTGACACTATAGATCCGAACATTCTTGCAATTTATTCAATTTTTTCTGCAATGTCACAATGGCCTTACCATAAATTATTCGTAGTGTCTGCAAAAACTTTACATACTTTCAACATTGTGTGGTAAATCATTTATAAAGATGGTGAATAAAATTGGTCTTAACATGTGCTTTGATGAGTAGGATGACCCTACTCGAACTGACATTCTGGATAAAAATTCGGAGATCCATCTAAGTACATTGCCAGTAATACCATACAGTACCTACATACATACCATACATAATAAATACATCCACTGGTTCCCCTTTATTTAGCAACATTGTGAAATCATCCATAACCTCAATTAGCTGTGTCATACAAGATCGTTTCTTACGTAAACCATGCTGACATTTCGAAAACAAGTTATGTGTGGTACAAAAAGTCAACTATAACATCTCTTACTAGAAACTCGAGCACTTTACATAAAATGGACGTTAAGCTAACTGGTCTGTAGTTGCCTAGGTCACATTTGGAACCTTTTTTTTTTTAATAACGTGACAACTTCAGTTTTCCAGTCATCAGAAATGATTGCTGATTTGAGTGACAAATTAAATAATACACTTAAGACTTTAAACAGTTCTTTACTAAACTCTTTTATGATCCTATCTGGAATCTTATCAAGACCTTTGGCTTTACTAACATTTAGTTGCATCAGTTTATCTTGAACTGCTTCAGGTGTACATGTAACTCTTATATCACGCCATCTGATTTTGAACTTTCATCCACTTTAGGCATATATGTAAGTTATAGTACGAGCTGCATCTGTATATATTAATAATGATGATGAGATACATTTTAGGTCTGATCTGATTTTTTCAAAACGTGCACAGAAAATACCATTCTTAGAATCAATAGCAACTTTTACAAAAGATCTAATTGATGATTTATCTAATGACATAAAATCTTTTTCTAAAAATATTATTTCTCCAACACCTATGTGGGAGCTTGAAAATGCTCATTTTGACATACATTATAGTTTGGAAAAGAAGAATGAAAATGCTAATTTATTATCAAGTGATGTTCGTTGTCATTTGGAGACAAATTATTCTCAAAACCTTTATATCTATACTGATGGATCGGTTTTAGAGACAGGGGAAGCTGGAGCAGCTTATGTAATGCCAGCTCTAAAATTGCAAAAATGTTTCTCTTTGAGTAAAAATACTTCTATTTTTGAGTTTGAACTTATCGCAATCCTTATGACATTAACTAAAATTTCAAGTTGTTGTATGTGTTGATTCGATGTCAGTTTTAGATGCTTTACAATCTTATGGCCAAACTGAACAGCATGAAATTATTTTAGAAATTCAACATTTAGTCCACAATCTCATTATTAATGGTACAAAGATAAGCTTCTGTTGGCTACCTTCACATTGTGGTTTTCTGTTTAATGATAGTGCGGACAAAGCAGCAAAGAATGGAGCTAAAAATATCAATGCTCAGAGTATTCAACTCATAAAATCCCCTAAGGAAATTAAACGTATGATTGAAGAGAGGTCTACGAAACATGTTGTATTTAATTTTGATACACATTTTGCTGTAGACTGTAGACTTTCGAGAACAGTTTTTACTATGTCTAACAGAATAATGTTGAATGCCATAAAAACAAAGTATTGTCCAGATGTCCATTGTGTATGCAATGAGACTTTTTCATTGTATCATTTACATTTTGGCTGCCGTCATTTTCTGCTTGTACTAATTGTGCATCTGCATGACATAAGAACATTAGATGAGATTAATTTTCATCAAAGTGCATTGTTATCAAAACTCTCGATGGATTCTCCTGTGGCTAGATTTGTGATCTTATCATCTTTGGTGGAAAAGACGTAAATAAAACAACCAAACAACAACGTAAATTATAGTTCGGATCACAGATGTTTACATTTTGCATTCAGACTTGCAGATCTCTTATTTACTTTTGACAGTAAGAGAGAGAGAGAGAAAGATTTGTGACTATAATGTATATTATTTTTAGAGAGATGTTTCTGTATATATCTGCCCTGAACAAGAAGAAAAGCTGCGGGTAGAGTTTTTGTATATGTTTCACAGCTTTTCTTCTTCTTGATGTTGAAGCCCATGATCAGTAATTCAATATGTCAATCAGTCTGGCTCCTATAAATTGTTGAGGGGTTTCACTGCTATTGAGCTAGTCTGTAAATTCTTTAGAACTTGAACATAGTTGGACAGTTGCAGACTGGTTGGTCTACCACATACAATCTATATAGTCTTTGAATTCTGCTGTATGGCTGCAATAAGGTTGATTTTATTTTGATTTCATTTTTAGATAAAATCAGTTGGAGATGAGCAGCTTGAATTACAGAAAGCTACAATTTTGGGAGAGGTACCCAGCCTTTTCCAAATGCAGGTGAGTGACAGCTCTTGATATTGTTATATTTATAATTATAACACTAACAGTAATATTAATTATTATTATTATTATTATTATTATTATTATTATAATTCACTAACAGTAATAATAATACAGTGGAGTCCGGGTATAACGAATCTCAAGGGATGGAATTTCGGGTTCGTTACAAGCGGGATTCGCTGTAGAGATTTGTACTGTAAACGGAAGTACACACCGGTGATGAATACACATCACAACATACAGTACGTAGATCGATCTAGGCCTACGAAGTTTATCAACAATGACTTCATTCAAGGCAGGGTGGGGAACTCTCC
This sequence comes from Oncomelania hupensis, assembly GCA_036898135.1. Classification (NCBI taxonomy): domain Eukaryota; kingdom Metazoa; phylum Mollusca; class Gastropoda; order Littorinimorpha; family Pomatiopsidae; genus Oncomelania; species Oncomelania hupensis. The sequence continues at coordinate 47,786,991 of CM072511.1, read as the reverse complement.
TCGGATCCGCTGATTTCAGAGGAAATCGGCAGCCATTTCAGAGGAAAAAAAAAAGAGTTCAGAGGAAAAAAAATTTGTCCGTTTCCGAATCCAGTAGACCTATTATTACAAGTACCCATCCGTGTCCATCACCAGCAAAATTAATTAAGCAAAGCTCAATTGTCAGCTTTTTTAGGAAGTAAAACAACAGTGAACTTGTGGAAGCTACAATTAGACAATGTGCTGAAATGAAACCTCTTTAATTTAACTTGCAGAAACTTATTTGAAAATTTGCTAAGAAGATTGTTTCTATTAAAATTGAATTTGTGAAAGACTGAAATGTGCAAGAAGAAACATACATCCCAAATGTAAAGGCTAGTGGTATTTGCTTTTGTGTGTGTGTGTGTGTGTGTGTGTGAATACGAATACGAAATTTTATTGTCATAAAACACAAGTGTGTGTGTGTGCTCCTGTGTTTGTTCAAGCTTTTTCTAATAATTATTACTTTTCTTTCATATTTGGTTGGTTCAGTTCACTATACATTTACTGCACTGTTACTATGCCACTCTTGGTATGGCTTAAAAACGTGCCCCTTGACCCCGCCGGGGCCTAGGCGGCCCCTGGACCCCGGCCTTTTCAGAGTTTTTCTCAATGAGTTGTTCCCCACCCTGTTCAAGGCTATTTATAGCAGCCAATGACAGTTATGACTTCAAGGCCTGGTTGACCTATGTACGAACTGGCATGCTTCTGCTGCTGTTCACTATTGGCGATGAGCCAATTGAGGCAAAGTAGGCCAAGGGAATACACACAGGGTTCGTTACAAGCGGAGATTCGTTATTTGCCTAGCTGGATTTGTTCGTTATAGGAAGGGATTAAATAGTAAGACAAAGAAGGGAGTGTGTCGGGAAATGGATGGTAGTACGCTAATCGCGGGTGTTCGTTATTCCAAGGTTCGTTATAGGTGGACTCCACTGTAATAAGAAGAAGAATTTGCAATGATAACAGATTTTAAAGATTTTAACAACGGATAAACTTTTGTTAAAAGAGTTCTTCAAAAGAATATCTTTGTAAAACTAATAATAGGTTGCATTGTACGCTATGGTTTAGTGTTCTGTGCTACAGAAGACTTCTGGGCATTTCCTATACCCAGCACATCGCCAACGACGAAGTCCGACAGACCATCACACAAGCCATTGGACAACACGATGACCTGCTCACAGTGGTGACAAAACTAAAACTCCGATGGTATGGCCACGTCACCAGATCATCAGGTCTTGCAAAGACCATCCTGCAAGGCACAGTGCAAGGAGGTAGAAGAAGAGGGAGACCGAAAAAGAGGTGGGAGGACAACATTCGAGAATGGACTGCCACTGGTTTGACACTGAACGAAACAATCAGGGTTGCTGAGGACAGGGAAAGATGGAGCGCGCTGGTTAAATGATCATCTGTGGGTCCCCTACGACCTCCCGAGTTATGGGATAGGATAGGATTGTATGCTGTATTGAACCAAAGTATAAGAATCAAAATAAAGTGTAAGGGAGTTCATGTAACTCATTGCTATACAATTGTGTTACCATGTCCTGTGTGTTTGTGTTTTAATAGATTGAGGAATTGCTGAAGGAGGTGAAAATGAAGAAAAAACGGCAACAGAAATTGACTGACTGTATTGACAAACTAAAAGACGTTCTGATGAACATGAGTCCTGGCAAAGAACACAAGGTATGTAAAGCTAAAAGCTTGATAAAGATTTGAAAATTACTGTTGCTGCATGGTGCCATGTTAGCGCAATATGTGGGAAGTTAGTTTGTTATAATAATCACCACTTATTGACTGTTGCATAAATTGAGTGATGTCAGTTTAATATTTTGTGTACAATATTATGTTAACTGTGAGCGTTTGAATTATTTATTGCAATGTCGGGTTATGTATTAATAAACTAAATGACAGTTGATGTAGTTCATGGTGTTTTATACACATTAGATTCTAATAGTAGGTTCTTCTAATTTAAACTATCCTATGATGAAAGGGAATTCCAATTTACAATTTCTTTTTCCCAATGTTAACTGGAATTATAATAGGATGTTTGCGAAATCCTATAAACACTAGGTAGATTCCGAATCACACTGGATTCTATTCTTGTGATATATTTATGCCTCAAAACTATCATTCTAATTTTTCTTTTATTTGTCTCAGATTCATGATCAAAAATGGTTAAAGGATATCCAGATGCCATTGGTTCAGGAGCCACCAACAACAAAAGGATGTTTTCATTTTCAAGCACCTACCCGAATCTTTGTAGGTGGAAGTGCTGCTTTCAATATAAATGTGGGACCCAACAAGGCAGTTGATCTGTTTCTGGAAATTCCCAAGGTGAGAAAATGATATTGTTATGCTAGTCATTGTAACTACTACTGTCCTGTGGGTTTGGGCACTGAATAGAATAGACCCAACGTTTCCTGGCGTGTTGTAAGAGGAGACTAACAAGAAAGTCTTCTACACAGAAGTCAACGGCCAGGGTGGAGAAACTTCACGTTACTATAGGTTCAATGACCACGTGCTTGGGGACTAGGCGAGCCACACTGTACTCGTGGATTTCGGCTGTGACCAACAGTCTGGAGAGGACTGGGCCCTGCCAGGTATTTCTTGCCCAAGACACACCGTATGATGAAAAGAATCACTCACTCCATACTGGATCGATTGTACCATTTCACCAAGGGCATGCCTTCCATTGGCTAACAGGACGGAGGTGATAAGTGGATGGACTGGCTTGACATTGAGGGTTGCTGAGGACAGAGAAAAATGGTGTACGTTGGCTAAATGATCACCTGTTGTGCCCAAACGACTTTCGAGTTAGATAGGATAGTAATTATTGCAACATTATATTCAGTCCAGTGGTGCTGGAAACCAGAATTTTATAACTTGGCCACAGTAATTGGCCCATCAAAAGTAATTAGCCGATCATAATTCTTACTAGACCCTTCCTCTCCGCCCTCTGGTTCCCTGCTTCTCCACTCCCCAACTGTTAACAACTTTTCAATGAAATAAAATTGAGCAGGTGAAATTTTGTCTGCAAACCATCTGAGACAGAGCTTGATTCAGTGAAAACAGAAATATTTTCAGATAAGGAACTATGAATGAGCTAAAAACGGTTGTGGGTGATTGGGTTACACAATGTTTTGTTTAATGAATGAACCAGTGCTAACATCATCAGTGTATGAGCCAAACAATGTAAAAGAATCATTCCCATGTATTGAATTCACCAACATACATGTGTGGTCTTTAGTAGAAATTTTATTTTAAAAATTTAAAATATTGCATTTTGTAGAATTGCCTGAGTTCTCTCTGCTAAAAATTAAGAAATTAATGTGGCACATTGTTGTCTGCAGGATTGCCTGCACACCAAGGATTGTTTCAATCACCGCTACATCAGAAAGAGGGCCCTGTACCTGGCTGCAGTAGCTAAACGACTCTCCAAGCTCAAGATGGTGGAGGACCTACAGTTTTCCTACCACCATGGAAACACGTACAAACCAATCTTAGTGTTGCATGTATCTGGTGAGTACTTTATTAGTTATATGTTTTAAAGACGAACCTATAAAGTGATTATGATGTTCACTTGAACGGCACAACTACCTATCTAAAATGAATGTCCAGTTGCGCTAGTAGGAGGATCAAAACAAGCATTGGTAATAAATTAATGAGGCGGTGGAGGGTGATAGTTTCAGTTCGACTGTTGTTGGCCAATGGAAATTGTATCATTTATTATGCTGTAACTTTAAGAATACGTTTGTAGTGGAATTTCTTGTGTATGGTTTTCAATCATTTTCGCATCTATTTGTATTCCTTTTATGGTCGCAGTATAGTGGTGTTGGTAAAATGTATGTCTAATGTTAACAGTATAGTCATAGCTTTTACACATTCTTGCATTTGTTTCTGTTTGTTTTAACATTTTGGGTTCCTTTTGCAAACTTCTAATATTCTCCATCTTGTATAATTATACTGATTTCTATAAGTGAATTATTCAGTTGCAATGTTTTTATTTGCTGACATCGCATTATCATATGTATTATTCAGGGGGTGGAGTTCCTTTGACTATCCACCTACATGCTATTCCAGAAGAAGGTGTGTTCAAACTGTCTCGATTTCACATCAGCAAGAACAATGTCAGACCTCGTTGGTACAGTGGACAAGAAGAAGGAGATATTGGTAACTATAAATTTGAAAGTTGATTTCATTATTCGTTTATTGGGATCTTATATTTTGCTAAGATCTGCACTACCATAGCATGCACAGTGCGATTGACTACTTACAGTAATGAAACCAAACATTCCATTGTCACTTGCCTGCATGAATAAAACTGTGAACCCTCGTTTATCGCGGTAGATAGGTTCTGAGACCGGCCGTGATAGATGAAAATCCGCAAAGTAGGGACACCATATTTACAGTATTTATTTAATGTGTATTCGGACTTTTAAAACCCTCCCTTTATGTAGGTACTCCATTCTGCCTCAAAAGCAGGAAAGTTAAGCTGTTTGACCAATTTTTTGCCTTGTTTTGAATCGCTGGTAGACAAGGTAAAATAACATAAAACAAACCAAAACTTACACCCCATAAATAAATAGTCTTTGCTTGTTTGATTTGTAACTGTGTGTCTGTCTATTTTAACAAATTGTATTTTTAAATGATTTTTTTAACACCTAACCCAACGCTCACTCGCCGAGCGCGAAGCCATTTGATGCACCAGTTGACCTTTCCAGTCACTCTCAGTAAAACTCGTTTCGCTTTGCATTACGTGTCAGCACTATAAATATTGACCAACCAAATTAAAGAAGAGAAGCTGAGCCTCGTTTTGATACCATTTGCGAGCATGGCGAAGTAAACAAAAAAAAATTGTGAGGGTTTGAAAACTTTGAAGTCGATTTTCGAGAAGAAAGACAAAACCGACCGAGACCCAACAATATCAGATTGTAGAGGAATCTTTCTACAACAAAATTAGCCACATTAGAAGTCATTTAAAGACTTCTACGCGAAGCGATTGCCAATCAAAGAGAGACGGTGTTCGCGAAATTTGCCTTCCTCGCTCGACTAAACAAGCGTCGCAATGGCGGACCAGTCAGCATCAGTGTTGCCATCAGACTCCGATTTTGTCAACAGCCCAACGCCTTCTCACTCATCATCCAAGGCTCTAGATTCTCTTGTTGGTTAGTACAAAGAATAAAGTTTTATTTGTAGTTTGAGTGATCGTTTTGTGTAAACATATTTTGTGTTTAATAATTATTTCATTCAGCCACTGTACGATTTTAAAAAGAACCGGAAGTGACCGTGTTGTTCTTCACTAGGTAGGTTCAGAGATAGATCGAGAGAATTAATGTAATCTTTACTTGTTGAAGAATGTAAATGGAACGTGAAAGCATAATGATTAAGGATGAAAATTACGCAGGTAATTCAAATTCTTAAGCGATTAATAGCTTATTTTTCTGTACATTGGTAGGTCACGTGACCGCCGAACAACCTACTTTCGAAATTGTTCTGCAAGTTAGTCTTTTCCCTTCTGATGTGTTGTGGACAAAACTTACATCTGTACCAAGTGGTGCCTGACTAAAAACTTTGAAAAGATGCACTATATATATTCCTGGGCTGGTATGGATCTTAGTTTTGTCAGTTATAAGTATCCTGATCATAGCACCTTTCTCTTATTCACAAACTATCCTTAGCATAGCACCTCTCTCTCTCTCTCTCTCTCTCTCTCTCTCTCACCCATCACTATTAATTATTGGTATAAATGTAACAAAACATGTTGCATGTGCATTTTGCAGATGATAACATCGACAAACATCTGAAAAGATGCTTCCTTCCTGGTAGAGGCAGACAAGTGCACCTTACAAACTGTCTACTGATGCAGCTGAAGAAGTTTCAGTTTGAAGGAAAAAAGACATCTAAAGGTCGTAGAGAGTACTTCAGGTGGCCAAGACTTGAAGAGGTTGCCCACATTGAAAGCAAATTTGTGTTTCGTTGGGATATACTACATATAGAGGTGCTGCCTGTTGGCAAGTTGCAGACATTCAAGCCATTGCTGAAGCCTACAGCTGACTGTTGTAGTGATTTTGGGTTCTGGCCTATTATAGTATAGTAACATAGTCACTTGAACTGTATTTCTGTAGCCCACTGCCTGTCTTCGCATGCTACGCACATGTGTGTGTGTATGTCTTTGTGCGTGCATGTTATCTCAATTCTGAGACATATTCCTTGTGTTTTATCTTGGCAATAAAATTATTTGACTTGACTTGATTCTTGCTGCTACCATATCCTTCAACGTAATTTAAAAATAAAAACAAAAAACAAAAAAAACTGGTTTCTTAATTTTTTTAATTTTAGTTTGATTAACTAGTTATGTTTCTAGCTGAATTACAAATAATAAGACCTTTCTATTGATACCAAAACCATTTCTGTAGCTTAATTAGAAGCAAAGTTACACTTTTTCCTGAAGCTGGAAAAATGGCGTATAACAAATATGCACCGATTTTGACGTTTTTGGTCTTATTTAGCGACTAATCATTCAAGTATTAGGTTTAGCAACAACTTGAAAAAAAATCAGGCTATAACATTGTATATTGGAGAATTGGTAAATTGAAAATGGGGCTTATGCTATTGCAAACAGACAAGTTACTGGACCTTAAAAATGGTGTTTTATCCCATTTCGAAAGGTGTAACTATTCAAGTACAAATTGCGAGTAAAATTATATTATTTTAAAAAATCATAACTTTGTTTCTAATTAAGCTACAGATATGGATTTGATATCAATTTAATCAGTACATCATGCCCTTTCAGAAAACACTAAGTTTTTAAATTTTTAAAAAGATGTGAAAATCAGTTTGGAGTACCTACTTTATGTACTGTTAACAAACTGCCCTTTATAGTAATGTGCAGATATCTACAGTATGTACATACAGTACACAGGCACAAATGTTAAGCTATAAAACACCGTATATCACGAATATTTTCAAAATTTCCGGAAAATCCGCGATATGTTTTCTTATATAATATAATGTAAAAAATCCGCGAAGTCGTGAATCCGCGAATGTCGAACTGCAAAGTAGCGAGGGTTCATTGTACAGCAAGAGCAGAGATGCCAACCCTCAAGGTTTTGCCGTATTATTTTCCGGTGGCAAATAGTTTTTTTATGGATTTACGCTGAAGTCATTTTTCTTACGACGAGAATAATTTTTACAAGAATATATATTTCCAGCTGATAATTATGGCAAAAGGACTGTTACACGTTTCAGACTGATTACACTTAGGCACTGTCACAGTATAAAATAATGCAGCATATTAAATAACGTCCTTATAAGGTAATAAATCTATTTGATTAGTTTAACTTATTGCATATATAGTAGTTCACAACCTTGTTAAGCCCATGCCACACGAGCGTCAAATCTACTGGACTTGACGCGAATCGGAGCAATTTTCGACTTCGAAGTCGGAATTTCATTTTGACTTGAATCGCGCAGTGCCACACGAAAGTCGCACATCGAGTCAAACTTGAGGATTATTGGTCTTGAAGTTTTGCTTCGTATTCTGCTTCTTATTGGCCAAAAGGTCCGAATCACACAATCGAGACTCGCGGAATTAGAACATGTTGAAAGTCGGCAATCAGAGCCAATTCAAAGAATCTGGATTCGCGATGCACAGGGTGCCACACGACAATCACGGGATTTAGTCGTGATTTCATGAATTGGATTCAAGATTTGACGCTCGTGTGGCATGACCATAAGCTGCGCTGAAGCAGCAGCAGCAGACAAAACAATGCAAAGAAATCAATGAGATTTATATATTTTTTTAAAATTTTATGCCGATACACAACCTTAAAGCGATTTATTTTATTTAACTCTAACATTGTGCTGTACATGATTCTGATTCGTAGCAGGTTGATGTTAACAATTTTGCGAACTGACATCGCTTATCCTTCTGACTTCAGTCGGGGTCAAGTTTTACCACAGATTATTATAGAATTCTTTTGTGGAGCTCAGTCATCTTTGATTTTTCCTATATGATTTTTAATAAGAAATCTCAATCCTGGACCTTTGCTCCCTCTTGTCTACTGACAAAGTTTTAAATCTACTGACAATTTATAAATTTCTCACTGACAGATTTTTCTGCAGGGAGGCATCTCTGCAAGAGTTTGTATTTGACACAAACACAAACAGTTAAACCATTCTGATTCACAATATCAATGTGAAATTAAAACCACAATTTTGATGCATGGTAACATTGATATTTTGTTTTCCTAGATGATGCAGACTCGCTGCCACCCACCCCAGTGTACAATAGCATTGTTCTTCAGGATATTTGCTATGAGGCCAATGCTGCATTCTTGGCACAGCACCTTGAGAAATCTCCTTCAGTTCAAGATGGCATTGCTCTCCTCAAGGTTTGGCTTCACCAGAGGGAACTTTGCATGGTTAGTATTTGACTTTATAGTGTACCACAGGTGGCTAATTTTCACAACTGCCTGCTTCTTGTCCCAATGACTGAAAGGTTACAGGAACACCTTTTTTTAAAATGTGCTAAATGTTATCATTTGATATCTAGTTAAGTGTGACTCAAGCATCAGGGCTGAATCAGCTATTGATATATAACCGTTTAACATTGTGGGTGTCAAGTTGCGATCTACGCCATAGCCAAGGATTCAACTGTGACAACAAGCGAGTCAACCTTACAAGAGGCAGTCATCGAGGGTAGCCGCCAACGAGTTGCGTCGGGAAGGACAAACATACTGGGACTACATCCCCGTTAGATGCAGATTGACTGCAAGGGTGTTTAGTCGCCGAAGAGTTGCTTCATGAGTGAACAACAGACCGGGACTACTTGGCTTCTGCCAAACTATGTCGAGAGACAGTCTCGGAACTACATCGTCACAATTATAGAGAGCGACGAGTGAACGTCAAGTCTACTTCAGCACAGGAGCGTATACATCAACACCAGCGATGAGCAGCGTTGCATACGACGAGGACAGCTGGGCCTGCGTCAATGAAGGCGACTACAGACAAGCATCAGCGCTACTGCAGAAAGCGTACTGTTCTAGAACAGTCTAGAAAGGTGCAGCACAGTCAAGAACTTTCCAAAAATGTCAATGTGGCTGACTTCTGGCAGAAAAGACTTGAACTGAATCTAAAAGGAAAGCAGCTGACGGAGTACGTCAAGTCTCAGCAGAGATTACAAGAAAGAGTACTAGAAGAACAACATCGGCGTTAAGAAAGAGAACTAGAAGAGCAGCGCAGGCGTAAAGAAAGAGAAGAAGACCGTTGGCGTGACTAAATGACAGAGAGAGGATCGGAGGCTGAGCATCAGTACCAGCTAGAGTTGGTGTGTATCCAAAACTATCAGCATGTGCCCCACATTTCCAGCGACCACAGTGCTCCAAAATTGCCAGCGTTTGTCGACGGAAAGGACCAAATCAACTGTTATCTGGCGAGATTCCAAAGGTTCGCTGAAAGCTCTAACTGGCGAACTTAAGACTGGGCAATTCGACTCGGTGCACTTCTGATGGGGCAAGCAATGGATGTCTACACCAGACTGTCAAACACAGATGCCAAAGACTACGACCTCTTGAAAGAGGCCTTTTTGCAGCGCTACAGAAGGGCTACCGTCAACGCTTCCGTGAATGCCGTCCTCTGTCAGACGAGATGCCAAAGCAGTTTGTTGAGCGCCTGTCGTCATATCTGCATAAATGGGTGGAATTAAAGGGAAGACTTACGGAAATCTCCATGGCCTGATTATGAGGGAGCAATTACTCAACGCCTGCGCAAAGGACCTTGCAATCCGCTTAGAAATACAAAAGCTGCAGACGCTGCAAGATGTTGATGATTCTGCTGAAAAATATCTCATCGCTCACTGGAAGACCCTGGGACCACCCAAAGCAATGAAACATTTTCAGAGGACTGGAACCCATGGGAACCAGAACCAGGGTAAGCAGACAAGCTAGAGACAGACGGACTCCACACCACCTTCCAGGGAAGGAAAATCAAAAGGCTGTTTCACCTGTAATCCCACAGACCACAGAGCTGCTAACTGTCCTCAAAACAAAGGGAATGGACAGCAGAACCATACGGACAAAGCAGCAGCGGGCAACCGACGGAAGAGGGTTTTTTTTTCAATCGAGAGCAAACCAGTAGCTCTGACCATCAAGTGTACGGCGAGAGCATCATTCTTCCGAATGAGACCGAGCGCACAGCAACTCCTGCAGAAGTGCAAGAGTGCATGACCAATGGCTAACTTCTCCTTGCCAATTGGAAATCCATCGCCGTCGTCGCCAGCGCAGCTGTGACCTTCCAGAACATGCTTGTTTCCAATGGATGTGTCGGAAATCATGAAGTAACAGTCCTAAGAGACTCATGCTGCAATAAGGTCATTGTCACAGAAGTTCTAATCGCTATAGAAGAATTCACTTTCGATTCTAAATGGACACTCATGGCTGACAGCAAATGTGGGAATGCTCCAGATGTGAAGATTCAAATCAGCACCCCTTTCTACATTGGAGAAGTAGAAGCGGTTTTCCTAAAGAAGCCCATCAGGAACATCGACGGCACGAGACGACCAGACGACCCCCATCCAGATTGGAGTCCTGCCTCAACTCAACACATCGAGATTGTGTAGGAGGATCCATTTCCATTTTCCGATGGAGACATTACAGAGCTGCTAAGGAAAATGTGGCTACTCCAGCTCAGCCCTGCCGATCAGAGATTGTTGATGCTGTAACTAACAGAGCCCAGATCAAGAGAGACAAGACGTCTACGCCACTAAGGCCGCCGGCAGCTCCAAAGCCGCCATCGTGGACAGAGATCCAGTTCCATGAAGCTGATATACTTAAACAAGTACTGGAACCGCCAAGACCACATGAACAAAGGCATTGGCACGGTCTATTTCGAGGTGAAGGCCAAGATCCTGTACAGAATCTTCCAGCACCCGAGGATCTACAGAGGGAAACCACGATGTCGAGTCTTGGTACCGTTACCCCTAAGGCGCCAAGTGATGGAAGTAGCTCACGACTATGTCATAGTGTCACTGCCACGACTCCCCCTGGGCAGACGCCACAAACAGACAACTTCCACACGCAGACAACCCAGACAGAATGACAGTTTCCCGCAGACGTGAAGTGATGATAACACAACGAATATATATACAACTCTCAAGCTATTTATTCATTCATACCACACACTCATACACATACAACATTTACACATGAAACGAGAAAAATGGTGATGGAACAATCAATGGGTCGATGAACAATGAAATGGAAATGTCAGATGAACGGGGGTTGCTGATCAACCACGTCTAACTAACGACTGTGCAATGCTAATGTCCGAGCACAGAGGGGGTCAAGCATCAAGAGGGGGACAACAAAGAACAAGCCGACCTGATAGTAGGGTGTCCCCGTTGATGTCTCCGGAAAGTAGCTGCCCCTCCTTGTGGTTGTCACCGGACTGTCGCTGTTAAATCCAGGCGTAGTGGTGTCGCCACTCCCTCCGCCGCCGACGATGACGATGATGATGATGATGACGCTGTAGTTGCGGCAGCCCTGCCGCCGTCGACGCCTCTCAGCCTGACTCCTCCTGTCGGCTACCTTGCAACGTCGAGGCTAGGTCCCGCAACAGACGTCACGATCACGCGGGAAAGATGGGGTGGTGGAACAATGAGGATGTCACAAACGTGGACGTGGACGAATGGGTGGTGATGATGATGTGGGTCCAACGACCGGATGTCGTCGTCGTCGTCGCGCTGAAGAATTCGACGAACTTCCGAGCGACGAACAAAGACTTTCGAGCGACGAACGAAGACTTTCGAGCGACGAACGAAGACTTTCGAACCTGCAACATGCTTGCCGTATTGTTAATGTCAAGTCCACCCGATTCTGTCCCCCTCCCTCCTCACACTCTCCCCCCTTACTACACTAACTAATTCCGATACCTTGAGGAAGCGCCACTGCTGTCCACTTCACTTCCCTTGACTACTATTACTGTCACTTGTAATCAAACACATAATTCAAAACCTAAATGACATTATGAATGCATGAAATGAACAATGCTGCAAATGAATACATGAAATCATCAACACATTATCCATCTTGTGCAACCGCAACCTCAACAACAGCAACCACTTCCATCCTACCTTCATCACACTTCACCCCCATTCTCCTCCCTCACTCTCCCTCCTTCAGTCGCACCCTTCCTCTCCTCCGTGCAACCATCCTTCCCCCAGCCTCACGCACAGCTATCGTTCAACACCCCAAACAGCCGGCCATCGGTCATTAGCACAGTAAAGGAAAATCACCATTACACTTACCCAACGGCTCGATTGTAATAGTACCTGTAGCTAGCCACTTTCCCACTGCTTGCCTACACAGTACTCCAAGTAAGGTATCCAGTGCGTAGTAGTTTCCGTTAGTGGACAATAACCTCGACACTAACCTACCACAAACTCACAAAACTAGTTATTTGCTCTCACTTTTCCTCGAGCTTGCTACTACCACAGTAACATTTCCAACTAGGCTTTCCCTAGAACCAATTATTATTTACGTTAATAACTGTTCCAACCTTACTTCCAGAACAAAATACCCAGAGAGCTAAGACCGTACGTCTTCTCTATCACTCTGCAAAACGTGTTCTGACTAACAGTGAACACATTCCCAAAACTGGCTGGCCAAACTATGCTGTTCAAAAATCACGCTTTCCACGCATAACCATACATACGACATCGCGCAGTTACTAACCCAACTCATTAACTCTCCACCCACACTTACTACCCGGTTTCATCACAGGCTGCCCTGTGACACATAGGAGGTCACCTAGGCATCAAGAAGATGTCGGACAGAATCCAGGCAGTGTTCTATTCGCCAGCACTTCATGCGGACATCAGCCGTTTCTGCCGATCATGTGACATTTGCCAGAAGACCATAACTTGAAGAAGAGTCCCTGGCAAATTGAGTATTGCATCAGCATATAAACGACTTGAGCACATTGCACAGCCAAAGGATCAGTATGTCTTTATCAGTAATTCTACTACCAACACTGATGATTAACTTATGCCATTTATTTTGGTTATAAGGGAAGCCGAAAACAGAAGTTCTGACATAAGATACAAGACATTTGTCACCAACAGCGTATTTTTCTGACACAATTGGTGTTTGTATGGAATCTTTTATTTTTGCCTGTGTGCAGGGTGTGGGTTGTTTCAGCGGTTTTCTGATGTCGATGTACGTCTGTCACTTGCTTGCAAAGGGCATTGTGCGCCCTTCCATGTCTGCATTTCAGGTTTTAAGGACTACCCTCTTCCAGCTTAGTGAGTTAAGATTTCTTGTCCATAGTTATTTAGGCTTTTATATGCTACGTAGTGTTATTGGAGGTTGGGGGATGGGAAGAAGAGAAGGGAGTGGCATACCAGACTGAGACCAAGTTTTTAACTTACAAAGTAAAACGTGTAAAGTTATAGTATTGTTTAGGTGATATCAATACATTTTAGAGTAACGTGACATTTTCTGTGCCAAAGTTAAATTTGTTCTCTATGTTTCAGGCAACTCACAGTGGCTGGAGAACCCCATCTCTCTGTGTTCCGAGACCGGCACAGGCAATCGGCCAGACATTGACCAGTTTCAGCAGCACTTTGATCTTGTGTTTGTAGATGTTACTGGCTACCTCAACCTGTGTCTTGACATGAGAAAGGCTGTATACAATAGAGTGAGTACACTAACAAAATGTTAAGAAGAAGAAAATGAAAAAGATGAATATTGTAAAAAGCAAAATAAGAAAAAGATGGTGATGATGATGATTGGTGATGGAGATGCACTTTTCTGAATGCATTACAAAATCTCTTGAGGGAATATTCTTGAAAGAAAAATAATGTGATTATCACATTTGGCAATGTGTATGAATTGTTTGCATTTTCGGTTTCTGTTTTTGTATTGTGATGTGCCTCTTGCTTTTAGCTGGTGACTGTGCTTTTGACAATGTTTGTTGTACTTTGCTCAATTTTTGCAACAGGTCGTTCATGAATCACAGATTGCATCCACCTCCCTGAACACAGAGGCTCCTGAAAACTTTGATCTTCTTCTCATGACGCCCTGCCCCTTTCAGCAAGTGTTTGACCTCACCTTCAGGTAATGCCTTTTGTCTCACTGTGTGGGAATAGACTAGTCTCAGCAGCAAAAGTGCAGACTTGCAGTGTGTATATTTTTTAATTAAAATAATAAAAATTGTTGCTTTTCCCATTCCCATTCTTTGACCCAGCTCCTTTGCATTTTTTTTTAAAAGAAAGAATTAAAACAAGGTAGGCAGTTTAATCCAATGTATTAAAATGTATACTGTGAACGGTAAGGAACACTTGTGAAGTAGAACAGCTGTTTTGTTGTTGTTGTTCCCATTGCTTAGGGATGAAGATTTTAAGTATGTTTTTTTCTTCCCTCCTCCCCCCACCCACCCTCTTGCACACACCCCACTCCTTACTCTTATTCACTTTCATACATGCTAAGATAGAATTATAATAAGTTTAGTATTTTCAATCAGATTGAAATTTATATGCTGCACTATGTACGGAATAGTTTAGGGTTGATTTTGTATGAAATTGTATCGTATATTTCCTTGATTTTGTATTATTGTATCTTATATTTCCTAGTGTGAAGCTGACACCCAAGTCCTTGAGACTCGCAGTGGAGAAACTAGGCTTGAAGGATAAAATACTGGATCACAATTGTAACTTGGTTTCCCTTGTGCTGCCACGACTCTTGGACTTGCTGGAAGAAGGATTTGGAGATCGTGCTTTGGTGATTCAGCCACGGCTTCCACCGGTATCATCTGTAAGTGAACATATTTTAGTCAGTTCCTTTGATGTGAAAATTAGTCACCATTTCCTTTGATGTGAAAATGAGTTACAGTTTTTGCAGATGTGACTTTCCATTTCGTTACTCCTTCTTTCTTTCTTTTAAAATCAAATCGTACAATAAATGAAATCCCTATTTCTTTGAAAAGAACAAAGTGACTCCATTTGATTTATTCACCAGATTAAGGCCTGTTGATCTTTCGTGGGTAAATTCCAACATTATAGGCAAATACATGTACATAACATTTAAGCGTTTTAATAAAGCGAAGGTAGTTTTATAATGATTAAAAGTCACAGTATCAAAATTTTAGGTCCGTTCTCTTTCTGCAGTGGCTGGTTACCGATAGGCCACCTATTAAAGAAGCTGACTGCCTTTTGACCT
The DNA here is from genome assembly GCA_036898135.1 of Oncomelania hupensis. NCBI lineage: Eukaryota > Metazoa > Mollusca > Gastropoda > Littorinimorpha > Pomatiopsidae > Oncomelania > Oncomelania hupensis. The sequence goes on along the minus strand of CM072511.1, from coordinate 47,771,761 downwards.
TTGGTCTTCTGCTGCATAAGAGTAACTCATTGAGAATATTGGATCGGGGTCCACCTGCCAACTCTGCTGAGGTTTGTCTTTTATTCCGACTTTTTGAAGTAGAGGGGTGGGGGGGGGGGGGGGGGTATGTATGTTACCCAGTTCAGACATGCCTACAATTACTGTACAAAGTATTTATTATAGAAAATCAATATAATAAATAGAACGTGCCGAATATACGGATTCTATTTGCTTATTCCAGTCAGGAAATTTCCCTCCAAAAATACAAATGAAAGTCACTGATTTGGTGTATCAGTCAGAGCACAGACAGAACATTTCCCTCCCGGTTTGCTGAGGAGTGGTCCCCATCTCTGTGGAAGTTAATCCAGGTTAGCGCACATACGCGTTCTCATTCAGAATGAATGATGCGCATGTGCAATGCGGCTTATCCGAACTTCCAGAGTAGGCCTACTAGTGGCAAAGAGGGCGGATACCAAATGGCATGTGTCTGTGGAAGAAGAGGACAGCGACAGAGAACGAACACTCCAAAATTGATGCAGAAAAACAAGCAAAGGATTCAAAAGTTTAAACAGGTCTGTACAGAAAAGTGGCCTCGTCTTGTGGTGGGCAACAAAGGGGAAACCTTTTGTTTTGCACCACATGTGAAACTCTACTCATTGCCAAATCCAGGCCAGGAGATGTCTTTCGAGGGAGCTGGAAAGAAGAGGATTACAGAGATCTGAAAAGTGCCTACTATAGGTCTCATAAGAAAAAACAGTAACCAAAGAAAAAATTCAGCATGTACATAGTGTAAGTACAAGGTACTTTTCTTACGTATTAGTGTCTGGAAAATCGTAGCCTATTTCGGGAATAAAAAAAATGTTTCTGAAACTCACTTTCTGGGGTAGGCATGTCTGCCAGTAATTGTCCAATTCCAGCAAAGAGATTTAGACATTTCTCTATACATAAAGAATTTATATTTTAGAATTAGAGTGTTAACGATTTACTGACTAGCAGGGTTTGGAATTTGTATTAAGTAAAACTACTTTCAGGCACGTAGTGCATTTAATGCATTTGCATGCTAATTTTGTTGCATAGGCCGCTAAATTTCGAGAATTTTGGGGCACTAAGTCAGAGCTTCGCCGCTTCAAGGATGGAGGTATCAGCGAGGCAGTTGTTTGGTCTTTTACCTCTGGCCTCAGTCAGAAACGACAGGTGTCCAGCAAGATCATAGCACATGTTTTAAATAGGTAAGGTTTATGGTTTTGAGTTCTCATTACTTTTATGTTAGTGTTGTCTTTTTATCAGTAGATTTTTTGTGTGTTTCACTCTCAGAAAGCTGGCTTTGAAAAAAGTGGACCCAGTCATATAGCTTGCCCTGAGAATTGTGTGCTGGTTTACTTTTCATATACTTTGACTTCCAAGATCTCAAATTACTCCAGAATACCCTGTGCACAATGTTTTTACACTCATCGATATCTTTTGTTTCTCATTTTGTTTCAGTCATGCAGGTATTGAACAGGATCAGATTGACATGGCCAGCCAGCAGATAGAGAATGTATTGCATGTACCTCGCCGTTTGCTGAAGGAGACGGCACATGAGGAAGCAGTGAAAGGCAAGAAGAAGATGGGCAATGTTGTGACAAAGTATGGATCTGGCGAAGAGCGTATCTACCAGATCCGGCAAGTTTTGGATGAGCTCGGCAGGATGCTTAGAGGCATGGATCTCTCGCTGAGAATCAATTCTGTCACTGGCATCGACCCAGTCTTCAGGTTTGCTGAGGTAAGTTTTATAATTATATGAATGGAGGTATGAACTATAGTGGGTAGCATGAGATTTAACTGAGAAAGTGGTTTTTTAAGCTAAGTTCACTTTTAAATATTTGTTATGAAAGTGTTTCCTCCCCTCCCTTTCTATTTCCCTCTCCCCTCTCCTCTCTCATGCCCCTTCTGTCCAAAGTTGAAAATGTTAGATTGGAACAATTATTGATGACGCAGAAAGAACTTGCCAAAATTTGTTTATTGTTTTGAGGATGGATGTACATTTGAGGAGTATTAGATTTGTATTAGTTGCAGCATTTTCCAGTATTATATATGACTACCTTTAGAGGCTGTTTTCAGATGAAATGCTTTGTGAACTAATTTAATTTGATTTCTATTTCCAGGTGTTCCCAGCACATCCTGTAGTACCAAAGCTGACATCAGAAAATCTGCTGAGAAGCGATGATGCGCCGTTACCGCTGTATACTACAGCAATGACAGGTTGGCTTGAATAAGATTTTTGTTATTTTTGTTTCTTGGAAGCTATTGTTATTGTTATTATATGCGAAATGTGATGTCTGAAGATTGCAATTTCAACAAAGTTTTCATCAAGGCAATCTTGGATATTTGAAATGTATGACTTTGTTTTTGTTTAGTGATCTGTTCACTGGAGGGTAGTGGCAAGTGGCCAGAAGACATAGCCAGGATTCGTGACCTGAAGGCTTTGTTTCTCATCGATATAGCAGACAAACTGAGCAACATTGGCCTCCCAGTCCATGTCCAAGAAACCTATGTGGATGTCATGAAGGTGAGGGAAGGATGAATCAATGAGAATGCATGTGGGGAACTTGCATATACAGTGAATTTCTGAAACCGTATCCAGATACTACTCCTTTTTCAAGGCCTGTTATGGTTAGGATTGTTCTTTGACTTTGTTGGAAAAGATTTGGAATACCAGGTCATGGATTGAATGTTTTTCAAGTTAGTTCCAAGTTGCTAAAATATATTATTCGTTACATTATGTAGAATAACAGAGATAAATGGAAGAAGAGATATTGATATAGACATGGTCATTACTAATAAGAACAATATGGATGAGTAGACTAGACAGACCGTCAAATCCCCCCCCCCCCCCCCCTTTTTTTTTTTTTAGTGCTCTCTTTTTAAATTAGAACTCACAAGTTGTCCTAATGACTTGCATTTGAGTTAGGTTTAATTTTTGCGGTAATAATATCCACTATACTTGCATGCACATATTATTGTTTCTTTCACTTTCTTTCTATGTTTTTTTTTTTTTTTGGTATTTTTTGTGCTCAAAATACATACCACTTGAGTTCTTTTCTTGTGTGTGCAGGATGGTTTTGTGTTTCGGCTGAAGCTTGGGGTCAACAGAGAGATCGGCGTTCTGCGAATGGTGCATGGCGCAGGCGGAATCTTGAAAATGGAAGACACCCCAGAGGCTTTGGCCGTGGAGGCTGAAATCACAACGATGCCTTCTCTAACCATTGCATTGCAAGGGTCAGTACTAGAACAGAAAACTATTAGTTTCAGTTTTAATTCTTGATTAGGGCCGAGTGATGAGGATGATGGTGATGAAAATGATTCAAACTTTCACATCATCAGGAGACCATACAGAAAAAAAGGTATTTCGAAGAAAAAGATGGGGTACATAATTTCAATTTGGGATGAATGTATACATTTCTTGTCCTGATATTTTAGGGTTCAGCAAGAGCATCCATCCTTTTGCGCGTCAGTGCGTCTGGTGAAGAGATGGATGGCTGCCCAGATGTTGCTGGGTCATGTTCCAGAGGTGGTTGTGGAGAAGTCTGTGGTGCACATTTATGAGAACCCACTGCCCTTCACAGCTCCAGTGTAAGTTATCTCTCTGTTGAATACCGTAAAAAAAAATTTTAATTAATCAATCTGATATCAGCCACTTACTCGCTCAAATTTTACCTGCTCAAAGCTGTTATCTCTGCGCAAGGGGGTTCTGATATATTCAAGTCTGCTTTTTTTTTTTATTGACTCATATTGCTATGCAGTCTATTTACTCACCCAAAAACAAAAAAAACAAAATTTTAGATATTTGCAAATTTGAGATGAGTCCTAAACAGTCCAAAATTATATCGGAAAAAAAGTCTGTCTGTCCTTGCAAAAACTTTAAAGTGGCTAAGTACTCAGAACCTATTTCAACTATCACAACCAAACTTGGTAAGATGGTGTATAAGACCTCATAAATGATCAGTGAATGAATGACTTCCCTTCAAGGTCACACGGTCATCAAATGTTAGTCAAAAAATAAAAATTGTTTACAAAATTTCACGTTTTCTAGGTTATCAATAGTCAACTTATGATTCTTTGATGCATGATAGATATCAATGAGACACATATAATTTGCAAATTTGGTCAACCTCATTCCAAGGTCAAGGTCACTGGAGCTGTCCAAAGTTGGTTTGTATAGGTACTGTGAAGTGACTTTGACCCTAAACTATGAGAGATATAAAGTCCAAACTTGTTGTATTTATAGATGATAGATTGATCTTTCATATATGTTCCGTTTTTGCATTGATCTTGAAAGATCAAGATCATTTTAGGCCTTGGAAAAACATACAAAAAATAGGTAATCGTCCAGTGGAATGGCTGTTCATTTAACCCATAGTAGCAAAAACATTGGGTTTTTTATCAGACATGCATGAGAGATCACGTGAGAGTCAAGGTCATCCCAAGGTCAAAGTCACTGAAGGTCAAGGTCATTCAAATGTCACTGTTATTTTTTGACAGAATACAACTTGTGCTGTACTTTATTTGATAGTACACAAGTGTATTTGGAGCTGGAAGTCAATGTCATCTCAAGGTCAAGAGCATAGAAAGATCAAAGTTGGTGTTACTTTGCATTTTAGTGCCACCATTTCATTTTTTTTTTCTGGGCACTCATTTTCATGTTAAATATTGCAATTTCTTTAAGAAGCATACGAGTCATATGGGCTTTTCCCTTCTAGTTCAAATTTCACTTAAATTTGAAAATTGAATGTCTGTGTTTGTTTTTTTACCTTGTTAAGACATATTGGGTTTTTTAATTAATATGTTAGATATAATTATTCAGACTGATCATACAACTGCTTGAATATGTATTTAGTCTGCACTGCATATTGATGGAGACTTCATATGTTTGTTCTTAGTTACTTGCTGGAACCATTGTAGACTGTGTGGAAAGACGTATATAACTTACACATTTCTGTAATAAAGTTGATGTAGATTATTTTTTTCTGCATATTTCCTCTTGTAAATTTCAACTGAGGTATGTGGAGGATCCCAAGTTCAACAGCAAATAATTCTTATACCGATGTAGTGTCATTTTTGAAGTTCTTTGTCTGTTTGATTTTAAATGTGATTGTTTTCAGGTCACCTGTAATTGGCTTCCTCAGAACCCTCAAATTCATGGCATCATCCCAGTTTACTGGCATGTGTGAGTATTTTGTAAGCTCCGTTGTGTCCGTCTGCTATGCTGCAAAAAAGTAAATTAGGATGGTTAAGGGTTGTTAATAGACAGCACCCTCATTAGAGCAGGTCATTTCTGTTAAAATTCTTCTGTGTAAAGTTTTGAAGTGTTTATGTTGGATGTTTGTTGTTGTTTCTGTTGACAGATTGATGAGTTTGCTTATTTGTATATTAATGGGAACATTTTAATTTGAAAGCTGTTGGTATTTGCTGTTGTTGAAAATGGTTTTGAGACTGAAGCTCATGTGAATCATTGGTCTAACAATGAAAGGGGTTTTGAAATAAAGCAAGGTTCTAGTGTTTTTACCCCTATTTGGCTGTTTCAATGTTTTCATGCTTCTCTTATGCAATGTTTGTGGTTTTCAGTGGAGAAGTTCTGTGAGAAACTTGCAACACCACCGCTCTTGGTCATTTTAAACTGGCTGCAGAATGTTGCTGACAAATCTCTCAAAGTGCTGGAGAACAACCTCAGAGACTGGAAAGTGAGAGGCCTTTTTCCCCATAATAAATATAAATACAGAAGATTATACCATCGTGGGAAAAACATGATTTTATTATATATATATATATATATATATATATATATATATATATACACACATAAAATAAAACACTTTGAAACAACAAAATGTTATCCACTCAATTAGTTTATTGTTGAATTGCCAAATGTTCGGTTTTTAAAAACCTTCTTCCAAAAAACCTACACAAACACACACATATATTCTTCATTTGCCAAATTTTCGGTTTTTAAAAACCTTCGTCAGGGCTTTCCAATGTCAGTGTGATTAATGTACAAAGAGTTTTTCGTAATAAAATAAGAATTCATGACTACAATCCACAAAATACCACACATATAAAAATGGACATGAACTCAACTCTATTATTAACCTTCACCCCATCCCCCTCCCTCTCCCCTTATCCACACACACATGGAGAAAAAGAGAGAGATAACTCCATCTTCAGAAAAAGAGGGGGTGGGGTTTTAAGCAAATTAACTCAAATATTCTAATCATAATAATAAATCCAACATTTCCAATATTAACTTGATTATTAATAATTCCTTAACTCTTTGCCTGCCAATCGATGATATATCGTCGATCTGAGCCGCCATGTTTTTGCCAATCTACGATATATTATCGATTTCAGTATTCCGTTTCGTTCCGTTTTTTTGCGCAGTCCAATCCAAGTTTTATTTTAACCAAAGAGAGATAACTCTTTCTACTTTCGTTCTCGATCGACACGCGCGTGGTTTCTTCAAATTGATTCATTTTTAGAGTGTTTTTTGTGTATTTTCCTGAGCATTGTGATGGGCACAATCGACAGTGTGTCAAACTCTGCTAATAATCAATATAATTTCAAACTGTAAAGTGTATTTTGATCCTAAATAAATTTTCTTTTTGGTGTGTGAAGCTGATTCAGTGATTGGAATTATTCCTCCAGATTTTTTTTTTATCACTGTGGTATGTAGAAATAGTTTTATTTTATTTTATCATTTCAAAAAGATCAACATGCTTTCAAAACACATATTTCAATAATAACATAATCAAATTAACATTTTTGTGTTTTTTTTTTCTTATTCTTCACTCTTTTACCTTTAATTTGATATGAAATATGTCTATTTTACAACTATTATTGAAAGAACAGTAGCTTAAATGCCTAAGGTACTGAACTTTCTTTCCGGTGCCAGAGAAATGTCTGACACAAACGTGGAAACATGCCTGGCAGGCAAAGAGTTAAAACTGTTCTCAATCACTTAGAATCCATAATCAAAATCAAGTCACCCAAAATCAGCACTTTGCACTTATATTCATAAACCGTGTCTAACAAACCCCATACCTACATTTCCCACTGCACCATAACCACATAACCAGCACTTATACACATATAGAATAAGATCTGTAAAACTACTACCAAAATTACTCTCAAAATATACAAACTCACAAACCGACAAACTCATCCCCCCATCCCCCCAACCCTTCTCCACCCCTACATACACAAGGCACTGCACATTCTATACATACTAACAATATCAATCTATCCTACATGTCTTATGATGAAAAACGCTTTGTACATTTATCACACTGACATTGGAAAGCCCTGAAGAAGGTTTTTAAAAACCGAAAATTTGGTAAAATGAAAAATATATGTGTGTGTTTGTGTGTGTAGGTTTTTTGTATACTGGATTCTTTTCTGTTAAGAATACCTGCAACAACTGTTTTAGAAGAAGTATGCTATCTGTAATCCAGCTCTTCTTATAGAAGCTGCAATCTTATCATTTATTTTTAAGTGTTCTTCTCCTTTTATTGTTCAGGTAATCTTCAAACCACCAGTGGATGTCTATGATGTTGTAATCCATCTGTCAGAGCATTGCCAGGCCCGCAGACACCAAACTGTTGAAATAAAGACCCTTCCAGAGTATCCTAGACCAAAACTAGGAAAACAGGCTACAGACAAACAGCTGCCTGTCACAGGGTTCAACCCTGCAGAGATGTTTTTAGAAAATCTTAAGGTATGTTTTCACTCTTTTTTGTGTGAATCCCATGCATAGCAATTTGAGTCAATGTACTCACCTTCCCCTCCACCCCACTCCACACCCTCCCCACCAAAAAGAAAAATCAAGGTTTTTGCAAATCTGTGTGGGATGAGTCCTAAATAGTCCAAAAATGACATTTTGGAACAAAACTAAGGTCAGTTCGTCTGTCTGTCCTCCGTCCATCTGTGCAAAATTATAAGGTGGCTTATTACTCGAAACCTATTTTATATATCGCAACAAAACGTGGTAGGACAGTGTATATTCATGAGACCTCGAAAATTATCAGTGAATGGATGACTTCACTTCAAGATCAAGGTCACAGGGTCAATAAATGTTGGTCAAAAATTGACAATTTTCACACTGTTCCACTTTTTTCTTAAGCTTTTAACATTGAACTTATGATTCTTTTATGCATGACAGATATCAAAGAGACATATGCTACGCACATTTTGTCAACCTTACTCCGACACAGTGCATCAACCAAAGCTTTTCAGATTTTGAGGTTAGGTCAGCCTGGCTAGCTATAAATAGCTTCTCCGATGCTTCCTTTCACTGGAAGGTGGGTGCAGGCAAGCTATAAATAGCCTGCAGCATGCGAAACGCAGAGTCACTAAACAGTGCTGCTCACATAGGAATTGAGCTGGTGTGCTGAGGTCAAGGCCACTGAAGCTGTACAAAGTCGGTTCATATTTGTACTTAGAATTGACCTTTACCCTAAACTATGAGAAATATTAAGTCCAAACTTGTTGTATTTAGAGATAACAGATTGATCTTTCATATGTGATTCGTTTTTGCGTTTATCTTGAAGCTCACGGTCATTTTCGGGCTCACAAAAACGTTAAAGATGCCTCATCATACAATAAAATGTTTGTACATTTAACCCATAGTATACAACATTGAGTTACTTGATCATACATGAGCATCAGAGGTCACATGAAGGTCAAGGTCATCCCAAGTTCACTGTTTTTTTGTGGGGACACAATACAACTTTTGCTGTAATTTATTTGATCATACATTGAGTGTATTTTATAGCTGGAGGTCAGGGTCATCTCAAGGTCAGGAGCATCAAAAGATCAAATCTGGAATTACTCTGTATTTTAATGCCACAGTTTTTTGTTTGTTTTTTTTCTTTCTATGCACTCTTTTTCATGTTAAATATTGCAAGTTCCATAAGGAGCATGTGAGTCATATGGGCTTTGCATTCTACAGTTTCTCCTTTGTATTGTGTAAAACCGTCTCCTTTGTATTGTGTAAAACCGATCGGCATTGTTACCTCAAAGGAAAAGGATATAGTATTTATTGCTCAATACTAAATGGCATGATTCAATGATTTATACAACATTTTAACCTGTAGAAATTGATGTTTGGAAATGAAATATAAGCAATATGTACAACATTTATTAAAAAAAGTTTAGCTCAGTAATTGATAATATAATAGTATTTTTATAACAGTAAATTTTCCTACTCTTCTACATAATGCCCTTTGCAGGTATTAGACCTGCATATTTCTGCCCAACTACATAATGCCCTTTACAGGTATTAGACTTGCATATTTCTATGAAGAGACTTTCATAGGTAACAAAATTTTGCTGTAGACTTTGCCATATTTTTGTGCAGTTAGAGAGGTAACTGGCAAAGGTTGCACAATTTTACTATTTCCTGTTTGCAAAATATTGTATAGATTCAGCTGAAATGAATTTTTTTCTGTGATGTCATGGACAATATGGAATCTTGAGTTTGTGCGTGGTTTCTATTGGCATGTATTGTTTGGTTGCAGACTGCCTATGGAGATTTTGCCCTGTTCTTCCATGATGTGTATGGTGGGGATGTCATCGCTGTTCTTCTAAAGCCGGATGTTACAAAACCCAAGAGTGTTGAAGTAAGTTTTGATGCAGGTTTTTTTCTTTTCACTTTTATTATGGAATTCCAAGGCTGTGGACAATAAACAAGTTATAGGTATATTACAGAACGGAAAGGAGAGGAACGTAGTATTGATTGAAAATTTTTTTTTTTTCACATAATTATGTACATCACTGTAGTCCAACTGCCACAGATATGATATGAAGGTTGTATTGTATGTACTGGTGAATAGGTTTTTATATGAATTCCCACTCTGACTCGGTACATGTATTTATTGAGGTTTTTTCCTTGCATTTTGCTGGTAGATTGCATACACTGATATGATGTAGATTAGACGGATTCATTTTGTGAGAATTCCTTCAGTATTTATTGTGCATTTGTGTTGTTTTTGTTTTTTTGCTGCAGGTGGACAATCTGTACAGCCAGAAACCAACAGTGGTAAACAGTGAACCAGCTTTGACCTTCGATGTGGACGCCATGACCTTGGCCTTTGAGACTCTGGGAGGAGATTTGGTCAGCAAGATCGACGTTCACAAGAAATGGCAGCAGTAGGCAAGCTTAATGGTGGACTACTTTAGTATGGATGGCTTTTATTAATGGGGACTGTTTTTGTATTTGTAACAAAAGTGTGTGCTCTGCGTATTGGTGTGTGTTTGTGGGAGAATTTGGGATGTGAAATATTTGTGCACATGTGTGTGTGTGTGCTTGGGACACATGTTCGGGTATGCATTATTCAAGAAAGTCAACATGGCTGTTCACATGCTTCTGTTATTTGAGACTGGGAGATTAGACGGATGTTGTTCTAAACATGTAAGGGCTTACACTGAAAAATAGCATGCTGTCTGTAGTTATCCTTATTCGAGACTTTGATATATTGAATCTGTTTGCTTAACTTCCTGTTAGTGCATGTTTAAGCTTATTGTTTTTATTTTTCTAAGAACGCATTTTTGAATAGACATAAATAAATAACAGGATTTTGAGATATTTTACTGTGGATTAGTTAAATAGTTAAAAGTTCTGTATGTTATAGTGAAGAGCAAAAATTGTTGTAATAGCGTGGCTATTGATTGATAGCACATTTGTTTTTATTATAACTAAGTTATCTTAAAAAACAGTGATTGTGAATTGTTTTTTTTAAAAATCTCTCTCTCTCTCTCTCTCTCTCTCTCTCTCTCTCTCTCTCTCTCTCTCTCTCTCTCTCTCTCTCTCTCTCTCTCTCTCATTCTCACCTTATGTTTCTTCCAGAAAATGCTAAGCAATCGTAAGCTCCCTTCTTTTGATTTTGGCCCTCCTCACAGTGTTTGTTTCTGCACATCTAAACTTGGTTGCTCACATACAGCTCTATCAAAACAGTGATGACACACAGTGTTGTTAGTAACTCTCTCTTTCTCTCTACCTCCCTCTCCCCATACCTCCCTCTCCCCATATGTTCTCCCTTTCCTGGCTCCAAGCAAGAGGGTATGACGAAAGCTCCCGACAGTTTACCTGCACACCAGCTCAATGCCTATGTGAGCAGCACTCTTAGGTTCTCCCACATTTTGCTGGCTGCAAGCTATTTATAGCTTGCCTACACCCTCCCTTTCAGTGAAAGGAAAGGAAAGAAGAGCACCGGCGAAGCTATTTATAGCTAGCCTGGCTGAACTAACTTCAAAACCTAAAAGCTTTGGTTGAGTCAGTGTGCCTGGAATATAAGGATTTTAGATAGCATTATGCCACTTGTAGGGCCTTCCTCGTCAATTAGAAAACATCCTGATTGTGTTGAAAACACGTTATAAGTGTTTTGACTTTCTTCCATGGATCAAGCATCAACGGCGAACAAAAACAACAGCATAGTCAGTGCATTTAATCAAAAAGTCCATCTAGGTGGTTTAGAAATAAACAGTGAGCTGGAGCCAACAGAAAAAAAAGATGCACAAACAATTGACAAAGCACCTTCAAACTCCCATTGGTTTTCATAGTTTGGTTGAGGCTGTCCGCTCTACTAAAGGTTGTGCCAAGTGACCAAAACACTGACATGAAGCAAGCCATGTTTATCCCGACATTTGTGCACGTGAGAAGAGTGAATGTCCCAGCAATAAGCTTTCTGGGCCACGATTGCTCAGCAGAAAACTAGTGCTTCACCTGTTAACTAATGTAGGCCCATTACTATGACCGATACTGCACTTTATACTTGATACTGCTCCCTCTCCCCTCTCCTGTACCTAGGGCGGAGGGCAAACGTATATTTTTTTGCCCCACCCCCACTCCAACTTTTTGGACGATGACAAAAATTGAGAGAGAGGGGGAAAGAGATAGATTATGTTTTGGTAGTTTCGGTAAGCACTCAAAAACCGTACCGTGTGTTGTCCAAGGTCAATCCCTCAAAACAGTGCATAACTTCATATTTTTAGGAACCATTGTATCAGACAATGGGACCATCAGTGACAGTCTACATTCCAAGGCTGAGACGAGGTGCTACTGAAGACTTCTGGGCATTTCCTATACCCAGCACATCACCAACAACGAAATCCGACAGACCATCACACAAGCCATTGGACAACACAATGGCATGCTCACAGTGGTGAAGAAACAGAAACTCCGATGGTATGGCCACATCACCAGGGCATCAGGCCTTGCAAAGACCATCCTGCAAGGAGGCAGAAGAAGAGGGAGACGGAAAAAGAGGTGGGAGGACAACATTCGAGAATGAACTGGCCTGACACTGAGCGAAGCCATGAGGGTTGCTGAGGACAGAGAACGATGGAGTACGCTGGTTAAACGATCATCTGTTGTGTCCCAACGACCTTCGGGTTACGGGATAGGACCCACACTCCAACTTTTTGGACGATGACAAAAATCCATGCAAAAATTGAGAGAGAGAGGGAGAAAGAGAGAGATTATTTATTTGGTAGTTTCGGTATGCACGCAAAAACCGTACCTTGTGTTGTCTGAAGGTTTTAGAAAATAGCCACACACACGAAGAACAAATAATGACGTCACCAGAAAGGAATAGACGTTGTAGCCGAGACTGGTTTTCCCCCCTCAATGATGCGAGAGTTTACCGCAGTCTAATTTGAGTTGTAACAATGATTTTTCTTCAAATAAACATGCAGGGCAGGGCGAAGTACTACTGAACAGATTTTCAACTCCAGAATATTCTGCGAGAAATACATATAGCACCAACAACATATTGAGGCCTACGAAAGACGAGACTTCCCAGCCCGTGGTCAATCATGGAGCCAGGGAAAGTCACTCCGTTGACAACTCTAGAACTGACGTCAAGTAATGGCGCCATTGTCCTATTTCCCCTTTATAAGATCTCTGATATTTGTATGATGACTCTCTCTCTCTCTCTCTCTCTCTCTCTCTCTCTCTCTCTCTCTCTCTCTCTCTCTCTCTCTCTCTCTCTCTCTCTCTCTCTCTCTCTCTCTCTCACCTTATGTTTCTTCCAGAAAATGCTAAACAATCGTAAGCTCCCTTCTTTTGATTTTGGCCCCCCTCGCAGAAACTTGGTTGCTCACATGTAGCTCTATCAAAACAGTAATGACACACAGTGTTGTTATTAATGGCTGTTTTAAAGTCTAGACTGTACGTCATTCATGAGGTACTAAGTGAAGTACCTAGTTGATGACATGTACAAACTACGTCATACATACAACATGAAACGGACACAACTAGAAAAGTACAGCAACAGCATCAATCACAATATTGATTTATTTTATTTATTTATTTTATCAGTTCAAGAGCTCATCAAGGCGCTGGTCGATACAGGATATAGGCGCCCACCTGCAACGTTTGGGCGAACAGTCTGACGCCCAGACGACTGGGCACAATCCTGGGCGACCGGTTATGGGGAGAAGGGACCTAGTGCATGCTGGGTGTATTTGTGTAGCCGGCACTCTCCCGTCTAGGACATGAACGTCATGATCTTTAAAGTCCATGTGATGGACGTGGGCGTGCCCAGACTGAAACTCGGTTTATACTCTCATCCGAAAGAGTGGGGCGCAGTGTCTCAGGATAATTTTAATTTTATTTTGTATGTTTTATTTTATTTATTTATTTTATTTTATGTATTCATTATTTTTTTACTACTATTATTATAGTACTCCAGGCCTTCAACGGGGTTTGAACCACTGCTGCAAAGTTATCTTCCGAAATTTGAGTAAACTGCGCCTGGTAGCTCAGTGGACAGTGAGTTGGTTTCCTATGCCGAAGGTCACGGGTTCGAACCTCGCGTAGGACGAACTTACGGGACTTAGATACGAGACTATTCAGGACACGAGGGTTTTCTCCGTGTATTCCGGTCCCCTCCCTCCTTTCAATGATGGTATTGGATGCAGGCAATCTAAAAATGTAACCGTAAATAATGGTTTCTATTCCGACTTCTGTAGTAGTAATAGCGATCTCTTTAGATCATCGCGCTTTGAGTTCAATTGAAGGAAAAGCGCCTGGTAGCACTCTGTATTATTACTATCACAACCAACTGCGCTCTCCACCAATAAACACATAGTTTTCTTAGATATATAACAATAAAAGTGTCTTCATATATTGACCACAGTCTACTAATGTGGTCCACTGGTCCATTTATGTATGTATGTATGTTTATCAGTTTATAGTCCCCTCTCTTCCCGTAAGGATTTTCAGAGAGGAGACTCGAGGTGGTCCATATTACTGGAGTATGACTCTAAAAAATCTTCGATGTCTGCAGCCAACAGTTACTTAGTGCAGACGATCAAACATGCACTTTCATGACTCACGTAATTTAACAGTGTATATTACATGCCATTATTCGTTTTCGTTTGTGAGGATAATTAGTTATACAACTTTTACGTCTTCGTATTTTAAGTCGAAATAGTCGGGGAAAAAAAATCCATTTATTGTTTTGATACAGCCACTGTTGACGCCATATTCTCTGACGCCATATTCTCCTTGGACGATACAGGGGAAATGCTCTAAATGTTAAAAGGCTAACATCGCCCAACAGTGCTCTCCCTTTGTTGAAAAACTAGATGGTCCACATTTGTCGTTGGTCCATAGTTGTGGACTCTTCCCTTGATAGAATCCGTCAGTAAAATAGTACTCAAATAATAATTGTAAAACAAAATAGATGAAAGGTACGAACGAGCTCAAATGTGTTCTGGTTTACTTTAAGCACACCAGTATTTGAGAGAAAACAGGGGTAATAGAATTCTCTAATGCACTTCGTCATTAAAACACACACAGAGACAAACACACAAACGCGCGCGCGCACACACACACACACCCACAAATACACACACAAACATATGTATAAATATATATATATTTATATAAGACAGAACCGACCTATCCTATTCTATCGCGTAAATTGAAAGTCGTTGGGGCACCACAGATGACCGTTTAACCAGCGTACTTCGTCTTTCTGTCCTCAGCAACCCTCATGGCTTCGCTCAGTGTCAAGCCAGCCAATTCTCGGATTCCCCCACTTCTTTTTATGTCTCCCTCTTCTCCTGCCTCCTTGCACCGTGCCTTGCAGGATGCCTTTGCAAGGGCTCATGTGAAGTGGCCATGCCATCGGAGTTTCCGTTTCTTTACCACTGTGAGCATGTCATCGTGTAGTCCAATGGCTTGTGCGATGGTCTATCGGACTTTGTCGTTGGTGATGTGCTGGGAATAAGAAATACCCAGAAGTCTTCAGTAGCACCTCGTCTCCATGCTTTGAATTCTGTTCTGCGGCACTTATATAGTCTCTTCATACTCCAGAACAATTTAGAACACGGCAGAATGACGCACTATAACCAATCAAATGAAACTTCGTCATCACTGACTTACGTCATACAACATTCTTTCTGTCCAAGAATGTTCTCAAATATCGCGAAACTTCGATCGATAGTAAACAAGCAGATCTAGAGAATTCTCTAAAAATGTCGACTAACAAAAATTATCAACGTTATACAAAGCTTCTTCTAACAACAACGCAAACTCAAATCAAAGGTAAATACACTCTATTATTGAATACTTTGCAAAGCGAAACGATTAAATCTATCGTGCGCGTTTCAGACATACTATCCTGCGCGTTTCAACGTAACAGTGTTGTTCTGTATGTATTTCTCGCAGATTATTCTGACAGAACCGACAAAAAGCATTAAACAATAAATGCTTATTGAAGGAAAAATTAATGAAATTTAAGTTAATATTGCTTTAGAATACATAGATTATGATTTGTTCATGCCTAAAGAGTTAAAATTAATTTACAAATTTTTTGGGAGCATCTTGATCTTGATTAGAACTTCGCTGGAGCCAATCTTGACCATTTTTGCAAAGGCCTTACGACATGTAAGCATGAAAACATGGTTGGAAATAAGATATTTGGTTACTCCTGCGCGGTACAAACATTTGACTATTGTTTATGTCTTTTTTCTCTATAGGCTAATTAGTTCACGTGGAGGAACATTTGCCCTGTTTCGTTTGTCCGAAGTGACAAAACCGGTAATTGTTTTCACCAACATCTTGTATTCCGGAGGTGATGGCTACCTAATGGCCATACCTGGCTAGTTTGCATGCTCAATCACACAATGTCGCCAAGGCGAAAGAAGTTATAATATAACTAGAACAGTGTTAGCCTAGGATGATTGATGTACTAGCCTATCACAGACTAGGTCTACACACCTTCCTCTTTAAGTGTCAAGCCTGTCATAGACAAGCAAGAGGGGGGGGGGGGGGGGGATGATGAGAGAAGAGAGATAGAGATAGTAAAATAACAATACAATTGATTTTTTTTAAAGTTAAAAATAGTAAGTTTGAGGTTGGGTTAGCTTGTTTTGATATGAAGAGATTTAGGTATTTTTCTGACATTTAATGTGATGACTTTGGAAGATTATTCAAAGTTAAGATTGTTTGAAATTACAGTTTATTAGTTTTACTAAACGCGAAGGGTCTCGTTCTTTGGGTAAATGCATTGTTTCTTGTTTCCTTCTTACAAAAAATAGGGTAAATAAATCCCGTACGTCTGAACGTCTTTCCTATAACACGCACACTCAAAAATAGGACAAATCTCCAAAACTAAACATGGGCTTGATAATTAAATTTAAACACGAATTCATGTGCTAAAACTACTAGCGTTCATTGCTGCTGAGTTGGTCAGTTTCGTATAACACCTAAAACAGTTATTCTCCACTAATGAGACAAGTGTGACGAACGAGCAAGCTTGCGGAATTTCTCAGATCAATTAACGGTAGGCTTACTGGGAAATTTAAGAACTGTGAAACCAGCAGAAATGATCGTAGTCCTAGTTTTCAAGTAGTTAAAGGGGGTATAATTTAAGCGTTTATTGATCACTTTATAAAGTCTACCTTTGCTAGAATTCTCCTTGACCCTGTGCACATTATTATAAACCTTTAGTTAACTGTTAACTGATGCTCACGATGATATTGGATCCTTTTGTGTAGTACGGTTGTTTCCTTGCGATTATACCAACCAGATTAAGTATTCTACATTTCTTTCGCCAACACCTCCTTCAGCTGGGCTAAGCATATTACGTGGATTGCACGCTACGTTCTCCTTTGCATAATGTCATCATTTCGCGTTTCATTTGCATAGGAATCGTAGCGCACCAAGTGGCGAGCTTAGTACAAAAGAAGAGCGTTAATCTCCGGTTGTCTTCGGGCTTGAAGCGAGACGTACACCTACATCAGTTACATTATCATGGGAACTGACTCATAATGATAGTGATTGTGGGCAGATATGAAGGTACAGTTGGTGGAAGAGGCCGTGAAGTAGAGTTTTTGTTTGATTCTTTTTGTTGTTCGACCATCAAAATGTGATTTTGTATTTCTCTTGGCTTTTGTGTTGCTGTAATGTAAACCAAAGAAATGTTAATGTGCATTCTAGTTTCTTTGATATATAGACTACACTAAAGGTTTATATATTATAATAGTTTGACAATCCTTTTGGGGGGGGGGGGGGTAAATTATGTTTAGTTTTTGCATTTATTTTAAATGTACGGACAAAAACATATTTATCTTAATCCAGAAGTGCATTGTGACAACATATAGTTTCACGATAAAAAGATTAGGCTAACACCGAACTGAATACATTTAACATTACTTATTAAAAATATATTTGACGCTTTTCTCCAAGTAATGGTTCAGTAATTTAAGTATGATTCAGAAGCCTCGATCGTTTCGCTCGTCCCACAATTTTGTATCTTCCAAGTCGATGACGTTGGTGTCGCACGGTTTAATGCCTGGTATCAATGCCTATGGCACCAATAAAAACCGTTTCCTTAAGCACTCTTGAAGTCACATTTTGATTCGCCAATATTACTATTAGTGTACATCTCCCTCATGCTTTGTGGCACATCCAGTAGTATCATTTAGGCGTATTTTGCTGTACCACTAACTACAGCACCAGCATTACGCAACACAAGGCACTCTAGATGCCCGGCATCAAAAGTGTTAATATGTCCGTTAGCTTATGTTTCATATTAAAATACGCATTCATAATCATTCATACTCATTTTTGAAGAGCGCAGTAAACTTACCTTGTACTGCATGTATTTAACCATGTTGTTTGTCTTCTTTACGTGTGAAGTAATGGAAGTTAAATGTGGGTTGTGTATTTTGTATAAGAGGCGTAATATGCTGACATTTACTTTTTTTATTTGCATTTTATCACCTTTCTCTGACATGGTATCAGAGTTTTCTCTTTTCTTAATAGTTATATTTTGTATGTAAGATAATGGCATGTGGAGCGAATTAATTTAATTCACGTTACACAAATGATTTGAAATTTGATATGGTTAGACTAGGAATGGTGCCTCCACTTCTTCATCTTAAAACAAAACAGAGAATGGAAGAAGAAGAAGAAGAAGAAGAAGAAGAAGAAGAAGAAGAAGAAGAAGAAGAAGAAGAAGAAGAAGAAGAAGAAGAAGGGGGAGAAAGAGGAGGAGCTAGAGGAGGATAGGAGGAAGAGGAGAAGGGATTGAAAAATAAATCATCACTCTTTCTAGTAACCTCACTGTTTCCACTGTTTTCGCTAGTCGTGTCTTGTCGGTTGAAGTGATCAAGGTCGGACAGAGTGTGAAAGCTTGTTGGAAGTGCGAGCTTCGATCCTGACTTCAGTAAAACGTGTTTTTTTTTTTTTTTTGCATGCTAAATCTCAGTGGTCAGCGCCTTGTGCTGAAAACAAAAAGTGCTGTAATTTATTTATTTATTCGTTCGGACAGAGTGTGAAAGCTTGTTGGAAGTGCGAGCTTCGGTCCTGACTTCAGTAAAACACGTTTTTTTTTTGCATGCTAAATCTCAGTGGTCAGCGCTTTGTGCTGAAAACAAAAAGTGCTGTAATTTATTTATTTATTCGTTCTTATATAGCGCTCATTCCAGCTTAAGAGCTGCTCAAGGTGCTGGCTCATAAAAATATAAAATCTTAACTCAAGGTGCCCGATGCCCCAACTTGCTGCCATAGGCGCATTGTCTGACGCCAAAACCACTGAGCACAATCCAGGGCGACCAGGAATAGGGCCGAGGAAAAATGACCTAGAGCTTGCTGGGTGTATTTGGGTAGGTGACACTCATCTGCCTAGGATATGAGCGTCTGTACGGCGGAATGCGCGCGTGCACATATTAGACCTCGGTTTATACTCTTATGCGATAGTATGTGCATCAGGGTAATGTTATTATTATTTTGAGAAACAAAAATTATAAGATCATAATCTTTGTTTGTGCAAAGAACCGAAATGCGAGGAATTATAGAGCTGTAGGTATAACGAAAAATAACATTTTGCTGCATTGTATATATGTGCTTCATTATAATGCAAAAATTAATACGCGTAGACTAGAAGAGCTCAATAATAATGGTAAACTATTGCAGGTAGAAATAAGCATTTAATAAATCAAACCATGTCAGGTTTGCACCATACTTTTAATCCTTTCCTAAATTTATTATCTCGCATATAAAGTCCGTTTTCTTTAAACAAAAAATTTAAAATTAATAAAACGAGATAATTAAGTGTTGTAATATAACAACACAAAATGTTTCTTACACGCTTCTTCTTCTTCTTCTTCTTCTTCATCTTCTTCTTCTTCTTCTTCTTCTTCTTCTTCTTCTTCTTCCGCCTTCTTCTTCCTCCGCCTTCTTCTTCCTCCGCCTTCTTCTTCTTCTTCTAGACTTGTTATTGTATCCATTTTTAAAAAAATTGAATCTTTAAACTTGCCCGGAAGTGCAAGGGTGAAAAGGTGTAGGTGTGAGATCTAGATGGGACTTTTACAGGGTTTATTTTCTAGACTTCCAGTGTGACTCCTTTGGTGTAGGTCTACTGGATGATACACATCTCTTTCTTTGTCGTCCACTTGTTCTCCGGTACTCCTTTGTTTTGTTTTATTCTTTAGGAGAACGTGGGACAACAGACGTACAGAAGGTGCTCTCGATATTAATTTAAATTATATTACTAGCATCCTTGTATTAGTTTTCTCAACTTTTCAGACCATTCACTTCTTCAGAACGTCCAAATACTTTAAAAATGTTATTGGCTATCCGACCAGTGTTTGAAAGGCACGCGTAATGTAGCGGATTTTATGTCATGCTTTCGTTTCTTCGTTCACTTTACGTACAATCCTTGTAATGTGCATGCTTTTGGGTCGGCCGCAACAAATCCATTGTAGGCCTATGTCTGCTGGTCAATTCGTTCTATGGACTCCGCCAACTTCATTATTATTTATTACGGTTGACCAACAATACTTTTTACGTCCACAGTCCATTCGTTCTCAGTGCTCTTTACAATTTGCCAGCTAACTTCATGTAATTTTGACCAGCTAACAATAATTCAAAGCCAGTGTGTCTCAATGGTATGCTATGCATGATCAGTCATTTCCATCAGTTGACGGGAAGGTGAGGTTTACAAATGCTGCCTCTTGGCCAGACAAGATGAATTGTTTCCAACTTGCGGCGTTGTCGCCTCTAAAATACATGTACACGTGTTTTTGTTCATCATTTAGCGTGTTCATCTGGCGGGTGAAGCTTATTTCTCTCATCGTTTCTGTATTTAAACAGGTGTGGTAAACTGCCAAACCGATTTATATGGCCTAAATTGAGTCTGTAAGAAATTGAGGACAATGCCGACAGTGGACTCTATTGTGAAATTCTGCAATGTGAAAAAAGAAATTGTGCAATGTTAAATATCAAAGACTAGTTAATTTGTTTTAAAACATTTTTTTTTAATTTTTATTGACGAACTGTGGCTTAATAAAAGTGGTCATGATAAATAAGTGTTTCCTAACGCTTCTTAACCCATTACGAAAAGGTTACGATAAAGCATGTATACATATTACCAGATTATCGGTACTGACTGCATGGTGTTCATTGTCACGTCTGGGGACCTCTCTTCTTCTTTGTGTCTTCATTTCAGTTTGAGCCAGTGCATTTTTTCCCCACAGCAACTATAGTTGTTTTTGACCTTTCATTTACTTAAGATATTCTCTAACCTACTCACTTTAATGATATTCCGTGGCCTGAAGGCTGTTTTAGGTCTTGGAAAAATGCGGTCTTGCAAGATTCTTCTTCTTTACGGTGTCTGCATAGCCAAAGGCGTAGGTCCGTCATGCATCCACGAAAAATGACAAGTACGAGGAGGTTGAGAGTACGATGTCCACATTATCCACTTGTTTTCTTAATTAGTAGAATATTGTACCGCAAGAATGGATTTTTTAAAAAAGAAATGGATAAAAGGGATAAAGGACTGAGAGCGGATTAAAAATGTATTTATTATAATTATACTGATGTAAAATGTAAAGGTTTATATGCCTGCTTACCAGATATTAACTTTGTTTAGTAAATTTAATTATAATATTATTTGGTGAGCTCAATTTTAGCCATTTAAAAAAAATAAAATAAAATAAATACATTTTACCAGCCTGCCGCCTATCTACTTCTTCAATTATTAACAGGTCTATTTCCTTATCTCACTGCCAAGCTACCTACTTGCATCATCGATCTCTCTTCTCTGCCTGACTTCCTACCTTCGTTGTACCTACTAATTCACCCACCTAACTCAAACGTGGCAAACTAAATCATCAACGTACCTGCCTAGATGCCAACCCATGTATGTAGCTCTATCAAAATGTCATGTTTTTTGTCTGCCAGTATGCCTAATTGCAATTGCATCCAAATGCCTGAGAGAAATTCTGTCAGGGCGCTTTGTATTTTTCCAGGCAACATAATATGAACGAAACAAGTTCTGAAATATTCTTACAGGTTAAACCTTCGTAGAGGTGTGTTTATTGGTTAAAATGTGTTATTTCCCATCGTCGCGTAGTCTGCACAGCGTACACAAATAAGATACCAGCCTACATTGAGCATTTTGCGTTCTTTAACGTCAACTATAAGAAAAGTAACATAATAAACTCCTTGGACGTATCAGCAGATGTACACAATGAAGAACCTTTGCGGACAATCCCCAAAGCTGGGATGATCATCTGATTGGTAGTCCCTTGGGTGGAGGTGATTGACATTCGCGGGCAATCCTGAGATTGTATCAAAGGACGTTCAAATCGCTATGCTGTGCGTCATCCTTTAAAATCACTGTGTGCGTCATTGTTTAACATTCATTGACATCGGGCAGAACCCGTGTCGCATTTGGCGAGAGATTTAAAAAATAATTAAACAGTTCACTTTTCTTACATTGAAATTAAAAGTATGGTCCGATTTAAACTGGATTTTGTCTTTTGTCTCCAACCTTCCCCACTCCTCCCCACGCCCACTCTCTCACCTCCCCCATTCCGCTCCTCGCCCCTCTCCATCAATTCACTAAAATGTGCACGTCATGGCTAATTCGCGTAGGGGAAATTGTTTTTAAATTAGGTTTTTCGAAGCAGAAATATTATTTTGAAATATATCTAGACTACACGCTGAGAGAGAGAGAGAGAGAGAGAGAGAGAGAGAGAGAGAGAGAGAGAGAGAGAGAGAGAGTATGGCAAGTATTACAAAGATACAGAAAAAATGGACCAAAGACATGTAATAGGACAAGGAATGTAGAAGAAAAAAGAAAGCCACCAACAATCGAACAACCTAGTTAATAAGAACAATTTCGGATCAAACCTTGTTAAAACGAAAGCCCAAATACTCTTTCAAGTCCAATTGCGTCTAGGTTTCTTAAATGCGGACATCGTTCCGAGAAAGAGGGGGAAGGGGCGGCGCCAAAAAGTAAAGGCCATAAAAAGTGATGCATACGTAATTATTTGTTATTGCAGCGATGACTAGTCCAATGAATGATCGGTCTCTGCGCTCGTGCCATCATACTGAGTATCAGATCCCGTCATAGTATTGCTAGTTTGTTATTTATGACGGCAGAGAGTGCAACTATACATACTCTGTGTGGGCATTTTGGTTTTGACAACAAGCATTGGGTACAGCAGTTACTACGTCATCATATGAATGGCCGATGTTTAGTGGCCAAACCTAGAAGGGAAAAAAGAGATCTTGCCTGGGCCATATAAGTTTATGTGTTGAAATGACACTGGTGTATGTTAACAATTTTAATTGAGTGACATTATAATAATCTGTGTAATTGTTACTTTAAAAATAAAATTAGCATTTTAAAAATTCGGCTAAATACGTGTTTTAGTGAATGTATTGTAAGATATTTCAGCTGAAGACGACAAAAAAATTCAAACGGTTATGATTGTGAATTTTTAACAAACTGTAACCTAAATATAAATCAAATTGGAAAGAAGACGTGTCATGTTCATTAGTGGAAGGCAGTGGGCAGAGGAAAACAACAACAAAAAAAACAACAACAAATAAATGCTTAAAACGTTTGTTTCCAGTTGAACGATTTTGTATGTGTGTGTACATAGTCTTTGTGCCTGCAGTCCACCACTTTACGAATAAGAGATTAGTAGATCTACTTACGGAAGCTGGGACAACAATGACCATGGCAATAATCAAGTGCAACGACGCTGGGCTACGATTCTCTGATCCTGGAATGAGTTTTTGTACCTAATGGAATCTATCCATCACGCAGTTATAGTTTCTGGTGTGTCAAGTTCGGCGTTTTGGGGAAGAACTACTAGACGCATTACAACTTTTGTTGTGTGGAAGAAGTGAACCTCTGATTCAAAATAGTTATTGCACGTGTCCTTCGGTAAGACTGAAACTTGAAGTGGAATTATTCAGCACTGAATAGCTTACTAAGCTTGCATACCGCAAGTCATATGAACACATTGATTGGGAAAGTCAATATTTCGGTAGAAATTCGGTGATCTCTGTACAGTACATCAAAATGACGACGAGTAACCTATTTTTATTTAGAATTTCTTCAATCTAAAGTGCGCGTATTTTGACCTGCAGATTCACCGTTGACGTGTTTACTTAACGATTGTTTTTCAAGTAGGCTACCAAACTCCGCATTTGTTCATTGGTGTCGACAAAATGACTCATAACATCTTCCATTGGGGTGCTGCTGTTTGAAAGGTGCTTAGTTTTGGACTGACTGTGAAAAAATGACCGAATGACATCTTACGTTTACTAGCCTGAATCATACTTTCTTCCCTTCTTTGATTGATTGGACTACATAGACAGATACCAACTATAAGCCTTTTTGCAGAATTTGGTCACAGCAAAAAGGACTGAATGATTACTGTCTCCGGTGTGCATGTTAGTTTAAATCGTGTGTTTTATTCAGCTTTTGGACTGGTTGAACTGATTGCTGCTGGAAAGCCATCAACACCATGGCCTTTATGCAGTGTCTGGCCATTCAAACGGCCGATCCTAGGTCCGTGTGCTGGGCTGGAGGAAACTTGGAAGGAGAGGTAACCCTGATCCTAACTGAATCCACCCTGATCAGAGGTAAGCAACACAGACGTTTGATCATCTGCTCATAGTAAACATATTGTAGGGAGTTATTGATTTGTTGTTCTTGTTGTTGTGATGGTGATAGTGGGGTGATAAAGATGGTGGTGGTGTTGGCCGTCGTTGTCGTTGTCATCAACACCAAAATACCACCTCACCTCTTCCACTATAACGATCATCATCATCAGCATCAGAATCATCATCACCATCATCATCATCATCATCATCATCATCATCATCATCATCATCATCATCATCATCATCATCATCATCATTATCATCATCATCATCATTACCGCCATCACCACCATCATCATCGATCCATTGTATTCGAAACCTGTGTCATCGTTGTGCCAGGCGAGCTCTCTACCACTGAGCAACGACTGTGGGTCAGAAAGAGTGAGAGACTAAGACGTTTTATTGAATAAACACAAAACATGTTCATTGTAATGAGGTGTTGGGTTCAGCGCGAGCATGTGAACTCAGATTATAAAATGACAACATATACACGTGAATATAAAATTACCAAAATACAAAGAAGGAAACTTCACTGTACACTCCATATTCATAACCTTACAGAAGTAACGAAATTCGTTGCAAAACACAAGAAGAATGAAATAGACAGCAGAGACTACGAAATTCCAAACTAAGAACTATACAAGACGACAAATTAAATACAAATTACAGCACACAAAGCAAAAGGAGATTTACCAACATGCCAATCGACATGTCTCTCTTTCACCATCATCCATTCTCATGTATTGTATTCATCTAAGCTCTCTTTTCTTCATTCTGTCACCCACTCTCGTTTCATCAATACACAGGATTTTTAAAAAAAATTGTATTTGCCCCTCCATGTTTAAAATCTAATCTCTATGTCTTTCTGTCTCTGTCTGTCTGTCTGTCTGTCTCTCTCTGCTACAGATTTAATTAGCCTGTTTCAACTTACAAGTTTCAATAAGTTCAAAATACAAATTAGAAACATCATGAAAAAAGTCAAATTTCCCACCGAAGTTCCTGTTCAATCTAAAACAACTCGACTGAAACTCGGCTTTCTTTCTGAATACTTAAAACAAAGATCTGAACAGCTCGCACCCATTTTGACTGCATACCAAGTATGACGTGGGTGTCTACAAAGAGCTTATTACGGAAAGAGAGGGAACTTCCATTATGTCCTATACAAAAATGCGAGACGCTCTTACTGATTATTTCCCTTTGCTCGGGCTGGCTATATTTCACCATCTGCTATATGAATGATCTGTGCGTGGTAACTTATTGAGCCTATGCCATTGCAAAAGAACATTTTTATGGCAACGTTTGCAAAAACCAAACTTTTAACCATCATTATTATTAACATTCCGCTACTGCTGTCTTTTTTATTTTTTTTTAATGTTTACTTATTGACATTTATTAGGAGCTTTTATGCTGCTTATGTGTGCATGTCATAGGTTCGTTTTCTTCCCTGGAATTTATTATTTTTAAATCAACGACAGATATTTTACAATTAAAATATGCATGACAGACTGTTTCATTTATCCGAAACTGTAAATCCGTAATCGTGAGAGAGAGAGAGAGAGAGAGAGAGAGAGAGAGAGAGAGTGAGAGAGAGAGAGAGAGCCCTGTCATTCAATCAATTAATCACAATAAAGCACAATAACAAAATGTTTCACTAATACTGTGAATTTAATTTATATCAGGTGTCCCCCTACCCCCCTACCCCCCAACCCTCTCACCTTCCACACCACTGGCTTAATAACATCAGTCACTTCATGGAAAATAATTAATTAATCAGACAGAACAATCAGAACCTACTGGCTAGACTACAACATTCCACGCAATATAGATCTAATGCGCAGAAATTCACAGATCAGAACAAGGACTGAGTTTCTACATTACATTTTTTTCCCGTTTACTCTCAAACGAAAAGGGATTACAACAGATCAAGGACCATTTTTGTGCCTAGGTAAGGGGTTATTTTGCACAGTATTTGATCACGAGGAGAAAACAGAGTCTAATTTAACTTGTTAACATAAGCAGTTTGACGAAGCCAAACTGCCAATCTGACATCTACTTTTGAAATATAAGCACAAATATAGTCAAACAACCTAGCAATAACGTAAACAGTGAGCGACCTGTTGAACGTAAACTGTCAGCAAGCAAACTGTTTTGGATTTAGCACATAGGTATAACATGAATCATTCAAGCCGCTCTCCGATAGTTTTAACACTAACAACACTGCAGCGGTCTTAGTTTAGGCCTACATAAACACAAAAAAATGAAGTTTTTCAATTGCAATTTACCTTTCTTTGTCTCTTAGAAATTTGAAAAAGGACTTGCCAACACAACTTTTTTTGTATCTGACATTATGGCAATTGATAGCTGTGCAAAAGTCAGCGCCCTGTTTCACTCGGTCGCCTTTTGACTTTCTGCCACGAGCCATTTTCAGCATGTCGACAAGGGAGCATAACTCGTACATTTCGTCTCGCGGTTCTGTACCAAGTTCGCCCTCTTTCTATCATAAGCTCTTTGGTGTCTACACACCCATACTTTTTACATAGGCAATCTTGTCTTTTCTCCTTCCCGTACATCGTTAGTGTTTAAATTTATTTAATTTAAGGTCTATACACGTAGTAATTTTAGACCAACAACATTTAAAAAAAAATTAATTAAAAAGATTTAACTTTAACATTGTAACAATTTCGCTAGCTTGAACTACTTAAAATTTACAAAATTCTTGACATCAAACGTATTCTTTCTTACATGTGAAGGTACTACCAAATTATATCTCAAGCTAGCGGAATGGCAAACTCAATTTCCCCACATTCATCCCATATACACACGACAAACATTACCTTGATCGCAACCCACCACCAACCATGCACAATCTGCCAAAACACCTCTATAGCTTTCAGTATTCAAACAACAAACAAAAAACATCCCTTGTCATTTGTCAGTTTTTTTATTTGAATTTCCAACCCATATCAGCACACATTAACATTATAGTTGTTAATGTCGGTCTTCATCGATGTTGTCTGCACATAGCCAATTTGCTCTCTCTCTCTCTCTCTCTCTCTCTCTCTCTCTCTCTCTCTCTCTCTCTCTCTCTCTCTCTTTCTCTCTCTCTCTTTCTCTCTCTCTCTCTCTCTCTTTCTCTCTCTCTCTCTTTCTCTCGCTCACACATACACGCACATACAAATATTACAAATTATCAAAAGTATCACTTAATGCACAAATTATACTATTTCATAAGTTTCAGAGAAACTGTCCGAACTGACTGTATATCAAAACCGCTGATATTTTATAATAGTCAGTAACATCTATTTTTTATCGTTAGTGTCTACACGCCCATGATTTTGTATGTGCAGTTTTAAAAATATTCTTTCCTGCAACTCTTGGGTGATATCCGTTCATGGATTTTACACATAACAAAGACGAGTAATACAGAGAGGGATGCATAATTACAAATAAATTCTGATTTATTCAGAATCACATTTTGAAACAGGGTGCTATACGACTAGAAGCTCAACACTGGCACGTGAAAGTCCTGTGTACTAGAGGAATCTTGCTCTTAGCAGTTCATTGCTTACTGATTATTGCCAGCTGGACGACCACAACTTCTGTGGTCTTTAAAGAACTGCACTCATGCCAGATGTGCATGGCATGTTCCATGCACATCCAGTTGTTCCAGGACACGCAGGACAGGTGGTTTTCTATCTAGCTTCCAGTGGCAGAAACCACAGCACTCTTACCTTGAATGTCGCTTTTGCTGATTTGCAGTAGCACTTCTTTGCTGTGAATGTGAATTGAGCTCTGGATGGAGCTGATGCCCTTTTTTTTCTACCAGATGCGCTGTTGTTCTGGGCAGACTGTGTCTTGATGTGCCTGACAAAGACCTCAGTCAGTCCTCTCAGTGGCTTGGCAAGTGGCTTGAAGAGAAATCGCTTTTGCATTTGTTCCAGGCAAAGCTTTTCTGCAATGCTGATGATGAACTGCTGTCTCGAGTCCCGTTTACTAAAAATGTCTTTTGGAAACTTCTTCATCCACACAACCCAACCTGCGATGTAGCCGAGGTCAAGTGCATTATAAAACATGACCATTGGATACCTCTTTGTAAATCCCTTTTTTGTGTAGGCATCGGTCATCTTTTTAAGTGAGTCCACAGCACTTTTGGTTGCTTTGTAGAATCTGATGATATCAGGTTTCTGTTTGGAAGCTGCCACTGAGAAGACTGGTTGAAGTCTTCGTCAGGCACAACGAGACACAGTCTGAACAGAAAAACAGCGCAGCTCAATCCACATTCACAGCAAAGAAGTTTGGAACTGCAATTGAGCCGGCCTGTCTCAAAAGATAGATTTCTTCCACTCAACAATAAAAAGTGTTTCAGAGCAATCAATTTCCTTCCAAGCTGCCGGTTGATTGATGAGATTACCTGTTCTAAATGAATTTAAGTATAAAGTCAGATTTTACAGAAATTTGTGAACTCGGCCTTTATTAGCAATAATGGGGATAGAAGAGGACTTATGAGGACTTAAGAGAACTTATGTCGTCACATGTAATGAGTAACACACTCATAAAGGCCAAGTTCACAAAGGAATTTCTTGAAAACCTGATGACTTTATACTTAAATTCATTTAGAGCACGTAATCTCATCAATCAACGAACGGTGACAAGAAATTGATTGCTCTGAAACACTTTTTAATTTTGAGTGGCAAGAAATCCACCTTTTGAGACAGGCTCAATTGTGAAGAGCTTCCATGGGAAAACAATGCAGCAAATCATTCACTCGTCTTGGATGTATCGTATTGTACTTTTGTTTCCTGCATGGTAGGTTAACATGAAGGCTATTTTTTTTAGTTCGGCTTGATCGATGATGACAGTCCCTTCCTTAGTAGTTATTGAAGTCTTTTCAGTTCACACTTGACTATTCACAAGATCGTTGACCCGGTAACAATATGAAGTCTTGATTATGCATATTACAGTGGGCGTACTCTTTGTCAGCGGAATGCAACCTTGGGAAGGTTCATATTTATTCCTTTATGTCGCGTTGGCATTGAATTCCTGAATAAGCTTATTTGTAGCTACTTACAATTAAATTGATACATTTTTTTAGCCTGTTGCGCTGTATGGATATTATATTTTTTTCATCTCGTCTTCCGATAACTGACCAGAAAGGTGGAAAGGCAAAATAAAAGGCCATCGTCAGTTTTGAGCGGGCGGCAAACAGAATGTGAGAAACCATACCCATTGTCAATGACTTTCATTTAACGATAGCGAAACCATGCTGAGGTCCGAGAACAACTTCTTTTGATAACTTTCAAATTTTGTTGACAATTGTTTATTGTTTATGTATCGATGTATAGTAACAATTCTTTAATACTGTTTAAAGTTACCTTTTATAAACCTTTTATCGCGCTCTATTCCTGATGGCATTGAATCGTATGATCGAAGATAGAGTGGGTGGTACGTATGTGTGTGTTTTGAGGTCTTCGGAGTGAGGAGAATGAAGCGGGAGTGAATGGGTCTGAAGAATTTATTGTCACTATGCCAAAACAAAATCCTTGCACAAGTTTACTTTGGTTATTATTATTATTATTATTATTATTATTATTATTATTATTATTATTATTATTATTATTATTATTATTATTATTATTATTATTATTATTAGAGCGTTGTGGCCAAGTGGGCTAAGGCGGGACTAACTTGCCTTCTCCACAAGCCAGAAACCAATGGCGCCTGACAGGTGTGGGTTCGATCCAGCTTCTAAGCGTTATGTTTCTCCGAATATTATTTACTTTCGACTCGGGCAACGTCTCGGGGGTTTTCTCCCCAACAAAATTTCAAAAATCACAAAATAATGTTAGGTAGGTTGGGTTTGGGCGCGCCACAGACTGCGACTACGCCTTCCCCATGGGAGGGCGGCCCTAAGTTTCCCGATAGAAAGGGATAATAAACTGCAACAACAACAATTATTATTATTGTTATTGTTGTTGTTGTTGTCGTAGTCGTACTGTTTGTTTGATCGTCTGAATTAGTAATGAACTACGTGCCTAGTCGGAAGATAAGACCTAAAGTTTTAGAAGCAGAAAAACGAAAACAAGACTTAAAGATTCAGAGGTAGGAACAATAAATGGGACATGAAATGTTCTTCATGTTATTTTTTTAAATGCTATCTGGGCTCAGTGGGGGTGGGGGGGAAGCACCTCATAAAGATGCTTAACATTGTTAACATTGCTTAATATTTTTGTATTCTACTTTTTCGAGAATGGACTGGCTTGACACTGAGTGAAACCATCAGGGTTGCTGAGGACAGTGAAAGATGGAGTACGCTAATTAAACGATGATCTGTTGTGCCCCAACGACCTCAGAGTTACGGGATAGGATAGGATAGAATTCTACTTTTTAACACAACGTAATTATTACAGAACCAAGAAGCACTTAAACGCTGACTGCTTCACCATCCATATCCCTTTAATTATACTATACTTTTCTGTACTTTGTAAGCAAAGGTTTCAACGCAGGTTTAGGCTTAAATTTATTTTCTCAGTTTTGGCATCGCAGAGCAAGGTTTAGTGATGTTTTACGTATTTTATAAAGTAAAAGACAACTAATCTATCAACAAAACCGGAACCCAAAAGAATTTTTCGTAGGGTCTTCTCTCCACACCATGAGTAACTAACTCTTTGAGCTGGTAAAGCGATATATACTGGACATCCTTATAAGAACTGTTACCATTCAAAATAATTAGCAGCCCGTTCTGTCTTTCGCTGTGTGACACAGTCTTTTACTCATATTTTATAATTCTGTTAGACAAGAAGGATCTTGACACTAATCCTGAAAGCTGAAAAAGCTAGCTAGACCCATTAATTAGCACTTCTTCAATTACACGCCTGTTTTCAGCTGGTAGTGTAGGCGAATTATGATTTTCTGCGTCGGGAAAGTTCATGGGTTTCTGTTTTCGTAGAATTTTAAGGTTGTTATGGTGTAATTTAGTAGCGGTGGGCGAAGTTTTGAAGTGCGGGATACATACATTTTTTTGACGTGCGTGACCTGTTTGTCGGCAAATTACGGCACATCTTAATGGACGTTGTTAACTATATGCTCTCTCTCTCTCTCTCTCTCTCTCTCTCTCTCTCTCTCTCTCTCACACACACACACACACACACACACACACACACACAATCTGTCTGTCTCTCTTTATCTATTTCTATCTCACTCGTTAACACTCGCATATTTTCACACACACCCACACCCACACACACACACCTACACAAACGCGCGCGCTCTCACGCACATACTCTCTCTCTCTCTCTCTCTCTCTCTCTCTTTGTATTTAACCTATGTAATGGTGCTAACGAGCATGCATCGGCGTGTGAGAGCTTTGTTATTTGCCAGTTTGTGGAATTTACAATATCCTCCAAATTTGGCCATGTCCTCTTTATGGGTCAAAAACAATGGCCATTCCGTAGATGGCCTCCGACCAAGAACTTCCCTTTATTTTAGGAATATAAGCAACGCATTATAGGGAAAACATGATGAAGCAGTGGAATTTGAGACGCCACACTAATTAATGGATTAACAGGCGTTGTTTACAACGGGATCTTAAGACTCGTGTCATGCTTTTGTTTGGCTTCCTTGTCTATTAAAAAAGATATTTGAATGTAACAGGAAACGAAAACCACGTATGCACACACAGGTGCACACACAGATGTAAAAACGCACCTACAGGTGCCGCAAAAACACACTAGAATACACGCACACACATATACACAGAGGTACACAACTGCATACACAAGTGTACATACACACAAACAAACAAACACACACACACACACACACACACACACACACACACACACACACACACATACTTGGTTAGACGGCGTTGTTTATGACTTTCACGAAACGCCACATACATTGTGTTGATATTTGGTAATATGTTGTTCTCTTTTTAAGTACTTTTAAGTCTTCTAACGCTCACCCTAACCCTAACTCCAACTCTAACTCTCAGAGAACACTCTTTTGACGTCAACATAACGAGGTCCTTCAACAACAAAAAAACCAAAAAAAACAAACACCTAAGATGTTCATGAAATTGTTAAAAAAAAAAAGAGAAAAAAATCAACTCCGTCTAAACATAATTACAAACACACACACGCACACACCCACACACACACCTACACACACACACGCACACTATCACCACCACCAACAGCAACAACAAAGAGTCCGATAGCTGTCTATGTGCACACATTTCTTTGATTCCAAGATGTATTTGTCTCTTCTTCATTGCAATGGTCGTCGATATAATCAGTAATGGTTATCATCATCGCCATCATCATCTTACAAGATGCTAACACTTGTATTTTCTTCAATCGAACTCAAAGAGCGGCTATCGGAAGACATCGCTATTATAAAATCCGGGGAACAAAGAATCAAAATTGATTTTGAAATTTATATTGACAACATCCAATGCCATTACTGAATGGAGGGAGGAAACCAGAGTACCCGGAGAAACCCTCAATGACCTGAAAGGTCTCGTACGTAAGCAAAGAGGTTGAAACAAAAAGATTCCATCCCTGCGGGGTTCGAATCCGCAACTTTCGGCATAGGAAACCAGCGCCCTACCAGGTGAGGTAATACACATTGCTGCGATCGGTAGAAAGTATCGCCAAAACTCCCGCTAGCAGCAGGTGAAAGTATTCCCTCCATCCCTTCAAAGTATACTTTGGGCTCGCTGCTAGCCGCGGATACGAACCGCACTACTGTTTAAAAGTGACGGTGTGACATCGCCACAGTTCCTAGGATCTTAGCTGGGCTGGGAGCGACTGGGAGCATTCTGATTGATCGACGCGTTACAAAATTCGGCGCATGCGCACAGTGCTGTCGTAGTCTTAGTAAGGATTAGGGTTAGGGTTAGGGTTTGGGTTAGAGTTAGGGTTTGGGTTAGTGTTTAGGGTTAGGGTTTGGGTTAGGGTTAGGGTTACGACGCCTAAGAACATCGTGAAAAGCCGGCCCGACATAAACTGGCGCATGCGCAAAGGCGCCCAGATAAACTAGGAAACCCGGAACTTGGAGGACGTGACAACGGAAAGAGCGGAATATTGCTACAAGGGTTCGGGTAATGGTTAGTTGTAGATCTATCCCTAGCCCTTGCCCTAACCCTTTTGTCTACAAAAATGCTCTTTTTCCGTCCCAAAACCCATTTGCCTTCTTGGATTCTTAAATTGTATGAAACCAAGTGAGGACACTATCCGGCGTCAATAAACATTCTGAAACGGTTCGTAAAAGACAGTTGACCTACAAACAAATACAGCGTGACCTACTTCGTTGCCTAGAGGAGACGAAACTTTTCCGTTTATAGTCTTTCACCGACACTGTAACTGAGCACGCTGCTAACCTCTATCGCTTCAAAGTATACTTTGGGCTCGCTGTTTAAAAGTGACGGAAAGAGCGGAATATTGCTACTAGGGTTCGGGTAAGGGTTAGTTGTAGATCTATCCCTAGCCCTTGCCCTAACCCTTTAACTGAGCGGGCTGCTAACCTCGCCAAAGTATCCCTTCAAGGGACAAGGGACATACTTTGGTCTGCTGCGAAGCGTGTGCCTGGAGTATACTTTCTTTCGATCGTAGCTATGTGCAATGGGTGACCAGGTGCACTACCAGGCCCTACCTCATCATCATCATCATCATCATCACCATCATCATCATCATCATCATCATCATCATCAAAATCGATGTTGACATCGTTGTCGCATCGTCTTCATCATCGTCATCGTCTGCATCATCACCGCCACCATCAGCACCATCATCATCATCACGAAATGCTTTGACAAAGCACAATTCCTGAAGATCTAAAGACGTCTTAAGTTTAATAGTAGTGGATAATGTCGTCGAGATGGAAAATGAAAATAAGCGATGAAAAGTGTATATATCATTTTATTTTTTTTTATAATTTTTTTTAACCGATTGTTACTTATTCTACAATGAGTTACTTATTCCACAATGACGTTCATTTAGTCGTCTCTAGTGCAAAAGTAGGGCTACTGACCTTATGAATAGACCTACAGCGACAACGACAATGTTGAGCAAGTTCCTTGTGGTATGTTAACTGACAGCTTTACATCCCACCCTTTGAGGGACTTGGTATATATCAATGAGTAGCTACGCATACATTATTGTTAGGACAGATAGGAGAGTTCAGTCTAATTCACATATCGAGCCAAGTATTACAACAGACCTTCTAGGATCTGATCGAATTCCTCAAGCTAAGAATTGATTTAGATCTTTTGAGCTGGAAAGTGTATAATGTCAATGATGATGATGATGA
Organism: Oncomelania hupensis; assembly: GCA_036898135.1. Lineage (NCBI taxonomy): Eukaryota > Metazoa > Mollusca > Gastropoda > Littorinimorpha > Pomatiopsidae > Oncomelania > Oncomelania hupensis. The sequence goes on along the minus strand of CM072511.1, from coordinate 47,736,999 downwards.
TGACGACGATGATAATGATGATGATAATGATAGTGATGATGATAGACCTACCATCAAATATGACATTCATTCATCATCATCATCATCATCATAATCATCATCATCATCATCATCATCATCATCATCATCATCATCATCATCATCATCATCATAATCATCATCTGTAGGTGGATCATCATCGTCGTCGTCGTTGTCGAAACGATTTAAAAGTTCCGCATGTAATAAAATAGGCATATATCCATCTCTTCATCGTTATAGGACTTGGTGTTTTGTTCGATCTAAATGAAGATATAATGGCTCGTTTTTACGCGGTTTTCGGAAATAAACCGTTCGATCAGCGGATTCGTTTCCTCAAAGACAAAGTTTGACCCCACTCATTTCTATCTACGATACATCGGAACGCTATATCTTCCGCTTTGCTATCGAGGATCCACTTTCAGCGTGTAATGCCCCTGTGGGCTGTCTCAATATTATTGGAGAACCATCGTCATAGCAACAGCATCATTATTCTGTCGGGTAGTTCGGGTTACCAAAACATCACAAATTGATATTACGGCATGGATTTGGGTTGTGTGTGAACACAACGTATGCGTCTTCAACTCGTGCATACATACTCACAAACACGCGCGCGCACACGCACATACATACAGAGAGAGAGAGAGAGAGAGAGAGAGAGAGAGAGAGAGAGAGAGAGAGAGAGACTGACTGACTGATTGGTTTATTGTTTAGGCCACACCCCTTTCGCAAGTACATATAACGTATTTACATACTACATGAATAATGAACAAACAGACGCCTAGACACGTCGCGCGAGTTAGAAAACACACACACAATAATAAACTGATACAATATACATGAAGAAAACGAAAAATAGTTAATTAAATAATAAAGTTAAAAAGTCATAAAAACAATTTTAAAAACAATCAAAAAATTCCAATAATAATGAAATACTAATACTAATATTACTACTACTACTACTACTACTACTACTACTACTACTACTACTACTACTACTACTACTACTACTACTACTACTACTACTATTACTACTACTACTATTAATAATAATAATAACAACAACAACAATAATACAGGGAAGAACATATGATATATACACATTTGAACCGCATTACGGACTTCGTTATTTTCATTTTTCTTGATTTTCTCTGCATAAACCAGGAAGCAAGACAACGCTTTTATATGCGTCATATCAAGCCAAATATCGTTGGACAAAAACAATTGCTCAAAGTCGTACTTATTAGGAAATATAAACTTACTTCTAAGAGACCTGTAGATCTACAGCGGACAGACGAACAGAAAATGGCGTTCGTCATCAATACTATCAGGGTAAAATGAACATTTTTGTTTGGACAACACATCATATCGGTGTAAGTTTGCATTTACAGGAAACATTCCAGCTCTGAATTTTGTAACAGCCTGTCGAAACGTAGGGACTGAAAAATAGTCTAGATATGTTTCAGGAACAAATAAGAGTTTAAAGGAAGTGTAGTTATCGTAACGGTGACTTTCACACATTGATTCGCGCCAGTTTTGCACAAACATATCAATGAGTCTTTCCTTAAAAAGTTGCAAAAACGCATTTAGGTTACCAACTCCTTGATGAAGCCATACAATTCCAAAGCCAATACTAAAAAGCAATTCTTTAATGTTCGTCGCCCAACATCTTTTTCCTTTTTCATCTAGGGAGACAAGCATCCTGTAAGCTACTGAAGGCAGCCGATTTTCGTCTAGCTGGAGTAATTTAAACCAGTATTTTATACAACGCAAACGGGAGTTAACATATAAGGGGTACCTTCCTAGTTCGCCATATACAATATTGTTTGGGGTGCCTATGGGTAAACCCAGAAATCTTTTGCAAGCAATTAAGTGTACCTTTTCAATGCCTGCAACTTCATGGATACCCCATACCTCAGATGCGTACAACAAAATAGAAGTTACTTTGCTGTCAAATATCTTAAAGAAAACTTTCCTACTGAGTGAGACCTTTGTATTGTTTTAGCATTCTTAAAACACCGTACGTGGCTTCTCTAGCTTTTAACGCTAAGTCCTGCGTGCCTATTGCCACACTTAACATGGTTGTAAAAATATATCCTAAGTATTTATAACTGTTAACAACTTCTAATCGTTTGCCTTCAAAGAACCAAGTCTCATTTGCAGCCAAATATCCACCTCTTCGAAATACCATAACTTTGGTTTTCTCAGTGCTAACTGTCATGTGCAGCCTAGAGCTACATAAGCGCAAACATTCTAACTGGTTCCTTAGGCCAACTGGAGTATAAGACATGAGTGTAAGATCATCGGCAAACAGCACGATGTACAACTCAATAAGACCAGGCATAAGCTGGATTTCATGACGACCAGAAGCATCAATACTGTTTGCTAATTCGTTTATAAAGACTGAAAAAAGTGTGGGGCTCAAAACACAACCCTGTCTGACTCCCTGCGGACACTCAAAAAATTATGTGAGCTCATTGTTGTTAAATCTCACACAAGAAAACATACAGGAATACATAGATTTTAATGCTAAAATAAATGTGCTGCTTGAACGAACTTTCCGCAAAGCTTCAAACAAATCGGCGTGCTGGACAAGATCAAAGGCTTTTTTTAAAATCAACAAAAGCAACATAACATTTACCACCCCTTTTGCTAAGACACTTCTGTATAATAGCATTTAAAGTGAATATGTGATCTGTCGTAGAATGCCCTCTTCTAAAGCCTGCCTGTGCTCTATGGATTTTATCATTATCCTCAAGCCACGAATACAATCGCTTATTTAAAACAGCAGTGTAACATTTACTGACCACATTTAATAATGAAATGCCTCTGTAATTGTCTGTTGAGTTATTATTGCCACTCTTAAAAGTTGGTACAATTACTGCTTTAGCCCATTCATCTGGGTACAACCCGTTATCAAAAATATAATTAAAGAATTGTTTCAAGAAAAGCACTCCAGAATCAGTTAACATTTTCAACATCTCAGAACAAATGCCATCAAGACCAGCAGATTTACCGTTTTTCAGTTTAAGTAATACATCTTTAACTTCGTGCTCACTAATGGCCTGGTCGAGAGCATCGACATGTAACGTTTCAATTTGATCGCCATTATCGTGTGCAATGCTGTGAAATTGTTGATCCAATGAAAATAAATTTTTAAAGTGATTAAACCACTGATCCTTTGAAATATTCTTGCTGACGCCCCTAGAGCGAGAATTGCAAGATCTTTTCACTTCAGACCAAAACAACTTAATGTCAGTTTTAGGGTCACAGATTAATTTTACTTTGTTTTTAGACGCTAATACTTCTTTATACTGTTTACGAGAAGTAATATAATTTAGCCTATTTTCTGATGACCCATTTCTTCGAAATTTTTGCAACAAAAGAGAGAGAGAGAGAGAGAGAGAGAGAGAGAGAGAGAGAGAGAGAGAGAGAGAGAGAGAGAGAGAGAGAGAGAGAGAGGGAAAGAGACAGAGAGAGAGGGACAGAGACAGAGAGAGAATTAAATACACAAACAAATACACCTGCACAAATAAGCTCACACAACACACATAAGCCTACACACGTCTAGCCACACTAAAAAAAGAGGATAATCCTAATTTATTAGTTACTAAGGTAAAAAAAAAAGCATATTGAAAGTAATTACAAAAACCATATGCAGATTTTTACTGATAGATCAGATTTAGATTCTTCGGATAGTGGATTAGCATATATTATTCCTGAAATAAATATCAGACGGTCATATTATTTAGGAAAGGGGTTTTCTATATTTACAGCTAAGCTTTATGCTATTTTAATGGCTTTAAATTTCATCATGACGTCACCTTTAGAATTAGTTGGTATATTAGTATGTGTTGATTCAAAAGCGGTTCTGTATGCATTAAAACAGTGGAACTGTAAAGATAGAAGGGAGTTTATCTATGAAATTAAACATATGATACATTGTGTGATTTCTAGAGGAGTATATATTGATTTCTGTTGGGTTCCATCACATTGCGGAAGTCATTGGAATGAGATATGTGATAGATTAGCTAAGGAGGGAGCACAAAGGTCGTCAGATTCTATAATTATAACAAATTTGAAAATGTGTAAATATGAAATGTTTTCCTTACTAGAAAAGGTAGTGTATCATGATAATAACATAAAAAAATACATCTATACTGAATTGTTCAAGACCACTTTCTAAATTAATATATAAATTAAGAATGAACGCATGAAACACTAAATACTCAGCTGATGTTAAATGTATTTGTAATACAAGTCTACCAGTACATCACCTTCTCTTTGATTGCTCAGTTTTAAAAGACAAATTTAAAGTAAATGTACATAGCATAACTGAATATGGACATTCTGTAGACATGGTTCTATATCATCCAAATGTTACAGACGTTGTGAAAGTTATTGCTAAATCTGCTGTTGGTAGACTTTTATAGACTGTTTGTTTTGAAATTATGTTGTGAAATAGTTAAAGTGTTTTAAAAGTTACATTTTCAATGTCTAATATCACCTAAATGTGTGAACAGACATTAAATTAAAGATTGATTGATTGATTGTCGTAAGACAAAGCCAATCATCGATGTCAATCATTATGGGTTACCTTATGACCACTCCAACATATCAGTCGGCCACTATTCACTTTACACAATCTCCCCATATCCACTTGTCAGTAGTATCTTGGCCTCTTCGCTGGGGAGGGGGGGGGGGGAGAGAGAGCAGGGATGTCATCGTCATGGGTAATAAAAGGTTTACTGTATAGATAGCGGCACAATATGCAGACTGTTGTGATCTTGAGCCGTAAACCCCTCATACTGTCTTCAAACTGTCATACCCCTTGTCTATGTCATGCACGTATGCTACGCGACAGAAACTGGGTCGCCCAGTAACAATATAAATTAAAAACAATGTCCTTATTCGGTTATCTTATTGTTTATAGTGTTAAAATTACAGTACTTGTTTAACACTAAATTTGGTAATATAATTATGGCTACATTCATATGTCCTAGTACGCACTGTCCCAGACACACGTACGCTTACTCACAAAGAGTGGGAGACGTAAACAAACAAACAAATAAACCCATACAATTGTAATTGTTTAAAACTAAATTTCAGTAATATAATTATGCCTAGATTCTTATTTTTAGTATGTATCGTGTCAGCTGGATATAAAACGCAATTAGGGGATTAAATAATAAGAAACTCCCAATAAAGTGTAAAATATATGTATTGGTTTAGATTATTTTCTCCAGGGTTTTTGTCACACTTAGCTACCTTAACAACAACTGTTTTGTTTGAAATAGTAGCTCTACATAAACGATTAGACGACATGAAAGGCCTAGTATATCTATAACAAGCCTAAACAAAAAAACGTAATATACAGGAGAAATATCAGTATAACGAATAGTCATACATTACAACGAAACTGGATCATTCAGAGGATATGTCCAAGATTTGATTGAACTCACATAATAGACCCTTGAATGGCAGGGGCCCTTGAATGGCAGGGTTAATTTATAGACCGCCTGAATTCTTGCAGTGGTGGCAACGAGCTTGTATCGTAAAACAAGCAAGCTTTAGCTTGTTCTACATGTTGTTAGTATACGGTATGCGAATGTTCCCTGAATATTATGTGCACGCAGCATACGGCCTGGTCTCATTTTTATGCAACACATTTTTGAGGATGTCGTGTGTGTGTGTGGGGGTGGGGGTGGGGGTGGGGTGTGTGTGCGTGTGTGAAGGTCGAAGATAAGAATATTTGGATTGGACTGTTTAGACAGGGTGTAACTGTAATCAATTCATTTGAATTGTTTGGAAACAATCTTGCCTTATGGTATCAATAGCCTACATATTAATCACACAAGGTGTTAAAATTAATGTTGAAAGACTTCTCGGCAAAAGCGCGCCTGCATCACGCAGTTGGCTTACTAGATCTAATTGGGCGAGCCATTCTTTCCAGGCTAAATCCATACATCATTCCATCCATTCTTCACTAATAGACCTAATCATCAGATTACCTGAGGCAGTAAGATGGCTGATGCTAACTACAAACAGAAGAGGGAGGAGTGTTGTATGTAAATAGGCCCACTGTTCTATCATCTATTACAGAGATTTAGATTCTTACTTGATGTTTTGTTCCAACTGTGAAGCTTACACGACAAGGCCAAAGATACAGGCGGGCGTCTTCAATCAGCAGTTTTAGTCGGTCTTTGGTGGCTCCAGAGTATAATCTGTGTATACTCTGCAGCCACCAAAGACCGACTAAAACTGCTATGAGTTTCTTCAGAAGACCAACATGACCAGTAGTGCATACCCCCTCATGGAAGACATCCAAATTTTAGAGCGGGTGATGAGGGCACTCCTTGCGGCCCTGACAGCATTAAACCACGAGTCTTCAAAGAACTGGCCAATGAACTCGCTCCTGCGCTGACGTTCCTCTTCCAGTCGTCACTGTCGACAGGCATCATCCCAACAGACTGCTGGAGAACAGCGCATTTCATCCCAAACTACAAGAAAAGGGAGCAGTACCACTCTGCCAACTACCAGCCGGTATCATCCACCAGCATAGTATGCAAGCTCTTGGAGCTCATCGTCGTCAGTGCAGTCATTAAACACTTTGTAAGCCACAGCATACCCGATGACTGTCAACGTGGCTTCCGAGTCAAGAGATCCTGCGAGACCCAGCTCCTTGGGTTTGTGGAAGATCTGACGACCAATCTGGAAAACAGCAAGCAGACTGACGTCCTAAAGATGGACTTCTCAAAGGCTTTCGACCGCGTCAAGCATAGCTTGCTGTTACACAAGCTCCCGCATTACTGAACCCAAGGCAATACCAACATATGGATCTCTTGCTTCTTCAGGGACCAATGCCAGGCAGTGGTGGTAGACGGCGCAAGCTCTTCCTTCGTTAGCGACAAGTCCGTCGTCCTTCAGAGCTCGGTTCTAGGCCCTGCTTCTTCTTAACGCACATTAACGACCTGCCCGAGAAGCTGATCGCGATAGCAAGACTGTTCGCTGACGACACGGCAGGGTACAGGACGATCTCCAACAGCTCTGACCAGGACCAGCTACAACAGGATCTCCATCGCCTCGCCGAGTGGGAGAAGAACAGGGACATGGAATTTCATCCTGCTAAGAATTTGTCAGTCTCCAAGAGCATAAATCATCTACACCACCGTTACGGGTTGCATGGTCATGTTCTTGAGTCAGTCTCCTCCGTAACGTACCTCGGAGTCACCATCCACAGAAAAGTTTGATGGAATGAGCATATTTACAACGTATGCAACAAGGCCAACAAGACTCTTGGGTTTTCACACGAAATCTGAAGATCAGCAACGCCAGTGTGAAGGAAAAAGTATGTAAAGCCTTCGTTCGTCCGCTTCTTGACTACCCTTCTTCTGTCTGGGACCTACATACGCAGAAATACTAGAAGAGCATCGACAGGTTGGAGGCAGTCCAACAACGGGCAGCACGCTTTGTCCTCTGTTACACTCGAGGTTGTTTTTTTATCACTTGATTCAGCTCAGATGCTTGAAATCTGATAAGTATAACTCAGATTCGTTTATCCACGCAGCCTGCTCACTCATCAACAAGGCAGAAGTCGTCGTATGTAGTTTTCCAACTTTATTCAGCGAACATCAACAATGCATACAATCGCTTTTTCCACTCTCAACTTTTCACTTTCAACACAACCCCCCTTTTGTTTAGTTTAGTTTAGTTTTATAGATTAACGTCCCCGGACACATAAGCGTATAGAGGACGAATGTCTTTTTTTTTTGAGTAAATTTACGTCCCCGGACACATTAAGCGTATAGGGGACGGGTGAAACACCACTTAATGTCATTTTGAAACAGTGCGGCACTTATATAGTCTCTCTAACTCCAGAGAAAGAAAGAACATTCGCGCAAGACACAATTATAACCAATCAGAATAAAGTTCGTCATCACTGTCTCACGTCATACAACCATATTTAGAACGGAATCGTCTCTAGTTACCACTAGAATTATCCACACGCTTCGAACGATAGTAAACAACCAACTCTAGAAAATTCTTAAATAATATCGATCAACTAAAATTACCAACGTTATACAAAACTTCTTCTAACAACAACGCAAAATCAAATCAAAGGTAAATACATTCTATTATTGCATGCTTTGCAAAATAAAACGATCTGATCTATCGCACGCGTTTCACACGAACTATCGTGCGCGTTTCAACGTAACATCCTCAACCGCTATAGAAACACGTCAAGTGTTAGCAGCAAGCTGGAAACACTGGGGTGGCCAACACTGGAAAAGCAACGCCGCCTATCCAGGCTCTCCAGGTTGTTCAAGATCAACAATGGGCTAGTCTACTGCTCCAACATTATACAGAAACGTGCCCCTCTCCCCTCTCGACAGCGACGAGGCCACGACAAGCAGTTCAGGTTTTTCTGCAGCAAGAACGCAGTACAGGAGCTGCTCATTCCTGCACAGGACTCTGGAACAAGCTGCCGAAAGATACAGTTGATGATACAACGCTTGACACCTTCGCGTCAAGGGCCTTCTACTATCCAACCTCTAGTTCCTGATACTCCCAGACCAACCTCATTCCTCATCCCCACCACTCCTGATGCCTACTGACTATACTACAGCCAGATAATGTCAATATCGCAATAGACTACTTAGATAAGACATGTGTGCTCTGTGGACATTAGTTGATCATGTATAATAGGTAGAGGAGACCAGAGACAGCAAATCATCTAGACTAAATCTACAGTAAAATCGCGAACCCCATCACAATTAGAGGAGCCAGAATGATAGACGCATTGATCGTGGGCCCTGAACATCAAGAAGAAGAAGGCCTCTAGAAACTTATAGATTAACCTATGCTTTCAGTTGCTTTTGCTCACAGAATCAACGGTATCCAGAACGATTTTTGGTTCACATAAATAATAATAATAATAATAATAATAATAATAATAATAATAATAATAATAATAATAATTGTGACGGTGGGTCTATTGTTACTGGGCTCTGCACAATGGAATGTTATTACCCACTCGTCTTTGTCTGCAGGGATCGGCTAGTATAATCACCGTGTGACTAATCTTAATACATTTATATGTTTAGCTCGGTCTGTGTGCGGATAGGGTTATAGAGATGGGGAGAAAATGGTAAAAGATTCACTGGCACACTAGCTCTCGCACGGCTATGAAACATAGGTAGTCCAGCCACTTGTTAACAGTAAATATCACACATTTATTTCCTCTACTCTATACATAATTCTCTAAACACTCTATTACCTTAAATGTCCAAATTCACTTTGAATAGTTCGTTCCTTGATGGGTCTATGATGCTACTGTTCTTGATATTTGCTACTGTCTCATCATTGGGCTATTTGTTCTGGTTGGCCTAATGTTCTTGTTTCTGAAGAGTGGACTACAGCACAGTCCTTTTAGGGCAGTGTTTGTGCTCGTCTTTAGTGTCACTTAACTGAATATTCGAGGTGTGATGATGGATGGTGTCTCCTCCTTGGTTGTTGGCTATTGGGCTATCGGAGCTCAGTGCTCGATGTTCCCCTGCAGGCCGAATGTCAGGGTTGACTCTTAGTGGTCTATTTCCTGCATCAGACCAACAAGCCTGCTCGTCTGCAAAACATAAGACGAGTTTCTGCAACGCCTTGTATACTAAGGGTGTGCAGAGCGTCTCACTGATGGCATAAACAGCCCTCAGTTGAGATCGCATCCACTTATACAAACAAGGGACGAACATTCTTCTAAGTTCGTGGTCCACTGGAATCTCCAACATGCTTCCTTTACATATACATACATCATGGCTAAACTAAACACTTGGAGAAGTAATTAACAATATACACATTCTCCGGTACAGCCACTGGTCTGCAATAATACAAATGGGAGAAACAACAGTTGGACAGTAGGGGCTACCTCATGGTGGCGAAACCAGTCGCGTGCCCGCCACGTGGTCAAGCAAAGTTTGACTAACATTCACAATGATAAAACATGGCAAGACTTCACAAACATAATCCAACAATATTATCCATAAATCGATTTCAGCGTGTGCTTCTCGGTTGAGATTTAGACAAAGAATGAGCCAAAAGCCCGCGGAAATCTCGTGAGATCTGAGCGCCGTCTATCGGGGGGTGGGGGGGGGGGTGGTGGTGGCTATACGTCAGCAGGATGAGGTTACTGCCTACCTTATCTAGCCTACACATGCTTAGCACACAACTGACTTGTGTCGTCTTCTAGGCAGCGACTTTAATTTACAAAGGCTACAGCAAGTTGAACTATTTAAGGCGAGAAGCCTTAGTGCAGGGTATAAATAGCCTATTGTGACAATAATAATAATAATAATAATAATAATAATAATAATAATAATAATAATAATAATAATAATAATAATAGAAAAAAAATAATGGATGCTATCCGTGCCTTATTTCTAATTCTGACTCAAAAGCGGCGATCCGTTTCCACCTACAAGCACGCTCACGTTACAGACACTGGAACATAAACGACAAACACACATTCATCACTCAAACATGCGGTGTAAAAGACAAGTCGCCATTAAGGCGGAAATGGAAACGAATTTTAGTTTCGAATTTTTAGACAGACTGCATCCAATACCATTATTGAAGGAAGGGAGGAAACATGAGTACCCGGAGAAAACCCTCGGTGACAGAGAATACCTCGCATTTAAGTCGAATACGTTCGTCCTCTGCGGGGTTCCAACCCGCGACCTTCGACATAGAACACTGACCAGCTCTATATCAACTGAGCTACGAGGCCGCCCCAAAATTGAGGTATCAACGCGTTTGAAATCTTTTATATTTGCAGGCATACGGCTGAACTACCGGGTGGAGGCCCATGTCGAGTACATGGATGACGGGCAGGAGTGGGAGGTGGAGGACGAAGACGACGACGATGACGAAGCTACTGGCCGCCGTGGCAAGAAGAAAAGTCTGATGGACCGAGTTGGCACCGTCCAACCACGCCGCAGAACTGCCACTCAGAAATTTTTAGAAACTACGTCCATACTATGGGGAACAGGTAATGAATAAATGGATGAATTAATGATGATGATGATGATGATGATGATGATGATGATGATGATGATGATGATGATGATGATGATGATGATGAAGAAAAAGAAGAAGCAGAAGAAGCAGCAGAAGACGTAAATGTGGATGTAGACGGAAATTATATAATACATTACATAAATGTGTGGATAGGGTGCCATATTTCTGTAGAAGAGAAAGATATTCAAACTAATTTTATAATAATAGTTATATAAAAAACGCAGGTATGCACTGTGTCAAAGATTCGCCAATGCTAGCAATACGTTAATCCTCAAAGCAAATTTTAAATGCATATCTAAAGTTTTTTTTTTTTCTAAATTATACCTACATATTTTCAGAGCCGACAGCATCATATGGCGAGGTGATGCCGGCGGGACACCATTCTTTAGCATTCGACATCCGTGTACCTCAGCATCTGCCAGGGTCGTTTGAAGGTCGTTACGGCTTCATTCGTCACTGGTTGGAATGTGTGGTAGACAGACCAGGGTCTCCAGAGATGAACACGAAAAGAGCTCTGTCTGTAATATCCATCAGCGACCTCAACAAAGATCCCATTGCCATGGTATGACCAAAGATAACGGATATATAACACTCATAATCTTAAATTACTAATAGCCTACTCAAAGTCGAAGACAAAAAATAAAGGTCCCATTGACAAGATAATAAACAAGGTTCCGGGCATACATAGTAGACCTATATTGCAAATGGTTTACATGTATATTAATCACAACCCTCTAAACTCCTACAAGTAATTTGGCATTCATAATAAAATTAAGCCATTAATGTGTTGTATTTGTATATTTAGACTAAAAGATAGTCAACCGCTACTTAACAGCCTCAAAACACATAGTGTTCAAGTTGCCATAGAACTGTGACTTATGTTGAGTGAAAGCTGTTGTTTAGTGGTTAATTGCCTGAGCAACTCTAAAAAAAAACCGCCAAGTCGGCGTTTATTTTTATTTTTTTTAAACTTCCAGCCATATCTGGAAATACTTTGAAATACTTTAAAATATAGACAGGGAGAATCAGAACGAGGCAAATGATGGTCTGTCGTTCCGTCCATCAGTCGGTCAGTTGGAAATCATATCTCAAGAACCACTAAACGGATTTTGACCAAACTTCATGGGAACATTACCTAGGTTAGTGGCCTGCCTCCCGTGCCATTTTATATGCTCTGCCGCAAAAGGTCAATATCACTTGAGTTATTTTGTTGCTAAACACGTTTTGCTCAATATCTCAAAAGCGGCTGAGGCGATTTTGTTGAATTTTGGTAAAAAGATACTTCAATGCCAGGGCCATCCTTCTTTATAGCAGTCCTGTTGTCGGTCCGTCGCTCCGAATTTCACTTTTTTTTTTGGTTAAAAGCACACTTTTTGCCTTATGTCAAGAATAACTGAACCGAATTTCATCATTTGTACTTTGTGGTTACTTTCAGTACTGCTAAGCGTGTTTGATCATCTTGTGACCCGTCATAACAAAGGGGTACCAAAGGTGATATTTTTAGGTTTAGAGTTATATATATTTTCTGAAAGAAAATACCATTATTTTAATATATGACCCATAGATCTAGGTTAAAAACTCAAGAAGTTATTCCACTTTAAAGGCACAAGGTGTAAGAAAGCTAGTTTTGAGAAAATGGCCGCCAAAATCGGACACCTTATAAAGCAACATTTTCATTAGTTACCATAGATCATTTTTATTAGAAATCACACAAACACTTTAAAAACATCAGATCTATCAATACAGAGAAAAGATTTGTCAAGATAATATGATGTTTATTAAAAAATATCGTTGTAAACAGCATTGTTTTAGACATTATTTGTAATAATTACCGCTAAATACATGCGATTAATGACATTATTTTCATATTTACAGCTTAAAATATGGCTTAATATTTTGATAGGAGACAGATAAATGCCTACGCTAACCAAAAATGCAAAAAAGTCAAACTGACCCAGATTGACCCAAACTACCTTTATCGGGCCCTAGCACAGAATCACAGATGCCGGCTTTGGTACCCGTTCGGAAATCGGGTTGTACTTTCTTAAAGGTCAAGGTCATTGTGCTTCACCATTTTCTAAAAACGATTTACGCTGTTTCTAAAAATTGGCTGATCCCATTTGGATGATTTGTTGCTTGCAGATGTGTATATCTGGAAATACATTTGAAATGGCTTGCCATCTTGTTGTTTTTTTAGTATTACTCGTGACTTTAGGTGTCTATATTTTAATTTACGTAATGTAATCTAAAAAAAAAAAAAATTGAACAGTTAAAGTACTTGGTTGATTTGCTCAGAAAACCTTACGTCACAGCGAGGAAGTGATCCTGTGCTGCGGTTGCGTTAGACCAGACCGTTATGACGTCAGCTATGAGTTGCCATACCGAGGTTACGTACCAGGAGAGACCATGTTTCCAGATTTCAGAATACGCAACTTCACACGCAACCCTATCCATGTCCACGTCAAACTACAGATGGTATATATTTATGATGATGGTGATGACGACGACGATGATGATGATGATGATGATGATGATGATGATGATGATGATGATGATGATGATGATGATGATGATGATGATGATGATGATCGCAGTTAGCTCAGTGGTGTACGCCGTGTACTCGAATTTCAGTAGATAAAATTGCAGCAGTGGTTCAAATGCCGTTAACGCCGTGGGGAAAACAAACAAACAAAAACTGACACACAGCGCTCCTGCTCCTTCGGATGAGAGTATAAACCGATGTCTAGTCTGTGCACGCACGCATTCCATCGCATGGACTGTAAAGATCCTTACGCTCATGTCCTATATGGGTGAGTACCGGCTACACAAATACGCAATTTCCGCCTTTCTAATCAAATGAAAAATTTGATCCGCTCACTTTTTTTCATACATTTTGTGTATTTATCCACATTTGTGTAAATATTCTATATTGAAAATCTTGGTGATTGTCATATCCTATCCTATTCCGTAACTCAAAGGTCGTTGGGGCACCACAGATGATCGTTTAACCAGCGTACTCCATCTTTCTCTGTTCTCGGCAACCCTCATGGCTTCGTTCAGTGTCAAACCAGTCCATTCTCGAATGTTGTCCTCCCACCTCTTTTTCCGTCTCCATCCTCCCTGGCCTCCCAGCACCGTGCCTTGCAGGACGGTTTTCGCAAGGCCTGATGCTCTGTTGACGTGGCCAAACCATCGGAGTTTCCGTTTCTTCACCACTGTGAGCATGTCAGCGTATTATCCAATAGCTTGTGTGATGGTCTGTCGGACTTCGTTGTTGGTGATGTGCTGGGCATAGGAAATGCCCAGAAGTCCTCTGCAGCACCCCATCTCCATGCACTGTATCCCTCGCTGCAGATCTGCCGTGAGGGTCCATGTCTCGCAAGCATATAAGAAGATGGACATGGCAAGGGATCGCAGCAACCTTACCTTGGAATGTAGACTTAAAAAAACAACTCAACCTTATCAGGACAGCAGTTGTTCGTGCGATCTTGGAGAGGACTTCCTGTCGGTACCCATTGTCTGATACAATGGCTCCTGTATTTGAAGCTGTGCACTGTGTTGAGGGATTGGCCTTGGACTGTGGAACTTTGGAACTTTGTCCTTTTATTTCACATAACATAATTTAAATATACAAAATGACAAGAGGCTCATAGCCCTGGGGGCTGAATAGCCAAAAAAAGGGGAGGTTGAGGGTAGGGGGGATTGGGATACACATAGCATTCGTACCATGAACGGCATTGTATAACACTACAGCTACATTTACAATATATTCAGCAACTGGACTCACAAACACTAAGGAATTTACAATCACAAAAATAAATGTGGCAAAAAAAGCAAACTTGAGACAAATTCTATTTCAGTGTAATGATCATGATGAAATGCTAGTTCTAATGAAACAGATAAAAGATAATTCCAATTAGTCGACTCAGTTTTAATAACCTAGTTTTAGATTTTGAATTCATCAGTTGATGCATTTTGATACACATTTGGATAATTTCTATAATATTGAGGTATAAGAGAATCTGCTTGTCAATAAGTAAACGATTAGTGCATACACACCTATAATGTCAGCTATTTCACCTAGATCACACAAAGTGCACAATCTCTCTTCTCTAGCAATGTTCTGAGACTGAATAGGTAACTTGTGACAACTTAGTCTAAATTTCAATAAATTTCTCCTTAGGAGAAGTGACAAAAGAACAAGATAATTTTCAAAACCAAAATTATTTTTTCAAAATTCTGTACGTGATGCAAGTGTTATTATTATAAATTTGTTGATGCCAGTTTTGCAAGAACTGGTCCCTTGAGCGCTGCTTAACTAAGTTCTTGGTGTCCGTGTTGATGCCTTTGGTGTTGTTGGTCATTTTGGTCTTCTCTGCACTTATTGCCCTTCCATAGGCTCTGGATGTGGTTTCAAGCCTCTGTACAAGCAGTTCAATTTCTTGTTCCTCTCCAGCCAATCCATCAATGTCATCCGCAAAACGGAGGTTGGAGATTGCTCTACCCCCTATGCTGACTGTGCCTTCGTGATCTGCAAGAGCATCTGAGATGATGCGCTCTAGAAAGATGTTGAAGAGTATGGAGAGAGTAGGCATCCTTTGACGCACACCGATTGTTGTTCTGAACCAGTTGCCAATGGCGCTGTTGTGGAGGATTGCACTGGTAGCCTTGTCATACAGGCATTTGATGACTTCAATAATTTTAGGGCTGATGTTGTACACTCTCATTGTTGCCCATAGATCTGCATGCCAGACTCGGTCAAACACTTTCTTGAATCTACAATATAGATGTTGTTGGTGCTGTAGCTATTTATCGCAGATTATTTTGAGGTTAAAAGTCTGTTCAGTGGTACTTCGCCCTGCCCTGAATCCTGCTTGTTCTTCAGCCATGATTTGTTCAGCTTGGGGTTTGCACCTGTTAAGTATTCTTTTCAGGAGGACCTTGCTGGGATGGCTGCTGAGCCTGGTGGTGCGGTAATTTTCACACTCCTGAAGGTTACTCTGTTTGGGAAGAGTGATAACAAGCGACTGGGCCCATGGTGTAGGCCATTCCCCATTCTGCCAGATCTTGTTACACATAAGTATGTGGGCGTCAGTCATCGCTTCTCCTCTGGCTTGCAGCAATTCCGCGGGTATGTTGTCCACTCCCGCTGACTCCCCTTCTTTAGTGATTGCACTGCTTCCTCAACTTCTTCTCGGAGAATTGGGAAGGTTTCTTCCTCTTGCTTTGGATCGTGGAGACCTTGGGCTTTAATACTTGTCAGCCGCTTCACAGTCTGGAAAGCCTTCTTGCTGTTGTTCTTGTTCAGACTGTTCTCTATTTCCTGGCATTGATCTTCTATCCAGTTCTCCTTTGCTGTGCGCATGCCTTTTTGGATTTCATTGTTGATTTTTTGGTAGGCATCAGCGCCCTGTGAGTTGTTCTTTTTCTTTTTCATCTCTCTTCGTTTATCACACAGCAGGCCGGATCTGGGGGGGGGGGGGTTCCTGGGTTCTGGAACCCCTCCCCTTGCCATCCGATGTACCTCAGAAAGAAAACAAAAAAAATATATATGTAGTTTTTTTTAAGCTCTTAATTAGTTTATTTATTAGATGACCAGCCGATATGGGACATTAAACTCAAAAACCAACCAACCAACCAGAATGTGTGATGAATGGTGCAATTTACGAACATAGCAACATTTTCCCACCTTCCGTCCGGCCCAATACCATTACTTGGACCCCCCCCCCCCCCTCCTTCTACTTACCTTGATCCGGCCCTGCACAGGTCCAAAAGCTCAGGTGTGATCCGCGGTTTCTTCTTTGGGCGGTGCTTGCCAACAATCTATGTGGCTGCATCTGTCACAGCTGAGTTAAGAGTGGTGGTCATGGTGTTGACATGTACTTCACCAGCTCCCAAAATGAGCAGTGGTGCAAATTTCCCTCCAATTGTGGCTTAGAAAATTTCTACCACCTCCGGGTCTTGCAGTTTATCCAGGTCGAACTTCAGTCTAGTGCACTTTGCTGTGTTTACTCTCTTCAAGTGGAGCCGGAAGGACATCATCACGAGATCGTGGTCCCTTCCGATGTCTACTCCTGGAAAAGTGCGTGTCCTGCCAATGTTGATGCTTGATCTGAAGCGTGTCTTGACCATGTTGTAGTCAATCTGGTTGTGATGCTCCCCGCCGGGAGTGTGCCATGTCCATCGTCTGGATTTTTTGAGGAGACCAAGCGTGTTTGCCAGTATCAGATTATTATATCTGGCAAATCTTTACTGAAAAAAGCCTTCTCTTGATCACAGTGACCTCAAAAACTTCAGGCTTTTGTATAATCTTTCATTTCTTTCAAAAATCACTGAGAAAGTTGTTCTTTCACAGCTCAACAAACACCTTGTGCAAGCACTCTTTTCAATCCACTTCAGTTTGCTTATAGATCTGGAAACAGCACTGAGACTGCTCTTGTAAAAATCATGAACGACCTTCTTCTGTCTCTTTATCAAGGCAAACTGTCTATCCTCACCCTTATCGATCTTTCAGCAGCATTTGACACAACTGACCATAGATTCTTCTCGACTGTTTGCAACATACTTTTGGTATTCGTAGCTCTGCGCTTGATTAGTTCAGTTCTTACCTCTCTGACAGAACACAGACCGTTTACATTGACAATAACAGCTCTGCTCCGGCTCCGATTCTTTACGGCGTGCCGCAGGGTTCGGTGTTGGGTCCTGGCTTATTTGTCTTGTACACCACCCCTCTTTCTGATTTTATTGAAGCCCATTCAGTTATTCATCATTCTATCGCGGATGACACTCAGCTACAGAAGTCTGTTGAACCCCAGGACGTTGACTCTGTTATCAGTTCTATGCAAGAGTGCATATGTGATTTCAAATCCTGGATGACTTCCAATAAACTTAAACTAAATGACGATAAGACAGAAGCTATGATAATTTCCTCTGCGCGAATGTCAACACATTATCTGCCTGATTCTCTTTTTGCTGGTAACACTGTTGTCCCTTTCTCCGCCTAGGCCAAAAAAAATAGGTGTAATACTTGACTCACATCTCACTATGCATCCTCACATTCTCAACCTCTTCCGCACTGTGAACTTTGAATTGCGTTTCATAAGCTCCATCCGTCATCTGCTTTCTGCCAGTGCTACTCAGACTCTTGTCTCTGCCTTCATCCTGTCTAGGCTTGATTATTGTAACGCCATTTTCTATGATTGCATTCAGTTTCTGCTGCACAAGCTGCAAAAGATACAGAACAATGCTGATCGTCTTATTTTGCGTGTTCCAAAATCAGACCACGTCACTTCTCATTTAAAATCATTGCATTGGCTTCCCGTGGAGAACAGAATATAGTATAAAATTGCAAGCCTTTGCTTCAAAGCTGTTAGTCTGGTCCATTGTATCTCTCCGAGTTAGTCCACTTCTATACATCATCAAGATTTCTCCGTTCATCTTCTGACAGTCGCCAGCTTCGTATTCCCCGTATGAAGACAAAAACGTTTGGTGAACGCTCATTCTGTTGTTCAACCCCCACAGTTTGAAATCTCTTCCTTTACAACTGCGCTCTGTTGAATCATCACCGCTTTGCTGAAAACACATTTCCAACACTATCCTTAAATTTCGATCGTGAACTTTTCTTCGTCAAATACTTAAAACACAGTCATAGTTGTGTGTGTGTGTGTGCGTGCGTGCGTGTGTATGTGTTTATGTGTATCTTCTGATTTAGTATTTCATGTTTTGCGTTTGCTTCGTTTAATTATTTATGTTTTCTTTTTCTTCTGTAAAGCGCTATGAGCTCTAGTAAGGAAGGGAGCTATACAAATGCTAATTATGAATAATTATTATTATTTTTCATTTATTATTATTATTATTATTATTATTATTATTATTATTATTATTATTATTATTATTATTAAATACACCCAGCACGCACTAGGTCTATCCCCCCCCCCTCCCACCTCCTGTAGCACAGGACTGTGCTCAGTCGTCTGGGCGTCAAACGGTGCGCCCAAAGGCTGCAAGTGTGCGCCTCGGGCGGCTAAAGTTAGATCCTGTATCGGCCAGCGCACCGAGATTTCGACAATAGATGGAGACAGGCGCGTTATAAATGGACATAATGATGATGATGATGATGATGAGGATGATCATAATGATGATGATCATAATGATTGGGATTAATTAATTAATTATTTTTTTTACATTGTTTTTATATAGCGCTTTTCCAGCTCTCCTCAAGGCACTGGCCGATACAGGATCTAACTCAAGCCGCCCGCATACTTCTTTTTCTTTTTTTTTAATGGGTTCTACTAACAATGATTTTTTTTTTAAAGTTTGGTTTACTGTTTTATTAGTTGCTATGCCATTTAATTGAAACTAAAGATCTTGGTGTCAGTATAAGAATGTGTAAAGGCAAAGCCATTTAAGACAATTACAATAAGCTTAGTATTATTAAGCTTAAACATGTATCCTATTTAACACATTGCAACAGTGATAATTGTTACTAGGGATGAGACAGGCGGTCATCGCCATAGCCAGTTATATAAGTGCAATTACTCTATTTGACACATAGACAATTTGCAATTGCATAACCACAAAGTTCTCCCAGAAAACAGCCCTTTGTCATTCAATACGACCTTTATGTAATGCACTGGTATAATTATTTTATATTTGATATATTGACAAATTGCAATAACAAAACTACAAAGTTAAACTAGAAAGTAGACCGATAGCCCTAACTTTTTTTTCCCACTTATTTTCTGTTTGTACTCCAAGTTGTTATTTCGTTTCTGATTGTTTCTTACGTGCAGATAACTACGTACAGAGCGAAAACGAAAAGAAAAATCACCACAAGGGTCGTAGTGCAAGAGAAGAAGGTAGTGAACAGAGGGGAAGTGACGAAATGGGAACCAGGGCTCCAAGTTCCGGCACTTCCGCCCACAGGGCTTGGCGGATGCAACGTCATCGACGTCAGGTTTATCTTTGAGGTGCGTTAGAGGGCTCGCACACAGGCGCCCGTATCTGAATGTGAGAGATGCCAAAGCCTAATAGCGTCTCTCTCTCTCTCTCTCTCTCTCTCTCTCTCTCTCTCTCTCTCTCTCTCTCTCTCTCTCTCTCTCTCTCTCTCTCTCTCGTATACTGGAATAGAGACAGGCGCCTGTGGGGTAACAAAATACCCGTTTTCCTTTTACAAGCTTTATCCTGACAGACATCTATCTGATGCTCATCTCTTGGGACCAGTACATGAAGAGACAAAGAAAGTGTTTGAAACCAGACATCAGTGAGGTTATAAGGCGACGCAAGACGTTTTAAGAGATATATATATTCAGTTGAAGGAGGCAGGTGTGTTTTTCATTAAGAATGGTAACCAATGGTGTTGCTCCCTTTCCGCCCCCTTCCCACAAACTTACCAACAATACTGTGTCATAATAAACATAAACCATAAGAATGCTAATTTGGACAAAATCTTGTTTTTGTCCGCATTGTGTTGTTTTGTCTTGTTGTTGTCCAAATTTTTTGGTTTATGCACATATTTGTTTCTTCTTATTGTAAATTTTGAATGCTGGCAGTCTTCTGTTTTATTCCATTTCCGATACTGTGCCAGGCGGAGTCAGTCTGTTAGCATAGTTAGACAAACCAAAGTACTTTTGATTGATTGATTGATTCTTGCTTTAGGTCCAGCGGACTCCTCCGAGCCAAATCAGGACCGGACAACCCCCAATCCGCATAAAAGATCTGCCGAAACAACCCTAGTGGGAAAATTGAATGCCCTCCACCGGCCAGTCACTTTACAATAAAGACATCCCACGCAGGGGACGGCTGAGGCTTTACCCCAACTACTCGAACCCCCGGTTACAAAAACAAAATAGAATACAAACATCATTATAAATCATCAACAAAATACATACATATAAAATGCCTATAGTGCTAAATAATACAATCATAGGAAGCCCTAGTGACCACCCGGCAGAAAGCGTCCAACACTCCCAAGCTGATCCAACAGACTTCATACACAAACAAGGAGTCTTGTCCAGGAAGAGTTTTCAAGAAAAAAGGTAGGTCATTGATCTAGCGAAGAAGAGCAAATGAGGAAGACAGCGACAGTGGAAATTTAAAGCACTAAATTTCCAGAAAGTGGGGATACTATTTATACTGAAACCCCCGGCACTCCAACGGGGGTACTGTTGCCGCAGTGAAGCAGTCATGCCTACAAAGGCAAGACAGGTTTTCAACTGGGGCTTTCACTTTTCCCTTTATAGGTTAGAACAATCTACAGTGAACCAAAGTACTGAGCGTGATAGTGATACGATTTGACCTTTCAGGTGGAGTTTTCTTCACGTGGGATGGGATGGCAGGGTCTGACCTTTCAGGACGAGGTAAAGATTGGAACCATTCCTCTACAAGAAGTTGCCAGGGGCAGGAAGCCTAAGCATGGCTCCAGAGTCATATCGCCCCAAATGGCCGTCCTCCTGGGGCCAGGTTATGGCAGCTCCAGTGATGCCAGAGCTTCTTCTAGTAAGTACGACAGCTTCTGCTCCACATTTCTAATTGAAAGGAATAGCTTGTACCACCACCAATTGTGTGAAGTCTATGTTGCCTCTTCAGGTAGTAGGATACACATGAGAAGACAGAAGAAGGCAAGAAAATCGGGACTCAAATAGCATGGATAATAATATCATATCAAGTATTGTGAAATAATAAGACACAGGTCCAACGTTCCAAAGCATATATATATATATAACCCTGTGACGGCATTTCTTAATAAATATTTAATGATGTTCAGAACAAAAAAATAAATAGAGGTGAGGTGGAGGGGGGGAGTGAGGGTGGGGGTAGAAAGTGTTCTATGAGCAGATTTACAGCGGTGTCACTAGAGAGGATACACGATTGGTCCGTCACATCGATTACATTTCAATTGTTTACAGCGTTGGTTGCAGGTGACGGAAGGCTGACGAGTGACGCCGATTCTGCGTCCCCGTTGGCTCAGATAACACCTCGCCACAAAAGCAAACGATCCTCTTCCATCATCTCTTCTTCCTCGCACTGGTCCTTCCAGCCCGGACCCAGCTTCCTGCGACATGGGTTCCAGTGGAACATCGCCCCAGACCCCACCAAAGACATCTACCAGAAACCTACACAGAAGAACAAGTTCACCAAGAAGCAGTCTAAGTTCACTGGCACTCAAGCGCCCGAGCCTTTTGTCATCCGCTGTTAGACTGTCCAAACCAGAATGGAAGAGATGTTTCGAATGTTGCTTCGTCGAAAATGATGATGAACAATAAGAGCAAAACCTCTACGAGTTTGTCTGTCAGTAATATTCGGGACTTCCTGTAGTTCTGGATATTACTACAAAGAATTTTTTTTTAAAGTAACAATCCTGACTTTCGCCCTTTAAAATGGTTGTTTTAAGCGAGCTTGCATAAAGCGTGAACTTTGTACGCAACGTTTTAACGTTCACTGGATGGACTAGTCACCAATATAGCCTATCATTGAAGTCGGATGCTGTTTGCAATGTACAGTGTATGCTGACGGGAACTCTCATTACTCTGATTTCAAGTCGCCAATATCCCCTAAATCGGAACGATATGACATTTTTTGAAAAACTTCTCCAAGGTATGACACAGAAAGTGTTAAGAAATTCAAGAACAATAAAGCTGTGAAAACATTGTCGACAACGCCTTTGTGTGTGAATCAAATGAGCGTTGACGTTCAGTTATGTGCATTGATCCATGGCCTTCAAAAAGTACCATGCCTCGAACAGAATCTGACGAACTAATTAATTACTTTTTAAAACATTTTTTTTTTTACTTTTTTTTATAAAGACGCTACGTAATAGGCGTTGATGATGTGCTATGTACATAACTCAAAATATTTATGTCACAACCACTGTGCTGACTCTTGAGAATAAACATTTTCCATGCAGGATCGTCTATGGAAGTCCACTCGTGCCTGCAATGCAGCGGAACTGGACTATATGTCAACTTACAAGGCTTCAAAGGGCCTCTGCACAACACTCAATGACCCTGACCCCATGTGCCATCTTTCATGAACGTCTACTATAAAGGATAAAGCTTCTGAACGAAGAAGAGAATAAAAGCTAAAAGGATGTATAGGAAATGAAGTCCTCTTCATGATCGCACAAACAACTTCTGCCCTGGCGAGGTTGAAGTCAATTTGGAAAGACAGAGGACCATCAGTCTACGTTCCAAGGTAAGACTGCTGCGCTCCCTTGTCATCTCCATCTTCCTATATGCTTGCGAAACATGGACCGTCGATCTACAACGAAGAATACAAAGCATGGAGATGAGGTGCTACAGAAGACTTCTGGGCATTTCCTATACCGAGCAAATCACCAACGACGAAGTCCGACAGACCATCACACAAGCCATTGGACAACACGATGACCTGCTCACTGTGGTGAAAAAACGGAAACTCCGATGGTATGGCCTCGTCACCAGATCATCAGGTCTTGCAAAGACCATCCTGCAAGGCACAGTGCAAGGAGGTAGAAGAAGAGGGAGACCGAAAAAGAGGTGGGAGGACAACATTCGAGAATGGACTGGTTTGACACTGAGCGAGGCCATGAGGGTTGCTGAGGACAGGGAAAGATGGAGTACGCTGGTTAAACGATCATCTGTGGTACCCCTACGACCTCCGAGTTACGGGATAGGATAGGATAGGATAGGATAGGATATAGATACATATATAGGAATGGTACTGAATCACAAAGACAAGCTTGGCTGCGGTTTCGTTTGACGAACTGCACACATATGAGTGTTGTTGTTATGGTTGACGGTGATGATGACGATGACGATGATAATGATGATGATGACGATGAGGAGGAGGAAGAGAATGAGGCGGATCTTTGATTATTTACATTTGATAGTGCCAATACCATGCATGGCTCCATAATTAATCTATTTTCATGCCCTGCACACACAGTAGTCTAAAACATGACCCCTAACCTCACCCCTCCCTCATTCTTTCCCCTCTTCCTCCTACCCTCCCCTCCCCTCGCCAAGGAAAAAAAAGAAAAAAAGAAAAGAAAAATTAATAAATTAATTAATTAAACAATGTTTAGGTCTGTAGCTTGCTGAAGTGAGGTCTACAGGGTAGAATAATAAACTTGTAATGAGTCTTCAACTGGCAACTAAATACCACCTTCGAAGGTTGTTACGGGCTAAAAACAGAGGTCCCTCGAATCTGTCGATTTCACTTTTTAGTTGAGTCTCCGCTATCCCAGGCATGCACGCGTTACCCCCTACAATCGCACATGTGATGTGGCTGATCATGAAAGAGGTTTAGTAAACCAATATGTACAGGCATTAAAAACTAATGCAAATAAATGACCCACATGTATTCTTGAAACTGAGACTGTCTTGAGGCTGTCAAGGAGAGATAATTAACTGTGGAGTATAAGTATGCTACGTACAAGTATACTCGATGACTCGATGAATCATAAGGTTCATTTTTTTCTTGCCTAATATTTAAAAATGATATGCTGCATTAAATTGTTATTTATAGAACTGTATGCTTGATGAAATGTAGTCAGTCAGTGGCATTCGTGTAACCTGTATTGATGACTAGTAGACTGGTTCATTTTGTTTTTCACTTTTTTGTTTACTTTCCTAATCAATTTTTGTACCAAAATCCAATTATTTTATGTTATAATATACTATGCCAGAAATTTATTTGTAGTTGTATTTTTAACTTAAAATAGTCTGCTAACAGTTGGAAATTGTGAATATATACATCAATATATGTTTCAAATAGATTGTCTGCAATAAAATATTAAATTTAATGACGAGAACTGAAAACATACTGCCATAATACTTACATAGAATTAGAAACGTACTAGAAACTAGAGATCCTATGTATTTAACATGTAGACATATTTCGTTGCTTTTGAAGATAATATTAAAATGCATAAGTATTTCATAATGAATATTTTGCAAAATAAATTTACATACTAATTAAACAAATGTTTTGCCAAGGCGTTTTGATTCTTTCGTTTCTCGTGTTTCTGTGCAATTTACAGTGTAGCATAAGCATAATTACATAGCCTATATAAGCTTATACTTACGCCTCAAGTTTGTGAAAGGTGAATTAACTAATTAAAGAGCCTGCATGGGTCTCAAGGATTTTTGTTTATTTTTCGTAACAACGAATTTTGTTTATTTTTTTGTAACAATGAATTTACCTGGGAATTTCCCCCACCCCCAAAGCGCCAGAGATGTGAGCCAGACACACACTGCTGAAGTTTCGGTTGCAGTTGGAACCGCGTATCAGATGTGAGCCAGACACACACTGCTGAAGTTTCGGTTGCAGTTGGAACCGCGCATCAGATGTGAGCCAGACACACTCTGCTGAAGTTTCGGTTGCAGTTGGAACCGCGTATCAGATGTGAGCCAGACACACACTGCTGAAGTTTCGGTTGCAGTTGGAACCGCGCATCGCATGCAACCAACCGAGCAGCGAAAGTTTTTGATTACTAGAATATTGTTGGCAGTGTCGACTGTATCTCGACGCGACTTTGTAATTAGGTTGGTGACGTTTCATTCTGATTTTCAGAGATCGAAGAAAGACAATGACGCGTGAACAGGATCGGTGCCATGCCGATATTGGAAATGCGAATGGTAAACAGGAAACCTGCAACAAAACGTTTGACTCAATTCAGTGGCATTGGGTTATACTAGGTTTTCAGTTTAATGTCCTTGTGAAGAGGTTATCGTTTGATTTGCTTTACGGCCTCAGAAGAGATGTAGGTTCTTCGCATCACAAATAGAAGAGCTATAAAAAGTCGGATTTCCTTCAGTAAGAATGGGGCCAGTGAATCGTCTTGTCTCGTGTATGTTGTATGTGTTTTGTTCTAACGGACACAGCAGGCACTACCCTTGTGGGTGCAGGGGTTTCTATATAAATAGTATCTCAACTTTCTGGAAATTTAGTGTTTTAAATTCCCACTGTCCTGTCTTTCTTCTTTCTCATTCCTACTCTGTTTTATCAATCTACTATACTGTCTTCTTCGCTAGACCAGTCACCTACATTTTTTCTTAAAAACTCTTACCAAACTCCTCATTTATATAAGGTCTGTTGGGTCAGCTTGAGAATATTGGACGCTTTCTGCCAGATGGTCACTAGAGCTTCCTATGATATTATTATTTAGCAATGTAGGCATTTTGTATGTATGTGTTTTGTTGATATTTTATAATGATGTTTATGTTCTATTTTGTTTTTGTAAACGGGGGTTCGATAAATTAGATTATAGCTTCAGCGTCCCCTGCGTGGGATGCCTTTATTGCAAAGTGACCAGCTGGTGGAGTGCCTTCAGTGTTGCCACTAGGTTATTTCAGCGGATCTTTTATATGGATCGGAGGTGAGTCCTCTTTCAACCAAATTGCGGTCCTCATTTTGTGGTCCTGATTCGGCTCTTTGCAGTCCATTGGACCCTGTAGGCAATGAATAACTAACTAACCTACCTGGGAATTTTCATTAACATAGTGGACACTCATTGCTAAAACCGACTGCTATGTTTTGAATTTCCAGCTTCTCTTCCTTGCTATGTAAACAAACACTTCGTACTGTGCTTTACACACAATGCTGCGGTGTTGGATAGTTTTAGAATTAGCATTGATATGCTACTAGTACACAAAAGGATGATCGATTGATAACAAGCCAAATTTAAAATCCAAAATAGTACAACAAAGGGAATCTTTCTTCATCCGGACTTCCTTAGAATGGAATCAACTGCCAGAAAAGGTGATATCCATACAGTCTGCCAGCGCATTCTCGTCACCTGTCGGTAAACTGTAAACTTTTATTATTATTGTTTTTAAATTTATTATTAGTGTTATTTTAAATTATTATCGAGGATTTTTATAGCGCACATATCTCGCCGTACTTGGCGACTCAAGGCGCTGGCCGATACATGATCTAACTCAAGCCGCCCTAGGCGCCAACTTGCAGCCTTTTGGCGCATCGTAATAGCGCTCAAGACAACTGAGCACAATCGTGGGAAGCCAGTGATGGGGGAGAAGGACGTATAGGTGCATGCTGGGTGTGTTCTTGTCATCGGCACTTACCCCTCTAGCTCTAGGACACGAGCGTCAGGATCTTTAAAGTCGGTTATGATGGAATGTATGCGACACAGACTAGACCTCGGTTTATACTCTCATCCGAAGGAGTAGGAAACGGGAGTAATGTATCTTTCCCATGGACACAGCACAATGCCCCGGCTTGGGCTCGAACGCGGGACCTTCAGATCCGCAAGCCAAAGCTTTACCATTAGGCCACCGTGCCTCCAATCCAGGAATAAACTACCAAAGACTGTACAGTCCAAAAACGTGGCCTGTAAAGCTGCGACGTATATGTGTGCTAAAGCTCAACAACAATTTTTAAATTTATAGCACAACGCTGCCATGCATCCTCGAAGTCATATTCATTATTGGCTCCTGCGGAAAGCCCTCCGATTAACATCAAGACGGGAATCCAGCCCGGTGTAACAGGCCGGAATATACCCCTGGCTACTTTATACCCTGGGTATAATGTAGCCTAGGCGGGTTTAACCTCCTGGGTATAGATCAGCCTAGGCCAGGTCATACCCCTCGCGCCCGGAATATACCCCCACCTAAAGAGATTTCACTCATGGGGTTGTTGTACATGACCGTTTGCGTGACCAACTCTCAGGTAACAGCCTTTTGCTTGCGTGTTAAAAAAAAAAACACAAAAAAACCCCTGAGTGAACTAAGCTAACAGCCTTTATCTTGCGTGTAAAAAAACAAAAACAAAATAACCCAAAAAAACAACAACTAACCTATCTATCTATCCGTCTGTCTATCAATCTATCTGAGTGCATCAGAACAATTACAACACATAAATTAAAGAGTAACGTGAAGGATAAGGTCTTCCGTAGTGGGGGGGGGGGGGGGGTATAATGGGCAGGAGAGGGTTAAACGAGCCTAGGCCAGATAATACCCAGAGGTATAGTCTGGGCTAGGCCAGTTTATACTGGGGCATAGTCTGGGCTAGGCCAGTTTATACCCTGGGTATACTTGAGGCGGGGTATAATCTGGCCTGCTACACCGGCCCGAGTTGCCTAGAAAAAAGCGCCACAAAACGTTTGTGAATGCTCCGCACTATCCGGGATTATAATTTCATTTACGAAAACGCTAAGCGAACGCTTTTAAAATGGCGCAGCACATGTTGACTGCACAACAGCCAATCAAAGTGAAGTCGGCTGAAAGTGAAAGTTACTGCCAATCACACTGACGACAAAATACTATAAAATATAAAAAAAATAATTCATAACGATTGCACATAAACATAATTATTACGTCAAATAACAAGTACACAAATCTTACCAGACTGTAAATAATAAAAAGTCCCCCCTTGCTACATTTCACCATTGTGAAGTGAGGAGTCTAAGGAGAGACTGCAGCAATGCATTGACAAATTGGTTGAATGGACGGAAACATGGCTACTTAAATTTAACAGTGAAAAATGTAAGGTGTTGCATTTGGGCAAAAATAATCCTCAGCATGAGTACTTTATGAATGATGGGAAAGAAAGGTGTAAGATTGAGACGACTGGTGCCGAGAGGGATCTTGGAGTGATAGTGGATACAGAGCTCAGCTTTGAGAATCACATTGAGAGTACTGTTAAGAAAGCCAACAAAATATCAGCCCTGCTTGTAAGAACTATAAGTAACAAATCCAAGGATATAATGGTCCCCCTCTTTAAGGCCCTTATACGTCCCATCTTGGAGTATGCTAACCCCGTCTGGTGCCCATATTTAAGGAGGCATGTTGACTTGATCGAGGGTGTCCAGCGCAGATTCACCAGGAAGATTTGTGGAATGTCGGGACTCTCCTACGAGGAGAGACTGAAGTCACTGAGGTTACCCAGTTTAGAATATAGGAGAGAGCGTGGTGAT
The DNA here is from genome assembly GCA_036898135.1 of Oncomelania hupensis. NCBI lineage: Eukaryota > Metazoa > Mollusca > Gastropoda > Littorinimorpha > Pomatiopsidae > Oncomelania > Oncomelania hupensis. The sequence goes on along the minus strand of CM072511.1, from coordinate 47,708,003 downwards.
TTAATCGAAATTTTTAAAATTGTGCACAAATTGTATGATCCTTTAACCATTTGTTCTCTTTTAAATTTTAATGATGTTGGTTTAACACGAGGTCACAAATGTAAACTTACTAAAACATTTAATAATACTCGCAAATTTAACAAGTATTTTACTAATGGAGTGGTAACCCCTTGGAATAACCTGACTGCCGAGGCTGTGGATGCTGGATCACTTAATGTGTTCAAGAATAGTGTGGACAAATTATTTAGGGATAGCATCTACTCCACCAATTTGGAGGCTAAAAAAAAATCTAAATTGGTAGGCACTGATGCCAGGGGGTGGGTCTTGGGACCCTCATTAAGATCAATTATGAGGGCCAAAGGCTTTTTAGCCTGCATGCCGTATTTGCTATGCTATGCTATGAATACATCGCCATTCGCAAATCCAAAGCCCACCACTCTGGCCGACATTTTTTTTTCTCTTCGCGAACAATCTTTCGAGACAGCTACAGAGCGCTCTCCGCGAACATTGGGCTGCGCATACTTTCCACCAAAATAGTTACGTAGCGTTACGTAGCGCTCTGGCTAGGCAACTCGGAGCAGATCCAGATCCAGAACCGTATTTGTGAAAGAGGTAGTATTTTTGTAGAATCTTTTTTTTTTTAACACTCACTTTGAATTTGAAAAGGATCTGCAAGTAGCCCTAAAACGTGTGAAAGTAACTATTAGTCCTTTAATTTCAGTCTTTGTGAGTATGTCTTTATTTTAGATCTACGATATATGTCTAATCGAAGTGTAAACACCGTTTTTGATCCCATCTCTTTCCTTCGTTCACAACAGTTTATTTATCTTATTCAATTATATTCACAAAGTAAAGCGATCAAGCGCGCATCAAACCCAACAAGACGACGAGAATCCAAAATCCACAACCTCGCTTACAACAGTTTTTACTATGGCTAACAGAATAATGTTGAATGCCATAAAAACAAAGTATTGTCCAGATGTCCATTGTGTATGCATTGAGACTTTTTCATTATATCATTTACTTTTTGGTTGCCATCATTTTCTGCCTCTAATAACTGTGCATGCATGACATAAAAACATTAGATGATATTAATTTTCATCAAAGTGCATAATCGTTAGCAAAACTTTTGTGGCTAGATTTGTGTAAATAATTTTATTTTATTTATTTATTTTTTTATTTTTTATTTTTTTAAAATTAATTCCCCCCCCCCCCCCCCCCCCCGGTCTTATCATCTTTGGTGGAAACGACGTAAATAAAACAACCATCCAACCAACCACAGGCGCTTGTATCTGGACACGCGAGCGCCTATGCCTGTGACGCGTCTCTCTTTGGTTATATAGATAACCAAAGGGAGACGCGTCACAGGCATAGGCGCTCGCGTGTCCAGATACAAGCGCCTGTGCAACCAACCAACCAACCACAACCTCGCTTTTGTACGATGCTAAGGGACGCTACTCTTGCGGAGAAGTCTTCCGTTGCGAGGAACGCCAGCTTGCAGGTTTGTTCTGTTCTTTTCATGCTGTTTTTCTTATGTTGCTCTTTCGTACAGGGTCAATATATCTATAATGGCGCATGGGAGCTTTTCTCCTGTGTCAATATCTGTTCTGTCATCTCTTTAAATAATGCCATTTCTGTCCAAAATCACAAACATTTCATGTAATTTTAACGCATAACTGAGTTCTACTTCTAAATTTATGGAAACACGTGTGCAAGGGCCCCCCGCGTGGGTGTGCCGGGGGTTTTCTGTATAAATAGTATCCCAATTTCTGGAAATGTAGTGCTTTAAATTCCCACTGTCGCTGTCTTTCTCTGTTGTTCTTTCTATTCCTACTCTGTTCTATCAATTATCTGCTATATATATCTTCTTCTTTGCTAGACCAGTCACCTACTTTTTTTTTTTTTTTTCTTGAAAACTCTTCCAAAACTCCTCATTTGTGTATGAGGTCTGTTGGGTCAGCTTGGGAATATTGGACGCTTTCTGCCAAATGGTCACTATGGCTTCCTATGACATTATTATTTAGTAATGTAGGCATTTTGAATTGAAGCTTGAATTGAATTCAAGCTTGAATTTAATTGAATTTAATTGAATTTTGTATGTATGTGTTTTGTTGATATTTTATAATGATATGTTTGTATTCTATTTTGTTTTTGTAAACGGGGTTTTGATAAATTAAAGAATAGCCTTAGGGTCCCCTGCATGGGATACCTTTATTGTAAAGTGACCGGCTGGTGGAGTGCCTCCAGTGTTACCACTAGGGTTGTTTCAGCAGACCTTTAATGCGGATCAGGGGTGAGTCCTCTTTCAACCAAGTTGTGGTTCTGATTTTATGGTCCTGATTCGGCTCTTCGCAGTCCGCTGGACCCTGTAAGCAATGAATAACTAACTAACTAATGTGTGCAAGGTATGTGTGCAATCCGGAGGCGAAATGACTACGTTTGACTTTATCTTTTTCTCTCTCATTCCATCCATGGTAAGATCTTAAGTATAACAGATGTCGAGTAGGGATTCGGAGAAATAACAGGTGACAATTCATGCTATGTTGAGTAACATTTGTTGAATACGAAGAAAGCTTGATTACAAGCAAAAACTGCAAATAAAAACCAAGGTAATTCATCAATTATAATAACTGTTAATCTTAAAAGAAATGAGGTAATGTCAAATATATTTCTGCTTGTTTGCAGAGCTGTGGGGTCCTAAAATCAGCTTGGGACACTGGCAAGCTACACCAATGAACAGGAACAAACATGAGCAAGAAAGTGAACAGTGCCAAAGCCTCTGATGTAGATAGAGATACAATCAAATCAACCAGCAGAACAGATCTCAGTCAAACAAACAGTCCATCTTTCCAGCTAGACCCCTTGACACAGACAAATGGCTCAGATATCTTGCTTCAAAAAGATTTGGCAGACGCATCGGGCACTGACTGCACTACCAAGATCTGGAGCCATCGCAACGCAAGATTAACTTCGTTCTCCAGCTTAAGCACCAACAGTGGTTCACTAAGGCTTGGCTTCCACCTAAGCCATTCTACTATGTCTTTATGCAGCCGCAAAGCAGTGTTTGGAGATGATCCTTCTCTGTGGGAATGTGATTTCAGCAGTTGTTTAAGTCAGCCATTATCTAATAACATGTCCTCTACAACAATAATAAATCCAGATGAAGCCTCTGGCAAAGTAGAAACACCTTCCAGTGATGCAACTGGTAGCTCTAGAGCCTGCACTAGTAGCTTAAACCACTTATTTCTATCTAGCAGTAAAGTCCAGCCAATTAGTGCTTGTGTAAAAGATTCTTGTCTACCGCGCATAGAGTCTCAGTTATCTCATGTCAAATCAAACCAGTCAAATATATCAATCAAGAAAGATGATCTTTCTAGTACCTGTGGAGTTAATACAAATTATTCATCAAAACCTAGTAGCAAGGCTCAGACCTCAAAAGCAGAAATCCAATGGAAATTGAAGCCATCAAAGAGATCCATTTTCAAGAAGAAACACGAGGTGAGTAAAGCTACAGTTATGACACATGAAGGGTGCGGAAATGAAACAAACAAAGAGCATAGTAGTAGCACAGAATACAAGGATGGGTTGAAGTGTCCGCCATGTAGCACTGAACACAGAAAGGAAAACCAAAAGAAAGAGGGAAGTTCTTCTGCTCAATCTACTGAAAGAGATGCACCAAATCCATCTAGCAAGGCAAGTCAGCATATAGATAACGGGTCTGCTAAACCATTTGATAGAGATACACCAACTAGTCAACATGAAGAGGACAGTCCTTCTGCTGACTCTCTTGAAATTAATACATTAACTATCAAGGAAAGTCAGCATATAGACAACAGTTCTTTTGCTACATCATTGGAAAGATATAAGCCAATTAATAAGAAAAATCAACATATTGATAACAGACCTTCTATTGTACCACTTGAAAGAGATGCATTAAGTAACAAGGAAAGTCCACTAGTAGATGACAAGTCTTTTGCTATTTTGATTGAAAGAGAAAAAGTAAGTGAATGCTCTGTGAAAGCCACAGGAACAGCTTCAATCTCTTCAACTGCCTTGAGTGAGGAACGGAATATGGAGAGAAACGAGAGTGATGATACTGTGCAAACAAAACTTAGTGACCAGTCTACAAAAACAACAGAAAGTGCTTCATTAACCAGATCATTACAAGAGAAGTTAAGTAAATGTTCTATGGAGCTGTCTTTTGGTGACATGCCTCGAGAAGTGTTGCTGAAACTGGCGCAGTACATTCCTACTGTCAGCCTCATTGCATGTATGGAAGTGCATTATGCCTTTAATGACTTACTAAATGATGTAGGTTTCCTCAACAGGCATACACGCTTGGTGTTGGGCTTTCCTGCAAGCCAGAGAGATATCACATATAACACAGTGCCAGCACCTGTAGAACCTGTACAAGAGCTCTGGTACCAGGCATATCTCCAGCAAGTAGCACCATATCTGGTAGGGGTAGTGAGGCCAGGTGTGGTGTTTTACAATTTGTTGTGTTTCAAGCATCTGCTGGACACATGGTTGCTGCAAGGCAAGGGCTACAAGTACTGGATGTTTACATCTGACATTATGAAAAACACTCAGCCACCCCTGAACTTTTTGAAGTGCAAGCGCCTAATAACCATCTCCAGGCGCATGGTTCACTTGCTAACAAAGCTAGCCCTCTGTAACCCCAGGATTCTTCTGGCAACTATAAACGATTTTGAACAGTTTACCATTAGCCAGATGCCTCCTTCAGAGCTCGATGATGCATGGGAACATGGCATTCCTCCAGAGTGGAAGAGAGAAAATTTACAAGAAACTTGTGAACTTATATCACGCCAGCGAGGTCTGAACCTTGCATCTTTTTTCCTGGGTTTTGACAATAAATATTTTTTTGGATGGAGTGGCATAATTGACTATTCCACATTCCGTTTCAAAGGCTCCTGGGGAGTATGCAAGTGTCCAGCTGCTAGTATGTCTATGGTAGAATGCAGGGAGATCTGTCATGAGCTCTTCTCTAGGTTTTTGGCACACACTGGTATGCAGTACATCAATATCCACTGCACAAGCGCTTTTTTCTTTCGCAGCTTGAACAAGCTGATAATGCAACGTTCAATCCTTATGCCAATGATGCAGGAATCATTAGAGAAAACAGCACTCAGGATCCATTCAAAACTGAAGAAAGTCTTTCCGGCTGAGAAATTTGCAGAACTCAAACTATTTCTTGACAGAGCACGCTTTGTTGGCAACAATGCAGATGAGGATAAGCGCATTTTGGATGCAGGCAACCAGAGAAAGCTGACACAGCGAGAACTGTCGAAGACCATGGAAGTTGCAGTGCAGCGTTATCTACACAGGTTACTTTTTACCTTCCCTTGCAAATATTTTAATGTTTAGTATCACCAAAATATATGTTCCCCAATAATACACCTGTTCAGTGCATGCATGCATGCATTTGTTCATGCGTTTTACCCTTGCATGTGCATACTATGCATACTGTTAAAAAGAATAGTTCACTTGTTCAGAATACTACCCCCGTTGGGGTGCCGGGGGTTTCAGTATAAATAGTATCCCCACTTTTTGGAAATTTAGTGCTTTAAATTCCCACTGTCGCTGCCTTTCTCATTTGCTCTTTCTCATTCCTGCTCTTTTCTATCAATCTGCTATACTATCGTCTTCTTCGCTAGACCAGTCTCCTACCTTTTTTCTTGAAAACTCTTCCGGGACAAGACTCCTTGTTTGTGTATGAGGTCTGTTGGATCAGCTTGGGAATATTGGACGCTTTCTGCCAGGTCACTTGGGCTTCCTATGATGTTATTATTTAGCAATGTAGGCATTTTATATGTATGTGTTTTGTTGATAATTTATAATGATGTTTGTATTCTATTTTGTTTTTGTAAACGGGGGTTCGATAAGTTGGGGTGAAGCCTCAGCCGTCCCCTGCGTGGGATGTCTTTATTGTAAAGTGACTGGCTGGTGGAGAGCTTTCAGTTTTACCACTAGGGTTGTTTCAGCAGATCTTTTATGCGGATCAGGGGTTGTCCGGTCCTGACTTGGCTCGGAAGAGTCCGCTGGACCTAAAGCAATAATAATGTAATGTAATGTAATGTTCAGAATACTAGAATTCTGAAGAGGCTGGTGTGCAGCTGATAACAAAGTATCAGATGCCCCCTCAAACATGTCATTTTGATTTACGTATGTGTGTTTTCAGGTATGTCAACAGCTTGGTGGGCAAGGAAGTGCTACAATTGTACAAGGATCCTGTGTGTCACCACGTTCTGTGCATCACCTGCCGCAATACACACACCATCAACATCACTCCATTCTCTGTCTGCATGGAACGTGTGGGACCCCAGTGCTTGCCTCTCAAAATTTGGCCACCTTATCTTCTGCATCATGCGCTCTTTTCCATGCCTGCTTTAGCCAAACTGGTGCGCTTAGATGTGGAATTGTGGAAGAGAGACATTCTTGGACAACCCCTCTCTCAGAAAGTGGAGATATTCATCCGACAGACATTAGATGCTGTTTTTCTGGATTTCAGCATTAATAGAGAAAGAAAAGGCATTATTGTGCAGCGGCTGATAAGTGCCGATTCTTCTCCTAAATCTACTTTCCATGAAGAACCCAGCGACACCACCTGTGGTGCTGAACATACTCTCTCAAACAAAGCAACTGACAGTTTTCATTTTGGCCAAGAAAAACTTTGTGGTGTTGCAGACTGTGTTGAATCAACCAATAATCTTCTCAAACACTGCAGTCTACTCTCTGTTTACCCATGCTCTTCAAAACAATCTACAACTCATAATGAACTTCACGACGAGTTTGGTCATTCTTATTCATCTGAAAGTTATGTACAAGGCCCAAATGTCAGTGAGACTCACTTCAGCTCATCTGATTGTGGCACTTTAGTAACCAGCTCTTCTGAACTTTTTGATGAAGATGAACAGCAGACTAAAACTAAAACTAAATTCCCGAGTACTTGCAAAAGCTTGTAGCACTGCCAATACCTGCTGATCAAGCTCTCTAAAAACAGTGACTGTGAATATGACTTATTAACAATACAAACAAGGAAATATATTGAACATTTTATTGTTTGTAGCTTCATTTTGGTATAACATACGACACGTGTACCAAAATATTGCACAGATTCTGATAAACGGTAATATTTCTTTGCTACTTGTAACATGAGACGGATATATTAGCTGAACATCGACTGTGAATGAATGTGATTTGAAAATCATTGACAAAATGAAATACAACTAACACCATTGTTATGATGTAGCATGGTTTTTGCAATTCTATATTCTCACTGGGAAATTGATACCACCAATGTTGCTATTTTAAATTATTCCTACACTCTGTTGAATCTGCAACCTCAATTTTATAGGAAATTATTTAATGGCTGAGCAGTACTGTTTATTCATTCACTGTGAATGAAGAATTAAAACACATGTCAAAATAAAACCTTCAAAAAAATGCATTTTGATTCTTGTACTTGATGTTGTTGTTTTAGCTGATGGCACGCCTATAATGATATACTGTTATTGTAACACTATATTTACTATGACATTAGTCTCATTTTAGTCCAGATTATGGGTTTGAGGATGCATGAATTATGATGCTGGCATGACCAATGAAATTCTAAAGCTGCAAGCATAAAAATTACATAACCATATTATACCGACAAAACAAAACTCAAGTAATGGTATTCTCAATTTTAATGCACTTCTTTCACACAATATATATTTACAAGGAAGCACATTATAACGCACATAAAACTCAAGTTGGATAATTTTGTTGTATACCTACAGCTGATGTTTGTAACAATGGCAACTGTATCAATTGCATGTGAAATGACAATTCTCGCGTTCTCTTGTATGTTTCTGCTCTTGTTTTACTTGCTAGAATCAGATCTGTATAATTGTGGACTGTTTTCTTGTAATCACATTAATTACTTAGTCATTGTTTATAAGGTCATCTTGTAATCAAATACAACAATAAGTATAGAAAAGTACTTAGTAGTGATAATATCAAAGGCTGCCAGCCTTCTGCTCTCAGAAGCGCAATTTTGGAGAGCACACTTTAAAAGTCTTATAATTGTAACTCCAGTAGATTTCAAACATTGTCTGAAGAATTTGCTTCCAGAGGGACAGAGGGGGGCACGTCGCACAAGTCACTAGATAAGTACCTAGCCAGTCTATTCTTAAATGTATTTATGGCACCAGCTTTGACAACCTCCTGTGGCAGGCTGTACTATGTATCAGTAATCCTGTTCATAAGAAAGTGCAGTATATTCTCTGCTGTAAAATTAAAAATCTAAAGCAAAGATTTTAAATGTAAATTGAAGTTGGCAATAAAATATAAAAGAAAATAATAAAACAATAACACAGTCAATAAAAAAGTAACCCAATGCTGTTTTTGCTACCAAAATTGTTTCACACAACAACCGCAATAAATATTTCTCCTGTAAACATAACTTCATTAACAACAATCCATATAATATATATCTATAAGCAAACTTCCTCTGCAATGCTGCAATTTCAGGAACACTTAAAACTCAATCGGAAACATAAATGTACAACATAATCCAACAAGAAAACAAACATGCAAGCATGACACACCATTTATAAAATTTTTCTTCATGCTACTATTATCTTCATAAACAAGCAACTACAGGCACACAAAACTCTATGCACATTGTGTAAAATAAATCTAACTCATCACACACAACCAGTCGGTTTAAATCAATTCTAAATCTGCATTCAGTCAGTAAATACATGCACTGGCATAATTTTCACCACACAAAATAGCTTTTAGGGATTAAAACTGAATTCTGCTACATGTATAACTACAACATTGTGAATCAATGTTATGACTTAGGGTCAATATTCCCATGTGCATACAGTTTGTTACTTCATAGCGCGCGCGTTGCTTCACTTTCTATCATTCCATACTGGCTGATTTGTACGAATTACTATTTTTAAAAAATAAAAAAAACAAGAAATGTAGTAGAGACTTCAAAGTTTATGTCCATAAAAAAATTAGAATGGACTAACCAATAGCCAAGTTTGATTGAATTATCTTTGCTGTTGACCAATTTTGGACTAACCAATAGCCAAGTTTGTTAGAATTATCTTTGCTATTTACTAATTAATCCACCTTAGTTTCGCCTTAGTAGTGTTTACACACTGCGACTTTCAAAAACTGACGTACATAAGTATGAAAGTGTTGGGCACGGGCGCTACGCAGTAGCGTAGCAAAGAATAGGAGTTAAATCTACATTACTAGTTGTAGATTGTAACTTTTCACAAGACCGGTATTTTTGTGTCTAGTCAACCATCAGACATTCTTCTACATTTCTAGTGTTTCAGTTCAAAAACACGAGTCTAAATGAACAAAGGGTGGGTGTTGGCATTTGTGGATGGGCTGCAATTTTCCTTCACTGCTTGGTAGAAATCAGTTCTAAACTACTAAGTAAAAGTTTTGGATGACAGCCTATGAACCAGAAAACAAGAGTATACAAAATTGATAGCCAAAAGTTACTGCGTTGTAGTTGTGCCTGAAAAATACGCAGAAAAAAGTAGGTCGATCGAATGTAGCAAGTTTCATCACTATACTATCCCGATGTCTAAAAAGCGTAGCTGTCTATAATTCAGAGCCGACTACAACTGGAGATACCTAGCATCTATCCTAAATTTTGACACACTGTAACTACTGTTTTGGTAATCCATGGTATATAAAAGCAATCAAAGTCAATTTGAATTATATGTAAATGTTTTGGTTTAATTATTATGACCTCATACTGACCCTGAAGTAGAAAACAAGAAATGTTCATAATGAATCTGCGTATAAGTTTAGATTTTAAGCACAAAATTGTGTTTTAGATGAAAAAAAAAATCCTTTGTAAAGTGACTTGTCATTTTGCTTGTTAGAACTTTATTATTCTACAGCCCTACGTCAATGAAAACCATGACCGAAAAAATGGTACAATCAGATGAGAACTAAATGCTCACCTACATTTACTTGTGTAATGACAATCTTGAACAAACAAATATATAAAAAAAAACACCAACACGTTCAAGGTTATAGGGATTCATTCATATTTCTTTGGTATTTCTTCACAAGTTGTTCATAAGTTGTTCACGCAGTATTTGTTGTATGCAATCTAGTTAGCACAGAGAGTGATCATAAACCTCTTCTTAAATCATGCCCAATTCAAACACTAAATTAGTAAATAGCTACATAATTTTACACGAGAGAGAGAGAGAGAGAGAGAGAGAGAGAGAGAGAGAGAGAGAGAGAGAGAGAGAGAGAGAGAGAGAAAGAGAGAGAGAGAGATAGAGAGAGAGAGAGAGAGAGAGAGAGAGAGAGAGAGAGAGAGAGAGAGAGAGAGAGAGAGAGAGAGAGAATACAATGAAAATGAGAAGAGAATACAATGAGATAGAATCCCATGGGTTTTTGTAAAGTATCTTGCTTCAGACTATCACCCATTCAATGCAACACACAAATGCAATTCATTCTGTTCACTCAGTCCACACTATTCTGATCCACTACCAGCTCCAGACGTTCAGCTGAAAGGCGTTGAAAACTGTAACAGCACTTCATTCAACAGCTCTTAATGTGTAAGTCTGGGAGCACAGACCTCATACTTCAGAAGCAATAGAAATAACCTGGTATCTTGAAATGAAATTAGGTACCTTGAAGTAAAATTAAATCAACACTACAGCTGAAGAAATGTCCACCTGATTACTCCAAGCAATTACTACAAACATTGACATTCTAATCATCTCCCTCATTGATATCCTGCTCTTCACGTAGTGGATCAAAGTCAGATGCTGCATACTCTGGTTGCCTTGTCCTGGTTGCATTATCCGCAGAATTGTTACAGTCCGCCTTCACAGCGATGGAAGATTTTCCTCGACCAAGGCAGTCATTTGATAATTTGTCTAAGAAGTTCAGTTGAATGAGACCAGACATGAATGCATAGGTGAACATTGCAGTGGCTGCAAAGAAGCCAGCAAGAATCATATTTCGGCGGCGGTTGGGAAATTCACTCTCCTCAAGTGAAGCTCCAGACTCTCGGGCTTGATCTGCTTTTTTCTTTTGTTTTTCCGCTTCTGTTAAATGCAAAAAAGAAAAAAAAATTTTTTACAGGAAAAAAAATCACAATACACTGAAGTACTTCAAAGCATTTTGTTTATGTACATTGCTTTCTGCCATTAATGTTTAATTATTCTATAACTTTATAATGGATCAACTTTGACACTTAAAGTTTGGAACACTAAAAATCTCTTAATATATTTGAAGAATACACTCTGGGCAATCAGGGCCAATCTGAATGTTTTGTAACATTGTAGAAAGTTTGAGTTTTTAAGCTAGAAGGACAAAGCCCACATGGCTCACATGTTCCTTCGTGAACATACTCACAATATTATACTTAATAAGTGCGAAGTTTGGATAGAAGAATAAAAACTGAAACATGATACACATACCAATACATTCCAGCACCTTTTTAGTGCCATACATACAACTGCACATTTACATCATCACATACATATTTACAAATGCTATTAAAAAGATAAATAAAGAAATACAAATACATACATAATTGAAAACAAATTGATGAAATTAAATATATGATTAAATAAATAAATGAACACACCCTCTGGAGTGAGAGGGAAATACCGCTGTAAGATCCTCTCAACTAGCTCACACAGGTTGTTGCACTGTTTCAGATGGTTGTGCAGTTGGTTGTTGGGCATAGGGGCCTTAAGGATAGGGGCCAAGTATCCAAAGATGAGAGCATCAAGTGAAGTTGGTCTTAATAAACAGAAGAAAATAAAATAAATAAACCTAGCTAATACAATAAAGTTCCGAAACGAAAAACAATAATTTCTTACACATACATGTTTTAGCAAAGAACAAATTATTTCTTTTTGAATATAATAAATGTTTCATCAAACACAGCAGTTGAAATAAACTTCCAAATAAGCAAATATACTAAATATTATGATTACCAATGTTTTATATTATCAATACAATTCTAATTACATTTGTTATGTATCTTTACGATATTATCATTTTTGTTCAGCTCTGCTACTACAAATTAGCAACTGTTAAGATTGACGATAGTTCCAAATAGCATGCATTTACCTTTGATTTGATTCTGCGTTGTTGCAAAAAAAAGCTTTGTATATTGTTTATAGTTTTCGTCGGCTGATATTGTTATAGCAGCATTGAAAACTTTCTGGAATTACTTGTTTATTATCAATTGAATGTTCAAGATCTTTCTGGCGATAGCTAGTCAAATCCTGTAAATTCGTAAACATTCTGTGACTGAATAGTTTAATTTCAATTGGGTGTTATTGCATCATTCTGGAATGTTCTAAGCTCTTCTACATTGTTGAGAGGCTATATAAGTAATGCACTGACTGCTTTCCTGAATTGATTTTCACAAAATTATTTTGTTTTTAGTTATTGGTGCTGAATAAAGTTGGAAATGTTTATATGACGACTCCTGCCTTGTTGCTGAATGAACAATGTTGCTGTGTGGACAAACAAACTCAAGTTACACAAGATTCAAGAACCGGGGCTGAATCAATCATTGACCATCATGTAACACCAACTTCAAACCGTTAAAAGCTAACACAACTTGTGTACTAACGACTCCTGCCTTGTTGCTGAATGAACGGGCTGCATGGACAAACGAACTCAAGTTTACCAAAGATTCAAGCATCGGGGCTGAATCAATCCTTGACCATCATGTAACACCAAATTCAAAACGCAAAAAGCTGACTTGACCTGCGCACTATTTAGAAATGCCATTCAATAGGCTGGTTTCCACTAAAGAGGTTACCCTGACACTAGCTAAGTGTTAGAGCTCTATCAAGCATAGACTGTGTGTAGGCATATCCCCCAACAGCCTCTGTTACCTTGACACTAGCTGAATTTTAGAGCTCTATCAAGCACAGACTGTGTGTAGGCATATCCCCCAACAGCCTCTGTTACCTTGACACTAGCTGAGTGTTAGAGCTCTATCAAGCATGTTTCTTTAAGCTTAGTAACAGTGAAAGGTCTATTCTTTAATTATTGATATCATTTCCACTTACTGCTTGCCAAACATGAACTCTTTATCACCAAGTTTGTAGGACAGCAAATTCAGACATTCTTTAGCTTCCTTGTAAATCTGAAAACAATAAATAGAGAAAAAAAATGTCAAAAATCTGTTCTACGTACGTTACCCTAAAAGCAGTAACTCACTACATCTCCCTAAATCGCAGAATATTTAACAATTTAAATATACCGTCGGAAATGTGTTTCTAATTCAACAAATTCATCTCTCAAACCCGTGACTGCACCAGTATACTTTTTATGTGTAAATGAACTGCTTGCACTAACAACTGACATAAATAAACACCAATAGAGAACGTATCAAACACAAGGTTTCAGGTCCCTCCAACTTGTTATCATAAGCACATTTTCAAATTTGTCCCTATTTACGTTAAAGTACTATGATAATACAGTACATTTGTATCGCGCGGTACCTCGCAAACGGTAAGGAAAGCGAGCTCGCCGCGCTTGACAACACACGTGCAATCACACACACACACACGCACACACACACACACACACACACACAGAACACGTATACACTTATCAAATGGTTAAAGGATTACAGTAAAACATGCCCATGCAAAACAACAGATAATATGAATACCAAGAACCGAGCCAGTGCCGCCACCATCCATGAACAGATGACGTGACTTGGTAAAAGATTACATATGGGGATGGAAGGGAGGGGGAGTGAAAATTATTGAGTTTGCATGTTAAAAAGGAGGGTCTTTAATTGGCGCTTGAAGGAAGAAAGTGATGGAGCATGTCGGAGTTGCATCGGTAGTGAGTTCCAGGCAGTTGCAGCAGAGAAAGAGAAAGATCGTTCACCATAGGTCTTTGAGTGAACACGGGGGATATAAAGCAGTCTTGTATCAGAAGAAGAGCGGAGTTGTCTTGCAGGATAGTAGACAGAGAGAAGGTCAGTAAAGTATGAGGGGGCAGAACCAGTGAAGAATTTGAAAACAATAGTTGAGAGCTTGTACAAGATGCGAGCTCGAACAGGGAGCCAATGAAGAGATCGGAGTAGAGGGGAGGCATGGTCTCGTTTTTTTAGCTTTTATGCCCATTCATATTTTTTTATAACAAGATTAAGTTGATTGATTATGCACTGTGATGGTGATGATGATGATGATGATGATGATGATGATGATGATGATGATGATGATGATTACCTTCTAGAACTTGGCTCACAAACAAACCTACCTTAGCCTCAACATCACTGTCACTGATGTTCTCTCCGCCTTTAGTCAAGAAGACCCGCAGGTTGGCTGCCTTCTGCTGACATCCAGGCATGAAGAAATTCAGTGGGAAAGGCATGATCTTGGCATACCATGGCCGCGTAAAGTCCACATAGGTCTTCCCATCAATCCACCACAGATGAAGCTGCAACAAAATAATAATAAACATAATATTTATAACTCTAACAAGGGCCTAATCCTAAAGGTCCCCAAGATTTAGTTCAAGACACATGCACAAGATTATGATTATAACATGTGACATGTATCAATATATACCAACAACAAACAATGATTCAAACAATAACAAGAACAAATAAATCGTGAAACAATAAACAAATAAATCAATTAAAAAAAACACCTTCAAACCAGGATTGGAAAACAAGATACTAATACAAATCTTTAGATACATATCTGCAGGGATCGCATGTACTCATGTTTTCGACACACTTTATGCATTTGAGCTTTTTAATGAAATCATGTGCAAGGTTTATGCAAAATGGCTTTGCTTCAGTCACAGAAAGACCTTATTTTAAAAACTAAATCAGACTTGGTCTCAATGCATGAAGCTGCTGATTCTCAACAAATTTACATGAATCTTACAGGAATCAATAAAATAAAGTCTTTGACAATTGTGTCATCTGTACTTCCGCTTTCTATTCAGTTGTCAAAATCACATCATTCACACACATTACACAATGTGGACCCACTTTAGTGACTACAGACATCTACAACAAGGTCATTTTTTGACAATCAGAGGAAGCAGTTCAACGAAAAGATTAGGCAAACTAGAAGGGCAAAGCCCATATGACTCACATGCTTCTTATGGAACTTGCAATATTTAACATAAAAACGAGTGCCCAGAAATTTATTTAAAAAAATGAAACGCGGCAATAAATTCAAAGTAATAATGACTTTGATCTTTCTATGCTCTTGGCATTGACTTCCTGCTCCAAATACACTCATGTACGATCAAATAAACTACAGCGAAAGTTGTATTATATACCAAAAAACTGTGACCATGGGATGGCCTTGACCTTCATTTGACCTCTCATTCTCATGTATGATCAAATAACCCAACGTTCAAGATTCAAGATAATTTATTGCCAAGTGAATAATACACAAGGAATGCATTTGGTCAACGCTGCAGCACCACAAAAAAGCACATATAAAACATAGAGAACATGTGAACAAGCTAACAGCAAATCACAATAAAAGCATGAAACAGATGAACTGTACAACGGTATGTTGTTCCATAATCAGAGCTGCCAACCCCTAAAAAAAATTTCAGTAGCAAACAAAGAAAAATTTCAGTAGTTTCAGCTCAATTTCAGTAGCAAATGTACGAACAAGAATTTTCACATGATAAAATGAGCATTATTTAAAATGTTGATATTAGCTTAAATAAAAACCAAACACCAACACAAAAAGCATTAACTTTCAAATATTTATTTTTAAAATGATAGAAATGTTCCTGAAAAAAAAACAACAGTTTTAACATTTTGTTCGGAAAAGCTAACCCAATGGCTCACTACATGTACTAATGGCATGGATACTGCATTGGTTTAAAACCAAATTGTTAAAGCTGCTATTTATATTTAAAAAAAACAAAACAAAAAAAAACATTGTCAGTTATAGGTTCACAGGCATAGACATGTTAGGGCTTTTCTTCTGCTAGGGCAGAAACAGTTGCCCTCTGGCATCTCTGTAGCAGCTATACTGGCAAATCTGCCTGGTAGCAAGGGCGTCCCTGGAACTTTGACTTGAGGACTAGCAAGGCTTCAGTCTGCTCTGCGCCAAGGGATGGTCTGAACACTGTTCTGTTCTTTCGAACCTGGCTAAGGATCCTTTCACAGGCTGCATTACTGACAGGAATCAAAAGGATGCTCAGCATCAGTCTTGGTAGGTGGGGAAACCTAAAACACGGGGATCACAGGACATGACTGTGGTCTCTCTCTCTCTCTCTCTCTCTCTCTCTCTCTCTCTCTCTCTCTCTCAGTCTACCGCGCAGTGGCTGCTGAGCTAAAAATAGCGCACACGCAAAGCGCTATACGAAAGTCTATGATATTGACGAAAGCCTAGTAGGCCTACGTCTCTCGCGGCTTTGTTTCGATACTTGTAAAAAAATAGGTATGCTTTGAAATTTTTCTTCCGTAGTATTTCTTGAAATGGCGTAGTTGCGGAATTAAAGAACATTTTCCGGAGAAACTACGGACGTTCCGTAGGGGTTGGCAGCTCTGCATAATATGGGTTAACTCATTGAAGTCGCAAAGTGCCAGACTCTGCATCATTCCAGAGTCGCAGGATTTTAGGCTATTTTTAAAAAATCACACCAAATGTACTAGGCAACATAGAAACATAAAATACATTGCAAATGAAAGCTTAAAGTATATATTTTTAATTTCACTTACCACCAATCTGCTATAATCCTCCAGAAAAAAAAATATTTTGCACCAAAAACACATCACATTTGCCCAAAAAAACTTTTTTTTATAAGATTAAGAAGCACAATATCTATATGTTGCACCCATTTTTTTATGAAAATATTTGATTCTCTTGTTTTTATGATGTAAAAACACTGTAGAAATGAATTTTACACAAAAATAATCATGAAAGCACAATCTGAAGAGGCATTTGTCACATAACTAAAACAAAATTTTCCGAACAATCGGCGTTAAAAACGGGAAGCCATTTTGTAAACAAAGCATGTAACTAGGTTTAGAAAAATTGCGAGATGTCAAGAGAAACTTTGTCAAAAATATGGTCAAAGGGAAGCAATCTACTCTTAAGTTGCCATGAATATGGAGCATGGGTGTTCTGAAGTTTAATGTGAAGCCACACCACATCATGACAGATCCACCACCAAAGCGGTCATGCTCGCGCACCGTCGCATCAGCAAAACGCTTCCGTGGACGCCTCCAAACATTCACTCGACGGTCGTTAAAAGACAAGGAGAACCGAGACTCGTCTGTAAAGAGCACCCTTGACCAATGTTGCCTAGTCCACACCAAATGACGCCGAGCCCAGGCCAAACGCGCTGCACGGTGAGCTGGGGTGAGCAAAGGCCGTACTGCTGGTCGTTTTGATCGCAGGTTTGCCTCGTGTAGACGGTTGCGAATTGTCTGGTCGCTGACGTTAACATTGCTGGCTGCGTGAAGCTGTCTTCTGATGGTGTTTGCTGTAGCGGACCTCATCCTCAGAGCTGACAGGATGATGAAATGGTCTTGTCTTGCAGTGGTAACGCGGGGGCGTCTGGACCTTCTTGGTTCTTGGACGCTTCCAGTGTTGTTAAAGCGCTCCCGCAGCCTTTGGACAACGGAGTGGGACACTCCCAGCCGCCTTCCAACTTCTCTCAACCCCACCCCTTCCTGAAGCCATGCAATAGCTCTGCCTCTATCCACATCAGTCAATCGTCGCCTTGGGGTCATGGTTATAAAAGCAGCAAAAGCGCTGCCATTTATACCCAGAAAAAAGCGCTGATTGTTGAACTGAACTCACAAAATGCAAGCCTTTCGCGTGCAAATCACTTTTTAATGTTGAAAATTTTGCTTTATTAGCAAGACAACAGTAAATTAGGGTCATTTTTTTTGCAAAAATTGGGTTTGTTTTTCAACTCAGTGCAGAAAGTTCAAAACTCACACATGTGATTACTTGTCAGAATAAGATTGTCTTGAGTGTTACTGTACAGGATAGGTTTTGAAATAAGCAATATAAGCGATATTATTGATAGCAGAAAAAAATAATTAAACTAAATGAAATATGAGAGTGGCCCTTCAATTATTTTGAGTAGTATATATTGCCTTACTATGTCCATAAATACGGAGAACATTAATGACTCACCAAAGCTGGCAGAAGTTTTTCCTCCAACATTGATGAAAAGGCATAAACATCAGCACTTTGTTTTGTTGACAACTCAAAATCACTGCCCCAGTTCTGAAAACATACAAGTAACTGAGTTTTGCCATTCCATTTAAAAACCCAAGAAAACAAATCTTCAATCATATATATCAAACAAATAAACAGCTGTCATAGATGGTGGGGTACTCTCACAAAGCTAGTAAGAGATGCACTCAATATCTTCAGGAACAGATGATTCAGATATCTTCATGTTACACTGTTTTTTATTTTTTTTATTTTATGAGTAGTTGATTCAGCCCCGATGCTTGAATCCTGACAGGTGTAACTCAGATTCGTTTATCCACGCAACCTGTTCACTCAGCAACAAGGCAGGAGTCGTCGCATGAAGTTTTCCAACTTTATTCAGCGTACATCAACAACTGCATACAATCGCTTTTTCCACTTTCACTTCTTTTCAGACACAGTGCATCAACTATATAGTTTTTCTATACACTAAAGAATATTCAAACATTCCAGCGTGACGCAATTACAGCCAATCAGAATAAAATTCATCACCAGAACTATGCACTGACTTACGTAATATAACTTTATTAAGGTTAGAAGGATCTCGTAGCTACCACCAGATCTATCTACACGCTTCGATCGACAGCAAACAAGCAACTCTAGAAGATTCACCAACAATATCGACCAACGAAAATTATCAACATTATACTAAGCTTCTTCTAACAACAACACAAAATCAAATCAAAGATAAATACACTCTGTTATTGCATGCTTTGCAAAACAAAACTATCGGATCTATCGTGAGCGTCTCAAACGTAACACTTCAAAGTATACAAAATAAGGCAGTGCGTTTCTGTCAACTTTGACAGGAAATCTTAATTGGGAATGCAGAGTTAAAGGTCCTTTTCTACATGATCATCCATACATAAATGGTTGTCTCAAATTAATTATGCCTTATCTTATCCTATCCCCTAACCTGGAAGGCATTTGTGGCACTACAGATGATTGCTTAACCAGCGCACTCCATCTCTCTCTGTCCTCAGCAATCCTCATGGCTTCGCTCAGTGTCAAGTCAGTCCATTTTTGAATGTTGTCCTCCCACCTCTTTTTCTGTCTCCCTCTTCTTCTGCCTCCTTGCATCATGCTTTGCAGATGGTCTTTGGTAGGCTGATGCTCTGGTGATGTGGCCATACCATCTGAGTTTCTGTTTCTTCACCCTTGTGAACATGTCATCATGTTGTCCAATGGCTTGTGTGATGGTCTGTCAGACTTCATCGTTAGTGATGTGCTGGGTATAGAAAATGCCCAGAAGTCTTCTGTAGCACCTCATCTCCATGTTTTGTATTCTTCGTTGTATGTCTGCTGTGAGGGTCCATGTTTCACAAATCTTCTTTAGCAACTCATCTCCATGCTTTGTATTCTTCGTTGTAGCCTGCTGTGAGGGTCCATGTTTCGCAAATGTATAGGAAGATGGAGACGGCAAAGGAGCACAGCAGCCTTACCTTGGATTGTAGACTGATGGTCCTGTCTTTCCAAATGGGCTTCAACCTTGTCAGGCAAGCAGTTGTTTGTGCAATCCTGACGAGGACTTCCTGTCGGGACTGATTGATACAAATATGCCATTTACCACTAAATGTCTAAGAAAGTTTATTCAGAGCTACCTGTTTCCTCAAGTAGGTGAAGATGTTGTGGACATCACTTTCTATCACACTTCCATGCATAAGGTTGGGCAGATTGCCTGGAAGAAAAAAACAAACATTAAACAGTACACAATTAATTTAAAACCTATTTCAGCCAATATTAAACAGTAGGCAATTAATTTAAAACCTCTTTGTCAACATTAAACAGTAGGCAATTAATTTAAAACCTATTTCAGTCATTAACAACAATTAATAAGAACAAAACAACACAACAACTCAAACACACACAGATGCAAGATGTATGTTTTCCCTTTCCTCCAATATTTAATATTTTTGCAATCTTTATTTTTTGCTCATATATATGTGCAATGAGCACGATATAAAGTCATGGAATGTCAGCACAATATAAGGTCATACTCATCATCATCAATTTGTACCAAACTGAATGCCAAAAATAATATAAACATTACAATCAACTTATGGGTATGTATTTTGCTGATAGTGGGTGTGGGGGATGGGAGAAATTCCTAAAGAAATTAAAAAAACACAAACACACAAAACCAGCTGGTCGTCACCCTCAAAAAAAAAGAGAAAGAAGCAAATATGTTCTCAGTACTGATAGCCAATGCAGTAGGTCTACAGGCACACAATACATTCCAAATAACAAACACAAAGAATAATGATGTCATATCTGATCGCTTAATGATCGCCCCACCCCTTGTATGTTTGCCAAAAAAAAATTTGTGTGATGCTTGATTTTGTCAAAATATACAATCAAATTTAATCATGTCGTCTGTGTCCATTCAAAACCTTGTAACTCTGAAAAAGTCATTTTTGCAAACTCTTTTCGTGCTTATGTCCATCGAGTTCGCTTTTTTTGGTCAAAAGCTCGGAATTCTAAACTCATTTAGAAAACATCAGTAATTGAAAACAAAAACCTCGTATGTCCCAAAAGGTCAAACAATTTTTATCAAAATCTCGTATCTCACTTACGAGGTTTTTATCATTTTGAATACATTTATACAATCTTGTAACTCAACTTATGAGGTTTCATTCTAATAAATGACACCCCAGCAAGTCGAGCTGACGTCACTTACGAGGTTTTTGTTAAATATTGTCATCGTGGAGGTACCAGATTTTTTGGGTCATTTTTTCTACACTTTGGTGAGTACAGATGATTTGTGTGGTCCTTTTATTCCAACACAATTTTTCTAGATTAATATCGTCCAGATCTTCTCTGTGTTCTCGGGCATAGAATAGAATAGACCCAACGCTTCCCTGCATGTCGTAAGAGGTGATTAACAATGGTGATGTCTGCATGGCATCACTGAGCAAAAGCCTTCTACACAGAAGTCACCGGCCAGGAATCTTTGTAGTTAATATAGGTTCAATGACCATGTGCTCAGGGCCAAGGGGAGCTGTGGCCAACAGCTTGGAGAGGATTGGGCCCCGCCATGTCTTTCTTGCCCAAGACACACCATATGATGAAAAGCAAAGCTGCTGCCATCGACTTGCGTAAAATGCCTGCTGACAATGAAGTCCAGCTCACCACCAAAAGCAGAAAGCGAAAGGTCAGTCGGGGAGAACAAATGTCGTGTCGCCTTGTCCTGCATAATCCAATGGAAACCTCAAAGGATTCTGCACAGCAGGAGCCACCCAAGGCTAGTCTAATCAAGAGATACAAGGTAGACCATTTCTCTCCCAAGCCCGAACCAGGCCGCCTCCCCTCTAAACGAACCATGTCCACATGGTTTTTTGATTCACAACAGGTATGTCCAGAACACTGACTACACCCAGTCAGTCCACGTTCACTGACTTAACAGAGAAAAAGCCGCATTCAGCAGTGCCCACGGTCCAACATCCTCCTGTTCCCCGGTCGTTTGCACCACTTGTAGCCGAGCGGGGGTATTCGACTCTCCCGCCAAAATATATGAGATGACAACGGGCCGCGGAAGCACATGCTCGATTAAAAATCTATCTTTGGACCATAAAAAAAAGTTTGAGTTAGTTTGCGCAACCTGTGGTTCCGTTTCCGTTTCCTAATCCTGGAAACGTACAAACCTCACCGTCTTTTCTTGAGAGACGAATTTCAATAGTGGACGACACAATGTGTGAGTGTCTCCCAATGCACAACTTAACGTCAAGCATGCGCTCGCTTACCTGCCCCATCCCCTACTCTTCGTCAGAGCGTCAGCCAGCCTGCGAGTTCAAACTCGCAAAAGTGCCTGTAGAGAAACCTCGCCCACAGCGACTCAACCAAAACTTAGATATGAGGTTAAGTCAGCCAGGCTAGCTATAACTAGCTTCGCTGTTGCCTCCATTTACCAGAAGGGAGGGTGCAGGCAAGCTATAAATAGCCCGCAGCAAGCAAAGGTGTGGAGGCACTAAATAGGGCTGCTCACATAGGAACTAAGCTGGTGTGCCTCAGCCGAAGAGGACGGAGCCTCACCCTTTCCAAGCCTCACAGCCTTAGAAAAGGCCCCAACTAACAAAAATCTGATGTGAGGAGAGTCCCAGAGGGGAAAAAAAACCTGAGCATCAGCAGAATCGGCGAAAGCCAAAGGCCCCGCCTAAATGGATGGTATAGAGGGCGAGGAATCGCAACTTCCTCCACCACCTGGGGAGGAGAGAGCGAAGCTTGGGGAACGGCTCCTCCGAAATACAGAGTCCAGAGAAAGATACTGTCTATCGGGCCTGTCCAAGCCAAAACAGCCCAGCGACAACCCAAACAAGTTATCTGCCACCGATATACATCAACAGAATCCGGAGAAAGCATCCCCAGATCATCATGCCCTGACCGTATATCAGCCTCAGCGAAACCGGAAATGGAAGCAGGGTCCAACGTGGATCCCACCCGATCCGGAAGCCAGAACTCCCAAAGATACTGGAAATCGGAGAGCTAAACCGGTCATGAATAAGCACGGGCTGACATAAACCAGAAAGGCTGTCCAGCAACGGAAGTAGGTAGCGAATACATCGTACCATCCGCACCAGAAACCAGAGCCCCCGAACCATGACCGAAACTGGAAGTGGCATATACAGGAAGCTGGACTGAGACAGATTATGCCCAACCGGGAGACGGAAGAAAGTAACGAGCACATCATACTATCCGTACCGGACACCAGAGCCCCTGATCCACGACCGAAACCGGAAGTGGTACATACAGGAAGCTGGACTGAGACAAATGTGTCAAACCTGGAAACGGAAGTAAGTAATGAGCACATCGTACCATCCGTACCGGAAACCAAAACCCCTGATCCACTACCAAACTGAAAGTGGAAAAAAAACAATCGGAGGCTGGACTAAGAAGGCTTGTGTGAACCAGAAACAGAAGAAGGTAACGAACGCATCATACCCTCCCGTACGGGATATCAGAGCCCCCGCACCATGACCGATAGCGGAAGTGGTATACATCGGAGGATGGAAGGAAGAGGACTGGGATGAACAAGATTAGATCCAAGGCCGGTGGGTACCCCAGACCAGAAAACACATCCTGTGTCGCAGCTGGACTGAATACTGCACATAGAGCTCACAAAGTCTCGAGCTCGACATAAGCCAGAAGTCCTAACCCAGGCTGAATCCTACTTGAGGAAACAGGCGGGAAGGCTACGGCAGGGAGCTGATCCTCTAACCGCATCTCAGACTCAGCGAAACCGGAAACTGGAGTAGGGCCAACCACGTGTGCCCCACCCAATCCGGAAGCTGGTACTCCCAAAGGCACCAGAAAACGGAGAGCCGAACCGGCCCTTGAATGTGTTCCAGAAGGACAAAAACCGGAACAAGGGTGACCCGAAACAGAAGTAAGTAACAAAAAATCGTCCCATCCATACCAGAAACAGGAGCCCCTGATTCACAACCTAACCGGAAGTGGCATAAACAGAAGGCTGACCTGAGAATGCTTGTGTCGAACCAGAAACGGAAGACGGTAACGAGTGCATCTTACCCCCTGTATCGGAAACCAGAGCCCCCTCCCCACGACCGCAAGTGGAAGTGGTATACAACGGGGGTTGGAAGGGAGAGGCTTGGGATGAACAGGAAACTGAGGCCGCTAGGGACCCCAGACCGGAAGCCACATTCCCTGTCGCAGCTGGACTTAACACTGCAATCAGTGCTTTTAAAGTCTCAAGCTCGACATTAGCCAGAAGTCCCGACCTGAGCTGAATCCTGTCTACAGAAACAGGTGGGAAAGCTTCGGCAGGTAGCTTATCCGGACCAGCAGGGGCAACCCTGCTGGAAAAACTGAAATGGTCCTAAATTAGAGTGACCATCTGTGTGTTGCTGGTCATAACATCAACCAGAAACGGCTTCAAGGACACTTCTGGCAAGCCCAAGGAGCACAACATTAGCCAGAAGTCCCGACCCAAGCTGAATCCTGACTACGGAAACAGGTGGGAAGGCTTCGGTAGGTAGCTTATCCGGACCAGCTGGGGCATCCCTGCCGGAGAAAACGGAAATGGTCCTAAACTAGTGTGACCATCCGTGTGTTTCTGGCCATAACCTCGACCAGAAACGGCTCCAAGGACACTTCTGGCAAGACCAAGGAGCCCCTCTCATCTCACTACCACCACCGCTCACCTCACAATTGCCACCACTTTTACTAACATTGAAAGATGCAGACGTCGAAGACGCCACCAGACGAAAACCAACAAAACGCAGCAAAACCGGGGTGAGAGAGGTGGGGTGGGAGGAGGGGAGGGGGGGGGGGGGGGGGGGGAAGATGAGTCAAAAGTGGAAGAGGCCTAGCTTCCACCCAAAAAAACAAAAATGTAGTACCAACCACAAGGAGAAGTTACCCAAACCTGGAAACCTACTGCTAAGGCAGTACAAAAGGTATAAAACGAAGTATAAAGGCTCTAGGCCAATCACAGAGCTTAGCTATAAGAGCAAAAGGTAAGCACGACTGAACCTAGCAAATGCCAAAAAAGAACTGAGGTTTGTGGCTTTTGCCGTGAGAGCTGCGGGCGGTCACCGAAGCATGGGGCGCACGGGATTTTGGTGGTGCTGGGGAAGCAACTCTATGGTTGTTTTTTGGAATTCAACTTTTCTTCTGTTCTGATGGGCATTTACCTAGCAACGCCTATAAACATTGCATTCGTGAGTCATGGTATAGATTGTGCAATTAATTACAAATTATACTAAAAACGGGTTTTGGTGAAAACTGATTTTTTAAACATTTTTTTTGGTTTTTCTCAAAACTGCATTTTTGGAGATTGGGGTTTTGAATGGACACCAACGATGTTTGTTTTGCTAAATATTTAAGAAATAAATTAGATTATTATTAGTAATTTCACAATAAAAATAACACTTTAAAAAATGCACATTAGTGCAGCAGGATAAGCTTAGAGTAAAATATTCCATCATAAGATCATTATTCCTTGAACGGAGGGGTTTGGAGCTTATTGTGTGCTTAGATCTAAGGTATGGATTTGATCAACTATGGAGATTCTTTGACTTCAATTTACATTTCAGATTTCTAGTTGATATGTTTCAAAGCTACGAAAGTCAAAAGCAAAGAAAGGTATTTATAAGAAGGATTGAGGATAGAAATATTGGATTTTGTTTTAAAATGTATGCTCAGGCCTTTTTGTATAAGAAAACATTAAAATTTGCCACGAAATTCTGATTTCCTAGGTTTGATCCATCCTCCCAGGATTTAATTTTTAAGTTAATGCAGTCATTCTGCATGAAATAGCAAAACAAAAATTAACCACTAACTTTATTAGTTTCTAATCTAATAACTGAAGCAACAAACCTGATGGTGATGCCCATGGGTTTCCTGTAACCTTAACATTCAGTGGCACTCCAGAAAATTTACAGTAGGCCTGAAAATAAAAATGTCATAATTAATTTTGCATACTGATCTGTAAGTTTTTCACAGACGAAGCGAAAGGTTTACATTTTGTAACCTATCAACTAGATATGGGTAGTATGCAGAGTATAGAGAAAAGAGACTTCCCAATGACTGGAAAGAGTGCATAGGATCATGGTTCCTTAATGGACACTCTTTACTTTGACCTAAGGCTAAGAAAGGCATTTGATACCGGGTCTCACCAGAGATTATTGAACAAACCAAAAGGGAACGAGGTCTATGGAAATCTCTTCTCACAGGTGAGAAGTTTCTTGACAGTTCACAGCATGTTACAGTGAATGGTTACAATTCAACTTAGTTACTAGTGGCATTTCACAAAGGTAGTGTACTGAGACTTACACTGCTCATTTAGTAATATATACTTTTTAAACGATATGGTAGACATGGTCGAGCACGCAGTTTACAAATATTTGCTGATGATACTAGTAACTAAGGTTTACTGAGTTATTCAAAGGTTGATGAGGATGAGATCAAGAAATAGGATACAAGAATGTATTAAATAAGTTTGAAGAGTGGACAAAAAAAGTGGTTGTTGCAGTTTGATGGAGAGAAGTGGAAATTGCTTTGCCTAGGTAAAAACCATCCCAAGTATGATTATTACATTAGTAGATTAGAGCCTACAAACAATGGCAGAGAGGGATCTGAGTGTGATAGTGGATGCCGAGTAAAATTTTGAGACGGGAATAAACGAGATGGTTAAAAATGGTAATAAGATATCTGGTCTCTTTGCAAGGGCAATTACAAATTTACATCCAAGGATGTAATGATTCCCTTATTCAAAGCCCTTGTAAGTCCTATACTGGAATATGGCAACCCCGTCTGGTTTCCCTACTGAGGAGGCAGATTGACTTGATTGAAGGGGTATAACGAAGCTTTACTTGAACTTAGAAGAAATGCTATTAATTGGAAAATGGTACACTGGGCATAGATTACGAGGAGCGACCCGAGGTCTTTGGGGCTTCCAAGCCATTAATAATAGAATATAGAAGATTACATGGGGATTTGATTGAAGTATTTATGACTGTGCACCATCTCTAAGATCCAGTAACCACTACTCAGGGCTGAGCTTTAACGTTCGCCAACTCGCCAATGGCCCCTAAAAATAGTGTGTGGTGAGCTCGATTTGGGGTACCATTCGCCCGGCTGGCGACTTGAAAATACCGCCAGTGGTAGAGATTCTGTACCTGTACACGGACTTTTGACTTGCAATGTAAAACAAAACACGCGCCAACCGCTTCTGCAGTCAGCACCGGAGACCCGTTCCGATGCATGCTAGGAAGTTAGGTAACGCTAGCAAAGCGAGGTATTTGCGAAGTAAAAATAGCCTTTTCTCGCGAGACTTTCTTCTTTCCCTTGCCGCGAAACGCTACTGCCCTGCGAGATCCTAGCCTTCTTGCTTCCTTGCGTGTATCGGAAAGAGTCTCCGACTTCCTTGATGAGTCACGCGAGACTTGCCGTACTTTCGATATTCCCCATTCTCAGTCTTTTGTCAATCTCGAACGATGTGGCGCTTTTTAAGTGGTGTCTCGGAGCCTCCAGCAAAAAAAAAAAAGTCAGAAGAAGAAAAAAAACAGCTGAAGAAGGCACACCCAAGCTCCTTCAAGGTTTGGAACATTGAGGAGGAGGATGTCGATGATGAATAAATTATATAGTGCTTGTTTTAAAAAATGAAACAGTGTTGTTGTTGTTGAAATTAATCTTGTTTATTAGCTGCAATAGTTATACAGTTTAAAAAAAATGACCGTGCTTTCAATCAAGGGGTCTGGCAACCTGAGAAATATTTTGGCAACTTCAACTTCCCAGGTTAGGAGCCCGGCTGGCTCCTTAGCCTGGCTTGCTAAATCTCAGCCCTGCTACTTCTCTCTTGATACAAGAGAGCATATTATACAAAACGTAACAATAATTGTCAGTTTCAACAGGTTTTTTTACTAACAGGATTATAACTACTTGGAATAACCTACCCTATGAGGTTGTTAAAGCTCACTCCTGTCTGTTTGAACTTATTCCTTCTACACAAAGATTCTCTGTGCTCGCTCCAGAACACAGGTACAAAAATACTTTCATTCCTACTACCATCTCCTTGCTGAATAAAAACTATGCCAGAATTTCTTCCTAGTACTTTCTTGGTGTTTGTGTATTGAACTATCCTATCCTATCCTATCCTATCCTGTCCCATAACCCGAAGGTCGTAGGGGCACCACAGATGATCGCTTAACCAGCATACTCCATCTTTCTCTGTCCTCAGCAGCCCTCATGGCTTCGCTCAGTGTCAAACCAGTCCATTCTCGAATGTTGTCCTCCCACCTCTTTTTCGGTCTCCCCCTTCTTCTACCTCCTTGCACTGTGCCTTGCAGAATGGTCTTTGCAAGGCCTGATGATCTGGTGACGTGGCCATACCATCGGAGTTTCCGTTTCTTCACCACTGTGAGCAGGTCATCGTGTGTGTATTGAACTGTCTTCATGTATTCCATTTCATATTGTATCCTATTTGACCATGCTGTGTGTGTGTTGTATAATACAGCAGTCTATATCTAAGACTTTATTATTATTATTTTTATTATTGATAGTATTATTATTGTATTACATACATGTACTAGTATTGTGTTATGACCACAATTGCTTCCCTTGACTATGATTATAACTGCTTTCCAAAGCTGTGCCTATGATGTGATTGCGCGTAGCTTCTCCTCTGAGTAATTTAATACTATATATTATGTTCATATGTACCCTCAAAATATCATAATGAATGGAAAGTTATCTCAATTGTATGTTCATAATATGAATTGTTTTGTGAATCAAATGAAATTAACTGTAAATTTGTTATGCGGTGTATCACAGTACTGAGTACATGTATGTGCGTTAGTAGTAAGAAAAAACTGGAAGAGAAAGATCTCTGAACTGTGATAATGATTTTATGTATTATTCTATTTATTTTAAAAGTGTGTTTATGTTCTTATTTTCTTATTCGCTGAGACCGACGCAATGTGCTGTATGAATTCTCCATTGTGGGTAAGAAAAGATTTTTTGTCTGAATAAGTCTGAAACAGTGAAAGTGAAACAGTGTCAAAATCGCCGGTCGCGGTAAAAATTCCACAAATATTTTACACAAATGACACTGTAATTAAATCAAAGGGTAACAATTTACATAAACCTAGTACTCACAAGCACTGCCAATGAGTTAGGATCAATTGAAGGAAGGCCCCAATCACCTTTCCAAACATGGAGTACCACGGTCTCTCCATCGTTTGTTGCAGCCATGTTTGTCCTAACCTTCACCTTCAGCTTGTCAACACCCGCGTATTGATATATATATATTTTCCCCAAAATTTTCTGAATAATTATATTTAAAATAAATGTTAAAGTTTCAAACATAAACAAATTTATAATACAAAATATAAGTCCTACTATGTGAAACATTAAAATTTCACCCATAAGGCGAAATGATTATAGGATTTTGTTTTGCTCGGGGAATAATATCCGTTGTTGATGTGCGCTCTTTGCCGACTTGCGTTTTCGCTCACCACGTAGCCTAAGCGGTAGATCATGGGAGTAGCAACCAAATCATGTTACTTGGGATTACTAGTAGTCCTGTTTGCTTACTTGTATCTTAAGTGGCAGCCAGTTCAGGATCAAAATGCATACTTAGATGAAATTGAAAAACAAGTAACAGAAGTATGGGATAAGCAGATTAAGTATCCACAGAAAAGGTTTTCACGTCTGGCTGTTGGGTAAGTTACTGTACAAATTTGATTTTGAGTAAGCATACAATCATGTAGTGTACTGCTGTAGAGGAGATTCGCGGGTTTCGCACTACTTAACTTTAAAGGTTTAATCCTAGGAGACTGATTTTAATCCTGGGAGTGGAATTTCACAGCATTATCGATGTTTTTTTTTTAAAGACAATTAACAAGGCCTCGCATGCATTTTATCACTCAGTTATACCGTCTATCTTTCCTCATCCTGTAGGCTGTACGAACCTTCTTTCGGTTTCCACACTCAGAATTGACTCTATCGACGGCCAATCATTTTGTGAGAAGGCCCAATATTAGGAGCATGACTGGTATATTGAATAGATTGTGATGCTATGGGACTTAATGCCGTACTTATTTTGTTCGTGATGATCGTAATGATTTTCTTTTTTACTTACGTTTTTCGTTTCCTAATTGCTATTGTTTTATATTAATATGACCTTTTCCCAGGACAAATGCAAATGTTGACTTGATTGTGTCTGGAGTGGATCTTCTGAACAAGCTGAAGCAGAAGGCAGGAGAGAAAAGGAACCATCAGCGTCTGACAAGTCTAGCAGATTTGCAAGAGACCTTTGCCTATTTCTTCAGTCGTGGGCAGGCAGCTGAGCGTATGTTTACTGATCCTGATATGTACAAGAGAGTGATAGATGCTGTTTTTGATCTGGAAAATGTTACAGTAAGTTCTGTGCACTCTTTTAAATCAGATTTTTAAAAGCTCTAAATGTGCAAATGTACGTTGTGAAATTGTGCACTATATAAATAATATGTGCTGCTGTTGTTGTTTAATCATAGATAAATGTAAGTGTGCATGGGGGTAACTGGAAGTTTCGATGGATGGCATGTTCGACGGATCCGTAGAATATTCCTATTTCGAGTTCGTCAAAACTTCCAAATTGGTCCTTCGAATCTTCCACACACAAAAAATGTAAAGGTGTACTGAAAAATAAGTACCGAACTAAATACGGTACAATATCACCGACATAAAGCGAAATAACTCTTATGATTTTATTTTCTCTACCTTGATGCTCTCTCCTTGCGACTCGTGTGAGTGTGTTTCCCTATTATTATATTCCTTATGTTTTTTTTCCCCAATATGGCCATTTTAAGAATCTATTGTACATTTTTAAACAAGATTTTTTATAATTTTTTAATTTTAATATCAAACGCTTATAGTGCTGTTCAATTATTATTTTTTAATTTTTGTCATTGATTATATGTACAGTCAAACATTTATTGTACAATTTTCATGTGTACCTGTTTGCAGGGAGAGGATGGGGAGAGATTGTATTGCTTGTTTTATAATAGGTTGGCTAAGAAAAGAGAGAGAAAGTTATATAAATTTTAATCAGACTGCTAATTTTATTGCTTGTCAATTTAAAAGGAAAAGAAATAGACTTAATTAAAGTTTTTGCCATATTGTTTATTTTGTGAAATGGTCACTCAATTAATAGAATGTTTACCAAAACAAAACAAAGTCGAGTCAAGGGAGACAACCTTCACTGAGAAAATTCAGGGGTGATGATCGCATAGTCCAAATATTTATTTGGCAGTTTTACTGTCAGGAGACAACATTTTTTTGTTCAACCTTCGTCAAAACTTCCCCAAAGCTAAACCTCCATCGAAACTTCCAATTTCTTCCATGGAACATGCAATCCATTAAAACTTCCTTAACCTGCATGGGGGTGGGAATGGAGAGAGAGGTGGAATGGAGAAGACACCTTCTTATTATTTTCAATAATTATAACTTTCACATGATTTGATATAAAAAAGGTAAAGGTAGGTAAAGGTAGTCCCATAGCCTTGTGGCCGTAGGGGAGCGTGATGTTGGAGATCACACTTAGGCCAGCGTAATGAGGGTGATGCCCATCTCTCTCCCTCGCTGCTTTACCTTCCCCACCCTTAAGAGAGTAGGTACTCAGTCACAGTTGAGTCAACTGGGGGTGTTGTTATTTGTCGCTTCACGTTTTGCGGTCACCCATCCAAGTGCTAACCGCACTGGATGGTGCTTAACTTGCGACACAGTAGCGAGTGCTCCAACCACTGCGCTATCCGACACATAAGAACTTATTTTTCATGGTTTACATTTTCTTGCATAATTTCTGAATATTATAATTATATTCGGATTATTTCCTTTTTGTGTTTACAGCAATATGTTGGTGGTAATGCTGCTCTCATGGCTGTCAATGCTGCAAGTTTGTTTCCGGATGCTAAGGTGAGTTGCGATTTATTGCAAGATGGGGTGCTTCATGGTTATACTTGGTCATGAGTGGATGCCATTATATTAATTGTCCATCCTGTCTTTTAATCAATGTAAACTTTGTAAAACAAGGAACAGTGGAAGGAGGCAGTTGCAGAGGATGACAAAGAAAGAGCTGGATAGACGAGTCAAAACATGGACGGCGCTGTACAAATTCAATTCAATTCAATTCAATACAACTTTATTTATCCATATAGGGCAATTACAAGATTTAGAAGCAGCTAATATTATTAAAATAAATAAATACATAAAAGAGTTTTAAAAACTGTGAAATTTAAAGGTTTATCACACGATTTCATAAGCACATGTCCTACCATACAAACATAAACCAAACACACACGCAAACACACACACACCACGCACATCATGAACACTCACAGCCGACAGTTAAATCAAATAAAAACATGAAGGTAAGAAAATAAGGGAAGAATATCATCAATGAATCATCAAATCAATCGGTCAAACAATCAATCCCTGAATCGGGCCATCGTCGAGCATTTATTTTTTTAAATAAATAAATAAATAAATTTGCATTAGGGCGGTGGGGAAAATGTTAAAGCGGAGATGATCGCATCAAATTTAGCAGTCGAATTGCGCAAGGAATAAAACTGTGGGAGCGGCGATTACCCTTACAGGCCGGTAAGGCAAAACGGCGCCCGGATGGTAGCACTGAGAATTCGCCCGCCAGAACATGCTCTGGTCTACAAATAATTCCGTTCGCCTTCTTAATGATTTGCCGATCGCAGAAAGAACCCAGGTCTCTCTGCCTGACACCGATGATCTTTGAACAGACATTGACAATGCTGGACAAGCTATTCCTATCCCTCACAGTCAGGCTGTGGAACCAACAAACAAACGAAAAAGTCAGCAAGCTCTCAATGAAAGATTGATAAAACAAGCTGAGAATCTTAGAATCCACAGAGAAAGACTTCAGTTTCCGGAGAAGATACAATCGCTGTTGGCCCCGTTTGACAATGCACTGTGTGTTCACATCCCATTTAAGCTTGCTGTCAAGAACTGTGCCCAAATACTTATATGTGTTATCAATCTCAACATCTTCATTATGAATAACACTTGGCTGGACCACCTCTTTGACTCTCCTAAAGTCAAAAATCATCTCTTTCGTTTTAGTAACATTCATATCCAAAAAATTATCATCGCACCAATCCACGAAGTTCGTGAGGGCAAAATCATGATCTCCTCCTGGTCCTTACCTCACCTCCTTAGCGACAGTTGCAGACAGACTGCAGTGGTGACAACTCTCTGGATATCATGTCTCCCCAAAGGCTCGCCTGGTTGTGGGGCTGATGATGATGATGAAATAAATGTGTATTTACAGCTTTTGAAGTTTTGCAAGTTGTTCTGCATAGGTTTGTTAACGTAATGTTTTTTTACTCGCATACATGGCAATGAAAAGAAAGAAAGAAGCCAATTTGGAAAGACAGGACCATCAGCCTACATTCCAAGGTAAGACTGCTGCACTCACTTGTCATCTCCATTTTCCTATAAGCTTGTGAAACATTTACCCTCACAGCAGATCTCCAACGAAGAATACAAAGCATGGAGATGAGGTGCTACAGAAGACTTCTGGGCATTTCCTATACCCAGCACATCACCAACGACGAAGTCCAACAGACTATCACACAAGCCATTGGACAACATGATGACCTGCTCACAGTGGTGAAAAAAACGGAAACTCCGATGGTATGGCCATGTCACCAGATCATCAGGTCCTGCAAAGACCATCCTGCAAGGCACAGTGCAAGGAGGAAGAAGAAGATGGAGACCAAAAAAGAGGTGGGAGGACAACATTCGACAGGCTGCAGAACTCTCCGAGGATCCGCGATTTTCAGAGTAAGAATTAAAAAAATTCCGAGAGAAAAAAAAAATTCAGAGAATATTTTTTTACCGAGTACCGATCCACATTTTCATGTCGTCTTTTTACTTGATTTATTGACAGAGAGGTGCGCCGCCCGCTAATACTTCTTCACTGTTATAGGCTACAACTTTAGCGGGCGCCCCTTATGCTGTACATTTCGCGTGTATTGTTGACCTACTGAAAGAAAGGTGCACCGCCCGCGTATGCTATTCTCGAGTTTCTCTTTTAGTCTATGCGCTAAGTCTGTGAACATCAACGGAGACATTGTAGAACTGTGATTGAAATTTTGCGTTAGACTAAGCCGCTTCTTCTGTGATGAACACGCTTCATTAACTTTTTTTTCAAAATGTTATGTGCTTCTAGAATTGTCAATCGTGGCGAGACATTTAATGAAAGCAACATCCAGAACAAATAGAAATGGCAATGGATGGAGAAGTCAACGAAAGTTGGAGGTGAAGAGCAGAGGCTTTCATCCTTTTTGCAAAAGGTGGATTGTGCAGGGATGATGAGATGTATATTGTGCTATAGAGAATTGAGCTATGTCAATAAATGATAAACTATTTTTAAAAAAAGGCAATTTGCACTTTTTTTTACCTGTTCATACTAAAAAAAACTTTTTTCCCCCAAAACATAGCTATACAGTTTCCAGTATTTCCATCCAGGAAATACAACAAAACGGCCTTAAAAAGTGCCATTTTTCTTTTCCTGAAGGGGGGGCTTTGCCCCCCTGAACCCTTCACCAGGGCTTTGCCCCTGGACCCCACAGGGGTCTAAAACCCCCGCCAAACTTCAGAGATATTTTTTCAAAGTTCTGCAGCCTGATTCGAGAATGGACTGGTTTGACACTGAGCGAAACCATCAGGGTTGCTGAGGACAGGGAAAGATGGAGTACGCTGGTTAAACGATCATCTGTGGTGCCCCTACGACCTCCGAGTTACAGGATAGGATAAGACATAGCGATGTGAGTCTATGTACTCACTCCACCCACCCCACCCCTTCCCTACCCACCACCCCCCAAAAATATTGTTTCCATATTATTGCAAATCTGTGTGAGATGAGTCCGAAATAATCCAAAAATGACATTTAAAATATATAAAAAATTGTTAGTCCATTCATCTGTCCACTGTCTGTGCACAACTTGCAAGTGGATTAATATCTCAAAACCTATTTTAAAAATCACAACCAAACTTGGTAAGATGGTGAATATCCTTGAGACCACATAAATGATCAGTGAATTGAATGACTTCATTCCAAGATCAAGGTTACAAGGTCAACAAATGTTAGTTTAAAAAAAAAAGACAATTTTTCACAAAATGTAAATGTTTTTCTAGGTTATTAATATTGAACATATGATTTTTTTGTGCATGATAGATAGATATCAATAAACACATATACTTAGCAAATTCGGTCAACCTCACTCCAAGGTCACTGAAGCTGTTCAAAGTTGGTTAGTATAGGTACTTTGAAAGTATACGTACTTTGAAGTGACCTTGACCCTAAACTATGAGAGATATCAAGTCCAAACGTTGATTTTAAAAAAAAAAAGATTTACTGCATCCAATATCAATTGAATTATACAGCCAAATGGCAATGTCTTTGAGGTGAGTAATGACAAAGATCTTCTTTAGATACTGCTTTGGATGAGAGTATATACTGAGGTCTAGTCTGTGCAAACAAACGCATTCCAGCGCACTGGCTTTTTTTTTTTTTTTAAAGATTCTGATGCTCGTATCCTAGATGGGTGAGTGCCGGTTACATAAATATATCCATACCCAGCAAATACTAGGTCGCTTCTCCCACATCCGTATCCATGGTCTCGCAGGATTGAGCTCAGCTGTCAGGGCAAAGGGTGTTTGACAGTGTGCATGAGCCTGCAAGTTGGCGCCTCAGGCCGTGACTTATATCTTGTTTTATCTAGCACCTTGAGCAGTTCTTTGCTACCTAAGAACAGTTCTAAATACATTTATTTAAAAAATCTGAATCTTGATGTTAAATGTGACCTTTGTCTAATCTAATGCTTTCTTTGCTCTGAATTATAACCTGCACTAAAATCATTGCAGATCCATTTTGTGGGACCAGTTGGACCCCTATTGAGAGAGTTGATGCCCGACAACATCTCCATACCATCGTCCAGTATTGTTGAAACCGATGAATTTCACCTGATTATGGAATACAAGGTACATCCCACTGGCAGTGTGTAGAACTTTTGCATTTTCTTTGTTGCCTAGATTACCTGGTGAACATTTAAACTGGAATTAATTTGCTTCTGCTAATGCTTAACATCATTGGCTCTATTTTATAAGCATTGTTGGTATGGATTCAGGATAGACAGAGGAATAATTCTTCGATATAAAGAATGTATGATTATTAGTGCTAAGACGGAATTTAATAATGAAATTCTGGTCATCCAAAGAGTGGATTGCTCGGTTGGGTATGAAAATCCAAACTCAAAATCTTGTTTGAAAATGATCTTTATGTGTCAGGGTTAGAAATTAACTTTTTTTTACAAGGGTGCCCTTTGGATGCCTTGAAACTTTGGGTACCCCCAAAAATTGTTGAGCTTCCAAAGACCAATAACTTTAAATACATGAGTGGCCTTCTAGGAGATTCCTTCCAGTTAAAGCTAACCAAACAGTTACAAAATAACAAAAACAAAAAAACAAACCAACAATATGTTTTTGGTTGTATTCAAAAAAACTTTTTATTTATTATTTTTGACACTTGAAACAGAAGAAAAAAGTTGTTAAAAATATCAGAATAACAATATAAACCATAACAAAAGCTCAGTGCCCAATATCTGAGAAGAATTCCAATTTTTGGTTTAAATAACGTGGACATTAATAAAATGAAAAAGCAATGCCAAATAAACCCTGACACTTTTTTCAGCTCTTTTGTTTGAATGTTATCATGCATCAATGTAAAAAAAAAAAAATTTTTGCTGTAATTTACCAAATCGATGGGCGTTTTTTCAAGATGTTAAACATTTTACTCGACATGCTTGTTTCAGAGTAACTTCATGTTTTTGTCATGCGCAAAATAGCAACTGACACCCTGATTGGTCATTGAATAAATTCTGGCCAATCGGAAAGCTTCGCTTTCAGGTGTAAAGGGAGACTATTCCTGACCCATCGCACCCAAATGCGAATGGAGAAAATAAGACTACAATGGGCAATGGAATATTCCTGTTGCTGTTGCTCTGAAGTTTTCCTTTGATCTTTAAATACGATGTTGACTATTCGAAGGGAGCCATTGGGCGCAGGGTCATCTAACATCTGGGTGCCCAAGCAGGAATTAAGGCCCCGAGGGTGCTTGGGTGCATGCCAAATTCTAACGCTTTGTGTGTATTTTTCTTGATGAAGGTTGGTGAGAAATGGGGGGAGTCTACAGCCCCTGTAGCCACACGCTTTATCTGCAGCTACGATGCCAGCAACCAGGAGATGACCATGCTGGAGACTTACTTTGCCAGTCTGTCGGATTTCCGCCCCGACCTTGTTCTCCTGTCTGGACTCCACATGCTGGAAACTTTGGACAGGGACACCTTTCATACGCGGATCGATGCCTTGGTCACCAGGGTGGAGAAAGTGAACCCAAAGACTCCCATACACTTAGAGCTAGCCAGCATGGCTAACGGGCCATTTGTCAGGGACATATTGGAGAAGGTGAGCTATAGTTTTATGGAATGTGTTATTATTTTAGCTTATGACATGCAGTTAATCTGAAAATAGTTATAGTTGGGGTTGCTGCTCATTCTTAAGTCAGGTTTCTGTAGCTGACAAACTTTATTATTTATGCATCAGTTCAAGAAATGTTGTTCTGTTTTGACAGGTACTGCCGAAGATCACATCTCTGGGTCTCAATGAGCAAGAGCTGGCATTCTCCTCCATAGCCATGGGTGGTCCTCACATTGAGGATTTGGAAAGTGCAGAGGGCCAGCCTGTTATTCATGTCATGGCCGATCTCGTTCATTGGCTTCTGCAGACGTTTGGCAAATCAGCAAAACGTCCAGATTCCAAGCTGTCACGCGTGCACTTCCACTCTCTCACCTATCACATAGTAGGAGTGCACAGAGCCAGCTGGAGAAATGTCAGGTCAGCCACAATGGCAGGAACTCGTGTAGCTGGCGATCAGGCATGTGGGGGAAAGGTGGAGGAACCCCATCTTGTTGACTTGCGCATTCCTTTAGAATTCGAACTGCACTCTGGAGATGGGCAGCGTTCTTTTGATCCCAATACAGCAGCCTACACTTGGACATTGGGAGAATTTTACTTTGT
This sequence comes from Oncomelania hupensis, assembly GCA_036898135.1. Taxonomy (NCBI): domain Eukaryota; kingdom Metazoa; phylum Mollusca; class Gastropoda; order Littorinimorpha; family Pomatiopsidae; genus Oncomelania; species Oncomelania hupensis. The sequence goes on along the minus strand of CM072511.1, from coordinate 47,670,141 downwards.
GTTCAGCCCTGTACTGGTGTGTAGAGAGCCTGTCAAGACAGTGGGTTTAGGTGACGCAATTTCAGCCACTGGACTCATGTATTCACAGTACCTTCTTTAATTTTGTGGACTGGACTACGTCTGTCAGTGTATTAAATTTTACCTTTGAGTTTAAAACTGTGCTACCTGCTTTCCTCAGTCGGTTCTAGCTAAAGGTTTACTTTCCGTGTTGCGTGCAATTCCTGGATGGGTGAATCTTCATAGTCCGTTAGCCCCTTGAATGCCGAAGATGTCATAAATTTACAAAATACAAGGTTTCTAACTATACTATTTATTTTTGTAATATTGTCATGAAATTCTACAGGAGTGACAGGATGGTAAATGCTCCCAACAATACTTAATTTTAAAAATGTATTTAAGAATTGTTAATTTTTTTATTTTAAAAACACACCAATTTTGTATTTTAAAAAACACACCAAAACCATTAGATATTTGACTGTGTAAGAAATCTTGGGTACATAATAAACAGGAAGAGGTTATGAAAATGAATTCTGAACATGATTAATAGTAGGGATATCGCTGTTAAAATGATAAATGTTCACTGACAAATCTTAGCAGTGTGGTACATTAATTTTCATGCATTTAACTCATTGGTTAAGGTGTTGTGCTTTTAGAATTATTCCTCATGGTTGAAAAATAATGTTAACATTTTAGTTTAGTGTTTAGTTGTTTGTGTTTTTTTAAAATTAATTTTCATTTTTGACTTGCATGCATAGCAATGTAAGTCTATGTTTTTTAAAAATTAATTTTCATGTTTGATTTGCATGTATAGCAATGTGAGTCTATGTACTCATCCCAAAAAAATGTGTTTCCAGATTTGTGCAAGATGAGTTCTAAATAGTCCAAAAATGACATTTAAAATAAATGTCCTTCCATCCGTTTGTGCAAAAACTTTAAAGTGTCTATGTATTAACAATAAAACTTGGTAAGATGGTGTATACCCTGAAACCTCATAAATAATCAGTGAATGAATGACTTCACTTCAGGGTCAAGGTCACAGGGTCAACAAAAGTTAGTCAAAAAATTAAACTTTTTCACAAAATTTCAATTTTTTTCTAGGTTATTAATATTGAACTTGTGATTCTTTGATGCATGATAGATATCAATGAGATAAACATACTATACACATTTGCTCAACCTCACTTCAAGATCACTGGAGCTGTCCAAACTCGGTTAGTATAAGTATTTGGAAGTGACCTTGATCCGAAACTATGAGAGATATAAAATCCAAACTTGTTGTATTTAGAGAGATTAATCTTTCATATATGTTCTGTTTTTGCTTTGATCTTGAAGTTCAGTATCATTTTAAGCCTTGAAAAAACTTACAAACTAGGTCATCATACAATCACTGTTTATTTAACCCATAGTATGCCACAACATTGGGTTATTTGATTAGAAATGCATGAGAAGTCACGTGAGGGTAAAGGTAATCCCGAGGTGCCACAGACCCTGAAGGTCAAGATTTTTTGCATAATACAACTTTTGCTGTACTTTATTTGATAGTACATGAGTGTATTTGGAACCGGAGGTCAAGGTCATCTCAATATCAAGAGCATAGAAAGATCGAAGTCTGTGTTACTTTGCATTTTAATGCCACCGTTTCATTTGGTGTTTTTTTCTGGCTATCGGTTTCATAATAAATATTGCTAAGAACACACCCAGCATGCACCTAGGTCCTTCTCCCCCATCCCTGGCTGCCCAGGATTGTGCTCAGTTGTCTGGGCGTCAGACCATGCGCCCAAAGGCTGCGGGTGGGCGTCTCGGGCGGTTTGAGTTAGATCCTGTATCGGCCAGCGCCTTGAGCAGCTCTTGAGCTGGAAAAGCGCTATATAAGAACGATTAAATAAATAAATAAATAAATAGTGCCATAAGGAGCATGTGAGTCATATAGACATTGCCCTTCTAGTTTAATGATTAAAAGATATAAACCTAAGCCTCTAACACACCCCCTCCCCCCCCTCCTCCCTCCACCCTCCATTTTTGGGAGATCGTCTGGAAAAAAAGAAAAAAGCCCCAAAAATTGTGCTTAAGGTGAAAAAGGTTTAGAAGAGAAAAAAAAGAAAGCCAACCTAACGACCATGTTTTTTTCCTTTATATTGCCATAAACAGACCATTTTTTGGGTGGGGAAGGGGGTGCCTAATCAAAAGTGTGGTAGACTGATCTTATCAACATCAGATTTGCCTGTTTTGTGAGTGTTTATGCATGAATGTTCATATTGTGCAAGTGCGTTATGTGTTCATAACATTTTAAGTTCATGTACATGTATATTTTCCAAAGAATTCCGTGGTAACAACTTCTCTGTACCCATTTAATAATCTCCATGACCTATTAATAGCCTCATGTCCATGTTTTGTGTGCACAACTCTCAATTTTCTCAGTTTTGTGAGTTTTATATGGGTTGTGACCACTGTGACATAGTGGCTTAGTTTGTGGCATTGTAGCTCGGGTCCTAACATAAGAAGTCAGGAAAGCAATCATTACAAGTATTATACTTACAATGACATAGTGGCTTAGTTTGTGGCATTGTAGCTCGGTTCCTAACATAAGAAGCAAGAAAAACAATTATCACAAGTATTATATGTTTAATGTTCTTGATCACAAATAGTCAGTATTTATTGCAGTGAAATATAAACAAAAATGAATAAAATGTAACCAAAAATTTTATACTGAAATGTAAATGAACAAAATTAATAAAATGTATAGGGAAAAAAAGGCTACACAGGTCTCATATGACATTTTCTATACTATTTATCTTGTAAAACTACAACGTCTTGTGGTTTTTTTTCTCACAAGCATAGCGACACAAATCTTATCTGCTCACCAAAAACAAAATAAAAATGTCCAATTTTTTGCAAATACGTGCGAAATAAGTCCTAAATAGTCCAAAAATGACATTTTAAAAAATTTCTTTTTTTTTTTGCCCGTCTGTCTGCTGCCTGGATGTGCAAAACTTGCAAGTGGATTAATATCTCAGAACATATTTGAACTATCAGAACCAACCTTGATGTATATTCATGAGACCTCATAAATGATCAGTGAATGAATGACCACTTCAAGGTCAAGGTCACAAGGTCAACAAATGATAATTAAAGAATTACAAATTTTTCACTAAATTTCACATTTTGTAAAATGTTATTAATATTGTGATTAAACTTGTGATTCTTTGATGCATGATAGATATCAATGAGACACACATCATATGCACATTTGGTCAACCTCACTCCAAGGTCAAGCTCACTGGAGCTGTCCAAAGTCAGTTAGTATAGGTACTTTGAAGTGGCTTTGACACTAAACTATGAGAGATATTAAGTTCAAACTTCTTGTAATTAGAAATGATAGATTGGTCATTCATATTTGTTCCGTTTTTGCGTTGACCTTGACGGTCAAGGTCATTTTAGGCATTGCAAAAATATGTTTAAAAAATAGGTAATTGTACTGTGGAATGGATCTATTTAAACCATAGTATGCAACAACACGGGGTTATTTGATCATACATGAGCATGAGAGGTCATGTGAAGGTCAAGGTCATCCCAAGGTCAAGTCGCTGAAGGTCAAGGTCCTCTCAAGGTAACTGTTTTGTTGGCATAATACAACTTTTGCTATAGTTTATTTGGTATTACATGAGTGTATTTGGAGCCGGAGGTCAAGATCATCTTAAGGTCAAGAGCATAGACAGATCAAATTTAGTATTACTTTGCATTTTAATGCCACTGTTTTATTTTTCTTTTTTTCTGGGCAGTCATTTTCACATGCAAGTTCTGTAAGGAACATGTGAGTAATATGGGCTTGAGCCCTTCTAGTTTCTGGCTAAATTAATGTTATGCTTTAAAACGAATATTAAAGAGACCACTTCTTTATAATAGTAGTATAGACAGTCTTTATTTCCAACCATGCTATATGTTTACACAGGAAAATGAGGATATTATTAACAACAATCATTTATGCATTTGCTCAGTTATCATGTGACGGACCAGACTTATTGTATTATTAATTGAAAAAATAAGACTAACATTTATTTGTTTTTACAGTTGTTTTGACTGGCAAGTGGTAAAAAAATATACAGAATCTGGAACATCTGTTTAATGATTCTGTTTCTATCTCTAAATTCTGTGCTTTATCAATCCTATCCTATCCTATCATGTCCCATAACTCTGAGGTCATAGGGGCATCACAGATGATCGTTTAACCAGCATACTCCATCTTTCTTTGTCCTCATAAACCTTAATTGAATGCTTCGCTCAGTGTCAAACCAGTCCATTCTCGAATGTTGTCCTCCCACCTCTTTTTCGGTCTCCCTCTTCTTCTACCTCCTTGCACTGTGCCTTGCAGAATGGTCTTTGCAAGGCCTGATGATCTGGTGACGTGGCCATACCATCGGAGTTTCCGTTTCTTCACCATTGTGAGCAGGTCATTGTGTTGTCCAATGGCTTGTGTGACGGTCTGTCGGACTTCGTCGTTGGTGATGTGTTGGGTATAGGAAATGCCCAGAAGTCTTCTGTAGCACCTCATCTCCATGCTTTGTATTCTTCATTGTAGATCTGCTGTGAGGGTCCATGCTTCGCAAGCATATAGGAAGATGGAGATGACAAGGGAGCGCAGCAGTCTTACTTTTAGTCTACATTCCAAGTAAGCTTTATCAATAACAGCTGCAAACCCTATGTTTTACAAAGCTGGAAAGAGTTCACTTTTACTAGCCCAGCAGGGGAAGGCTATGCAAATATCGCAACATGGTAAGGAGTCGGCTGTTCTGTCCTTTTGACTTTGGCTGGATCAAGATTCGAGCTCGTTGACGTTCTATTATGCACTAACTGCCTTATATAGCATGTAGCTGCACTGTACATTTACAGTGTCATTTTTATCTTTTCTGCATCAATTTCAAGATGCATAGATCTATTCACGTATCGCATGGGTGGCTGGTGCATGGTAGGACTATTATGTTCCACTCTGATCCACTAAATCAAATTATGGCCACCAGGTCAGGGGAAGGAGGTGTATTAAGGATGAAGTTGTGTTTGACGTTTAATTTCACAAACGGTCGGAGTATTCACAGTAAAAAAAAATCCCCTTCTTCCATCTGATTTGTACAGTTTGTATTATTTTTGTGTGGTAAAGTTATGCCAGCTTTTAATTGTATATATAACTTCAGTTTTGTGGTCTGCTTTTGTTTGTTTATCATTTATATCGTCTTTTTTCAGAGCATAATTGATAATGATAATTTGTGATGTTTGTTAGCTTGGATGGTTTTGTTGTTGTTGGCACATGTAATGGCTTCTGTGGTCAGTGGTGATTTTGTTTTGTTGTTTGTTGTCATCTGGTACCTTTGCTGCTATTTATTTATTTTAAAATGGAATGGTCTTTGGCAGTTGACATCTAGTTACCATAAGCAGAATATTATGTATGAGTGTTGAACTTTCTGAAATTTCTCTGCAGCACACATTTGTGAATTTAATTTTGCTTGCTATTTTATCAATATTACAAATCAGTCCTTAACACTGCATGCTAAATAAGCTGTATGCACAGTTTCAAGCCACTTATAAATTAAATGTATTGCTTGATAGCTTTGCTCACTCGTACCAGAAAGTATCCTTGTTATCTGTTTTACAACCAAGTCATTCCAACCAGCCTCTAATATAACGAACCAATTTTGTAATGCATCCTGCCAGTTCCAGCATCATGTACAATTTGCCATTATGTGTGTTGATAAATTTATGGAAATGTGTACTTTTTGGTTGAAGGTGGGGCTAAGTATAGTACAGTACAATGTATTTTATTGTTTTAAAAAAAAAAATTATTTATAAGAACCAGGACTAATATCAATGACCACTGTCTAGACAATATTTTGTTGTTTTATTTGTAAGATTTCTATATTTAGACAATAATTTGTTGTGCCCCTTTTCCTCCTCCCCCACCAACTGTTATCAAAGTGGTGTCTCCCTCTGTTCTTATCTTCATGAATGAACGAATACTCCTCGATTGATTTGTGTGTGTGAGGGGGATTTAATAACTACTACCCTTTAGTAATTTTTTCTGGGAAGAGGATGAGTGGGTACGGGTGTCACTGAGACACACGCTTTGTCTTATCTGAAGGCATAGAAACACACAATTCCATAAGTTACTATTGAAAAGTCCAGATTTTTGCAAATCTTTGCGGGATTAACCCCCGTTGGGGTGCTGGGGGTTTCAGTATAAATAGTATCCCCACTTTCTGGAAATTTTGTGCTTTAAATTCCCACTGTCGCTGTCTTTCTCATTTGTTCTTTCTCATTCCTGCTCTGTTCTATCAATCTGCTATACTATCTTCTTCTTTGCTAGACCAGTCACCTACCTTTTTTCTTGAAAACACTTCCGGGACAAGACTCCTTATTTGTGTGTGAGGTCTGTTGGATCAGCTTGGGAATATTGGACGCTTTCTGCCAGGTGGTCACTAGGGCTTCCTATGATGTTATTATTTAGCAATGTAGGCATTTTATATGTATGTATGTATTGATAATTTATAATGTTTGTATTCTATTTTGTTTTTGTAAACGGGGGTTCGATAAATTAGAGTATAGCCTCAGCGTCCCCTGCGTGGGATGTCTTTATTGTAAAGTGACTGGCTGGTTGAGAGCATTCAGTTTTACCACTAGGGTTGTTTCAGCAGATCTTTTATGCGGATTGGGGGTTGTCCGGTCCTGATTTGGCTCGGAAGAGTCCGCTGGACCTAAAGCAATAATCATGTAATGTAATTTAATTGTGAGATTAGTCCTAAATAGTCACAAAATGACATCGAAAATAAATGTCCTTCCATCTTTCCGCCGTCTGTCTGTGCAAAAACTTTAAAGTGGTTAAGAATTCTGAATCTATTTCAACTAACACAATCAAACTTGGTAAGATGGTGTATATGAGACCCCATAAATGATCAGTGAATGAATGACTTCACTTCAAAGTTAAGATCAGAAGGTCAACAAATGTTAGTCCAAAAATGAGCACAATATATTTTTTTTTCTAGGTTAAGATTGAACTTATGATTATTTGATGCATGATAGATATCGATGAAACACATGAACTATACAAATTTGGTCAACCTCACTCCAAGGTCACTGGAGCTGTCCAGAGTCGGTTAGTATAGGTACTTTGAAGTGACTTTGACCCTAAACTATGAAAGATATCAAGTCCAAACTTGTAATTAGAGATGATAGATTGATCTTTCATATATTTTTCAATTTTTGCTTTGATCTTGAAGGTCAAGTTCATTTGAGGCCTTGCATGCAAAAACTGGGTATAGTAGAACCCCCCTATGGGGGTGCAAGGGGTTTCTGTATAGATAGTACCCGTAAGATGGTGTATATGAGACCCCATAAATGATCAGTGAATGAATGACTTCACTTCAAAGTTAAGATCAGAAGGTCAACAAATGTTAGTCCAAAAATGAGCACAATATATTTTTTTTTCTAGGTTAAGATTGAACTTATGATTATTTGATGCATGATAGATATCGATGAAACACATGAACTATACAAATTTGGTCAACCTCACTCCAAGGTCACTGGAGCTGTCCAGAGTCGGTTAGTATAGGTACTTTGAAGTGACCTTGACCCTAAACTATGAAAGATATCAAGTCCAAACTTGTAATTAGAGATGATAGATTGATCTTTCATATATTTTTCAATTTTTGCTTTGATCTTGAAGGTCAAGTTCATTTGAGGCCTTGCATGCAAAAACTGGGTATAGTAGAACCCCCCTATGGGGGTGCAAGGGGTTTCTGTATAAATAGTACCCCCACTTTTTGGAAATTGAGTGCTTTAAAGTCCAACTTTCTTCTGTATTCTTTCTCATTCCTACTCTATTCTATCAATCTTCTATACTATTTTCTTTGCTAGACCAGTCACCTACATTTTTTCTTGAAAATTATCCCCAAACTGCTCATTTGTGTATGAGGTCTGCTGGGTCAGCTGTTTTGTTATTTTATAACGATGTTTATATTGTATTTGGTTTTTGTAAACGGGGTTCGATAAATTAAAGTATAGCCTCAGTGTCCCCTGCATGTGATGCCTTTTTCGGCTGTTGGAATGCCTTCAATGTTACCACTAGAGTTGTTTCAACAGATCTTTTATACGGATCAGGCGTGAGTCCTCTTTCAACCAAGTTGTGATCCTGATTTTGTGGTCCTGATTCGGCGCTTTGCAGTCCACTGGACCCTATAAGCAATGAATAACAAATGTCTTTGCAGTCCGCTGGACCCTGTAAGCAATGAATAACTAATTTCAGCCAAGTTGTGGTCCTGATTCGTGGTCCTGATTCAGCTCTTTGCAGTTCGCTGGATCCTATAACAATGACTAAACTAAAGTACAGTGGAATGGCTGTTTATTTAACCCATAGTATGCAACAACATTGGGTTATTTGATTAGACATGCACGAGAGATCACATGAGGGTCAAGGTCATCGTTTTTTGCTGTTTTTATTTGATAGTACAAGAGTATTTTTGGAGCTGAAAGTCAAGGTCATCTCCAGGTCAAGAGCATAGAAAGATCAAAGTCTGCATTATTTTGCATTTTAATGCCACGGTTTATTTTGTTTTTGTTTTTGTGGGCACTCATTTTCTTGTTAAATATTGTGAGTTCCATAATGAGCATGTGAGTCATATGGGCCCTGCCCATCTAGTTTTTTCTTTCACATTATGTAAAATACAGGGATTAAGTTATGAAATTAATTCATCAAAAATGAAATAATGTCCAATATCTCAGGATTCATGCTTTACCAGAAGTTGTTCAAATCATAAATTTTAAGTTAGTAAATACTTTTAATTCTGTAACTAGATTACCACCTGGATATAATTCTACTGTGTCTCAATATTATTTAATAATGAGATAGGGTAGGGGTCCCCACTGTTGCAGCGTTTTGTTACCTCATTGTTTCAATCTACGTTACCTGATGCCCCCCCCCCCCCCTCTCCCCCCTTGGGGATATTGTCAAGTGACCGGCTGGTGGAGTGCCTATAGTGTTACCACTAGGATTGTTTCAGTAGATCTTTTATACGGATCAGGAGCGAGTCTTGGTTTTGTGGTCCTGATTCGGTTATTTGCAGTCCACTGGACCCTGTAAGCAATGAATAACTATCTATCTTTCAACCAAGTTGTGATCCTGATTCGGCTCGTTGCAGTCTGAGATACTAATAGAAAAAGTTGTTGTCATCAGTCTATCTGGAAAGTACGCGAGTGTTCATGGGAACCCCTACTCTATGGCAGCATTATTTCCAGGCAGCTATATACAAGTAGAGGCTGCATTTAAACAATCTCACTTTCCAACTGCATCTTGTGGGAGTTTCCTAATTCTCACATTATTGTTATTATAATTAATGCAAGTTGATGGAAATAATAAACAATGCTCAAACCAAATGCCGTTTTTGTTGTTCATTCTGCGAATGTTTGTCAAAGAGGTTTTTTTTGTGTTGGCATATGGCGTAAATACTACTGTTGAACTTCAAAACGGAGCAGAACAACCCGACCTCATTCAAGCCAGAGCATGAAATAAATCATTTTATTACAGAAAATGCAGAGCGTTGTTTGATCTCATGCAAGTGAAAAACATTTTTGAGACGCATATGTGCAGCAATGTTAGTCCACATATTTTACTTTTATTTCACAGTGTATAAAAGCAATACTGATGTACTGTCTCTTTTAATTTACATTTGTATTCTGTCTCACTCACTAGTAGAAACTGATATATCGTGATAGACACATGAATAAATGGACAATTCAATATCGAGAAAGCTGCTTATAAAGAGTACAACAGCTGCTCATTGATTTTCCGTTCTTTACATTACTCATTAGCATATATATGAAAATTGTTACAGAATTTATTTCACTGCTTTTTCACTGGTGGTATGGATCTTCTTGTGCTTAAGAATTACACTATAACAGTACAGTTTTTGAATTTCCTTCACTGCTTTTCTTTGGATGTATGGGTCTTCTTGTGCTTGAGAATTTCTGTGGCCGTCAACCGGAGTGTTTTACCACATGCATTGCAGAAGTACCCTTTCTTCAACGGATTGTCTGCATCCTGATCGTCGTCTTCAGCTGTCTCACCAGATGCTGCAAACACAATCATACAAATCAGCAAAAGAATTTCCAAATTGATTTTACCTTAGCAATGATCAATTGGCATCAAAGATAATATACATTCCATTGTAGAAATATATTATGACACAACAATACCAGTCATGATGTAGTGAACGACACTTGCAAAGTACTGTTCAAATATGGCAACCAGATCAAAAGGAGCAACTATGCAAAATGTGTACAAATGCCTCTTAGTGCCACTGCTGCTGAAGTTAACATGACAAACTGATCTAGCAGGATGCATCAGATAAAACAGTGAAAGTGGGTCATTTTGAGCTTGGGGGGGGGGGGGGGGTTCTAAACAAAGAAGGAATAACACTTTTAAAGTTTCTACCTGTAGCAACTGCATCTTCAGGCAAACAATTGGTTTCGTGCTGCAGACGCTCTACAACTGATACAATCATTGCTGCCCGACAGTTGGGACAGGTCCAGTGACGCTGCATGTGTGAGGTGTATTCTCCCCACATACTGGCTGAAGCTTCATCTACTAAACTGCAACAAGCAGAGAATCACACATATACATTAAAACGTAATGTACAATCAAAGATTGTTTCTCACTGAAAAAAAAAAAATCAAATTAAAGTTGTATTCTCTTATTCTAATGTTATTCTTAAGTTGTCTGTAAAACACACACAAAACAACAACAACAACAAAAAACCGCTCTCACAAGCAAATAATCTAAACTAAAGCAACAACTTACCAGTTGTATGTCAGGTATGAGTTGACATGTATGCCGCCTTTGACTGGATTTTCCTGGGCCTCCTCACCATCTTTCAGAAACATCTTCATCCCTGCTGACGCTGATGCTTCTGTCAATTTTGAATAAGAACAACATGAATACAGTGGAAGCTTGAAATTGTTTATTGTAGTTAACCCTTTTGATGCTTCTAACTATTTTTGGTAGGCATGATAACTTACATCTATAGCTATATATCCATATGGACGATTAAACATCAATGTTAAAGATAATAGAACAACACATACCCATGGCAAAATCAAGGAAAACTTATTAATACTCACTATGGCCAGGCCCAACATACAGATGTTGCATCTCTGCGGCCAGGATTCTGCGTAAAGTGTATGGAACTTTGCTATCCAGAAACTCGGCCAGCTTTCTAGATAGCAAACGTTCCAGCTGTCTGGCCCTGGGACTGGCTTCTCGGTCCTCATTCATGCTTTGAAAGGTATCTGTGTTTACACAAATAACATACACTAGGTTTACCCAGTACCTTTTTCTCTTTTAAAGCAAAATCAAGAAAATTTCACACATCTTTATGCTTTATCCTATCCTATCCTATCCTGTCCCGTAACCCGAAGGTCGTAGGGGCACCACTTGCAAATGCTTTATAAAAAAAAAAAATATTCGCAATAATGAACTGTACGTCTTATATTGCTAGCACTACATGTATAGATCTACAAAATAATAGTAGTCCCTATATTGACTAGTGTTTTCAAATGTAATACCTTTATACAGTCACCTATAGGACTATCAAGGAGAAAAAAAATCCCTGGACATTCTCTAAGAATGGAAACTTAAAAGCACTTTTTATTTTTTATTTTACTACATTAATTATTTATTAAAAGCAAACACAACTGTACATTAGCAACATTCATCAGCAATTTCAACATTATAATTATTTTAATTTAAGACTATTATTTAATTTATTTATTCACTTTTATATAGCGCTTTATCAGTTCAAGAACCGCTCAAGGCACTAGCCAAAACAGGATCTAACTCTAGCGGCCAGAGGCGCACACTTGCAGCCTTTGGGCGCACAGACTAACTCCTAAACAACTGAGCACGATCCTGGGTGACCGGGGATGAGGAATGGGACCTAGTATGTGCTGGGTGAATTTGTGAAGCCCGCATTGGCCCGGCTAGGACATGAGCATCAGGAGCTTTAAAGTCCATGCGATGGAACGCATGCCTCCACAGACCAGATCTTTGTTTATACTCCCATCCAAAGGAGTATGAGTGCAGTGTCTCGGGAGGATTTTGTTAAATTTGGCCGCTGAACCACTGCCTGTACAGGTTGCAATTTTGTCGCCTGACATTCAAGTACACAGCATATACCATTGAGCTAACTGCTCTATTTCTATATGCAAAATCACTCACTTTACAAAAATTGTTTTGTGCGCCATTAAACTGCACAAACTGCACTGTCTAGCTCACCCACCTTCAAGCCTGAGCTGCAGCAAGTTGTGCCAGGTGGATCGCAAGGTAATGACACTGGAAAGAACCTGCTCTGCTGATTCTGCGTCAGGAAAGCGTACCTCAAGCCACCCATCACATATCAACCTGGGGGAAAAAAAATTGCTAAATATATTTTACAAATGCGATCCAACATGATGACAGCTAAGACACGACAATCCATGCATTGTCCACACCTGGGTCCCAAGGTCAGTATTTTGAACATATCACTACTTAAAATCCCTGTGAATGAACACTGAAGTGTAACGGCTATACCCACCATTGGCAATGGGGATAACCATCCCAGGGCAGAGGGGGTAGGGAAATGAATCCTGTCAGAGCAATCACACTGCTAAGATGGACAGTGAAAATGGCCACTTTTTATCTTGCCCATCACGAGATTCAAACGTTAGTTCATCGGTGTGCCAGGCGAACGCTCTACCACTGAGCTGTGGGACAAAATCGCTGTTATTAAAGTCTCTGCTCATGAAACCTAACCCAAAAAGGGCCACTCTTTACCATTAAAGTCTTTAGTGAGCCTAGTCTGGCCTGCCAAACCAATGCAGGGTTTGATTAGGAATCCAGAACAGGCATCAAATGCAACCCACACAGGGACAACATTCTTGGCATGGCGTCCTTGCAGGACTGTTAGTACAATATTAGAGTGAAGACAGCCTACCTTGTACAATCAGCATTGGTGTCCATGGAATTGGTGAAGAGGGTCAGAGTTTGAAGGGCTGGTACTCTCATGCAATTCACCAAGTATGGCTTATTGTTGGTTTCAAGTAACGACCTGTCATGTTTGAAGGTAATCATATTACAGTAGTGTAACATATCTACATAATTACGACCATCAAAACTAACCTACTGCATGACCAGTAGATATTTTTTGGTAAATAAATCATAGTTAACTCAAACTTACTAAGACCACCATCACCCTAGAATAAAGTGAATTTTACAGGATTAAACTTCTACCTAGCCAGGCAAGCCTTTACAACAGAAAACTGTGCACTATTTATTCCCCATCTATAACTTTAGAAATCCCATAAAAAGAAATAACCCATAGGCTAGAAGTTCATGCTTGGTTCCAAGTCGTCCCTTCAGATCCTTGGGACCTGAGTGTTTTTCTGGCACTTCAGAGGGTTTGAGCAGGTCTGGATGGCATGCAAACACGCTGGTTGGGTGAAGCAAAATGAATGGTTTGCTCTGAAAAGAAAATGTGTACAGTAACTAAATTGAAGCATACATCCATAAAGTATCTGGCAGATTAAAAAATAGAACTATCCACATTCAGAGAATGCAACATGAAAACACATTTCAACTGAAGAAAACAATAACCAACATTATAATGAACTCATTGTTAATGATAATTAGGTGTGAATTTCAATCCAAAAATGATAATTACTAAATCTAAAAAAAATGTAAATACGTTTTGAATGGGTTGAAATGTTGTGTATTCTGCAAAATAGTACAAGCTTTACTTACATGTTCCAAAATGTAGGTGTCAAAGTTGATAGTTTACAAAGTTATAAAATACTTATATTTTTTGTTATCCCCAAAAGTGATGAGTGGTGACGGTTACAATTGAACTAAAGAGAAAAATTATTTTCCTCTACCCTCCTACCTTAGTGTGAAAAGCTTGTTCAGAGTTCCCCTTGAATGTGTTGCAGTCATCAGACAGTGCGACTTGGGGGAAAATGCCACTGCAAAGAATGATCTTGAGCAGGTTGATGTCACCCAGAGTGAAGCTGCGACTGCGATTTGAACGTTCCTATGTGGATAATACAAAGAGTTACAAATACGTCTCCACAATATTTCTTAGAATAGTATAATTATTTGGCAAGAATCCCTCTTGTTTTTCTCTCTACCCCCATTTGGGTAAAAAATACACACAAGGGGGTATATGAACTGACTATGAAATGAAATATCCAACATAATTTGTATTTATAAGAAAATCTTCAAATCAATGATCCCATGACACTACTAAATATTATTACAATAATTATTACAAATAATTACAAAATGAACTAAGAATGCAATATCTTGATCTCTCAGATGGACAGAGTGGCAAGGCAACGGAAGACAGGACCAAGGCGGAGGTACTCAACAAGTTTTTTCTGCAGCGTTTTCACTAAAGAAAACCTGGACTCCATTCCACAAGCTGATTTTATTCAGGATCTTAAAGACAGTTTTACCAACCTGGATACAGTGAAAAAAGACATAGCACATGTGGAAAAATGTTTAAGCTCATTAAACCCTTCCAAGTCAGCAGGCCCAGATGACATGCACCCAAGGGTTTTGAGAGAGTTAGCAGTTGAGCTTGCGGGGGTCACTAACAGTTGTGTTTGAAAAATCGCTGAACGAGGGAACTTTGCCTACTCAGTGGAAGGAAGCGAACGTCACACCCATCTTTAAGAAGGGCGATAAAAGTGATCTTGGAAATTATAGGCCAGTTAGTGTGACCAGCCTACCCTGCAAGATTTTAGAAAAAATTATAAGAGAAGCTCTGTTTGCTCATTTAGAGAACAACAATATTCTTTCCGACTGTCAACATGGCTTTGTGCCGAAGAGGTCATGTGTCACCAACCTGCTTGGAGTAATGGAAGACTGGACATCAAGTTTGGACAGTGGAGACGACATTGATACTATATACCTGGACTTCGCTAAGGCGTTCGACTCCATACCACACTATAGACTACTGGAGAAGCTAAGAGCCTACGGGATGGGGGAAACCTGCATTACTGGGTTAGAGACTGCATGGTTGGGCGGACACAGCGGGTTAAAGTTAATGGGAGCAGTTCTGCCTGGTCTGAAGTGGTCAGCGGGGTCCCTTAAGGGAGCGTTCTGGGACCAGTCCTCTTCATCATATTTATCAACGATCTCCCACAGGTTGTAAAGAGTGTGTGCAGCATGTACGCAGATGACACCAAGGTCTATGGTCCAGCCAAAGAACGTGATTCTCTTCAGAGGGATTTGGACAGTTTGGTCAACTGGGCTGACAAATGGCAGCTGAAGTTCAATGCTGGTAAATGCAACGTGCTCCATCTAAGAAGCAGCAATGAAAACAGAACCTACAACATGAGAACACATAACAGCGCTAATACGGTTCAGTTAGAACACTCTTATATGGAAAGGGGCATTCAAATAGATCACGAGCTGAAATTCTCAAAACATGCCGAAACACAAGTCAACAAGGCAAACAGGCTGCTGGGGCTAATACGTCGGTCTTACGAATACCTAGACAAGGAGTCTATGAGGCTGCTCTTCATAGCGCTAGTTAGACCTCATCTGGAGTTCGGGAACTGTGTGTGGGGCCCGCACTATGAGAAGGACAAAAAAATAATCGAGCATGTCTTGCGCAGAGCTACCAAATGCGTTCTTAGTGTTATGGACCTGGACTACGAGCAAAGACTAGAAGCGCTAGATCTGCCCAGCATGAGCTACAGACGCCTGAGGGGCGACCTCATTGAGGTATACAAATTTACACATGGACTGAGTCTCCTTTCGAATACAACCTGGACGTGTGCACTCAAGGTCATAATTTGAAACTCAAAAAGCATTATAGTAGAACAGATCTGCGACACCATTTCTTTACGAACAGAGTGGTAGACACATGGAACATGCTACACAGCGACATTGCAGATGCCTTATCGTTGAACAGTTTTAAAAATAAGATTGGTAAAGTTTTTAGAGACTATAAGTTTAAAACTAAGTTATGCCACTCATTAAGGCCAAAAGCCCATAAAATAAGTCAGGTGATTGAACAACAAGTGATTGCTACAAGACAATGCTCCACAA
This sequence comes from Oncomelania hupensis, assembly GCA_036898135.1. NCBI lineage: Eukaryota > Metazoa > Mollusca > Gastropoda > Littorinimorpha > Pomatiopsidae > Oncomelania > Oncomelania hupensis. The sequence continues at coordinate 47,654,015 of CM072511.1, read as the reverse complement.
AGTCCTGGAAGAACATAACATAACAATATGCACTTTATACAATTTATTAAATTCATATGCAAATAATAGTCAAAGAAAAAATAAACTGTTCTTACCTGTAGTTGGTTCAGATCATGCATCAGACGAAATTCCAAGTCTTTGATGTCATTCCCTTTGTCATCTTCTTCACCTTCACTTACTGCAAACTCCTGTACATATAAACATTCAAACTTCAGGATACATCAAAAAGATTTTTCCTAATTTTGACTTTAAAAAAAATTTACACTGTTTCAATAGTAAACAACTGATGATGATGATGATGATGATGATGATGATGATGATGATGATGATGATGATGATGATGATGATGATGATGATGATGATGATGATGATGAATGTTTTCAGAAACACTTATAGAATCAGTCAACATCACTGACCTCATCTTCCATCTTCAAAACTTTGCGCCGTTTTCTTTCATTCTGCTGTTCTTTCTTGAGTTCCTTAAGACGTTTCATTTCTCCGTGATGCTGCCGTCTTTGTTCACTTGTGAACAGCTGTCGCCGGTCACCTCCATCCTCAAGCAAATGGTGATCCTATTCATACAGATGAAAATTCAATGATGCATTGGAAAAAACACAGAATTAACTATCACCCCTCCCCCCTCCCCCATTCCCACCCCTTCCTCAACAATTAAGAACATGGTTTCTAGTACTAAGAAAAAGTACAGACGAGAACAACAAACGGCAAGAGAAGATAGTCAAAAGTCTGAGACAAAACTAACAAAACAAAATAAACCAAATCTCAAAAACAAAAGAAATAAAAAAATTGTTTTAGGCTGATTGACCTTCAAAAGGTCTTTGAACTGGCGTTTTAGCTTTGTCATTTCATAGAAGCGCTGCTCCTCCAAACATCGTCGCTTGCACCATTTCTTGGTGCCCCTTCCCTCAGCTTTCACCTGAAAACAGAAAGAGAAAAAAAAACAAAACATCATACCCTGTATTGTTTTACCTGTTTTGAAAGTCCACTTAATTAGAACTGTCTATTTATCATACAATGTGCATGGTCCGAACTTGAAATCGATTTTAATCATACAGAGACATGTGGTTTTGATTAAAGATAACTCAAAAGTGGAGAGAACCTATCATCTAAATTAAGTAAATCATGCTGCAAACATTTTGTATATCTTTGAGTGCAGAGCAAAACAGTTACCTGTATCCACTCATCAAATGCATTCAACAATGTCATTGGGTCCCCATGTTCTGATTCCAAAGATTTGCGGGCCGCCTGAAAATAATAATAATAATAATACAGGATGCTATACGCGCCTTTCCCCAAATCATTCAGGCTCAAAGCGCGGCGATCTATACCAACATACACGCTCACCTGTCTCATCCACCCTCACACACACCAAACCAAATAACCAAGGTCAATATGAATCTATGTACACAATTTATAACAGGACTCCAGCATAAACAAGAAACTGACAAAAATGTCCTTATTTAATCTTTTTTTGCTCATGTTTTTCATTTTATTAATAAAGGCGCGGGAAATTCAAAGGTACCAAGTAATGTTACTAAAAAAACTAACCACTAGCATTCTTCATACTTACAATAGCATCATGATCAACATGCGCTTTTCCTGTGAAAGGTGACTGTACACTCATGGCAGCTGCTATGGACAAGACTGGGTCAATCATCTGGGGGAGAAACAGTCAAATATATATATATATTCCTTACTTCAAACACACAAAGAAACAAACAAAGTAAATAAAAGGAACAAGTCATTTTCAATGTTCTGCATGCCTTCACAAAGTGGATGTTCTGCGGAATGAGGGGGTAGAGGTGAGAGGGGAGAGTTACAAAAAATGATCTGGATCATGAAAAAAATGACAGACTTACATGAAAGATGGATCCCATGATCAGCATTTTGCCAATGACAACATCCACTGGTAGCATAGACAGCATCTCTCCAATGGGAGTCAAGGTTTCATCTTCAGCCAAGGCACCCTTATCAATGCAAACATAAACCATGACAATTCAAAGAGCAAAACAACGTAACAGAATGTGGGGCAAATACCCCAGTTATGTATATGAACATAATTATACTAGACATATGCAAACACCAATACACACACAAATATTTATTGTACAAGTTTGTGAAGAAAACAAGATGTGACTAATGCTACTGGAACTAAACTCTTACAAGAAAACATTTGTACCTGTTCCTTGAGAAATCTGACAGCATTTTCAATGGTAGACATGTCAGGTGGCTCAACAAAGGGGAACCTAAAAAATAAAAGGCAGCCAAAGTTCTCTGTTTATCTCCATTCTAAGTTCAAGACACACAAATATAATAATTTTGTGCTACTACATAAATATTGTTCTACTATGTCAGAGCACTAACATTGTGATAACCTACAATTATTCCGATTCGCATCAATAATAAACATGGACACCTATTTTAGCTCCACTCTGGCACTCACAATGGCAAAGGCACTTCCCTTTTTTACTAAACAAGTTGTCATAACAGACTGTTTCCAACAAACAGCAATGGACTAAAACAAACCTACTTGCGGACATTTGGGAGTCCCATAGAAATGAGCTGCAGCACCAAGGAATCTAGGGGTACCCGCTGAATTTCTGGAGTGCTGTATGCCTGGAACTCATCATAATCTGACTCAGCGAACAGTCGGAAACACACCCCAGGTCCTGTACGGCCTGCTCGACCTTTGCGCTGCTCAGCACTGGCACGACTGATCCAGAATTCCTTCAGCTTTTGCATCTTGTACTTGGGGTCAAAGCTCATCTCTTTTACCTAATAGTTTAAACAAGAAAAAAAGACGCTATTGATATTCCTGCATGAACAGCGCCAAGCATAAAGTAAGATTGTACGTTATCACCATCACCACTACCTCAACCCACCAGTCCCTCAACCCCCACCTAACCATCACCCCCATAGAAGATACCAAAAAACATACATTTCTGATTGTAAAGCCTGCAATTTCCAAAAGAAATTAGCATGCGCTCACCTTCCCTGAATCCACAACAAAGCGTACGCCATCAATGGTAACAGAAGTCTCAGCAATGTTGGTAGAGACAATGCACTTGCGAACACCCTCAGGAGGGTAGTCAAATACTTTTTCCTGCTCATCTACTGACAAAGCACTGTGCAAGGGAAGAATAATCCAACGTTTTATCTGAAAGATATACACCAGGAAAATGTAATGTTAACCCAAATGAAATTTGGCATCATTATCCTGCAAAACAAACAACAAGATTCAAACAATAATAATTCTCTAAATTTAAATTAAAGGACCAAGTACCTCTTTAATAAGGGCAACAAATAAAGTAAAATGCTTCAAAAGAGCAAAAGAGAATGTAAGTCATCTGATAAGATTTTGTTTTTATTTTTGAATTACAGAACATAAATGTAATTTCTCATCAGATAACAGCATCTTTACATCTTTAGAGGGCTGTAACTATGTCAGCTAAAAATAATTTAAAAAGAACACTCTAAACTTATAATGATACACATGTACAACCACAAGACTGCAATAAATTACTGAATTAAAACATATTCAAGTTATCTCACCTGTTGAGCGTACAATTTGGCCGCCTCTACCACAGTCATAATTTCTGTCATCCCACTGAGGAAAATGAGCATGTCTCCACGTTCTGTGGGTGGATACTGGCTGTCAATTTGCTGCATGATGCGAATGTATGGTGTAGGGTCTAGTTTCATTGGCTGTCCACCATACACTTCTGTGTTGCGATTGAATGGACAGTACTCAAGGTCAATGGGGTAAAGTCGACCAGGCACCTACACAATTTACAACAGGAAAATGCAAACATAAATGTAAGAAAATTTAATCAAGCTAGCTATGTTGCAATGGAGTTTATGCTGTCCTAAACAAACTTCTTCTACTACTAAATTTTGCAGGCACAAAGTCTAAGAAAACATTCATCAGGCCTCCTCACAGAAAAACTGAGTACAGAATAAAAATCATAGTCTGCAATAAAGATCAATGCAACAGATTTCTTGCCAAACTTAATTATATTTATAGTCTTTTGTAAATCCATTGTAAGATCTTCTAGCAAAAATAATTTGGCAAAATGTCTGCAAAAGTTTGTTGTTATAAATTATAATAAATCAGTAACATTATTTTTTTTTTAACTGATACTACTATATAATAATATAGACCAAATAATACAGATCAAAATTTAATGATCTTACCTTTACAACTGGTGCATTATCAAAGTACTGCGAGAACAGGGAAATGTTGATGGTAGCAGACATAAGTACAAGCTTCAAATCCTTGCGGACTTTCAGCAGACACTTGAAGACACCCAGAAGAAAGTCTGTGAAGATGTGTCGCTCATGCACTTCATCAATCACAATGACACTGGAAATTAATTACTAATTTTACATACGCAAAAACATGACTGATAGTTAGCAGCAAAGTGAAAGAACTTTTCTTCATCAGTGTTGATATTATTGTACTGTACATTACGGCTGTCTCCTTACAGCCCTAATCAATTTACACAGAAAACGGAAAAATATATGATTGTTTGATTGATTTATTGTTGCTTTAGGTCCAGCGGACTCTTCTGAGCCAAATCAGGACCGGACAACCCCCGATCCGCATAAAAGATCTGCTGAAACAACCCCAGTGGGAAAATTGAATGCCCTCCACCGGCCAGTCACTTTACAATAAAGACATCCCACGCGGGGGACGGCTGAGGGTTGACCTCAACTACGCGAACACCCCGGTTACAAAAACAAAATAGAATACAAACATCATTATAAATCATTAACCAAACACATACATATAAAATGCCTATAGTGCTAAATAGTACAATCATAGGAAGCCCGAGTGACCACCCGGCAGAAAGCGTCCAACACTCCCAAGCTGATCCAACAGACCTCATACACAAACAAGGAGTCTTGTCCATGAAGAGTTTTCAAGAAAAAAGGTAGGTCATTGATCTAGCGAAGAAGAAGATAGTATAGCAGAGTGAAGGACAGAGCAGGAATAGGAAAGAGTAAATGAGGAAGACAGCGACAGTGGGAATTTAAAGCACTAAATTTCCATAAAGTGGGGATACTATTTATACTGAAAACCCCCGGCACTCCAAGAGTCCAACGGGGGTACTGTTGCCGCAGTGAATCTGTCTTGCCTATAAAGGAAAGACAGGTTTTCAACTGTGGCTTTCACTGTTCCCTTTATAGGTTTGAACAATCTACAGTGGCAAGATTGCTCATGACCCCAAGGGGTACGGAAAAATATAATAATGGCAAAGTACCTGTACTGTGACAGTAACTGGTCTGTTGACATCTGACGAAGCAGCAGACCTTCTGTCAAAAACAAAATCCTGGTGGCGCTGGTTTTTGTCTTCTCGAAGCGTACTTGGAAGGCCACTTGTGAACCATACTCATTGAGTGTTTCATAGCTCACGCGTTTGGCCAGGGAGATGCAGGCAATGCGACGTGGCTGTGTACAGGCTATTTTGTCAAAGCCAGCTTCCAGAAGATATTGTGGCATCTGTAATAGTGTAATGCAATGGTAATTTTAAAAAAAAAAAGTGGAACTGGTAACCTGTTAGCATCAAAGTAGGGCTAACGTGTTCAGTGCCAAACGATTGGGTGAGGGCTCAATCCACACAAGGGATGAGAAAAAAAATGAGTTAAGAGGCTTATCAGCTCCCCTATTCCTTCAGATGAGAGTATAAAATGCGATCTAGACTATGTACTCATTCATTCCATCATGACTCTTGTCCCAGATGGGCCAGTGCCTGTTACACCAACATATTCAGCAAGCATTAGGTTCCCTACCCCACCTCTAGGCTTGTGCTCAGCTCAGTTGTCTTGAGCATTCAACAATATGCCCAAGACCAAGTGGGCGCCTCGGGTGGCCTGAGTTGAACCTGTATTGGCCAGCACCTGGGGCAGTTTTCGAGCTGGCAAAGCTCTATATATAAGAACAATTAATACAAAAAACACTACTAGACATTCGTTACTCACATCTTAATGCCAAACCCAAAAACTGTGTGGGAATTTTTTCTGTGATGTGGTGTCATGTTGCAAACCAGCTCTCAAAATAGCAACAAATATATATGCAATAGCCAATATTAACAAAACATTTAAATGGAGCTGATAGCAAACAGTAAATGTATGTTATTTTAAGAAATACAAAGTCATCACCTGGGTAGATTTTCCACATCCAGTGTCACCAGCCACAACCACCATCTGATGCTCTCTGATCATGGACACAATCTTATCCTTGTACTGGTAGATGGGCAAATTCTTCTGGTCACTGCGAATCTTGCGCAACTTTTGAAACTTCTGCTTCTGGCAAAAATCAAGATAATGCAGAAGTATGCCACGAAATTGTCGCACACGCTCCCTTGTCAATTCCTTATCTACGTCATAGTCAGCCAAGCGTCCATGCTTTAAGAAGTCTTCTGCATCACGGCTCATCAGACACAGGTTGATGCGGTAACGTCGGTCATAGTTCTGAGGAATGTCCAGGGGAGTAGCTGAATCTGCACCATCTTCTTTGTTTGAAGATACTGACAACACATTGACTGTGAAAAAAAACTCTTCTCAAGCTACACATGAATCTACTTCTACTAAATAAATCATTTAATTTGATAGATCTAATATTTAAATACAAACTGTATAGTGCATACTGATGGCAAAAATCTTCTGCCTTTTTTTTCAGGCTTGTGAAATATATCATTTAAGCTATACATAAGGAAAACTGAAAAGGCAGTAAGTTGAGTAACCTCACCTTTGCCTGAACCACTTTCAGCTTTCTTTTTCTGAAATGCTTGGTATTTCTGAAGGAAAGCCCAGAAATCCTCATACTCCTTCGTTCCTCTTGGCAACACATCCTGGTCTCTGAAAAAGATTCTGTTCAGTGATGCCTTGTGCTGACTGAAGTCAAAATCATACTCCGGCTTTTCGTCCCTTGCAGTTCTGCTTTTCCTAACCTCAGATTCTATCACTTTAAATGACACTGATGACTTCTCTGAATTTTTATAGTCTATACCTGCACGTCTAGATTCATCGTAAGGTCTGTATCTTTTTCTGCGTTCAGCCGAGTCATCTTTGTCAAAGTTTGAAGTTGAAGTTGAAGGCATTGTGTTTGAATCATAAGGTTCAGTCTTGAATCCTTGTGAGCAACTGGTATCAGTACTTTCCCTGGCATCTAATCTACTGTGTTTACTCTTTCTGGAGTAGTGTTGGTATTCTTTATCTTCATAGCTGTTGTGCAACTGTAACTGGTCTTTTCCAACGCTACTGTTGTCATCAGTTTGTTTGATTTCATTTGATCTTCTATGACATTTTGTATCTCTTTCTTTACTTCTACTCCTATCATCTGGCACGTGTTCGTTTTTCCTATAATGCTTATGATGCTTTGATTTGTGTTTGCGTTTCTTTTGGCTTTGGTGTGACTCTGACTCTGAGAACTCCTTTCTGTCGTAGTCCTTCTTTCTTCTCTTCCTATCATTTCCTGAAGAGTCCGACATTGTTGTTAAAAAGTTCTGTTGACAATAGAACAAATATTTACAGATAACCATATTTAATGGTCATTATTAAACAACATGTACAAATCGGGCGTCTTGGCCGATACCATCATACCGTGAAGATATTAATAATTTTACTTTAGTTTCACTTTCTCAATTGACAATTTCTGACGCAAAGTTAAGATAACTTATTAAATTGTATGATCTTCAAGAGAACACTTAGAATGCAATAGAAGCAGAAAATCACTTAGGTTTAAATATTTAAAATCTAGTATCCACTTACTGTGAAAAAGCTAAGTTCTGTTGCCAAATCAAAAATTCGTCAGTAGTCGCCTGCGTCCATTTTGCGTTTGAGTAAAGGGACATTACTCCCTACCCCTCTACAACCAAAGTACTCGATAAAATTCTTCTGGTTTCTAGATAAGTTAATACTTTACAGTATGTATATTGGAAACTTGGAGGAGTGACAAAGGAGCTACAAAATTTACTAAATATGATATATTAATAAATCTTTAATGTTTATTTCTTTATATTAAAACGTTTAAAAGTGCATATTTATGGACTATTTTATAAAATGGCCGATTGATGATAGGCGCCAATTACGAAAGCTTGTTTTCTTTTTAAAGCTTTCAATTTGTTTTGTACCTTGAAGTCCCCTATACGCTCCATGTGTCCGGGGACATAAATCTAATCAAGAAGAAGAAGTTGTACCTTTGAGTCGCAGAAAGAACTTATCAGCTATTATGGAGTCAGAGGGTTTCGAACAAGTCAACAGGTATTTACAGTGAGTCTGAGGTGATTCCCACTCCCACCAAAATAAATAAATTACCAAAAATAAGTATTCTTTTACTATTACTAAGAATTAAATCAGATATAGATGGCGGATGCTTTGTAGAACTTTACTCAACTCAAGTGAACACAAAGGCCATACTCCTATGAATGTATCTTGCTCACTGGCTTCTGGATCTGGATCTGGATCTGGATAGCCCGCCTGTGGATGTTGATTGGCGGGTGCGCCACAGGAGCCGATGACGACTATCAACGTGACGTTTTAGGGCACTTTTTACCAAGGTGCATGCTGGGTGTTTTCTTGTTGCCGGCACTCACCCGTCTAGGACATGAGCGTCAGGATCTTTAAAGTCCGTTATGATGGAATGTATGCGACACAGACTAGACCTCGGTTTATACTCTCATCCGAAGGAGTAGGAAAACAGGAGTAAAGTGTCTTTCCCAGGGACACAACACAATGGCCCGGCCAGGGCTCGAACCCGGGACCTTCAGATCCACAAGCCGAAGCACTACCATTAGACCACAGTGCCTCCTTGTTATCACAGTTAGCATAGCATAGCATAGCATAGTTCGGCGTGCAGGCTAAAAGCCTTTGGCCCTCATAATTAATCTTAATGAGGGTCCACGACCCACCCCCCTGGCATCAGTGCCTACCAATTTAGAATTTTTTAACCTCCAACTTGGTGGAGTAGATGCTATCCTTAAACAATTTGTCCAAACTATTTTTGAACGCATTAAGTGATCCAGCATCCACAACCTCGGCAGTCAGGTCATTCCAAGGGGTTACCACTCTATTAGTAAAATACTTATTAAATTTGCGAGTATTATTAAAAGTTTTAGTAAGTTTAAATTTGTGACCTCGTGTTAAACCAACATCATTAAAATTTAAAAGAGAACAAGTGGTTAAAGGATCATACAATTTGTGTACAATTTTAAAAATTTCGATTAAATCACCCCGCTGTCTCCTATATTCTAAACTGGGTAAGCTCAGTGACTTCAGCCTCTCCTCGTAGGAGAGCCCTGACATTCCACAGATCTTCCTGGTGAATCTGCGCTGGACACCCTCGATCAAGTCAACATGCCTCCTTAAATATGGGCACCAGACAGGGTTAGCGTACTCCAAGATGGGACGTATAAGGGCCTTAAAGAGGGGGACCATAATGTCCTTGGATTTGTTACTTATAGTTCTTACAAGCAGGGCTGATATTTTGTTTGCTTTCTTAACAGTACTCTCAATGTGATTCTCAAAGCTGAGCTCTGTATCCACTATCACTCCAACTCCAAGATCCCTCTCTGCACCAGTCGTCTCAATCTTACACCTTTCTTTACCATCATTCATAAAGTACTCATGCTGGGGATTATTTTTGCCCAAATGTAACACCTTACATTTTTCACTGTTAAATTTAAGTAGCCATGTCTCCGTCCATTCAACCAATTTGTCAATACATTGCTGCATTCTCTCCTTAGACTCCTCACTTTCATCAACCTCTGTATATGCCTTTGTGTCATCAGCAAATATCTTTATGTCACACTCTACATTCTCTGGCATGTCGTTTATGAAATATATAAATAATGTCGGCCCCAACACGCTCCCCTGAGGGACACCGCTTGTAACACTTATTTTGTCAGAGCTGTTACCGTTAACAGTCACATACTGGGTCCTGTCAGTCAAGAAACTCCTTATCCATGCAAGTGGGCTGCCACTTATGCCATAACCTTTTAGTTTCTGTAAAAGTCTGCGATGTGGTACAGTATCGAATGCCTTCCTAAGGTCAAGATATACAGCGTCGACTGGGTGGCCTTCATCCAAGGAGGACATCCAGTCATTTATTGTCACCAACAGCTGAGTGACACATGACCTACCCTTGGAAAAGCCAAACTGGTCATCAAGCAGAAGGCCATTCTCGACAAAGTGAGAGCACAGTGCATCTCTGACGAATCCCTCAAACACCTTACAGACAACCGAGGTGAGGCTAACAGGACGATAATTACCCGGTAAACTTTTGTCTCCCTTCTTATAGATGGGTTTAACCTCTGCTTCCTTCCACTCATCAGGTATCATGCCATCCCTCATTGTTCTATCAAAAAGTAACTTGAGAGGCAAAGCCAATTCATTTGCTAATTCTTTAAGCACCCGAGGATTAATTTCATCTGGTCCCGGTGACTTATTAATTTTCAACTGCAACAGGGCCTTACTCATCTGCTCTTCACTAACATTAATGACATCCAGTTTTAGATTCATATCACAGTCAAAGTTCGGCACATTTTCTTCATCTTCCAGTGTAAACACACTAGCAAAAAACTCATTTAGGGTCTCTGCTTTCTCGAGGTCTGTCTTCGTCAGTGTGCAGTCGCACTTTAATAGATTAGAGACAGTCTCCCTAGGCTTGGTTTTGTCTGAAACATATTGATAAAAACATTTTGGATTGTTTTTAGCTTCTTTTGCCAGATACATTTCCTTTGCCATCACCAACTTACGAGACAACCATTTCACCTGGTTACGAGACTTTGCATAGGCATCGTAATTAGCTTTAGTAGGGTATTTTTTATACATCTTAAAGGCTCGTCTTTTTTGTCTAATCTTGTCATGCATGTCTGGTGGAATATTCGTCTTTTTGCCCCCTCCATCCTGTACTTTAAACTTTCTCACTGGTATGAACATTTCTTTGGCCTCTTTCAGCATCCTCTTTATCTTATCCCAACACTCATTCACATTCAAACCCTCATGCAATTCTCTCTTCCATTCATGCTTTCGCGCAAACCTCCTCATACCCTCATAATCACCCTTTGTAAACTGGTATTTTACAGGGACATGGCCTGCACTGGCATTCCCACCGGCAAGAAGAGAAAATTCTATTACCAAGTGATGGCTCTTACCTAAGGGTGGGAGAAATTCAACTGACGACACAAATTCACCATTAGTTAAGATTAAATCAAGAACATTAGCTTTTTGCAAAGCTCTATAATGAGTTGGTTCGTTCACATGCTGAGTCAAAAACTGCTGTTGTACCGTCTCAAGAAATACACTGGCTGGATGCTCAGTACCCTTCTTGGAAACCTCGAGGTCCCAGTCAATCTCAGGATAATTAAAATCACCAGTAATAATAACTCGCTCCCGCCCATGATCATCAAAAAGCTTATTGATCAAGACATTGACCCTCCCGTTTTCTTCTTCAGTACAGTTTGGTGATCTATATAAGACCCCGAATACATATGACTCCTTATTGGGTAAGGTTATTTTGCATAAAATACTTGGGTTAAAACACTTCTCTAATTCGTATAACCTGAATACATCCAGGCCCTCTTTTACAAACAAACTAACTCCTCTGCCCTGTGTCACTGTCATACAAGTGTAGCCTGGCAACACAAAATTATCAATGTCATTACATAAGTTCTTCATCATCACTTCAGTGACAGCTATCACATCAAACCTCTTTTCACTTACTAATAGTTCAAATTCTGGTAATTTGTTTATTAAAGAATCTGCGTTTGTGTACGTGGGTCATTCTCTGTAGAATGGTACTCAGTATACCAACCTAGTTTGAAAGTCTATAGAATTGAATGTGTTGGTCTTTATGTATTGTTTTTTATTGTTTTGTTGTATCCATAAATTAAATAAATATTTTTTAAAACAAATTTGGTGTTGGGCATTGTGATTATTTTGTAATTAAGTGTTTTACCAGCAAATTAGCTAAAATTACAGCCTCCATTTTGTGACATGGATGACAATGTCCAAAAAATGTTCAGTGCTAAATACAATCAAAAAAGTTTTAAAGAAAATAATCACCGTTTTTGAACAGAAAGTAGTGTAGGCTGTCCATCCATAAAGAGAAAATGTGAATTTGTGACAATTTTGCGAAAGATTGCGCAATTAAAAAAAGCTGAACGTTCGCTACGCTTCGTTACTACTAACGCTTCGGAAATTTAAACCTCAACTCTGTCTAAACAAAGGAAAGCTGTAGTTTACAAATAGGCCTACTTGTTTTCACATACTTTGTATTCATACGCAACACTGTTTCAACGAATGCAGACTATGTTAAAAAGATTTATTAATAAAAATATGTTTAATAAAATTTTCGTTACTAATTTGAGATGTAGCGAACGAACATCGGTAAAGAGGTTTATTGACGAAATCCGAAGCTGATAGCATTTTGTTTTGGGCTTATTTTATGCAGTATGATCGCGGAAGAATAAAGATGTGAGTTGTTTGCCTCCATGTTGTGACGTATTTTGAAAACCCGCAAAAGATAGTATCGTTTCCACGTGGCGTACTTGTGTAGCGAAAGTTCAGAGTTGATGCACTCAAGTGATCAAGGTAAGAAATTGTTGCTTTTTTTCGTTTATTTAAACACAAAATAGGTCTGTAATGGTTTTATGATAACTTTTATGACGGAGACTTTACAAAACATTTGTAGAGTGATTAATTCCGGCTGACAAGTGGTGGTATTAGGCGATTTTCATTGCTCTCTATTTTTAAACGGTATCGATCAAATCTCGAAATGAAAAAGTTGTTTGTTTGTTTTTCAAATCTCCATTACACAAGAAAAATAACGTGTAGTATTTCAGAAAATTTAATTAAACGTAGAACATTGTGAACTAAACATTTCACGACTATTTCAGTTCTTTGTTTATTTATTCGAACAAGTTGAGTTTTTTTGTTACGATCGCTACAAGTAACAAAACTTGTCACTTCCTGTTGCAAACGTGCACCGGTTTCCCTATTTTCCATTCATTTCAGCTCAAATATACCTGCTTATGATTAAATGTCCATCCTGGTCTATTTATTTTAACAAAAAAATATTTAATAAATACACAGTGTAAGTTTATTTCACACAAAATTGTATACTCTGAGAATATTATATTGATCGATCGAACGTTCGCAAACAAGTAGCGATGCGTATCGTTCCTTGTAGCGAAAGTTATCCATAATGAGGATTTTTTTTTTCTAAATCTCCGTATATGAAAGCATAAAGGATATTTATATTTACATCACATTTCAAAATTTTAAACATTAATACGGAAATGAAGAAATGAATCGCAATTTTTTTTTAAAAATTTACATTTTACTGCAAATAAAAATCATTTTATAACTTTCGCTACATGCGATGAAAACGGCCGTTACTAGTAGCGAATGTGCTCAGATTTTTGCAAATTTTATTTATTATGACATCATGAATCGATAAATTTTAGTTATTGTCTAGACTGCTTACTGTTTGGCTGACTTAATATTTCTGTGTTTCTGCTTATTTGTAACAGAATGAGATATCGATTTAAAATTTAAAATATCAATCTTCGGATGTTCGTTCGCAGTTAAGAAACTGACGCCATTGTTACTTGTAGCAAACGTAATGCAAACATATGGTGTTTCACTTTCATTTCATTTATTTACAAGAAATCTGTGTTTTAGTAGTGTAGCTTTACTGTAGTAGTATATTTTAGTTTTTGAAAACATTTGCCTTTGTCTTTTTTGGTTAAAATTTTTTTATTTTTTATTAGTCAGTGATCGTTTGCAACAAAGAAACGAAAGGCTTGCTGTGAATGTGATGGGTTAGCCTACTGAAAAGTTAGTTCAAATTGTCAGTTCATATCATAACAGCTATTATTTTGATACATTTAATTTAGTTGTTTTCTTAATAGTAACATTTTAAATTTAAAGCAGAGTCTTTACAACTTCAAAACAAAATGTCTGAAAATGGGATTTTTGCAAGACTAGCCTACCTTATTTCAAACATAGTTCCCTATCATGAGATAGGCCGAATTGCTATTAAATCTAAGGAAAATATGTAGCATGTTTCAGTTACTTTGTACCATTGTTTCAGTAAACTTAATAACCTCATTTAAGTAACCTTATTTTAATTAGAGGAGCTTGCGATTGTTTTTTTTTTCCTGATATTATAATGAAATAAAAAAATTTTTTGCAGATGAATGATGAATTGGAGCCTTCTTCTGACCAATCTTCTGCAGTGCCGGGATCTTGTGACCTGTCCAGTAATCCAACAGAGCCTTGCAGGCGCTCAAGCAGAGTTAAGAGGAAGCATGAAGGACCTCCAGATTTGCCTTCTTCCCCCCCTCTGCTACCTACTGAGATGCCTTCTCCACAAAAGAAGGTGAAGATGACAAATGCAGAACGGATGAAGTTGTACAGGCTCAAGAAAAAGGAAGAAGACCCTGAATGGTATGCACTCATGCAACTTCAAAATAAAGTCAAATGCAGTGAGTACCACGCCAACCGGACACTAGAGCAGAAAAAAGAGGATGCTCAAAAGTCTAAGCTTAGGACTCAAAAGTGCAGACAAAACAAGAAAGAAAACATGACAGCTAAAGTTACCACTCGTCGAGACATCAAAGAAATCGAGGCCCAAAGAGCACATTGGAACCAAAAATATGAAGAAAGGAAAGCTAAAGAACACTGGAAAACTAGAGAAGCCAGAAATACTAGAAGAAGAGAGAAATATGCATTGAAGCTGGCTGAAAAGAAAATGAAAGAGCAGATCTCAAAGGAGGTGCAGACTGGTGATGCTGCTACGGTCACTTGTGATTTAGAAGCCACTTTGGAAGATAGCAGAACTCCTGTAGCAAAGAGAAAAGCTTTAGAAAGAGCACGAAGCGCACTGCCACATAGTCCCACAAAATTTGTTGGAACAGTGACTGACTTAATAGAAAAGGCTTCACCAAGAAAGAAAGCGTTGTTGAACCTATCTTTTGACAAAGATGCAGAGAAGATTGGTAAAATGGTGAGAGAGGGCGTTGCAGAGCTACAGAACAAGAAAAGTGGAGAGATGAGAGCACACCGGAAAGCCTTTCTTACTGTGGTTGGCAAATTATCTCAAACTGGAAAAGCAGAGTCTGTCAAATGCAGAAGTGCGTTGCTGGGCATGGACCGTCGGACTCTTGTTCGCAACGAGAGAGGAGCAGCATTCAAAGTCCGCAAGGAGAAAGCAATAAAGAAGCAAGCTTCCGAGTTCATCCGAGAATCTGGTGTACAGCTGCCAGACAAGAAACTTGTCAGTAAGAAAACTGGCAAACCAGCAGTGCAGCTGCAGAAACCCCTAAAGGATTTGCATAAAGACTTTGAGGAGTCAACCGGGATGAGAATGGGTTTTTCAACCTTTGCCAAATGCAGACCTGCTGGGGTCAGAAAAATAGCCCAAGGCAAACTCAGAGGCTGTTTGTGTGAATACTGCACAAATGTGGGATTGAAAATCACCACTTTAAATGCAGTTCCAACTGTTATTGACCGGAGGTATGTAACAAAAAAATTTTCTATTATGTTTAATTGACATTTTACTATGACATACTCACATAGCATATGATTGTTTTATTTAATGAATTATTGTGTTGCACCAAGAGGCTTTTTTATAAGGTGCTGCTTCTAACTATTAAATATGTTCCCTTAAATATACTTATAATTATATAAAACAGACTTTAATGTTTTTTTTTTTTTTTTATATCAGGTGCTGCATTAAGAATGAGCGTGAGGCGGTAGAGCTCATCACCTGCAACAGCAAAAGAAAGGACTGCTGCTATGGAGAATGCAGCACATGCGGCATCAAAAAACTGCAAGAGCATCTGCAACCACTGGAGCAACACACTGATGCCCTGAAGTGGTATCGTTGGGAAACCAAAGTTGTTACCACAAAGGGAAAGCCAGTAAGAATGCACAGTATTTTGATAAATTGAATAGTCCAAAATTATATGGCCAGTATTTAATATGGCTATTTTTATTGTTAAACTTATCCTTGTTGTTGGATAAAATAACTTTATACTATAATAGAGTTTTGTTTTCATTTTAAATTAAGGTAATTTATAATCGCTTAAAAATATGTTTCCAGGTGAGCCGCAAGATGCTCCTGTCTAAGCATGGCACTGTTACCCAGCTGATGCAGGAGTTTGTCGAGGAGGTGAAGTTCCTAGCACATCACCTTTTCAGAGCGGACTGGCAATTCCTGCAGTTTAGGAATGTCCGCAGCCTGAAACCGTTCCCGGCCCATTCAGTGTGCATGGTCTTGGACTTTGCAGAAAACTTCTCTTGTGTCTACCAGGTTAGTTTTAATCATCTTAGGGGGAAAACCCCACCCCCACCCCCTCCCAACAAAACACTTTTATTGTATTTAACTGTTCAATAAGATGACAAGTCATCTTCATAATTTATTAAATATGTCCTATTCCATCTTACAATACATACAATATCTCTGCTCTGTTTGTTGGGGTCAATATTAATAAATATTTTTTTTCTTTTTAAATCTGTTATCAGGAAGAAGTCCAAGCTGCACACTGGCATCACAATCAAGTGACAGTGCACCCCGCTGTCACTTATTATGCTTGCCCAGTGGGTTGTGGTGAGACAGTCACCGAGTCGCTCGTGTTCATTTCTGAGGATTTGAAGCACGACTTCAACGCCGTGCATCATTTCACCACCAAGGCTGTGGAACACCTCAGAGGGACTCGGGGACTACAAGTTAACCACATCATTCAGTGGACTGATGGCTGCGCTGCTCAATATAAATCAAAAGGGCCGTTTGCCGATATCGCATGCGCTCTAGAGGACTTCGACGCTACTTTAGAGCGCAACTTTTTTGGCTCGCGGCATGGCAAGGGCCCCTCAGATGGAGAATCTGCAGTTGTTAAACATGCAGCCACAACTGCGGTGGTCTCTGGCAGTGTAATCATTGCTACTGCAGCAGACCTTTACAAGTTCTGCACCTCCTCCCTGAGTAGGCAGCCCCATGAAGAAGGCTGCCACCACTACTTAAGATCTTTCTTCTGGGTTGGTGAGGGACAGATCACCAGAGATCGAAAAGATAGAGACATCAGGACAGTCCCAGGGACCCGTGCATTCCATGCTGTTAAATGCATCGAGAAAGGAAAAATAATGGCTAGGCATCTGACCTGTGCCTGCGATGCCTGCATGACAGGCATTGGAACATGCCTGTCTCCCGATGCTGGAGACTGGACGGTCTATGACCTAAAGTATGAAGGGCAGCAACGCGGCAGACCTGGCCACCTGACTGCCACTTCAGCCTTGCCCCACCAGCAAGATCATGCACCCTCAGACGACTCCAATGCAATGCAGGTAAAAAAAAAATTTCATCTAAAATTTTGATTGCAATTATTTACTTGCTCTCTTTTTTTCTTGTTTCCCTCATTTATTTATTTTACTTTCATACACTGTTACAGACTGAGTTTCCAGAACCATCAGCTGCAGCAGGTGTATTGATGACGGAGGACACCCTTGAACCTGGCAGTAGCAAGCAGGTAATTTCCATAGTAATGACATATATTATATACCAGTATGAATGTCAGTTTTGTCGTTTTAGATAATAGATTTAATTTTCATTAATTCTGACGCGGCCCCCCCCCCCCCCTCCCCCACCGCCCTCCACCAAAAAAAAAAAAGAAGCTCTAAAACTTGTTTATAATTTGTGGATTTTAAATTGTTTCAGATGGACACCCCAGCAACTTCATCTCGATCCTGCCGCATTCAGCATGGAAGCTGGGTGTCGAAAAACTACACCGGTAAAAGGGGCCAAGAGAACAGATTTTATGGGCAGGTTTGTAATTGACTATCTAAATTGTATATATTTATAAGCATCAGAGTGCACTTGTATCATTTGCTTTTTCACTTTAAATAAAAGCATATTAAATAATTCAGGTTTTCCGTTGAAGTGTACTAATAAATATAATTATTTTGGTGTTTGTATCTATTGATGAAATTTTACAAAGAGGTAACACACTAGTAATTTTGTTTGTTTGTTTGATCTCTTACAGGTGATTGAATTTGATGACAAGTCACAGAAGGCCACAGTCAAATTCATGAAAAACCATGGCACCTACTTCACCTTTCCAAAAACTGACGACATCGATGTTGATGTCTCCATCAATGAGCTTACCCTTCTCCCCACCCCAGCTATGGACCGACGTGACCATTACTTCTTTTAAAATCATTACTTATTTTTTCTTTTTTTCTATTTATTCAGCTTTTTTTTGAATGTGTGTTAATATTCTAATTGAATTGGTGTTGTGACAACCTTGTTTAATGTTTGTTTTTTGATTGAGATGGCTGCTAAGAGTGCTATGTAATTTTTGTGGTAAGCTTACGGGGTTTTATTTATTTTATGTTTTCATTTGTATTAAATTATGAAACAGAATGCTACTTGAAAATCAGATATTGTTTTATTTCTAAATAAGTTTTTGAAATAAATTTCAATTTTTTCCCTATAATCAGGTAACCATCCCTTCTTGTATATCATTTTGTTTCACTGTAGTTAAAGAATCAAAGCATTTATTTTGGTTTGCTTTTCATTAAAATTGATTTGGAAAATAAACACTTTTTGTAATTTTTATTCATTTATGTTGCAGACTTCCTAGTGACTAGTGCAGTAGAATTTCCTATTAAAGCTTTTGACAATCTAAAGGTCACCAGCCGAGACATTTAAAAAACAAAAATATGTATATTTTTAAAACAAGGGTCTTTGAGGAGGTTCTACTGTGCTAGTTTTGAGTGCATTTGTGCTAACATAATCTTAATAAACACACACACACACACACCAAAAAATTGCAAAAAAGAAATTATTGCTTTGTTTTTGCAAAAAATAATTTTTTGGTTACTATGTAGCAACCGTTACACATTCTTGGCCTCAGGGAATATCAGCAACCCATATTAACTTATGCCAAATTCATTTTGGCCCAGTGCACTGCATTTAATGCTGAATATTTTTAGCAGTGAATGACATTTTAAAAAAAATGTTGTGTCTGAGTACACTAAACTTTGTTGTAAAATTTACGTACAACGTTGGATGCTCGTAATCTAAAAGCTTATAAATGTGTCTGATGTTACTTTTTTAGACACATTTTCAGTTTGATATTTATTACAATCACAACATTCATGCAATCTATCAATATAACAATATAATTATAGTAATTAATTTTTTTTAATAACTTTTTGCACACACTTTGGTTACTCCGTAGCAACCGTTCACACCTTGGGTGAGGGTAGTTTGCATCCCCATAGCTAAGAAGTTTTTTCTTCAAATATAAAAAAAAATACAGGAAATTGAAGAGCAAGTTCTATCATATATTTTGTGCATAGATCACATTCTAGAATTAAAAAAAATATTTTGGCTATCATGTCACACTTTATGTACCATTCTACAGAGAATGACCCACATGCATCTTAATAAACTATCAGATTTTCTTCCTCCACCAACATCACCGGCAGTTTCCCCCTCACACACCACATCACCATCAAGTCACACTCCCTGAAGTCCAGCATCCACTCCCCTGTCACCTCTACTCTGACCTTTCCCTATAGCTTTAGTCTCCTTCCCATGACCACTCCTCCCACCCTCATTCTTGGAATCCTGTTCCCCTTTATTTCTAACTCTGTCACTTCTATCCTCATCTTTCTTCCTGCCATCCGCCTCACCTCCGTCCACTCTCACCTCCATCTCCCCCTTCCTCCTCAGATTCTCTCTCTCAACTGTTGTCATCACTCTTCCACGGTACACCACCACATCCTCTCCATCCCCCTTCCTCTTTGCACACTCCAGCCGTACTTCTCTCTCCTGCTTCCTTTCAGTCAGGGTCTTGTCTGCAGAGATGCCAACTTTGCTAAACTCCTGGTGGTTCTTAAGCCGCCAGGCCTTCCTGAGTATAGAGCTGCGCATCTCTGGCTCTGTGAAGGAAACTTTGATTGGTCTGGGCTTGGAGCCATCCTCATTTTCTTTCCGCCTACCTAGACGAGTAATGCTGCTTCCATTCAGGCAACTCACTTCCAATTCTGGTTGCACTGCATTCAAAATGCTTTTCACCACTCCCAAATCATGTTGATCTTCTGCCCTTCTTTCCTTACTTTCACTCACATTGAACAACACTATATTATTCATCCTCTCATCTCTTTCTTTCCTACTGTCAAGAGCCTCTGACACTTGTACTCTCACTTTCTCCTCAATAGTCATGGACTTACAGCTCTCTTTCTTCAGCATCTCAAGTATCAGGGCATTTTGTTGCTGAAGAGTTAGTACAACCTGAGTAAGTATGTCTAGTTTGGCAAGTTGTTCTGCCACTTTATCTGTAGGATCCTTTTCCTTTTCACATACAGGACAATACCACTTTATGGCATCCACCGTGGAAGATGCCAAAAAGTCCAAGGCTGATGGTGAGAGTCCGCAACAATTTCCATGCACCCATGCACTACATCTATCACACTGAATACCCTCTTCTGTCACCATTTTCTTGCAAACTGTGCAAGGGCTTGGTGGGTCACTATCAAGGAATTTGGTTGGAGATTGCTTTGTTCGGCTGTTGTTCGCTAGTAGTTGACTTGATTGATTGATTGATTGATTCTTGCTTTAGGTCCAGCGGACTCCTCCGAGCCAAATCAGGACCGGACAACCCCCAATCCGCATAAAAGATCTGCCGAAACAACCCTAGTGGGAAAATTGAATGCCCTCCACCGGCCAGTCACTTTACAATAAAGACATCCCACGCGGGGGACGGCTGAGGGTTGACCTCAACTACGCGAACACCCCGGTTACAAAAACAAAATAGAATACAAACATCATTATAAATCATCAATGAAACACATACATATAAAATGCCTATAGTGCTAAATAGTACAATCATAGGAAGCCCTAGTGACCACCCGGCAGAAAGCGTCCAACACTCCCAAGCTGATCCAACAGACCTCATACACAAACAAGGAGTCTTGTCCAGGAAGAGTTTTCAAGAAAAAAAATAGGTCATTGATCTAGCGAAGAAGAAGATAGTATAGCAGAGTGAAGGACAGAGCAGGAATAGGAAAGAGTAAATGAGGAAGACAGCGACAGTGGGAATTTAAAGCACTAAATTTCCATAAAGTGGGGATACTATTTATACTGAAAAACCCCGGCACTCCAATACCAGTGTAGCTCATACTATCATACAAATAGTTGTTTTTGTAACGAAGCAGCGTTCGTTAAAAGTCTATTTCATAATAATAAATAAATTGGAATGACAAAATAAAAGAAGACTTTTTGTTTTTGTTTGAATACTTCATTCACACTCATTTATTCCTCACGAAGACGACATGACACAACAATAATAATAAATGATTAATCACAACACTAATTTGCAGGATTACGAAGAATTTGATTTCCGATGATGTTGTCTCAATGCACAGTCAATGTTCAATGAAGATAGCAGTCCTATGGCTACATGGCTCGATGATCATGATGATAAACAGATCCCCAGTGTTGATGACTTGATTATTGCATTATTTTCCCCTGATTAGGCCCTACCTCCACATAAAAACCCTAACTAAAACAGACAATGTGAACAAAATCCTTAACGTTATGTCATAATATTATTTTCACCTTAAATCTATTCATAATGAAAATTCGCCGCTCTTGTTAGGGCAAAACAACGGTCATTTTCTCCATTTTATGACCTTCACTATTCAAGTCCTTATTCTAAATTATACATTTCCATCAAAATCTATCATTCCTTAATATCCAAGTACTTATTCTATATATTATCTATTGGTCTACGTACGTCCAAAGAGGGCTGGACACGACTATTACAATAACAAACACACTGCTCAACATTCATACATCCATTTTCTTCAGATCATTATAACGGACACCGGAAATGGCGAAATGTGCGTCATCATGCAGTACGATAATGACGTAAAAATATATAATTTTATTTTTGCACTAGTATCGAGAGTTGAACAGACTCAATTCCTTACAGTTTCTTTACTAATAGAATAATAATATGCATGGAATAATTTATTTACCACAATTTGTTGTGACAGCAGGAACAGTAAACTCATTTTAAAATGGTATTGATAGTTTTTGGAAATCTAAAGTGTACAAAACAGATTTAGAAATTTATCAGTAGTAATAAGTGCGCGCATCCATATTTGTAGTGCGAGGGTAAAAGCACATAAAACCCCAGCAAACAAAGTGACCTAGAGCAGGCAATAAAGGCTGATAGCCTACAAAGCCATATGATATGATATGGTCATAGTATCAAGTTTGCACTTGAATTAAGAACTCACTTGGTTTATGCCACGTATTATGTCTCACGCGAGACATACACTGATACAGGTTCTGGAAAAGTATTCCAGCCTTTGACAACCCTCAGCCCAAAGTGTTTTCTGTGGCATCAGTTGCTTAGACTAGATATATTGTATTATTAGTCTGGTGTATATTTGTACACTTCGAGCATGTCTCCTTGAAATCTTTTGTAGAGACAATCTTTCCTCAGGCATGTTGGTATGATTGAAGATTTTTGTGTCATCTGTCGTTTATATAATTATAAGCCTACACTGCCACAGTGTACATTTGCTATGCTAACCAGTCTTTGGAGATGGCGTCATTTTGCAAAGTTTCTGGCATAAAGTGACATGCCTATCTTTTGTCAGAGGAAAACTGGTGGCAATGATTTATTCTCTCTCTCTCTCTCTCTCTCTCTCTCTCTCTCTCTCATACTCTCTCTCTCTGACATGCTTTTATCAGACTTATTATGAATTATTTGTTTTTATTTTGCAGAACTGTAAAGGAGATGGAGAAAAAAATTAAGTTGTTCAGATCAAGTATGTTATGTGAGGAGGCAGATGTTGCTGCAGTGACAGACCAGTGGCAACTTTTACACAAAGTAAGAAAGCCTGAATCAGTGTTTTTTGTGAGTTCCCCGTGCGTCATTGGTGTTATAAAATGAGAGTGGCACATTTTACATAAAAGTGATCTTTATAACCTGTCCTACAAAAGTGCTAATTGGTGGAACGTTTTCAATTTATTTCAGTCATAATAAACAGTATGCGCTTCACTGCTGTGTATCATCTGCAAAACCCTACTCTGGGCAACTAACATTTATCCATGCATGAAGGAAATGTCAGCTATTACTACTCAGGGATGGATTTAACCGGAAATTACCGGTATTTTACCAGTTTGAGAATAAAAATACCGGTTGAAAAATCAGTAGCCGGTAGAGCCTACCGGTTCTTATTTTGTTTGACTGGTTTCAAAAATAAAGAAAAAGAGAAAGAAAAACAAGAGAAATGAAGGGAGAGAGACAGAGACGGTGCTATTTCGATACACTTCAATGCACCTTGCAGACCACAGAGAGAACAGTTATGGTTTGAGTAATGAATGATATAACATTGGCGGGCGCAAGGCTATCGTGAATACGGATAAATTAAACTCGCGCACTTTTTGATTTTTTCTTCCCTCGTGCTCGTCAGTATGTATTGCGACAGTGGCAGATAGGCTAGTAATAATGAAGAAGCAAAAATCTCTTTTTTAATTTTTTGCTAGGGGGGAGAGGGGCGATAAAAGAAGTTTATGTAAAAACGAAGATGTTTCTAATGAAACAGAAAGTGCATTAACAGAGTCGCGTCTACTTATATAAAATAGTGACGCATTACCGGTTTGCGTTCGAGTGGGTTTGTTTACTGTGACGTCGTACCGGTTTTGCAAATCCCTAGGACGATCACTGACTACTAGTGTTAGTCTTAATCATGTTGTATTGCTATGCAGTTTTCATGTATTGCTATGTAGTTTCTCTAGCAAATGCACTTTTAATTGGTTATTAAGTTGAAATGTTATCTCCTAATGTTAGCCCATGCTAATCCTTCGATGGCCATGTGGAGGGCCCGCTGCCCCATAGACTTTCTATTTCTATCTGGAAGGGATGTTTTAAGATACTCGTATTACTGTACTTCTGCTGTGATTTTTAGTTCAAATAGTGCAAATCTTGTATTTGTTTTTGCTTACAGACAAAATTGGACGTGAAAGAAAAGTTCTATGATACAAACCTTCTGAATAACTTCATGCGCAATCTGGCATCTCCTAGAGAAGAATGGGACACACTAACTGCTCTCTCAGGTATGCTTCTGTTACGATTGAGACGCATACGATAGTTCCGAACATTTTAGTTTGCAAAGCGTGCGATGATAGCCTGTATTTGATTTGATTCTGCACTGTTGCTAGAAAAAGCTTTGTGTAATGTTGATAATTTTAGTCGATCAATATTGTTGTAGTACAGTTGGGAATTTTCTGGAATTACTTGTTTATTATCTATCGAATGTTCCAGGTCTTTCTGGCGATAGCTAGTCGAATCCTGTAAATTCGTAAACATTCGGTGACATAAGACAGTGCATAGTTCTGGTGACGAGTTTTATTTTAATTGGGTGTTGAGTCATTCTGGAATGTTCTAAGCTTTACTGGATTGAAGAGAGGCTATATAAGTAATGCACTGGACATCTGCTTTAAAAAAAGCAATTTTTGGAAAGTGATCTTTTATGCAGTTGTTGGTGTTTGCTGAATAAAGTTGGAAAACTTTATAGGACAACTTCTACCTTAGCTTGTTGTTGTGAACAGGCTGAATGAAAAATGAATTCGAGTTACACATGTGAAGATTCAAGCTTCTGGGCTGAATCGTCTATTGATAATATACATGTAACAGCTTCAAAGTTCCATTATGATTATTTCTTTAGTCATTGAGCCAGTTGGCTAGTTTCCACTAAATGGGCGACCTTGATGCAACCTGATTGTCAGAAATTTGTTAAGCATAGGCTGTTTGTAGGTGCATGCCTTCAGTAGACTCTGACACTCTAGAGTCGGATTGGAGTCAGTATACTTTTGGTGGGTAGGAAGGATCCATAATAATTTTTTTGTATATAAATTATCTATAATATCATATGAAAGCTTTTATATTTATATCAGTAAAACTTATTTGTGAATATTTAACAATTTAATTGATTTATTTTGAAGATGAAACGCAGCACACTGCAAAAGCCTTGCTGAAAAATGCCAAACGTAAAGTCAACGTGCAAAAGCAAGAGGCCATGGAACTCCATGCTGTTGTTGAAGAGGGTAAAGGTGTTGTTTGACTAACTTATTGATTGTAGACATTTGTTTCCATTTTTGTGATTTCCAAGTAAATTATGCAGAAACTGTTGGCTGACAATGTAAGTAACTGAAAAGAGGCTTGAATATTTACATGTATAGAGGAATATAGGAGGGTGGCAGTGGACTTTTTTTCCCCAGAGACAACACTGTTAGTTTACATTCATGAGTAGTTTGGCAGGTATGTACACCCAAAATGGGTTAAAATCAAGTTACAATATACAGTACAGTTCTTGTCATGATATATATTTCTGTTGTCTTGTAAAAATGACATGAATTTATTTTGAAGTTGATAGTGTAAACTGAAATGTTATTTAAAATATTTTTAGTAACAAAGAATATTGTATTACTATTAGTCTTTTGTCTTTTGTGTTTCTCAGCGATTACACAGTATCAGCAACATTTAGAGGCATTGAAAGAAAAACAGCAAATCCTGGAAAACATGGTATGTACTTTTTCTTTATTTTGTGTGTGTGAAAGACTTTGTCTTTCCAAACTTACCTGGAAATTGGCAGGAGTCAGAACAAGCCAACTATTAGTTTGTCAGGCTGTAGCACACCATATCCCAAGAACCACTGGACATATTTTGTCCAAAGTCAGGAAAATATTACCACTAATATCAGGATAACAGGGTCCGTTTTAAACAGTTGGAACATTTATGAAGTAATATTTGTCTGCACAATTAATTTAGCAAATGGAAATGTTTGAATTGCTCATGGCTGTGATTGTGTAGTACTGATTTGTTTTTTCAGTACAAAGAATTACAGAGCTTGCAGGAAAATCTGCCAGGGTCAAGCACAGAAGGAGCTGAGGTTCTTCAGAAAGAAGTTATGGTATGACTGCAACTTAAGAAGAAAAACATTTGGAAATATGAATACTAGAGCAAAGTTTTGTCTGATTTTCTACTCTATTGTTATATAGCCAATAACATTTAAAAAAGCAAACAACAAATTACACACCTCTCAGATCACTGGCTGCTTTAGGTATATATATTTTCTATATATTCTATAAATCAACTAAAGGTCATCCATCATTTACAGAGAGGGTTAGGGTTTATTGGAAAACTATTAGTTCTAACCCTAAAGAACAGCAGGCATAGTCATAAGAATATAGGTCTTTGAATGGAGCTTAACAGGACCTTAGTCCCTTTAATGTACAGAAACACTACTGAATAATAATTATAATACAAGAATGTTATAATGCACATTAATCGCACAAAATGTAGATCATGCATTTTTGACTCCTGATCCATGTGTACAGTAATAGATGGATATATGGTGTATGTGGTCATCCCCCTCACCCTCATGACATTAGTTATTTTATTTGTTATTCGCATGTTTGTGGCTTGAATTGGTCTTTCAAAGTTTTGTGAACTTTGTAAAACTAGCTAAAGTTTTTTGTTTCCCCCAATGTTAATGTAATATCTTAAATTCTATATTCAATGTTTGTTTTGCTGCAGGCTGAACTATCCAAATGTACGGAAGAGGTGAAGCGGTGTCACAAAGAACTACTGAGATTTGAGCTAGCCTATGCAGAAAGAAAACTAAAGATGTCACACCTTCAGGATGATGTCCAGTACCTTCCCATCACCCTGGACGATAATAATGATCAAATGGATGCCAAATGCTTGTCACGGTCTGAATCAGTGCAGTTTGCTACACTGGTTTTACAAATTGGAGCAAAAATTTGGGATTTGATCCATACTTTGTAATAATTATATGTAATAGGATGCCAAAATGTTCCCCAAGTGTTTAAATCTTTTTCCTATTTTGTAGGTGTCAACTTTTGCTGAAGACCTATCCTTTTCCACTCCCTTTGTAATCACGATGCCATCTTCAGATGGCAGCCATTCAAATGTGGTCCAGCCATAATCAAAAGGGAAAAGGAGATTATTTTTGTTTATTTAAAATCTCAGTTTTTTTGTTTGTTGAGTAGATTTATGTCTCCGGACACTAGGCGCATATAGGAGACGTGAATAAGAAGTTTAAATGTTTATAATAATTGTCAATCTGGTGAGCTATATGCTCTCGGTGAACAAATAAGGCCGACAAGCAGCCATGAATATAAGTGAAGAAGTTATGTAGATGCAGAGCGCTCTTAGGCAACACCGGTAATGAAGAGGTCCAGAAGGTGGTGAGGAACAGGAGTAGTCAGCCAAGGTGAAGGGCGGCATGGATCCGTAAACAGACAGTAGCTCAGTAAGAGGCACCACGAGGAAGACACCAGTGGGATGTATATATAAGGGAAAAATTACATAGGCAACAGCCATGGTAGTCGGGGAAAGGGAAGGCAAAAAGCTGCCACCCAAACAGTCACCAGACCAGGTCTGGAGAAGAAAAACTATGGGGATGCCGGCGCAGCGCCGGACAAAAGTTTAAAATGAAAATGACGTGTGAGCCGCGGACGAGGGGCCCCCCAAAATAAAGTAAAAGACTATAAAAAAGGCCAACTGGCCCTAACTATATAAAGTATAAAGGCCAACTAAAAGGCCAATAAGAAAAATGTTAAAATTTCTGTAAAAACGCCAATAAAGGCGATGGCTACAAATGCCATAATAAAAGACCAGGCGTACTAACGCCTGGAAGACTTCTTCTTCTTGGGCTTCTGACCCCGAACACTCGTATCCCCGGCCCGAGAGTCGGACGAAGACTCATCAGCGGCATCGGACAATTCCAACCGATCCACTACAAGTAACATGGCTTGGCTAAATTTATCCACCTCACCCTTTGGCAAAATTTTGCTCAGAGAGGGCACATAAGAAGCCATCATTCGTAAAAGCTCTGAGCAATCCTGACCAACGGGACGTCCCGTGGAGGTGAGAGAAACACCGGGCGCAAACTGTAGGAGCCAGTCTGTCGAGTCGGAGAGCTCGCCTCCCAACAAAGTGGGGAACGCACAATCCGACCCAACAGAGCGGGTCTCAACAGGGCACTCCGTACCAACGGAACGGGACTCCGGAGGGCGACACCGCAACGGGTCCAGGCCCACGGTGGCAGCACCCTCCTTCGCAACAAGCAAGCCACGCACCATCTCGACCAGGTCAAAGACGGAGCGGGTAAGACCGGCGACCAAGGTCTCCAGTCGCTCTATGGCCTCCCACGGGTCACGGACAGGAGCCACGAGACCCTTCCCCGGTGGGACCGATGGCTCAGAGCCGACCAGGTCGACCGAGCTCGTCAAAGAAGGCACACTAGGAGCCACACCCGGCGCCAGGCGACGGGAAGAATGGCCCTTAACCGTAGTGTCTAAGGCAGGGCCCACCGAAGCGGCGGTAGCAACACCAGCCGCAGAGCCCAACACCCCGCTCAAAGCAGGTACCGACTGTTTTTTGGCCAGGCCAAGGGCCTGTGCTCTATGCATGAAATTTGCCGCTCTAATCTGGTTCGCCAAAAGGCGCTCCTGATAGGCGGGACAGTGTAAATTAGCGGCCGAATGGTTGCCCTGGCAGTTTGGGCAGCGGCGTAAGTTAGCCGCGCACTGAGCCCCTGTGTGGCCAACAGAGCTACACGAGGGGCATACCCGTTTGGAACGACATTGTTTGCGAATGTGTCCAAACTTCTGGCACTGATGGCAGCGCACAACGGCCACTACAAACGGGGCAAGTACAAACTCGCGACGGTTCAACAGTAATGCGTGCGGCAGTGTCACGGCCTCAATCGTAACACGCACAGAAGTAGACGGCTGTCCGTCTGCAAGAGACAGCCGACGAAAACAGCGAACGGTGCAAGAATGCACCGAGCCGTCGACGTTAACGGCGCCATCAAACTTGGCTAGGATATCCGCATCCGAGACCGCGGTGGGGATACCAATAACGACACCCTCCACGGTCGGGATGGGTATCGTGCAAACTACAGGCAGCTGTCCTAACAAAGTAACAGTAGTCAGTTTACGCTGCTGAGCTAGGGAGGAGCACGCGATGAGGAAACCCTCACCAAGAGGTTTCACTCTATCGACAGGCCCCACAGACGCTCTCAGTAAGTCGGCCAGTTTCCATTGTAGAGACTGCAGGGACAAAGAAGTTATGTCCCCGGTTTGTTTCATCACAACCGGAAACTGGAACGCGGCCTGAGATGAGGCGATGGGTGGTCTAACCAACCCTCTGTGCCTATTTCTACGCCTACCAGCGACCGTGGACCAAGAATGGCCACGCTCGGCGGCAGGGTCCTCAATAATGGCCGACTCAGAATCTCCGATCGGTACAGCGGAGGGCCTCACCGAGTTGGTGGCACCAGGGCCAGAAACCGGCGAGGAGACCCCCGTCACAGTCATATCCTCGTCGCCGCGCTCGGGGCTAGAGGAGGAATCTGAGAGAGTGCCAAAGACCCTCTTCCGTCCACCAAGGGACTGTTCGTGCAATGCGCCAGCAGCCAAGCCACTAGACGCCTGCAAGACATCGCTACAACTCTCCGAGTCGCTGAAGACAACCGAGTCAATTTTTGACTTAACCACCGGCGAGTCTCTTCGCCCCCCGCCAGCCAAACAGTGGCGTTTGGGGGACGAACAAAAGTTCGAATCCACCGCAGGAGCTCTGCCGTCCATGAAGGCTCACGGAGGCAGTTACTCACATGAAGCAAGTCTAAACAAATTTGAAATCCAATCCCAAGTAAAAATAAAAAGGGAAACACCCGTCGGCGGGACACACGTCAAGCGGATCTAAAAATCCGATTCAGGACCTAAAACCATCAAAGGTAAAAGCTATGATAAAAATTTTAAAACATCTCACGCCTGCAAGCAGCAGAGAAGATGGTGCATCGAGACGGCCAGCAACGGACTGTCAAGCGAGGTGGATACAACGAAGCAGGCGACCAGTCCCAAAACAGTCAAGCGCCGCTCTCACAGGGTCAAAGCAACGCAGCCGCAGGCGACAGCCAAGCGCACGGGACAAGACAAGCATCAACAAGGTGTGCGCAGCGAAGCGACGTTTGGTGCCCCAAAGCGATGAAATGTGGTCTCCACCAGGAAACAATCAAGCATGCGCAAAAAAGCAGGCCGAGTCTCAGGCATAGACTACTAGGCCGCGTCCTCTCTCTCAAAGCGCAGAACTCAAGACCCAGAGATCCTGACCCTTTCTCGATGGTGATGCCGTGATGTGAATCTCAGTTGATTTCAAACACAAATTTATAAGGTTTTGGCACAGTAGCCAGGAGTCAACAAAAGTAAAAGAATTTCCGCATATAATTTCATATATTTTTATACTTAAAATTTTTCACACTATTCATATCACTTTTATTTCCATGAATAATAACGTTTTCGTTTATATTTTCCATGATTGGAACACATTTGCATGCTAGCAATCTTGTTATTTCAGATGCATTTAATGTTCCTAGATTTAGGTTATAATTATCTCCCTTTCATCTAAAAAAAAAAAAAAAAAGGAAAAAGAAAAAAAGAAGTGGTGTTTGGACATTCAATATTGTTATAGAAGTCCTCAATCGTTACAATAGTGGGTCCTTCCCTCTAGGACAGTGTACAACTGAGGTTTATGATAATTATTCAGTTATTGTATGTGCTTGCAGGTTGCAGAAAAGCATTGCGGACATAGAATTTTTTTCCAGTGTCACATGTAAAAACGTCAACGACAAGACAATTGTACTAGAGTTTCCATCAAGAGACTCTTTGAAAAAGACAGATGAACAAAGTAATGGCAATCTTGTCCTCAAAGTTACGTTGTCATTTGAAGAAAACAGCCTTGGTTACTTGTGCTTGTCAGATGTTGAGGTAAGACCTTAGGAGATGTGAATGTTATCAATGTGTTTTAGTTTATGGCAGACTTACATGTAGTTAGTTACATGATGTAAATTAATAGACATGCTTGTCAAATCTATTGCTGACATATTTCAACTGCAGGAGGTCAAGCATAAACCTGACGAAAGTTAAGAATAGCACAATTACCCACTAGCACTTTTGAACTCTTATTTCTATTTTCTTTTTTTTAAAGCTCTTTTGAGACATACTTTTCTCTTTCTGTAAATAAATGTGACATTGCTTTTAAAAGATTAGTTGCTTACAATGTTAGATAATAATTTATAATTTGCAGACCAACATTGACAGCCTGGAAGTGGGAGATTTGTGGCAGTCAGGTGGTGAAGATGATGTGTGCACCAATTTGCCAAAGCTCATAAACAGTATCAAGCGGAGGTGGTCGTTACATGTTCCTCTTCTGTCTGAAGTCAAGCATCTCCGCACAAAGTAAGTGATTGTACACCTTGTTACAGTTGTTGAATTTCATCTCTAAACTCGGCTATCTATGAATTTCATCACTTTGTGTGCCATGAATGTGAAGAGAGCCTATCTCTGCTTTAAATTGAATTAACTGCAGCAAGTAAGGTTTAACTCTTTCACCGCCAGTTATCTGGAACCGCAGACATTCCCAGCACTAGCTTTCCATTCTGCGACACAGTCCAAGGGAGAGAACTCTAGTCACAAGTGTTCTCTCCCCTGGGTATGTGTCGGCAAGGATCTTTACTGTCGAAGAAATTAGACTGTGGCAGTGTAAGGGTTAATATTATATTAATGAATGTGAGCAATTTAACAGAATTACGAGCTGAGTAATTCATTAAAAAAAAACGATTTTGTCCTTTAAGCTATTTCCCAGAAACATGTTCATAAGACATTTCTTTTTTTGTGCAGATTTGCAGTTGACTGGATCCAAAAAGAGAATATTTTGCGAGTGATAGTGGGTAAAGGCGGAAGCATCGTGTGCTCCTTGCAGATTCCCCAAGGATATCCCCAGCAGGACAATGTTGCACTGACCAACATTATGGGAGCATCTGATGATGTCAGAGCAGAAGAGTTGATGGTAAGCATGTTCAGGTAGTTGTGTCCAGTAATCAATATACAGTATCTGTAAGCTTATTTTATGTTTTGTTTGCTACCCATGAAGTTTTCTAGCCAACATTATGGGAGCATCTGAAAATGTCAGTGGTCCCATCGCAGTAGCTCAAGTGGTAAAGCGTTCGCCTGGCACACCGATGGCCCAGGTTCAAATCCAATACAGTGGAACCTCCGGTATCCGTCTCTCTGGTTATACGACTCTCTCCATGTGACCTGAAAACTTCTGACGGATTCACTTCCAGTAATAAATAACCTCTGGTATGCCACAACCTCGTTTATGCAACCAGAGACCATGTCTTAAGCCCTTTATACGACCGTCTTAGGCAATTTAAAAGAGACATCAATTAATGTATTGTCTGTACCTTTCGTTTTTTCTCTCATTTGTACGCCTGCTGTTGTCTGCTATTTCCGGTTTGCAAGTAAGGGACATTACTCACCTACACTGGCTTGTCAAAATGGCGGCGCGCAAGAGGAAAGTTTTGAGTTTGGCAGAGAGAAAGTTTTTCCCTGTTCAAAATGTCTAAAGACACGACTGTTTTCTATTTTTTA
The DNA here is from genome assembly GCA_036898135.1 of Oncomelania hupensis. Lineage (NCBI taxonomy): Eukaryota > Metazoa > Mollusca > Gastropoda > Littorinimorpha > Pomatiopsidae > Oncomelania > Oncomelania hupensis. The sequence goes on along the minus strand of CM072511.1, from coordinate 47,621,446 downwards.
AGTTGTGAATAAAAGACAAAGCTAAAAATGAAACATGTTTTACAGTTTTCTTTGTCAGAGAATACATGCTGGTGAGTGTGAAAATTATGACTACATACCCCTCCGAGCCTGACCCTCCCCCCCCTCCCCACTCCTTGTTTCTGGTATAAGACCACCTCTATTATAAGACCGTTTTTTGTCAGATTTTGGACGGTCGTATACCGGAGGTTCCACTGTAGTGGGTAAAAAAAGAAAGTGCCATTTTTCACCGTCTATTTTTGCAGTATCATTGCTCTTGTTGTTCAGTGTTGATTTATGTCCCTTTCCCTTGTTCCCTGTGATGATTATCCCTGTCTGCCATATCGCCAATGGTGGGCGTAGATGTTAAGCCTCAATGTTCGTTCATTCAGTGTCAAAGTATAAGACTTGGTGGTAAGCATGTTCAGGTTGTTATTGCTCATATTATAGCTAATGTTTTCATCTGTAAACTTGTTTGATAATCTCTTGATGGAAACCTGTGGCATAATTGATAAATGCTTGTGTAAAATCAACATTAGTCAGTAAATTAGTGATCAAGTTTGAAGCTTGATAAATGGAATAGCAACTTAGCCCTAATTTTCAGTTAGGAATATCTATTTGATTTGCCTGTCAAATGATTTCCTGAAATACATGTTTGAACCAGATATCCTTTCACATGAACGATTTGTCTGTAAAATGTTTGCTATAGTGTCACCTCTCCTGGTACACCAAGGACGCAATAAAATGTTCTGCATTATGTTGTATGTTTCAGCCCCCAGGTGGCAAAAGGTTGGAAGATTGGATGCAGTTCCTGGAGAACATGTTTGGAAAGCCATGAGCACATTCTTTGATGTTCACAAGGAATGCAATATATCTGATTATTTCAGAAAACTAACTTTTGTTTCCATTAAATACACAACCAAGGAAATGATCTGCAGATCTGTAACAATCAGATGTCTATAAATGTTTAGACATACAGACTTTTAGTTTAAGACATGTTTCTACTTATTTCTCATGAGAATTCTTCCTTGTGGCAGCAAATGATCATAAAACTTACTACACCCGACATATTCACACACGCCACTTGCCAAATAAAATCGATCATATATTTGTTTCTTATTGTTCTTTTGTTACCATGACTGCCATCACTATAAGTGCAAATCATAGTTGCTTCCACCACTCAAATTTATGCATTTGATTATTTATTTAGTGTATATTTCTTTGTTATTTGATTCCTCCTCCTCCCCCATTACTTTAATTTATTAGTGAACATTTGTTCTCCAATTCTTTAGTTTAACTCGCTCCTTCTCAAACTGTACCAGTGCTTCTCTACCTGTACCTCTTTGTTTTGGTGTACCTCATGGTTCTGTGCTGACGTCATCCAACGTGTTACACTCGAATGTTATTTTTTTATCAGTTGATTCAGCCCCGATGCTTGAAATCCTGATAGGTGTAACTCAGATTCGTTTATCCACGCAACCCGTTCAATCATCAACAAGGCAGGAGTCGTCGTATATAGTTTTCCACTTTTATTCAGCATACATCAACAACTGCATAAATCGTTCAATCGCTTTTTCCACTCTACAATTCTCGACTTTGAACTTTCCACTTTTTACAACTTTCTCAACTCTAACAACTCTCTCTACTTTCAACTCTCTCTTATTTTGAAACAGTGTGGCACTTATATAGTCTCTACATACTCCAGAACAGGCGAGAATACCCCCGCACCACACACCACAACCAATCAGAATGAATTTCATCATCACTGCCTCACGTCATACAACCTTATTTGGGATGGAAGCTTCTATAGTTACCACTAGAATTATCCATACGCTTCGATCGATAGTAAACAACCAACTCTAGAAAATTCTCAAATATCGACCAAATAAAATTATCAACATAATACAAAGCTTCTAATAACAACGCAAAATCAAATCAAAGATAAATACACTCTGTTATTGCATGCTTAGCAAAATAAAACGATCTGATCTATCGCACGCGTCACACACGCAAGCCTACTATCGCACGCGTTCCACACGTAAGCCTACCATCGCAGGCGTCTCCAACGTAACACAACGCAATCAGTTTGACTATCACAAGTACGCTGATGACTGAAATTAGAAAGCTGCTCTTCTCATTTATGTACTGTCTCAAGACGCTACTTATGCATTTCTGACATCAAAAACTGGATTGATTGATTGATTGATTTATTGTTGCTTTAGGTCCAGCGGACTCTTCTGAGCCAAATCAGGACCGGACAACCCCCGATCCGCATAAAAGATCTGCCGAAACAACCCTAGTGGGAAAATTGAATGCCCTCCACCGGCCAGTCACTTTACAATAAAGACATCCCACGCGGGGGACGGCTGAGGGTTGACCTCAACTACGCGAACACCCCGGTTACAAAAACAAAATAGAATACAACCATCATTATAAATCATCAACAAAACACATACATATAAAATGCCTATAGTGCGAAATAATACAATCATAGGAAGCCCTAGTGACCACCCGGCAGAAAGCGTCCAACACTCCCAAGCTGATCCAACAGACCTCATACACAAACAAGGAGTCTTGTCCAGGAAGAGTTTTCAAGAAAAAAGGTAGGTCATTGATCTAGCGAAGAAGAAGAAAGTATAGCAGAGTGATAGGACAGATCATGAATGGGAAAGAGCAAATGATGAAGACAGCGATAGTGGGAATTTAAAGCACTAAATTTCCAGAAAGTGGGGATACTATTTATACTGAAACCCCCGGCACTCCAACGGGGGGAACTGTTGCCGCAGTGAATTAGTCATGCCTACAAAGGCAAGACAGGTTTTCAACTGGTGCTTTCACTGTTCCCTTTATAGGTTAGAACAATCTACAGAAAAAACTGGATGGATGAAAATAAGTTGAAACTCGTTGAAGACAAAACTGAACTGCTTGCTTTTGCAGACCGCATTCGATTTCCACAATTAGACAAAACACCTCTCACTATTGGTTCAGCATTAGTTCCTTTTCAATCCTCTGCCAAATGTCTTGGAGTGCACCTTGGCAAAAAGCTTTCCTTGGACACTCATGGTTGAGTAATTTTTCTCAGCTTGACAGCTTCTTGCTGGTGTAACTTGCACGAATTAGTTTCCCTTAGTGTTCATCCATCAATATGGCGCCGATCCCCTCGTCCGCTGCGTCTGTCCTTGGTTCATCAGGTTCCCCTGGTTCTGGTTTCCTTAGTTTTCAGTCTTCTGAAAGTGTTTCGTCACCAGGATCTTCAAGTGAGCGATTAGATATCTTTTAGCAGAATCGGCAACATCTTTCAGCGTCTGCAGCTTTTGTATTTCTAAAGTGGGTCGCCAGGTCCTTAGGGCAGGCATTAAGGAATTGCTCCTTCACGATGAGGTCACGCAGACTGTCGTAAGACTCCCTTTGGCCTGACAATTCCACCCACTTCTGTAGGTATGACGACAGGCGCTCCACAAACTACTTTGGCATCTGACAAAAGCCAGCATTCGCTGAAGCGTTTACAGTTGCTCTTCTCCTTAAAGCTGTAGCAATGCAATAGGACATCTTTCAATACGTCATAGTCTTTGGCATAAGTATTCGACAGTCTGATGTAAACATCGAGTGCTTGGTTGTCAGAAGTGCACAGAGTCGAATCGCCCAGTCTTGAGGTTGCCAGTTAGCGCTTTCGGTGAACCTTTGAAATCTCGCCAGATAACTGTCGAAGTGGTCTTTCCCGTCGATAAACGCTGGTAATTTTTTAACCTTGTATTTGCTGATAACTTGTGGCGCATACTGCTAATGTTGGGTGTGCGCTATTTCTAACTCGAACCAACGCTCAGCTTCTCCTTCCTCGCACCTTCGCTGATCTTATAGTTCTCTTTCTTCTCGGCGACGCTGCTCTTTTTTCTCGGCAACGCTGCGATTCTAGTTGTTGTTTTTTTAACACCAACGCTGCTCTTCTTTCTTGTATTCTCTCCTGAAACTTGACGTAGGCATACTCCGTCAGCTGCTTGCCTTTGAGATTCAGTTCAAGTCCTTTCTGCCAGAAGTCAGCCATCTTGATACTTTTCTGGAAAGTTCTTGATTGTGCTGCACCTTTAAAGATTGTTCTAGAATAGCACGCTCTCTGCAGTAGCGCTGATGCTTGTCACTAGCTGATGCAGGCCCCGCTGTCCTCGTCATATGCGACGTTGCACCACGCTGGTATTGATGTATACGCTCCTGTGCTGATGTCTACGCGACGTCCTCTCGTCGCTCTATAATACTGGTGATAGTCCCGGTCTGTTTTTAGCTCACGAAGCAACTCTTCGTGACTACACGCCCTTGCAGTCAACCCGAATCCTTCGGGGATGTAGTCCGAATATGTTGGTCCCTCCCAACGCAACTCGTCGATAACTGCCTCTCGTAACATTGACTCGATGTCGCTATGGCGTAGATCGCCGCTTGACCCCCAAAATGTGCACTTCTTTATCAAAAGTCGATTCAGCCCAATGCTTGAATCTTGATATGTGTAACTCGAATTCGTTTATCCACGCAGCCTGTTCACTCAGCAATTTATCAAGTAAATAAAGAACTTATTTGTCTTCTACTTCTCTGTCACAGTGGAATTTAAATAAGTGCTTGTTCCGGATGTACAGAGATAGGTATTAGTTCAATATATATATATATTACTTTATCAAAGCACAAAGTAGCCCGTTTTCCCAACAAAACTGTTGAAGAGCCTGGAAGTTGTTGCATTTCTAACAATAGTAACATGACAGGGAAGTCGTGCGACGAAACAGTCTCGCGGTTGAGCAGTCGGTATGACTGCTCATGTTACCCATTTATTGGCAGTCGGGCGGCGATGTCGTTGTTTCGACGTGCGACTGTTCGGTGGCGACAGTCACGCTCACGTTACCAGGCCCAGACAACCCCCCTCAACAACAAGGACAAGGATAGAACAGGTGTTAGAGAGCTGTTGCAGCTTCACAAGCTGAACAAGTCTCTGCTGCTGCAGCTGTGTCTCACAGCCGACCAGGAAGCCCTCTCCGAGGGGTCTAACCCTGGCGACCATGCCAACAGCGTTGCGCAGAAGATTGGCGATCTTCCAGCTCAGTGATTATAGAGCTATGGTGGCCGTGGTTTGTCGCAGAACCATAGGAAACCGGCAAAGACCTTAGTTTCGTTCGGAAGGTGGCTTCACAGGACCTGCGCCTCCGTTGCCCGTTTTGCGCTGTCGTGCGAGAGTGGTCCAAGCATGGTCAGGTTCAGGGTACCGGTGGGGAGGGGAGAGAAGCATTATATAGCACCATCTTTAATTCTTTAAAAACAGCCTCTCTTGTGTATAAAAATGTACTGTCACAAGATTATAATATATGAATTTGAAAGGGTTATTTTATTTTGTGAAACGTGCATTGCCATTCGCCAATACTTGTAAACCTATATTACTTCTGATGCAGGCAAACTCTTGATGTACATTTGTAAATCAATTGTGATGACCCATTCTTCATTACAGCTTATAACAAAATTAAAGAAAACAAACATTTACAAAAAACAAATTACAGTACTTTTCATTCCACTTTATTTAAATCAAGTTAATGTATATTGTATAATAAACGGGATTGTAGCACAGCATATAGTTTTATTTCATTTAAAATGAAAGAACAGTGAGTATATAAAAATGAGTGAATCAATCAATCAATCGTGCACATCGTATGTATGTACTGCAAAATGATAAAGAGGAATCAATCAATCAATCGTGCACATCGTATGTGTATACTGCAAGATGATAAAGAGGCACTAGCAATTTGATGAACACTTAGTTTCAGTTTCAAATCAAAATCAATTACCATAACCCTGAGAAGAAAGAAAAACTAGAAGAGCAAAGCCCATATGACTCTCATGCTATTCGCAATATTTAACATGAAATTGAGTGTCCAGAAATAAAAAAGAAACGGTGGCATTAAAATGCAAACACCGACTTTGATCTTTTATTTCTCTTGGCCTTGAAATGACCTTGACCTCTGGCTCAAAATACACTGTGACTCATGTACTATCAAATAAACTACAGCAAAAGTTGTATTATGCCATCTACCATCTCTCCCCCTCCTTCCAAAATGGTGACCTTCAGATGCCCTTGCCCTTCAGTGACCTGGACCTTTGGATGACCTTGACCTTACCCAATGCTGTTGCATATGATGGGTTAAATAAACAGAAACCCCACTGTTGATGACCTATTTTTTTGTATATTTTTGCAAAGCCTAAAATGACCTTGGCCTTCAAGATCAATGCAAAAACAGAACATGTATAAAAGATCAATCTATCATCTCTAAATACAAGTAGTTTGGACTTTATATCTCATAGTTTAGGGTCAAGATCACTTCAAAGTTCCTATACTAACCAGTGACCTTGACCTTGTTGTGAGGTTGACTAAAGTTATAAAGTATGTGTGTCTCATTAATATTTATCATGCATCAAAGAATCATTAATTCAATATAAATAACCTAGAAAAAAAGTGAACTTTTTTGAAAATGTGTAATTTTTGTACTAACATCTGTTGACACCGTGACCTTGAAGTTAAGTCATTAATTCACTGATCATTTATGAGGTCTTGTGGGTATGTGTCATCTTACCAAGTTTGATTGTGATAGTTAAAGTAGGTTCTGAGATATTAATCCACTTGAAAGTTTGACAAAAGATGGACGGACGGAAAACAAAAAACAAAGGAGAAAGACAGCGACAGTGGGAATTTAAAGCACTAAATTTCCAGAAAGTTGGGTTACTATTTCAGGCTGCAGAACTCTTTGCGGATCCGCAATTTTCCAAGTAAGAAAAAAAAATCCGAGCGAAAAAAAAAAATTCTGAGAGAAAAATTTTCAAGAATATTTTTTTACCGAGTACCGATCCACATTTTCATGTCGTCTTATTGACAGAGAGGTGCGCTGCTTTACTGTTTATAGGCTACAACTTTATGCTGTACATTTCGTGCGTATTGTTGACCTACTACTGAAAGAAAGGTGCGCCGTCGGTGTATGCTATTCTCGAGTTTCTCTTGTAGTCTATGCGCTAAGTCTGTGAACATCAACAGAGAAATTGAACTGTCATTGAAATTTTGTGCGTTAGACTAAGCCGCTTCTTCTGTGATGAACACGCTTCATTAACTTTTTTTTTCAAAATGTGTGCTTCTAGAATTGTCAATCGTGGCGAGACATTTAATGAAAGCAACATCCAGAACAAATGGAAATGGGAATGGATGGAGAAGTCAACGAAAGTTGGAGGTGAAGAGCAGAGGCTTTTAGCCTTTTTGAGAAAGGTGGATTGTGCAGGGATGATGAGAGGTATATTGTGCGATAGAGAATTGAGCTATGTCCATAAATGATTTTTTTTTAAAGGCAATTTGCACTTTTTTTTTTTTTTACCTGTTCATACTACAAAAAAACAATTTTTTCCCCCAAACATAGCTATACATTTTACAGTATTTCCATCTAGGAAATACAACAAAATGGCCTTAAAAAGTGCCATTTTTCTTTTCCTTTGCCCCTGGACAACACAGGGACCTAGGCGGCCCCTAGACCCGGACAAACTTCAGAGATTTTTTTTCAAAGTTGTTCTGCAGCCTGCTATTTGTACTGAAGCCCCCAACACCCCCACCGGGGTTCATCCAGATGAGTACAATGTGAACCATAATTATTGGTCATAAGAAGAAAAGGAATCGAAAGTCCTTTAAGTTATGAACATTGCTCAAAAAGACAAAAGTTTGCAGTATTAGAAATATTGCAATGTACCTGACAAATTCATGTACAATTTGCAAACACATATGCATACATTGTCCATAACTTATGTGAACACTACAAGTGTCAGTAGACAACGTTTACAATTGCCATTCAATATTTGCATGGTGTTGATGTTGAACATTTCAGAAGTGTAATTTCTCCATGTATGTAGCCATATCCCTTTTTAAGTTTTAAACAAAAGCTTGGCGACTAGACTTGTAGGCATACAAACATTTATTTTTTACACATCCACTGACAGATTGTGTATCATGATCCGTTATCTTTCAGACAACTTTTTTGCAATTTGACAGGTGCAGCAATAACTATTTATTATGAAACTTCTAAATTTGATGGCTATATTTGATTTCTTTCGCCTATCTATCTTAGAGTTTATTGCACGCAGTTCATCATTACATTACATTATTGTTGCTTTAGGTCCAGCGGACTCTTCCGAGCCAAATCAGGACCGGTCAACCCCCATTCCGCATAAAAGATCTGCCGAAACAACCCTAGTGGGAAAACCGAAAGGTCTCCACCAGCCAGTCACTTTACAATAAAGACATCCCACGCAGGGGACGGCTGAGGCTTCACCCCAACTTATCGAACCCCTGTTTACAAAAACAAAATAGAATACAAACATCATTATAAATTATCAACAAAACACATACATATAAAATGCCTACATTGCTAAATAATAACATCATAGGAAGCCCTAGTGACCACCTGGCAGAAAGCGTCCAATATTCCCAAGCTGATCCAACAGACCTCATACACAAATAAGGAGTCTTGTCCCGGAAGAGTTTTCAAGAAAAAAGGTAGGAGACTGGTCTAGCGAAGAAGACGATAGTATAGCAGATTGATAGAACAGAGCAGGAATGAGAAAGAGCAAATGAGAAAGACAGCGACAGTGGGAATTTAAAGCACTAAATTTCCAGAAAGTGGGGATACTATTTATACTGAAACCCCCGGCACCCCAACGGGGGTACGCAGTTCATCACAAAAGCTAACACATCGCAGTTCATCACAAAAGCTAACACATAATTATATTAAACACACTAACAGTAACAAAGCCAACCATTTCACATAATGAATTTAGCGTAAAGTCAAGCATACACACAAGCTTTGCATTTGGACTAATATCAAACATACAAATAAGTTTTGCATTTGGACTAAAATCAAGCATACAAATAAGTTTTGCATTTGGACAAGCATACAAATAAACATTGAAAATAACAAACCACACCATGATTCTATTTATACAATGATTACTAAACCATTGAAAAATTTAACTCATTGCCTGCCACTCGACGATATATCGTCGATCTGAGCCACCAAGTTTTTGCCAATCTACGATATATCGTTGATTTAAGTATTCCGTTTCGTTCCGTTTTTTTGCGCAGTCCAATCCAAGTTTTATTTTAACCAAAGAGAGATAACTCTTTCTACTTTCGTTCTCGATCGACATGCGCGTGGTTTCTTCAAATTGATTCGTTTTTAGAGTGTTTTTTTGTGCATTTTACTAAACATTGTGATGGGCACAATCGACAGTATGTCAAACTCTGCTAATAATCAATATAATTTCAAACTGTAAAGTGTATTTTGATCCTAAATGAATTTTCTTTCTGGTGTGTGAAGCTGATTCAGTGATTGGAATTATTCCTCCAGATTTTTTTTATCACTGGTATGTAGAAATATTTTTATTTTATTTTATCATTTCAAAAAGATCAACATGCTTTCAAAACACATATTTCAATAATAACATAATCAAATTAACATTTTTGTGTTTTTTTTCTTATTCTTCACTCTTTTACCTTTAATTTGATATAAAATATGTCTATTTAACAACTATTATTGAAAGAACAGTAGCTTATAAATGCCTAAGGTACTGAACTTTCTTTCCGGTGCCAGAGAAATGTCTGGCACAAACATGGAAACATGCCTGGCAGGCAAAGAGTTAATCAGCACAGCTTGCTGCATTTAATGACTTACAGCCATGTCTAATTTCAATACTCAATAATAATCAATACTCTATTTAAAAAATGAACACTCCAAATATAGATAATCTGTGTAAAAGTTCAAACAAGCAAATGTAGCAGCGAAAATGTCATGATACAGGATATAAACTATTCACCTTTTCAGTTGTCTGTTTGCATTATTTTTCACAAGATCAGAAACAAATAAAAAAGATTGATGCATTTCAAAGTGAAAACCAATAAATGAATATGGTGTACTTGTTCCCATGGCTCTCTAGCAAACAATCTCGTCAAGGTCTACTCTGGCAAAGCAATTTTTCCAAATCCAAGCAACACAGGCAGAGTGTGTTTATTGTTAAGTTTTGCACGGATGTAAGTGAGTCACAGCATTATGATCGGCATGACACATTCCAGCTAGACAAGCCGAATATTTTAAAAATCAACTGCGTGACAGGTCTGCCTACCTACCTTTATGTCAAAACATCTATAAGTCAACAATGAATACCTACCTAGTCAGAAAAGCTTGCTGTCATAAGGCAGAGAACAAGATCTACCAATCCTAATCCTGGCGAGGTTTTACAGTTCCAAGTATTCTATAATTTTAAAGGTCTTTCCAAAATTCTGAAGAGTGTTAATAATAAAACCATAGTAATAACTAAAATTATACTAGCTTCACAGACATTATATGAGGTGAAAGCCTGGAACCTCAGGATCCTTGCATGTTTTCACAAACATCAACTACACATCTGTTTACTCACTTATGGTCATCAGAAAAAATTAAATGCCAAGCAGATGAACTTAGAACACTATGTGTATTTAATTATATAACACACAAATATCACACAATCTCACATGGCTATAATATTCCATGTTAATACATTCTGCAGTCAAAATAATAATGGAAATGTCTGCATGAAATTATATGGAAAGGTTAAAATCTTTCCACTCATATTTTTTTTTTTAAAGCACACATCATCAGGGTTAAAACCTGGTAAAGATCAAAAAACTTAAAAGCAGGGGCCCAGATAATTGTTGACTTAACCTCTTGAACCCGAAAGACCGATATATCGGTCTAGCCCTTAAACAGCTGTGCCCCGAAAGACCGATAAATCGGTCTCGTAACCTTACCGTTAATCTTGCGGTCCGTACACAGCTTACTGTTCTTTCTAGTACTTGCTGTTTGGAATAGGGTTATTGAGGGTTACTGGGAATAAGGTAAAGCAAAATGTCAGCGCTCTAGTGCAGCACAGTGCATGTTTTTGTGACGGTTTTTTCTCAATTTTGCGTCATGAAACGAAGGTCTACAAATCAAGGAAGCGTCGCTAAGCGACTGTACACAACTCAGGAAGTAATCGATCAATTGTGGGATGATAATGAAGATGAAGAGATGACATTTGAAGTACTTTGGGTTGTCTAACACTTTGGTTATGTTTTCGTTGTTTTACTAAAAGCATGCTAAAAATGCTATTTTTCTCCGGGGAGCCCAGGGGATGGGGCTCAGAATTGGTGGGGCATCCAGGGTTCAAGGGTTTAAGCTACACACACAATTCTCCAAGTATTCCCAAAATAGAAACTTCCGTCAGCCGTTATAAAAATAAAAAATTAAAAGAATAACACTCCATCGCTAGATGTCAGGATTTTGCATATGTGCAAGTGCCAAAAGGTCGTTTTGAAACAGTATGCATTTTAAAAATGGAAATAAATGTGTATTTGAAATTATGTGTTTGTTGTAATTTGTGATATTGTAAGGATATATGTTAGAGAGATATATAAAATAAACTGATGCTGTTAATTGTAGAATTAGTATATAAAAAAAAATAAAATGGTGAAAAAAAGGGGATTTTTTTGCGGTCCAGAAAGCTGTAAGTTATAGTTGCTCACATTAGAGTCTCTTTACTCATTTAAATGAAATAACAACTGGATAAAATTTTGTAGTTTGACTTACCGATGTTTAAGCACTTAAAACAGCTTAACAATTTATCTGTAACCATTTTTGACATTATTGCATTATAGCCTAATTTTATTCACGGACGGTCGTTACATCAAATGTCAAAATCGTACTACTCTTTGCAGACAAAAAACCCAATGCTTTAGTGAAGTTCCAGTCCTAATTTTGGAATAACCGAAGCAGAGAAATGTATGGCAAATACAAATATATTTTGTTTAAAGGATAAAACGAAATTCTTATAGGTAAAATATGGCAGAATATCTCACTTTTTAAAAAAATGTCAAAAAGTAACGACCGTTCATATTCGTTTTTTTATTTATTACTTTACGTTTTGAAACCCATTCCGACATTTTATTGATCACGTGACCAAAACAGAAAAGACAAATGGCGGCTATTTTAGCTGAGAGCAAGCTACGGGAAAAACGGGTGAAGTTTTCATAAAATGTCAAAAAATTTTCAATAGTACGACCGTCACACAGAAGTTTGATATGATCGTTTCTTCACTTGTGTAGAGTTGGATTGTACATTATGCTTTTATTTCGCAGTATTTTTGGAGGAAAGTGAAAATAAAAATGATCGGAAGCGTAAACATAATAAAGTAGAACAACCAATTGATGTTTTTCAGATCGACAGATGTCTAATATCGACCGTCACTTTTCATCAGTAACAAGTCAGAGGGTTTTCTTTACCTTTGGCTGGAAAAAAAACATGTCCCTAGCAGTGATTTTCTAACTACAGATCGATAATCTAGGTTATCCAATTTGACAGACTCTTACAAGATCTGTGATGGCTATAATGTGATAAATAGGCCTAAATTCATTAAATAATCAGGTTTACATTTATTATTTTATTCAAATATTGTTTGTTTTATTTTTTATTTTTTCACCATTTTTCAAGTTGATACATTTTTTTACTGTTTTACTTAACTAAATAATAATTAGTAAATATGCTGATAACATGAATGATTTGTCTTTTTGTCCTAAATGTGCACATTGCTTCATTATGTATGTCAACACTACTGACAACAGTGTCTCATGTAACAACCATCACAATGTTTTTCAATATCAACATTTTGTATTACTTGACAATGTTTAAATGTGTTTTATTTTGAAATGTGATCTAAATGTTTTAGAAACAAACATATCTTAAATCATTAAAGCAAATCATAACATACCCATGAAAACATTAAACCAGAGTTGCGTGATGGTTGTTACATCTGACATGATCATGTTCATATACTGCTTTTTGATATTTCATTCACTTTGGTTTTTTTATTATTTTTTTCTTTCAATTGTGGAAGCTTTATTAATTTTAATAGTTTAAAGTTACACATTTCTTCCATCTTTTAAATTATGGGTGATTGAGGATGTCAATGTAACAACCGTCACGTTGTCAGTTTTTTTCACATACATGGCTTTATGTGAAAATTCCTTTAATGAGTTATCTTTTCATGCACATTTCCTTGAAGCCTATACATAAGACTTACAAAAAATGCAAATTATTATGTAATCAAAAACAATTTATTAAACTGCTTATACAACACGACCTTTTGGCACTTGCACATATGCATTATTTACAATATAGGAAATAAATAAAGAAAAACAAAACAAAAAACAACAACAAGGTAACAGTAAAATTTAAAACACACATAAAATGAAGAAATCCAAAAAATGTTTTAGTCTTTTTAAAAAGAAAAGAAAAAGACCAAACTAGAAGGGCAAAGCTCATATGACGCTCACGCTCCTTATGGAATTCGCAATATTTAATGAGTACCCAGAAAAAACTAATGCAAAGTAATACTACTTACTAGCTTTGATCTTTCTATGCTCTTCACTATGAGATAACATTGATCTCCGGCTCCAAATACACTCATTACTATCAAGTAAACTACAGCAAAAGTTGTATTATGCCAAAATAGAACCATGACCTTGGGATGACTTTGACCTTGAGTGACTTGATCTTGTCCCTCACATGATCTCATACATTTATGATCAAGCAACCCAATATTGCATACAATGAGTAAAATAAATAACCACTCCACTGTACGATGACCTTTTTTTTTTTGTTTTTGCAAGGCCTAAAAAAAGTAAAATGAACTTGACCTTCAAAATCAATGCAAAAACGGAACACACATGAAAGATTAATATATCATCTCTGAAATGTAAACAAAATTGGACTTATATCTTTCATAGTTTAGGGTAAAGGTCACTTCAAATTACCTTTACTAACCGACTTTGGACAGCTCCAGTGACTTTGACGTGAGGTTGACCAAATTTGTATAGTACGTGTGTGTCATTGATATTTCTTCATCTTCATCCATTAGACGGCCTCAATCATCAAGTTGATTACTCTGCCGTACTGAACAGGGTTTGCGTGGGGGAAAAAAAAAAAAAGTTTATAGGAAGCGACAGACCTAAGACAGATGAGAATAAAATCTGCACTAAAAGGACACCCACTCTAAGTGGGTTTTACTTGCAGGGTACTACTTTTCCCTCTTTGCTCTCAATTGCATCAAAGAATCATAAGTTCAATATTAATAATCTTTTTTTTTTTAAAGTGAAATCTTGTGAAAAATTGTATTTTTTTTTTTACTAACATTTGTTGACCATGTGACCATGACCTTGAAGTGAAATATTTTCATTCACTGATCATTTATAAGGTCTCATGGGTATACACCATCTTACCAAGTTTGGTTGTGATAGTTTCAATAACAAAGGTTCTGAGATAATAATCCACTTGCAAATTTGCACAGACATACAGCAGAAAAAACAGACAAATAGACATTTTTTTAAAATTTGGCTTATTTAAGACACATCTCGCACAAATTTGCAAAAATACTGGTTTTTTTTTTTGGAGGGGGGCGAGGGGGAAGGGTGAGGGGAAGGGTGAGTACATAAACTCACATTGCTATGCATGTGAGTAAAAAATGTAGAAGATTAAACCTAAGACTGCCAGTAGTTTATCCAAAGTGCAATATAACCTCGAAAGGGAAATCATCACTGTCTAGACTTTGTCGGAAGAGTTGCGCATGCTGCCAAGCAACATCGCCACGTCCGCCTCGTAGCACAGCAGTCAAGGTCAACGTACGTGCTCCATCAAGCTCAATTGTGTGGAAATCCTGAACCTGGGTTCCTATACGGAGAGAAAGAGGAAGAAATAAAATGTGAGCTCAGGTTATGAAATATTAACAAACTTCATTTGATAATACTAAGCAATTTGTGACAATCCTTTTCTAAAATCCGTTTCACTTTTCTTTCTATTGAAAATTTACTTGAAACAAAAGAAAAGATTGTTTAGTATTAGTACCCTTATTGATTATAACTAATAATGTGCAGCGAAATATACTTTGGGAAAAATTAATAAAAAGTAGTATTTCTTGACACATTTCTTGACAAATTTCTTCACACATAAGAATATTGACACATTTCTTGACTTATTTCTTCACACATAAGAATATTTACCCACCCACCCTCACCCCCCTCCACAAAAAAAAAAGAAGTATATATCTATATAAAATTTTTCTTTTTTAAAATTAGGTCAGCTGCTATTTTTAACACCAAAACTACTAACCTGGTATAGAAAAGCAGTTGCCATCTGAGCATATTCTCCAATCAACAGAGCCATTTTCAAACACTGCACTTGTTGCCTTCAACTGCAGTTTGTTGATGCGCAAATCTTCCTCTGGGGGAAAAAAAATCACTAACTCATGAACTGCATAAAAGATAGATATAACTAAATCTAAATCCAGAAGAAAAATTTGGGCAAGTGAAGGTTATATTTTAATAATTATACTACTTTTAAAAAAAAAATCTGCAATGTACCATTTCAGTTCTTTATTCTCAAAGGTTAAAAGAGAACAGCCTACAGAAGCAATAAACTGAAAAAAGTTACTAGCAACAATAAGAACTTTTTCTCTTTATTTTGCAGAATCTATCTCTTTATCTTTTAGAATCAATCTTAGTTATTAAATTAGTTACCTGAAAAATCAAACACCCATGATATTTCCCCCATGTCCGCTCCTTCCTCTCTTGCTATGTATGCCATCTTCCAGTCACTCTCTTCCTTTCGGAACACTCCCACACCATTAGCGCAGGAATACCATTTGCCTGTAGTGATGCTGTGAGCAGAAACACGCTCATACATGTCCTTGGCACAGCTATACTTAATGTGCATAACTTCACTGTGTTTTTCTTCCTGGAGCAGACGGTAGGTGTACTGTCGTAGAAGAGGTACCGATGCTCCCTGGGCATTGTTATTTCCTAGCTCACCACGCTCTCTTCGCCAGGCTAAAGATCCTGTAGATCGTCCTGGTAATGACTGGGCCACCTCTGACTTGATGGTGATGAGCTCCACTAGTTCAACTATTAGACGCTGCAACATTTCTTGTTTCCTTTGCTCATCCATGGCATGCATTTTCTGGCCACACAACCTGTGGATGACCTGTACCAGCCAGTTTTCTCTGCATGATTGCCTCCTGGTCAGCAATTCACGATGCTTAGCCGAATAACGCCATGTGACATCTTGTACATCATCCTTGGAGAATCCTAGGACATATGTTAGCTTCTTCCCCCAACCTTGTTCGTACAACAAAGGCTTGTCACACACATTCTCGCATGGATCACAATGCACCCACCGCTTCTGTGACCTTGAATAAACCTCAGTCCATACATGATCCGTCCAGTCGAGAACATACCGCGCCTCAAAGCCAAGCGCTCTGCAACACAGAGTGAAGCAATTGGCCCATTCTCCACAACGGCCTTTGCGAGTGTCCAGCAGCTTGCCAGGGTGGTTGTATCTTGGAAAACGTGTCAGGTTTCCACAGGTGTCACATTTGTGTGTTTCCACACGCGACCCTCCCCACATCTGCTCAGCTTCTGTTGGAGTGGCCGATCCTGCGTGGTGCGTTGTCCCACCGCATGTTTCACAAGGAGGGGAGTCCACCCAAGAGAAAAATGATTTTTTGTACCAGTCCAGCAGCTCTATGAGCAGGCAATCGTTGATATCACCTTGCACTCTTTCTCTTACAAATGGTGCTTGCGGAGATTGAATCAGAGACTCGGCATTAGCCATCAGTCTAGACACCGGGATGACAGACCGTGCTTTCTGCTGCAGATTAGGATCCTCGTACATCATCACATGGGTCATTGTAGTCTTAATGCGCTGCAAGAAGTCTACCTCTTTGCGCTGAAATTTTTAAAAAATGACATTATTTTAACTGTACATTAAATTTATAAAACAAACACACTTGAGCATATTAAGGAACAAAGATTTTCCTCACAATAGCATTCTTCATGGATTCACATGATTGAAGGAGGGGTGAGCGGGAAGATGGCAATTAAACAATGCACACACTTTTCCTGCCATGACCCTTCTGTCATATTTTCAAAACAATGGAGACACTTCTATCTAATCACCAACAGCTTACCCTTAGATCCTGCACAGTTTGTGTTGGTCTGGCCTGCCCAGCAGGTCCTGGGGAAGCACTATGTGTTGTTGGACGAGTCGCACCATCCCCTGTAGCACATGCAGCCCCCCCAGCAGATGCTTGGGGTGTAGCCCTCTGTTGCTGGTTCACCCCTGCATTAGCAGCTGCTGAAGCTTGTCTTGCATTAGGAATTGAAGTAGGTGAAGCAGAAATAGTGCTGCTTTGTCTTGAAGCCAATGGAGCAGAAGAGTTGCCTTAAAAAGTTAAGTGTATATATATATCTATAAGATATGCATGATGTATAAACAATCAACATCATCATGCATCAACATTGAATGAATGAATTCATTCTTAGCACTATTTGTAAATGCACATCACTCTCAGTCTCAGGAAACAAATTGTGTCTTTACTGAGCACATCTTGCATACAATCTTGATACATAACTATGTTGAACTAAAGCCTGTCTGAACTGGAAGGTTCTTGGACTTTGGAGATTCTTCAAACCTTTTCTCGGATTCATAATCCATACAAACTAGATTTGCTTATAAAGTTCTTAAATGGATAAATAAATGCGATCTAAATCGTAGCTTTTGATAGTTCACAATCACAATGCTTATCAGCCTCTTTTAATTTTAGGGTTTCATCGCATGCTGTGGGAACTTTTTAAAATGAACCCTGATCCTCAATTTTGATTTGCTGAAAGAAGAGTGTGTATGGTGGCAGGGATAGCTCAGTGGTCAGAGCGCACGATTTGTGTGAGTGCGTCTTGGGCGACGTGGGTTCAAATCCTGTTTTCAGCAAACTATTTTGTGATTGCTGGATATTATGGGCCAGTGCCTTGAGAAGCTCTCTGAGTCTGGGCTTGTAAGTGCGCTATATAAGTGAAATCTCTCTCTTTTTCTTTATGTAAATTAGGTTCAATGATAGTTACACTTAAAAGGAGCGCTTCTCTTTGCAATTGGACACAAACAAGTAGAATACAACAGAGTAAATGTTGTTTGACATCTAAATGGGATTCAGATCTGTACAAACTCTCTCTCTCTCTCTCTCTCTCTCTCTCTCTCTCTCTCTCTCTCTCTCTCTATATATATATATATATATATATATATATACTAAGAAGTAAGAGAGAGATATATATATAGGTTTGTCCAAACTCGGTTCAAGATCTAATTAAAGATTGTGGCGGCAGGGTCTAAGGTGGGACTAACTTGCCTTGTCCACAGGCTAGAAACCAAAGGCGCCTGACAGGTGTGGCATCGATCCTGCCTCTGGGAGTTATATTTCTCAGAATATTAATTACTTTTGACTCGGGCAATGTCTCCGGGGTTTTCTCCGGGTACTCCGACTTGCTCCCCCAGCAAAATTTCAAAAACACAACTAATATTTAGTAGGTTGGGTTTGAGCGCGCCACAGGCTACAACTACACCTTCCCCAGGGGAGGTGGCCCAGAATTTCCCGATAAAAATGGACAATAAGGAGTCAAACAAATTGTTTTAGAAATAAAATTACAAAAACACGATTAAGACCGTGCTTTACCCATTCTTACTAACGAGTATACTTCTATTCTTTCATATTTGTCAAATTAATGTTTTTTAACTCATTGCCTGTCAATCGACGATATATCGTCGATCTGAGCCGCCATGTTTTTGCCAATCTACGATATATCGTCGATTTCAGTATTCCGTTTCATTCCGTTTTTTTGCTCATTCCAATCCAAGTTTTATTTTAACCAAAGAGAGATAACTCTTTCTACTTTTGTTCTCGATCGACACGCTCGTGGTTTCTTCAAATTGATTCGTTTTTACTTTTAGAGTGTTTTTTGTGCATTTTACTAAACATTGTGATGGGCACAATCGACAGTGTGTCAAACTCTGCTAATAATCAATATAATTTCAAACTGTAAAGTGTATTTTGATCCTAAATAAATTTTTTTTCTGGTGTGTGAAGCTGATTCAGTGATTGGAATTATTCCTCCAGATTTTTTTTATCACTGTGGTATGTAGAAATATTTTTATTTTATTTTATCATTTCAAAAAGATCAACATGCTTTCAAAACACATATTTCAATAATAACATTTCAAATTAACATTTTGTGGGTTTTTTTTCTTCTTATTCTTCACTCTTTTACCTTTAATTTGATATGAAATATGTCTATTTAACAACTATTATTGAAAGAACGGTAGCTTAAATGCCTAAGGTACTGAACTTTCTTTCCGGTGCCAGAGAAATGTCTGGCACAAACGTGGAAACATGCCTGGCAGGCAAAGAGTTAATGGACAATAAAGTTGTATTTTATTTTTAATCTGTATTGACATCACAAACAGAACTAAATATTAACCACTGAATAAAGCTGTGCAATACATGTATGCAATCAGTACAATCAACCAAAGTTTTGTTTCACAAAGAAGGAACATAACTTCCGGACACGCAAAACCGAAAGTTGCCAGTGCCATCAAGCGGTCATCGTGATAGAAAATGGCCTACGGTATGGAACGATACACTGTACTTAGCGGAAATTCTACTTAAAGACGTGTGGGAGTGATCAATGGTGTGCTATTAACTGCACATTCTCGTAGGATGAAATAAGGTGAGTATTTGTAGAACTGGCCATTTTGCAATCAAACTGTATAGGCCTACGTGAAACAAATCAAGCTCAATAGTGATTATAATGTTAAAAAGAATAATAATAATACTGTGTTTGTATTCGCTTTTTGTTGTCTGGAAACCAATGTGGCCTGTAGAGTTGATAACATTAAAGCTAGATCTATACCGTTTTTGAACTCAACTATAAAATAGGCCTACATCTACTGCGCTGCAGCTTAGCATCTTGTTCAACGCTGGTCAAGTCAAATGTTGTCTTGTTTAGCCTTTCTCGAATAACAAATAATAGCATGTTCATCGGCAGTCTTTCTTATATTGGGCTTGAGCAAGGGCTATTAGGGATAGGAAATGAGTACCCACGAGGTGCAGAATCTATGCATAGGCAGTATGCTGTCATTGCCACCATTGATAGAAAACAGCGTTCAGCACATATATCTGGATATGTAGTGACTTTCATATCAATGAATTTGGCATGATTTGGGTTATCAATTAGCATAGCAATAGCGCATTTTTACACTGATAATTTTTGCCCTCGGGATTAACTTTTTGAAGTGCTAGACTATCAAGTTTTGGTGACTAATTTTGGTCTCGGGCTGTGTCATTCTAAAACCCTTGGGGTTTGTCATCAATTTGTTTACTGAAAGATTATTTATAATTATTATTTATTCGTTCTTATATAGCGCTTTTTCAGCTCAAGAGCTGCTCAAGGCGCTGGCCGATACAGTATCTAACTCAAGCCGCCCAACGCCCCAGACAACTGAGCACATTCCTGGGCAGCCAGGGATGGGGTAGAATGACCTAGGTGCATGCTGGGTGTGTTCTTGTCACCGGCACTCACCCGTCTAGGACATGAGTGTCAGGATCTTTAAAGTCCGTTATGATGGAATGTATGCGACACAGACTAGACCTTGGTTTATACTCTCATCCGAAGGAGTAGGAAACGGGAGTAAAGTGTCTTTCCCAAGGACACAACACAATGCCCCGGCCTGGGCTCGAACCCGGGACCTTCACTAGATCCGCAAGACAAAGCTCTACCATTAGGCCTACATCTACTGCACTGCAGCTTAGCGTCTTGTTAAAGAACCATTGTGTTTGTTCTTGTTCAAGCAGATCTATTTTTACGCTGGATTTTTTTGCCATCGGGAGGAACTTTTTTGAGTGTTAGACTATCGGTTTTTGGTCACCAAGTTTGGTCTCAAGCTTCGTCATTCTGAAACACATCTACATACATCATATATATTATATATATATATATATATATATATATATATATATATAATATATATATATCTAAACCATTTTTTGGCACATATTCTTGTACTGTTTTATTACCAAAAAGGATCTTTTACTTATTGCTTCACAAGCATCTGTGCGTATTTACTACACATTCCAGGTCGTAAATTAAAAAGTGACTGATTAGCTGCAATCGACACTCGAGGTTTGTTTACTAGTCGCTATGCATCGGATTGCCTCCCCTGAGTTTTCTAACATGATGACTGCTTTCGTGCGGAATGTCATCATTATTTATATAGCAGTCTATCGGAATGATCCTTCTTTGTGTTAACTGAATATTATTTGGTACAATCAGAATAAAAAATAATGCAACAGTCATTGGATTTTGATACATAGATTTGAATGCAAAGAGTAATTTGCAAATAACACAGCTCAGAGAGTGAAAGATCAGATTTTGCTTACTTGTTTGTGATGCTCTGTCACCACCAGCAGCTAGAAGTGGTGCTCTCAAACGGGTCAGATCATCTTTCACCTGCCTCAGCACTGTCAAGCTGCTTGTAACAGGCAGTGATAAATACTGTCCATCCTAAAACATGTATAACACAGAAGTTTAAAATTAAATACATATTTAATAATATATAAAGAGAAGAGGGCAACCATGAGAGTGTACAACATCAGCCCTAAAATTATTGAAGTCATCAAAAGCCTGTATGACAAGGCTACCAGTGCAGTCCTCCACAACAGCGCAATCGGAAACTGGTTCATAACAACAATCGGTGTGCGTCAGGAATGCCTACTCTCTCCAACAGTCAACACTCTTCAACATCTTCCTAGAGCGCATCATGTCAGATGCCCTTGCAGATCACGAAGGCACAGTCAGCATAGGGGGTAGAGCAATCTCCAATCTTCGTTTTGCGGATGACATTGATGGATTGGCTGGAGAGGAACAAGAACTTGAACAGCTGGTACAGAGGCTTGACACCACCTCCAGAGCTTATGGAATGAAAATAAGTGCAGAGAAGACCAAAATGATGACAAACAACACCAATGGCATTAACACGGACATCAAAGTCCAAGGCCAATCCCTCAACACAGTGCATAGCTTCAAGTATTTAAGAGCCATTGTATCCGACAATGGATCCCAACAGGAAGTCCTCATTTGGAAAGACAGGACCATCAGTCTACATTCCAAAGTAAGACTGCTGCGCTCCCTTGTCATCTCCATCTTCCTATATGTTTGCGAAGCATGGACCCTCCCAGCAGATCTCCAATGAAGAATACAAAGCATGGAGATGAGGTGCTACAGAAGACTTCTGGGCATTTTCTATACCCAACACATCACCAACGACGAAGTCTGACAGACCATCACACAAGCCATTGGACAACACGATGACCTGCTCACAGTGGTGAAGAAACGGAGGGCACAGTGCAAGGAGGTAGAAGAAGAGGGAGACCAAAAAAGAGGTGGGAGGACAACATTCGAAAATGGACTGGTTTGACACTGAGCGAAGCCATCTTGCCGCAAGAAAAGCTTCCCTCGAATTTTCACGAAACAAAAGTTCGGTTGCGTGTTCTCTTGACGGGAAGAGCAATCTCCAACCTTTTTTTCTTGTGGATGACAATGACATTAATGGATTGGCTGGAGAGGAACAAGGACTTGAATAGCTGTTACAGAAGCTTGACATCACCTGCAGAGCATATGGAATGGAAATAAGTGCAGAGAAGACCAAAATGATGACCAACAACACCAATGGCATTAACACGGACATCAAACTTCATTCAAAGTCCAAGGCCAATCCCTCAACACAGTGCATAGCTTCAAATATTTAGGAGCCATTGTATCAGACAATGGGTCCTGACAGGAAGTCCTCTCCAGGATCGCAAAAACTGCTGACCTGGCGAGGTTGAAGCCAATTTGGAAAGACAGGACCATCAGTCCACATTCCAAGGTAAGACTACTGCGCTCCCTTGTCATCTCCATCTTCCTATGCATGGACCCTCGCAGCAGATCTACAACGAAGAATACAAAGCATGGAGATGAGGTGCTACAGTTCGACTTCTGGGCATTTCCTATACCCAGCACATCACCAACGATGAAGTCCGACAGACCATCACACAAGCCATTGGACAACACGATGACCTGCTCACAGTGGTGAAAAAACGGAAACTCCGATGGTATGGCCACGTCACCAGATCATCAGGTCTTGCAAAGACCATCCTGCAAGGCACAGTGCAAGGGGATAGAAGAAGAGGGAGACCGAAAAAGAGGTGGGAAGACAACATTCGAGAATGGACTGGTTTGACACTGAGCGAAACAATCAGGGTTGCTGAGGACAGGGAAAGATGGAGTACGCTGGTTAAACGATCATCTGTGGTGCCCCTATGACCTCAGAGTTACGGAATAGAATAGGAATACTAATACTAGTAATAGGAATAGAAAGAGAAGATGCTGCACTGTTAACTCAGACCCTTACTTAATTTGGAATGAGAAGGAGTGTCAGACCTTGGTCTTGGTGAATTCAAATCAGTTAGCAAGCCGTCATAAATTGTTGGGACTGGGAGTTCAAAACCTGTTCAGATGGTTTCCTCAGTTTAATTTCTAGCTTCTTTAACAAGTCTTGGGGAGATTGGGTCCAGTGTGCAAAGTTTCAGTTTATTCGGCCTGAATTATTAATCATGACATTTGTTTCCAGGACCAGAAACAAACTTCTCTAACATATAAATTATATGGTTTGTTTTGGCACTATCATTTTTATCAACTGCTTCAAAATGCTTAACTCAATCACTGTTAATTGTTGTCATTACCGTCAGTACACTTCCTAGTTCCTATTGCCTGTGTTATTGGTGTGTAACCTTCTTCATACTAAAATACACCATTCCACTGATATTGTCAAACATTTGACTGATACAAATGTTTAGCCTGCAGACAATAATGCTAATATCATCTGTCTGTAGAGCTTTCACCTGGCACACTGATGACCCAGGTTCAAATCCGTGGTGGGCGAAATGCGAAATCAAAGTGGTCATTTTTCGCTGTCCATTTTAGTAGTAAGATTGCTCAGTGTTATTTAGGTCCTTACCCCTTGTTCCCTGGCCTGGGGTGTTCTTCTACTTCTTCTTTGTTGTAGGCAGCCAACTTCAATATGTTGAAGAAACTTGCTGCACTTAGGTGTATGCTGGGTGTGTATTTGTCACCGGCACTCACCCGTCTAGGACATGAGCGTCAAGATCTTTAAACTAAAGTCTGTAATGATGGAATGTATGCGACACACAGACTAGACCTCAGTGTATACTCTCATCCGAAGGAGTAGGAAACGGGTGTAAAGTGTCTTCAGATCCGCAAGCCAAAGCTCTACCATTTGGCCACCGTGGTCTGCTATATCTCCAATGGTGGGTGTAGCCGTTAAGCCTCAATGTTCATTCATTCTAATATATGATGCTGTCTCAAAATGTGACCACAAGGAAGCATGCAGTCTTTGAACCATAAAAAAAAATATTTCGGTTATGTATTAAAGCTTTTTCTTTGTATTTAAAAAAGCAATATAACTAGGTAGATACACACACAAAGGTTGAAAAAAGTTTTTATTGCTATTTTTCCACTAAACATTGATAAAATTTTGTTGGCGCGAATGTGACATTCTGTGTGACCTGAAAAAACTCCATCGCGTTTTCAATAAAATTGAGTGAAACAAATGAACTTTTTATGTTTGATGTGTTGCATTAATGTTAATTTTTAACTTTAAATGTCTTTCAGCTTTGCAAAACATTTTTATTTATGTTTAGGGGGTTTGTAAAAATGACGTGTTCGGTCGTGACCTACTTTGTCTCAACGTTGCTTGCCTTTCTTCTTAGATAGCTAAACATCCATGCTGATTAAATAAGAAACAAATCATTGACAGATTAAACATTACTTATCCTCACTAATTTATGTTTTTTTTGTAGGAAAATAATAATTCTTTCATAGCAAATTTATCGTAAATTGAACGTAAGTAATTCCTTTGTCTTTCGGTAACCATCATTTCCAATCCGAAAATTTAACAAATTGATGACGATTAGTACCTTTTCACGCGGAAATAGTTACAGCGAAAGTCTCTTGAGATTTCCGATCCAAAGTTTTCATTCCAAGATGGATGCTTTGAAAAGACCAGGTTGGTGTTTCTCTATCGATTTAGTTTTTTCCTTGTCACGACCGACCACATGTCACGACCAATCAAAGACTGAAAGAGTCTATCAATATTGTAAGAAAATATTTTTATCTTAACATAAACTGGTTTATTCTATGTTAAAAATTAAATTACAGATGCTATTTTACATTTTTCGCACTTGATGCACTGATGAAAACATGTGCTTTTAAATTTGCTTTCGTTTTTTACTTTTAGTGATCAAAGACGAAGTGATTCCTTGACTGCTTTGTTTTGCAGAGTTTATTTAAATCTTTCTAAGTTTCTTGTGCTAGGATGCAAATGAGTAAATATGCCATTCACCTTTTTTTTTGTTCTACTCAATTTACTTTAAAATTCTACTAGTTAATCATGATTTTAGTGTTCATTGGATGTGACATGTCGGTTGTGGCAAAGACAAAAAAAAGTGTTTTATTTGGATGGTACATCACTACATGCTTATTAAAATAGAACTTATTTATTTATAGTAAAATATCTTAATTCTTGAGATGTAAACTGGCAAATAAACTATGGATGGTATTTATTAAAGTTGTTTTGATTGTTTTCTTGAAAAAATATACTTCATGGTTTGGTCGCGTGCGACAGGACAACATTTTCACTTTAAGTTTAACCTTTTATACTGATAATGATATACTTGAAATAAATTTATACATTTTCTTTAAAAGCATTGTCCTTTTTTGTTTACTTTTTTATGCTGCAATTACTTTTTTCTTCCATGACCATCTTTTTACAAGTAAATTCATGATTTCAGTGTTTATTGGTTGTGACGTGTCGGTTGTGACAAAGACAAGTCAAAATATATGGATGGTAAAATGCTTATTAAAATAGAACTTATTAATTTATAGTAAAATATCTTATTTCTTGAGATGTAAACTGGTAAATAAACTATGGATGGTATTTATTAAAGTTGTTTTGATTGTTTTCTTGAAAAAATAAACTTCATGGTTTGGTTGCGTGTGACAGGACAAAGTTATCATTTCAAAATTTTGTACTGGTAAATGCTTTATACTAAAAGTAAATTAATACTTTTTCTTCAATAGTAATATGCTTACTTGGGCTGTGTTTGGAAATTGCTTAGCTGTTATTTTCTTTAATTTAATAAAAAATTTCTTTTGTCCACTGTCACACGCGACACATGCCACCTTCACCCCAATTACCAAGCACAGAGCTGTAAACAGAAAAGACATTTTGTTTAAAATGTTATTTTCATGAAATTTAAGCTTAAGACCACACATTAACATCAAAACTGCAAGTCTCAGTCACTTTTCAATTTTATGCTGCAATGTCACATTCCTAGGTTGACCTTTTCAGACAGTATCATATTGCTATGCCTACCTGATCCTCTCCAAATCCCATTTCAAACAAGCACTCCATGCCTCCAGAAACAGGGAGTAGTTTCGATTCCACCAAGGGATTTGAAAGTCTGATCCGACGATATTTCATCTCAAGAGGGTGAGATAGAACATTATCTGCAAGTTTCAGAAGCAGTTCCGATGCCGCAAGAAAAGCTTCCCTCGAATTTTCACGAAACAAAAGTTCGGTTGCGTTTTCTCTTGACGCCATTGTTAAAAATACACGTCTGCTAGGGTTTTCTAAAAAAAACTATGATATCAAAATAAGAATAAAATAATATAAAATTTTACATTATAAAATAATGTTAGATTACATGAAAGTCATAATATATTCAAGCATGCACCATAATATATTTTTTTTAAATTTCATAGTCACAAATATGTTCCAACATTTGTACAATAAAAGTAGAACACCCTAATTTTATTTACCATAGCGTCAAAATGGCGGCTAGTGTGGCAAGGGTATCTAGATGATTTTTTTAAACTCTTTTCCCGAATTTTTTCATAACCTTCAGTGGAAAAAGCATTAGTACATCTTTATATTAATAACTGTTTTCGGTTCTTCACTTTTTCCATGTACTGATTGATTCAAAGTAGCCTAACCTAGTCTAAAACTAGAAGGAAACTTTATTTAGGCCTATCTATTTATTTATTTATTTATTTATTTATTTATTTATTTATTTATTTATTTATTTATTATTATTATTATTATTATTATTATTATTATTATTATTATTATTATTATTATTATTATTATTATTATTAATTTTCACACATTAGTGAAGCAACCAATCGTTGTGTGCATGTTTACATGTATGCAAACATGTATACAATTTGGGGCAAGTTCCAGACGCGGAGGAATTTTGAGCAAATAATTTGATTAAAATATACAGAACTTCAAACTACTGCTTTATTTTATTTGTTCACTTTGGCATTGCATGTATAGAAGAGGCTTGATTGATGTCAGAACA
The DNA here is from genome assembly GCA_036898135.1 of Oncomelania hupensis. Taxonomy (NCBI): domain Eukaryota; kingdom Metazoa; phylum Mollusca; class Gastropoda; order Littorinimorpha; family Pomatiopsidae; genus Oncomelania; species Oncomelania hupensis. The sequence continues at coordinate 47,594,029 of CM072511.1, read as the reverse complement.
TTTTTATTAATGTGAGAACATTATGACAATGAATCAGCTTGATTTTGGTAGAATTAATTTTATCCTGGTAAAGTCAGATGTAGGTTCAGATGTACTTAATGAAAAGCCTTGATAGGGGGGTCCTAAAGGAAATCTGTGAGGTAAAACAGAAAATATGCTTTAGCGGGTATAAAGCGATAGCATTTCGCTGTCTTTATCATTGTATTTGGTTGTATTATGTGCAGGAAACTTTGTCCGGTCAGGCAGATGAACTTGACCCAGCAAAGCATAGAGCAGAACAGCAGAAAAAAGCAGAACTGTTAAGAGAAATTAATAAGTTAGATATTCAGTGAGTATTTATTCTTGCATCTGATTTAGTAACCTTGGATTTATTTTTTAATAGGGCGAAATAAAAACTGAAGCTATGTTTCATATTACTTATTCTCTGCTTTCTCATCACCTGTTTAATATGTTTCTAACTCTCACAAAATCTGTCAGTATCATTTTACCTCCTCACCCTTCTTCAGATATATTCTCTTACAAGTTCAATCATCAATGCCAAAGAACCGCACTCTGCAGCAGATGAATCATTGTACTGCAGGGCTCGAAATTAGCGGGGGCCCGGGGCCAAAAACCCGCAAAGTTGATTTCGGGCTCGGAAAGTTGAAAAACGAAGGGCCCGCTTGGCCCGCAAAATAATTTGTCTGCTACAGCTAGCTCTACTCGGCAGCTTCGTATTTGGACCAAGGGAAGCAACCCACACCGGTGCCCTAAATTTGGACAGAAAAAAAAACAACAACAGAGAAAAGAAGCGAAAACCCTTTAATTTTGCACTCAAAAGTTTAATATACACTTCAATATCTTTTTAATATAATAAACAAAAGGCTATGGCACAACATAAGCGCAAAATGTCCATCTTTGCAAGTACGAAAGTATGGCTACATATCGTCGCAATACTCGGTCACAAAACTGAAAAGTATTATACAAGAGACTCACTTGATTTTTTACCCCCGTTGGGGTGCCGGGGGTTTCAGTATAAATAGTATCCCCTCTTTCTGGAAATTTAGTGCTTTAAATTCCCACTGTCGCTGTCTTTCTCATTTGCTCTTTCTCATTCCTGCTGTGTTCTATCAATCTGCTATACTATCGTATTCTTCGCTAGACCAGTCTCCTACCTTTTTTCTTGAAAACTCTTCCGGGACAAGGCTCCTTATTTGTGTATGAGGTCTGTTGGATCAGCTTGGGAATATTGGACGCTTTCTGCCAGGTGGTCACTAGGGCTTCCTATGATGTAATTATTTAGCAATGTAATTATTTAGCAATGTAGGCATTTTATATGTATAATAATAATAACGGATTGTTATATAGCGGGTACTCCAGCCTATGACCAGACTCACCACGCTTTACATAGTCATTACATATAAATACATGCACTCGATGAAACATCACTTTGCTACAATACACCAAAAGACGGGACAGTGAAGGTACAGACTATTTACAATTATGTACATAAATTACAAAAAAAGACAAAAATAGACTATTTACAACTATGTACACAAATGACAAAAAAAGACAGAAAATATGTTTGTGTTTTGTTGATAATTTATAATGATGTTTGTATTCTATTTTGTTTTTGTAAACGGGGGTTCGATAAGTTGGGGTGAAGCCTCAGCCGTCCCCTGCGTGGGATATCTTTATTGTAAAGTGACTAGCTGGTGGAGTGCATTCAGTTTTCCCACTAGGGTTGTTTCAGCAGATCTTTTATGCGGATCGGGGGTTGTCCGGTCCTGATTTGGCTCGGAAGAGTCCGCTGGACCTAAAGCAACAATTATGTAATGTAATGTACTTGAGTTTTTTCTATTTTGTTTAATGGCCATTTCAGGCTCACTAGTCACTTGAATATGTGGGTCACTGAATGTGTGTGTGTGTGCGTGTGTTTTTTTTCCCTTTTTTGTTGGTAATGTTTGAAAGTGAAAGAAAAGGCAAATAAAAATGACATCACTCAGCAAAATTGGAAATTCAATTGTTTTTATTTTAGATTATCAGACAAATTGTACTTTCTACTTATTATATTGTCAATAATTCTTTTGTTTTTTTGTTTGCATTATTTTTCAAGTTGGGCCCCGAAAGTTGCTTGTTGGCCCTCAAATTTTTCATTCAAGGGGCCCGGTGGCCCCCAAAGAAAAAAGTTAATTTCTAGCCCTGTACTGATTGTAGCTGTTCAAAGTATCAAACCGAAGAGGTTTAAGAAAACTATTATTTACTCCCAAGAATCCATGGTATTATACCCCAGGCAGTAATTTTGAAAGAGTTTGATCACCATTGGTAAAATTTCTGGAAGTTAGTGGTTAGTGAAACTTTCTTTGTTTATTTTTGTTTTCAGAGTCCAGGCTATTGAAAGAGAAAGATCGACTCACATTTTTAGCAAGCGATCTGACTTCAGAGAGGACTTTACTGCTTTGGAAGACTTGGGGTCCAAATTGGCAGATGACCTAAAAGATGAAAGTATGTTGTCTAGGATTCATTTTTTTCTCTTCTTAAAAAACAACAAAACTGTTTATTTGTTGAAGCTGGTATTGCTGTGCACTTAATTGTAATTACAGGCCTTTCAACCTCCAGTGTGCACCACCTGTACTATAAACTGCATTAACCCGTACAAAATGATGTAAACCTGTACTTTGTTCATGCGTGAAGTATGTCATTTCAGGCAAGCTAATAGTGTGCTTTGTTGTAGTTCATTGTGGCAGTTTTCTCATTTTCCACCATTTGTTTGGAAGGCTTCACTTTAAAGCACTTCTCTGGACAGTTTATTCTTACTTGGACGTACGGAACCGAGACAAATTCTCTTTGTGGAGTTTCGTTTCAAGTGTTGTTTCAAGTCATACAGGCCCAAAGCACTGACTCGGATGTTTTTTCTACACGGAACACAAAATGAGAATTCTTGTCCATTCGGTGATGCTTTTATTAATCCTGCATACTCTCCTTTCTCAAAGTTCTGGCTTTCCCATTCTTTCAAATGTCTGCCCCGACCGACTTTCATTCGAGCCCGTTTTGCAGCAGGCTGTGCTCTTTCTTCTTGAATCTTCATGCTTGTTCATTTGCAAATTTAGCGTCTTCAGAAAGTAAACTAGTCGGTTCATGTGCAAAGCTTTATTTGCCGCGAATGTGTGTGCGGAACTACACTTGAGACAGGAAGTTGATAAATATGTGTCGTCTGCTTCACCACAAGTAAGCTCGTTGCAATGAAAACGAGTTACTTATCGTTTTACAACTATTTTTTGCAAAATATCCATACAAATTGAATTTACCCATACAAAATTTGTGTACGGCCGTACTACCTTAAAAAAGTGATTTAGCCGTACAGGAGTACAGGTAATCTGTACAAGTTGACAGGCCTGTAATTATGTTAACTATTTGTCTGTATGAATGTTGTTTTACAAGTCTGTTTATGTTTGGAGAGTCTAACTTATACAAAGTAGCAGCCTTTTATGTAAAATGTGCTTTCACACCTTGAATAGCCGCATAGTAGTTTTGACGAGAGTCGGCAGATGCAAGTCGTCATGTAAACTCCTTTGGATGAGAGTATAAATTGAGGTCTTGTCTGTGCACGCACACATTCCATAGCATGGACTGTAAAGATCCTGACGCTCCTGTCCAGGATGGGTGAGTGCCGGCTACACAAATACACCCAGCATGCACTAGTTCCCTTCTCCCCATCCCCGGTCGCCCAGGATAGAGCTCAGTTGTTGGGCGTCAGACTATGCGCCCAAAGGCTGCAAGGCGGCTTGAGTTAGATCCTGTATTGACCAGTGCCTTGAGCAGCTCTTGAGCTGGAAAAGCGCTATATTAAAGTGATTAAATAAATAAATAAATTGTAAAAGTCTTTTAATTTTATTTGCCCATATTTCACAAACTATTAATATTATTGCAAGAATCTGTCAATATTGTTTTTTTAAGTTTTGTTTAAGGATTTGTAACATTTTGTTCTAAAACTTTAATTTTTCACCTGTTTTATTAAAGTACATTTTTATTATTAAATAATACTGTCAGTTTCTTTTTAATTTTATCTGTAGCGGAACAGACTAAACAGCAGCTGTCGAAGACAAACCATATGATCAAACGTTTTCGAAGGGAACTGACCATCATCAAGCCAACACCAGAATGTTAGTTTCTTTCAGTGTTTTTTTTTTCAACCTATTTATTTGATTTTGAGGTGTTTTATTTTCTTAAGCTATTGTCTTAAGAGTAACAATTGTGTTTGTTTGATTGTTTTTTTTTTTAAAATTTTTAAACTACTTTCTTTCAATGCTTTGTTTTCTTTTGAAATTGAACGTGTTTATGCCTTGAGCTCTGTTACGTCAGTCTCCCAATTTCCTCACATAGTGACTAACTGTAAACAACAGTGACTGACATATATATAATATTATTATTGCTAGAAGTACTTTCATATTGTTTGTTTCAATGCAGTTGTTGAGAGACTGAAGATGATTATGGAAGAAATTGAAGCAGCTATTAACACATTCAAAGAGGAGCAGAAACAAAAGTAAGTTTTGTCTTTTATATAATCGTTTATTGAAGTCGGAATCATAACATTCCAACATAGGCACACTAATGATTACTTGGTTTCCTTCGTTTCAGTTTGCAATATAAAATTGAATAAAGGCAATGTGCTTGATTTTCTTTCATTTATTTATTTTCAAAATTGCTGTATATACAGATTTGAAGAACTCATCAGAAATGAGAAGACCCTGGAGCAAGAGCTGCAGGCTTTAGAACGAAAGTTTGAAACCTGGGCCCAGACAGCTGATGTCCCTGCTTCAGCAACACATCGTTCCAATGCATCCCAGCGTCCCCTGTCTAGTGCAAGAGATATTATTAAAGATCTCCCTCCAGAAGTTGCAGCATTTGAGGTGAGGAAACAATATTAAAACCTTGTGTTATCAAATTGGTATAACATGACACGTAAATGTAACGTTCAGTTTTTTTTTTTTGTTGTTTTTTTTGGTTATAATGTTAAATTTCCGCAGTGTGTTCTTTTGTAAATGCTAGTGTGTGTGTCTGAATGTGTTTGTGTCTGTCTAATGCACTGATGTGGTTTTATTTCCAGAAATTCTTGCTACAGACAGGAGGACATCGAGGTGGATGGGATGAATATGATCATGGCACATTTCTGAAATTTCGCAACAGATTCAAAGTGAGTACTTGCTTCAAAGACTATGGGCATTTGGCTGTTGTGCTCGTCAACTCAGAGGCTTAGGTTTAGGATGGAGGCAGACATGCCTACCCGTACGTAATTTCCGTATTTTTTCCGGAAATTTGAAAAACTCGGAAAGCGCTACGGAAAATATGGATACTTGTTTCACGGTCCGGAAATACATAAAAACAACATTTGGAAAAAATATCGAACTCATTGGCCTGTGGCAATGCACCGTGTGACCTTTTTCTGAAGATGCCCGAACCCGGTTTAATGCCGCAATGCGCTGTCACAGTAGAGACACGTGGTATCAAAGTTTCCAGTAGAGGCACCGAAGTTTGCCGAAACCGTTTTGGCATAGTCGCAGTAAAGATCGGTGCTCGTGAGACAGAATTTAAAACATGGCGTTCAAACGAATGGCTAAGCAAAGTGATTGTGAATCTGAACCTTCCAAAAAACCAGCAAGGCGCAGACATTTCTTGCTGCGTATTCGGAAAAGTGTCCTTTTGTTATTCGCGGCAGCACTGACTCAAAAGTACGATTTGTGCCAACCAGTTTGGCATCTGCTCCTGTGATATTAAGGACATCAAGTGGCACGCGGAAGGCCCACAGCATATTAAGAATTACAAGGCTTTGGAGAAGAGAAAGAAAATTGTGGCAGCAAATCAATCTATCACTGGATTCTTCGCATAATATCAAAAAGGATGAGTGCAAAAACAATAGGTAGTAAAAGTAAAATTTATACGGAAATCGTAATAGTAATACTGAAATTTTAAAAAGCTAATACGGAAACTTCAAATTGAGGGTAGGCATGCCTGTGGAGGTGAAAATAGCCTGCCTGACCACTACCACCCTCACCAACCACTTCCATTCCCATTTCTCTCTGGCTGCTACTTGCATTTTGGCAGCGTAGGCCATGCTATAAGACCTCTTTGAAAACCAGCACAGCACAGCATGCAAAGCATGCAGTGTTAGAAAGTGGAGTCCAAGTTTTTTTAAAAGTAAAATCGAATGTTCTATAAAATTCAGTACGACAACACTTGCCAAACAGCACATTTACACTTCAAAGATTTGATACTAATATGAATTGAGCCTCACAGAATTCTAGAACCTTCTAAACAGGGTTTTTAAAAAAAAAAAAAAAAAAAAAAAAAGGAAGCAAACCGGCACAAAAAAACCCAACAACTACAACACAAAGAGAAGAATCTGAAATAAACACTGTCTCGTTCAGTTTAATAAATTTATAGAACAAAAAATGTATTTCAGAATCATCAAAAAATCACAACATAGAGATAGATTATCTAGCTAACAAAACACACAAACTGAATCAAGCCAAGTTTAGAAATGCTGCTATACAAAGCAAAAATGATAAGAAAAATTCACATTTTCTTCTCTGTTATCATGATACCATTGAAGCAAGATGAAACCAATGGCCTAGCTTACTGGCTATCTGAGGTCAAAGCAGGCTATTTTTAGGAAACAGGCAGCTTGCTAAACCGCCTCAAGTTAAGTGCAGCCTGGTTGGTTTATGTGAAGGTATATTCTAGGGCAAGCATCGGTGTAGTTCTTCGGTATGAAAATAATACTGGGAGGACTATGGTTTTGGCTGCTTTTTGTTTAATCGTTTCTTATATACATCTTTATGGTTTATTTTTGGTGTTTGTTACAGACTTATCTGGAAGTACTTTGAAATAGTCGTGAATCAGAAAGAGCCAAAGGTTGGTCTGTCATCAGTCTGTTTAAAGCATGTCTCAAGAACTACTGAATGGATTTTGACTATGTCATAGGAATAATACTTTGGGCATTCAGGTACTTCAAATGATGGGCCATACTTCAGTAGCAATCCGGTTATCTGTCAGTCAGTCAGTCACTCCAAATTTAACTTTTTTGTTCAAAACACACTTTTTGCATTATTTCAACAGTAAATTAACTGAAATTCGTCATTTTTACTTTGCAGATACTTTAACTGCTGCTAAGCATGTTAGATCATGCTTATTTGTGTTTTCTCAAAGGTCAAGGTCATTGTGCTTCTAAACATGTTTTGCACTGTATCTAAACATTGGCTGAGCCGATTTAGATAAGATTTTTGTTTGCAGATATTTCATTTTGTTTTGTTATGATAAAGACGAGTCACAAAAGCACCAAGAAAATTAACACTTTTGAAAATGCTTATTTTTTTTTTTAGCTAAGTGTGTGAGTGTCTGGAAATACATTTTGAATGTCTTGCCATCTTGTTTTATGTTTGTTTTATTATAGGGCAAGATAGTATTTCTGGACAACCTGAAAGGACCAATACCTACTAAGACAGAAGAAGAAATCCGAGAGCATGAAATGTGGTACCAAGAGTATCTCTTTCTCAAAGAGCAGAAGAAGGATGGCATCAAGAACTGGAGAGAGAAGAAAGAGGTATAATTTTGCTCACTCGCTGTGTTCTTTGTTTAGGTTGTAGATTTATCCCCCAAGCTTGATTTATTAGATATAAGTAGACTATTATTATGGTGTCATAGTATTTAAACGTAAGTCATGCTGCTTGTACTGAGCTTGCAAAGTTTTAAACTGTTGTTTTTTATTTATATACACACGCAATTAACTATTATTTTAGCTACTGACATAGTTTCATTGTTTCCAGTTTAAATTACATGTATATGTATTATCAACAATTTGTCATTGTGCTTTTAAAACAAGTATTGTTTTTAAAAATAAAGCTCATGCAGAAACACTAGCTTATATTTTAATGCTTAGTTCTCAAATATGATACTGATATTTCTTTCATGTATTTTGTGTAGGAGGAGAAAGAAGACTTGCTAATCAAGGCTCAAGAGCATGAAGGAAAACAGACTCTAGAGGAAGAGGAAGCTCAGAGAAAGAAACTGTTACAGGAGAAAATAGAACAGGAGAAGCGAGAGAGGTTTTCCCAGCTCAACTCCTGGAAGGTAAGTAAATTGTTTACTCATATGCATGCAGCAAAAGTGGATCTATGTGGGCTACTCACTGTAATTCCAAGTTGTTACAGATGTTAAGATTACATTTGTTCTTGATTTGCAGTCTCTTGTCTCACCTTGAGTTCGTTTTCCCTATGTTTCTCATGAGAAATATGGTTTTATATATATATATATATATATATATATATATATATATATATATATATATATATATATATATATATATATATATATATATATATATATATATATATATAGTAAGTCCTCGGGTTACGGCGGTCTCGACTTACATTGTTTCGTGGTTACGATGCTCCTCCCCATAAAAATATAATAAATAATATCACGCGTCGTTCCGTCTTACGCGGTTTAGCGACGTAAACAAACGGGACGTAGTTTAATTCATGTGGTAGGGAATTGTTTTCTCTTCTTTTTTAAAACTTTTTTTTAATGTCATTAACAGTTACATTACAGTATATAGCACTGTGCGTATAGTACAGGTATTTTTCTTTATGTTCCGATTTACGAAGAAATCGGGTTACGATGCGTCCAACGAACGGATCAACGTCGTAACCCGAGGACCCCCTGTATATATACTGAAGGTTTGTCTTGTTTAAATACAAATGTGTGTATTATATACAATGTGATACATCGTTTGCAGAGTTCAGTACTATCTGTGTTTACAGGTCCAGAAAGAACTAGAGAAAGCCATAGCACAAGAGAAGAAGCTGAAAGAAGAGATGGCAAGGGCGAAGAAGGAAGAAGAAGAAAAGAAACACCAGGTAAGATATTATTTTAATTCTGTCATGCAGATAAAACAAAAAAACTAAAAACCTTATAAAAAAAAAAGAATAAGTGCTTGATTTCTGGTACGCTTTTGGTTATTGTGCTGCAGTTGAGAGTTATGCTCAATGTATATATCAAGTTGTTTTTACTCCTAGTGAAGATATCAAGTTGTTTTTACACCTAGTGAAGATATCAAGCCATTTTAGTCCTCTTTGACTTTTATAGACTTTAAAAATTGAAAGATACTTTAAAGTTTGAAGATGAAAGTCACAAACGTGCTATTTTATTTATTTTCTCCCAAACAACCGTTATTTTCATATATGCGAAATAAAGACATTAAAAATATTGTGTTCCTTGGTGAAAATGTCTTAGAATTGTTGATAAGTAATTCTCAGCAAGGGTTCACTAGACAGACTTTTATCTCTCTTGTCCTCCTATTTTCTTTGACAGGCAGAAATTCGAGCACAAGTGGAGGAATTCAGGAAGGAGAGAGAGGAAGAGGAGTCGTTTATCAAGCAGCAGACTGAGCTGCGTCGGCGACAGGAAGCAGAACGCAAGAGACTGGAGGCTGCAAGAGGGATTGTTAAATTCAGGAGTAGAGTGAGTACATTTGTTCGTATATGCACTTTATTTGCATACAGGTGGGCCTTTATAATAATAATAATAATAATAATAATAGTTATTATTATTATTATTATAAACTTTTTCTAAAAAAGCCATTGGACAACACGATGACCTGCTCACAGTGGTGAAGAAACGGAAACTCCGATGGTATGGCCACGTCACCAGATCATCAGGCCTTGCAAAGACTATTCTGCAAGGCACAGTGCAAGGAGTTAGAAGAAGAGGGAGACCGAAAAAGAGGTGGGAGGACAACATTCGAGAATGGACTGGTTTGACACTGAGCGAAGCCATCAGGGCTGCTGCAGAGAAAGATGGAGTATGCTGGTTCAACGATCATCTGTGGTGCCCCTACGACCTTCGGGTTACGGGACAGGATAGGATAGGACAGGATTTCTAAAAAAATAAGAAAATAAGTGCTTCATTAAGCATTTTCGTGTTATTTTCCTTTTGCTTTTAAAATTGTCTAGGACAGTCAGAAGCTGCATGAAAAGCTTGCAAAGGAGGTGGAGAAAGAGAACCAACAAAAGCAGAAAGAGCAACAGCTTGAAAGGCTCAAGTTTCAGGTCAGTAATTCCGTTCTATTGAGGCTGTATCATCATCGCTATTGTTGTTGTCATCGTCAAGGTCATTATAATTATCGTCATTGGTCTGAATGGGTTTTTCACTCATTCACATATGGGTCGTTCTCTGGAAACATGCTGAAAGTGTGACATAGATGTAAAAAAAAAAACTTTTGAAGAGAAAGTTGTTACATGCACAATATTTAAGTATATATTTGTCCTTTCTCCCTTTATAATTTTTTTTAATACTGTTCTTTTAGTTACCGAGTACCAACACCTTAAAGGTATAGGTAGAAGCATATGGACGGATGCAACATAGTAACCAAAGGAACTGCTAAAAGGTGTCCAAAACTCCTAGTTATGTAAATTTTAAAATCATTTTATTAAAAAAGTATCTATTTCAAGAAGATAACATTTAAAAAAATACATTAACAAGAATTTTATTGCTTCTGAGAAGTCATAAAATAAATACATTTTCCGAAGGCCGATCGCAACTAAGTAACTATCGGCTGTGGCTACTTCGTTGCGTCCGACCTACTTTTTAAAACTAACCCTCTCCCGACAATCACAAATAATAAATATTCACATCAATAATATTCTTAAAACTGGAAACATTATAATAATTGTAAAAATAAAGATTAAAGTTTGATTCTTTTACTTTGGTAATCAGAATATTGACGGACGCAACTTCGTGTGGATTCAAAGCAACGAAAACACTTTTTCAAATTTCGACGATACCGCGCATCAATACAGCATCTAATTATAACAAAAATTAATCCGCTACTTCCGTGACTATTTTTATACCTAAAATATAGTTCCATTTACTTTTAAACCTAAGTTATTCTATTTTAAAGGTGGACGGACGCAACTCAAGATATTAGTAACGAAGGATACCAGCAATCAAAGAACACCAAATTCTATTCATAATAGGGGTCTATCAAGATTACTTATCTTTTAATAACAAAAAAATAGTGCAGTGCTAAAAATAGAAAGCATTCATTCCCGATTATTTTGAACAACTTTAGTGAGAGGAGGCTGTCGGTGTCTGTGATATGTGAAGTAACGAAGCGTTGCGTCCGTCCAACTAGTTTTGGTGACGCAATAGATTATCAAGTGGCACCTCAGCATGACGTTGAAGCGTGTATCGGCAAACCTTAATAGGCATTTTCAAAGTTTGTACCACTTTCAGCCATAAAACTGAGCGAGATAAACAAATAATCTGATAAAAAAATTCTGACCGTCAGCATGTCACAAAATGGCGCTGTGGAATTTCATAAATTTTAGCAGAAAAACACAAATTAAAGAGAATCACTTTAGTTTTAAATGGAAATCCTTTTAAATAATATAACATTAATATATACTCAACACAATAACAACAAAACAGACACAGATAATTGGTTTCTTATATATTTTATTTGTTCTCAAAGTGAAGTACCCCCCAAGGGCAGGTTTTTGGAGACTAACCCATATGTCAGTTTTTCCATCTTCATCATTATCACTGGATGACTGGGTGATTTGTATTTGTCTTCAGAAAGTAATAATCCCCATGCATGTCTCTGCGATATAAAGCTGTGCACTATAAAAGTGGACATCATCATCATTATAAAAGTGTATTTACATGAGATTGGATGGATATTGCCATTGATTTTGTACAAAGATACAGGGGAACAGTGTGCATAATAAACATTCGTCTTGATAATGAAATATTAGGAAGGCATTCAATGAAATAGATTGAACATTCTCTGCCAGGTTGAGGTGGACAGGGATCCCAGTCGTCTGCTGCAGCCGACTGCTGGATGGAAATCACGGCTGAAAGACACAAGTTCTGGGGGTGGAGGACAAATTTTGCACATGCCACACAGGTAAAGGACATGGTGATAAAATAAAACAGTTTTATTTTATTCAATCAAAAGGTTCAAAAGTCATCATTGTCATCATCATCATCATCATCATAATCATATCATCATCACCATCATCATCATTATCATCGCAGTGTCTGTATATATTAGAACAAAACAGTTTTCTTTTATTCAATCAAAAGGTACAAAAGTTCATTGTCATCAGCAGCAGCATATTAGTGTCTGTACATATTATACCATGGCCTTCCTTGAATTACATAATTATCATTCAACTTTTTTCAGTGCAAGGTGTATTTGATTGAATAGGCCTGTTTCCACTAAACAGGTAGCCTTGGTGTTAGCTGAGAGTTAAAGATTTATTATGAATAGGCTGTGTGTTGGCTTATACCTCGACAGTCAGATTAAGGTCAACCCAAGCTAGCTGCATTGCAATGGAGCCCGCATATAGTGGTAATCAGTCTGTTGTAAGAGGTATTTTAGAGCTATTATAAAGGTATTTATGGAAGTGCTTGAACAAAAGAAATTACTCTAAATAATTCACAGCCTAATAAAATAATAAAACTGAGCTTACATCTTCTTTATCTTGTCAAAGAAAAACTGAAAATGTTGCTTTAATTGTTTCACTGGTTTTTTTCCCCCAGGGCTATACCTAACTGGAGAAAAACATGACCTCCTTGTTCAAAGGATTGTTTTGATGTGTGTGATGTTGCGTGGGGTGTATGGATGAGTGTGTACAGGTATGCATTATTATGTTCCATGGATCTATTTATAATTATTTTAACTTTCATACAAAGTAAAGTCCTGTTCTTGTTGGGTATGAACATAACATTCCATCCAGAATGCAAGCTCAACTCACTGGCCCAAATACTCGTATAATACTGAGTGGTTTATTATCAAACATTATGGTTCTATTTCGGTTTTAGTTATTTATTTTAAAATAATAATAATAATTTCTGGGTATTTACACATTGAAACATATCAAACCGTATTTTGTACACACATCTTGTGTACTGCAGGATATAAATTTTGTAATCTGTTCATGCGAGTGTATTTGTAAATAGTGTGTGAGAGAGGAAAAGAGAAAAATAATGAATGTTTCCTACGTAATTTTCATAAAATTACTTTTGATATGTGTACACAAGTCATAGAGCATGTTTTGACAGGGAATGTCCCTTACAGTAAAGCATGTTGCAGGTGATGGAGTTATGTGTATATGTATGTTAGGATATAATAATATAATGTATGTAAAACAAGAGCAAATTGTGAGGAAATTAAGAATGATACTTTGTGGCATTATAAGAACTGAGAATTATTAGTGACAATAAAATGAATTTCTATGTTATAATATTTTGTTATGTTACTGCGTGCTATGTTTGAGTTGATCATTTATTCTTATCTTTCCAATTCTTAACATTCAGCACTCCATTTCTACTCTTGATTTCAATTCTGTACACATCAGTATACAAATGTAATATGCAATGATTCACATCACACAGTCTTTCTTACTGATAACTGCATAATAATTCCATAATTATATAACAGTATGCAACTATCAAGGCTTTGTAGTTCGCATTACGTTCTGTCAATTTTCAATATACCAACAACTTATCCAAATAATATTGAATGTATAAAAGAGGTAATAGATAATATATCTTACATATATGTTTTGTGTAATACTATTAAATAATGAACATGAGGAATCGTCACAAGAATAATGCATGAGAATGAAATGATTATGATTATGTACACAATTAGGGATTGAAAAAAAAAGTGTTTGAAATAATAGGAAAGTAATCAATTGTGTAGTAATTTAAACAATTCCTGCATTTGCTTCTCTTTCTCCCTTCCCTCCTCTCCCCCCTTCCCTCTCTGGTACTACATTCTGTGGTCAAACATAATACCATGAACATGGACTGACTGAGGTACATGAATAATTATTCTACGCATAAAGCACATCATAATTGTTAGATAAAAGAAAAGTTACGAAAACATATTGAACAAAACATATCAGTTACTCATCTATAGAGAATGTAAACTGTGCATGTTGGGTAATTAAGTACAGCTAGGTACTTGACAAATTCTGTCATCTACTCAACAAACAAACAAAAAAATAAATAAAATTTTTTAAAAAAATTCGTTATCACAGCAATGTCAAACATCAGCTATGTACATTTTTTTTATGCTATTCAATTCTTTTATCTACAAGCAATAGTGGTACAAACATTGGGGGTTGAGGGATTGCAACTGTGAGTGCATGCACTCCAGAATTTTAACAAATATGCTCATCTTCAATGTGTTTTCCTTCCATAAATGCAGATATACTTAATTTCCACACACCAATGGTTACATATAACACCATAAATAAAATAACTGATGTTTTTCGCTCTAAACAATACATTATACAGTAATAGAAACAAGTTGAATCTTTGCTGTGCATTGATCACGGTTTAGGACGCTTGTTTTGCACCATTATGTACATCATATTGAAATGTTTGAGACATTCTTGATTTGACTACTCCAAGTCCCTGTAATATTTGCAGATCAGTCCATTGTCAGTAAACTAAGTTCGTTTATGAACTTGCATGTACATTATCATTATGCCCTTGGTTAAATAATTCCGTTTTTACATAACAGCTACAACTTTCTATCAATGCTAGGTCAAACATTTCATTATTAGCGTGGAAATAGGATCGGCAATACATGTTATTATAAATTGTCCTCAGCACCATCGCACCCACACTGGCTTGTTGTTTTTAGAGAACTAGTGTGTTAGATTCGGCAACGACCAAGAAATATTGATAATCCTAGTTGAACAGTTGTTTTAGACAGCTATAACTGGTTAAAAGATTGCATAAAAACCAATGTGTCCAAAACAGCCATCTGAATTTTTCTTTTGTCTAATAAAACTGAGCTAACTCTTCTGGGTGAACAGTTTTTGTATCCTTTGTATTGGTCAAAAAATTGCATAAACACCCATGTGTCTTCTGGAGGTACAGTTTTTGTATTCTTAATTAAGCTTATTTTTAGTAGATATTATCAACATACAGTTCACGATAGTCTAATCTTCTAGAGTGTCTGTGGATTTTGAAAGCAACTGAAGGGGAGGCACACTCATGCCTTGCCAAGTTAAGGCTGATTCTGATATGGGACTAATCCTTACTAGCTCCAATGTTTATATTCTCGATTAGGCTTTTAGCCTTTTAAGTACTGCAAACATTGGCAGGAAGATTCATTCAGTCCACCATGGCTAAAGTTTTATATATATAGTGTTTGTGGATTTTCAACGCACATATGTAGCTGATACACATCAGTTTAATGCAGGTTTTTATATTTTGTAGGACCAAAGTTTTGGTACTCTTGGTTGTTCTGATAGTCATTGTCAAGGGGTTCATACAGTTCACTGTCATCTTCTGGATTGTCCATGACCTGTGCCGGCACTTGCGGCAGTTGCCTCTTGTTGTCAGGAATGTTGTTGTTGCTGCTGCTGTTGTTGCTACCCTGCTCCACAACAGCCAGGCGTTTCTGAAGCTTCATCTGCAGCTCGTTCATCACCTGATTTGTCCCACTTCCTGACACTGGAAAAATAACAGCAATGGAATGGACTATTAAGTGTCAACAGTTTGTTATTAGGCTGCTAATGGTTAGTATAGACAATTAGTGGTATTCTAAGATTTTTTCCGATTTGGGTAACGGCACAAGTATATCAACTAACAAGTTAGTATCTCCATTCTATGTCTCTGTCGACGTGCGCGTACAACCGGTTGCTTCCCTTTACATGCTTTGCGCTCCATAGAGCGTCGTCGGCCTAAAATAATTTTTTAGAAACTTCAAAACCCAGGGGAATTATGGGTATGGAAATCCTTTTCTGAAATGACGTCGGCAGGACTCTTCGCGATTGGTGCATGGCACACGAGACACACGCAAAATGGCGTCACAAGAAGATTGGTTAGATCTGAATTCATCTAATTTGACCTCGCATGCTGCTGGAAAATAATGCAATTTGAATTTGCTTTCAAAAATCAAAAGAGAGCGAGACCACAACAAAGTATAACGAGCCAAGGCGACGCAAACACTCAAGGCCGACAGAACAAACTGCACACAAACTACAAAAGGTAAGTACCCGGGCCGTGACCATACACAATAAAGTAGGCCTAACCACCATTGCAAAATAGGATTGATCATCCCCATGATTGAATTTTTCCACCCCACCTTCCAATCGGTACGGAATCGTACATATGCTCAAATCATCATATCTTTGACAGAACTTGCATGTGCGTTATACAGTGTGATTCAAGCGATAAATGAACCATCATATCGAAGCGATCTTAGCAGCTGAATCAATCACAGGCTGTGAAGTCCGTAGGCCTCGCCTCAATTACATAGGAAGTCCGTAGGCCTCGCCTCAATTACATACTATACTATGTATGTATAGTATGTAATTGAGGCGAGGCCTACGGACTTCACAGCCTGTGAATCAATGACAATGGCGAACAATCGTTCACTGAGACTCACGATCGCCTGCACTGAGCTTACATACATGTGTGCATGTTTCTATAAATCCATCGTGTTCTCCTTCGATAATTGAGCAAAGCCTTTTTTCACTACCAGAAATATGCAGTTCCTCTCCCAACTTTCGTTTAATTTCAGCCAGCACATCTTCGCGAGAAATGGCGACCATGACTCAACCGTAGCTAGTTATCAGTTACTTCCCTTGAACAGATTTCCCAGAATTCTCTATTCTATTTTTAGGTTTGGGATACATCCGTCTCAGCTTGTGGCTAAAACCAAGGGCAATGGGACCACCGCACGTCGACTGGGGGCATTACGAGATACTAACTTGTTAGTTGATATACTTGTGGTAACAGCCATTATGAAATCAAAGTTATGGCACTGATTAACTTTTTGAACTACGTTTTAAGAAATAAATAAACAAAACAAACAAATCCAAATCACACTTACACATACCATTATGTTCAATATTTTCTCAAATACTAATAATATGTGTATTAACTCGATGCGTGGTGTATTATGCACATATATAAAACATTCTGTAACCGCAAATGGTCTCCGATAATATAATAAATTCTTCAGCTGAAACAATGCAGAGTCTTACAAGTGACTTAACGGCAAAAAAGCTTAAATGAGATTTTGGTACATTTCTTAAAATTAATTTTGATAAAAGCGTTAGTGGTTAAGTTTACTAGTGTTGATTGTAGACCTACCTACAGCACCCACAGGTACTTTTAATAAATATGCACAATTATTTATAGTCTAATCACTGCAGTACACATTCGCAAAGTAGGCTGTTTACATAATAATAATCAAAGATTCATGCAGCTACTGATGAAAGCAAGAAGCTGGTATACTGGTATATAGTGTATTCTATTCCACTCTGTGCACGACTGCTGAACATTCTTCTAATATATATATATATGGAGTCAAAGTGTGGAAGACAGGGGGAGGATTGAGATAAGATTTATGCTATCGGAATAAATAAGGAATTCAATATTATTAACGTTATCATCACCACAATCACCTCTTCCACCTCTCTCTCTCTCTCTCTCTCTCTCTCTCTCACTCTCTCTCACTCACTCACACACACAAATACACACACACACACACACAAACACTTACAAGGTTTATTTCCTTACCATCGTCTTCCTCCTCTAATTTCTGCGGAACGAAGTGGATTCCCTGGTTCGTCACAACCATCAGGTCATAGATCACTTCATCGTCATGCATGTCCATAATATCCTCTTTCATTGCTGCACCTTTCCAGTCATTACCTTGCATCTTTGTGTCTTCTCCTCCCTCAGCAGTAACGTTTCCATTTATACTAGTAGTTGTGTCATCATTCCGAGAAGTTGCGTGGTCAACCGTTTTATTCTTCACAACGTTGTCCTTTTTATCCACTTCGCCATAACGTGCATCAGGAACATCATCACTGTTACCATTCTTATTAACTGTGTCGTCTATTTCAGAGGGATCACTGGCATCAGATATAACGTTAGAATTCTTAGCAGTTCTGTCTTGGGTTTTAACATCGGCGTTGCAGTCTTTCGATCTTAAAACGTCCTCGCTTTCCAGAAGTTCAAGATAGTAGGGGGTCTCGCTATCCTTGAACAGTTCATCAGCAGAATATATTTCCTCCGTCTTCTGAATATGCAGTCGTTGTTGGACCTTTGGGCTCATTTCATCAGCAAAGTGTAGTTCCTCTATGTTCTGAATCCCCAGTCGCTGTAGAGCCTTTAGGCTCATTATTGCTGCTATGGGTACTTTGTCTATTGGCGAATAATTGGCTTTCAGCTTTTTCTCCAAACTAAGCTGTTTCTTTGCCGATGCTTTTGCTTTTGCTGTCTCCATCCTTGCAGTCTTAGAATTCTTCTTGACCTCCTTTTTCCGCGGTTCAAACGAGCACAAAGAAGGGCGCTTGGCATGCTCAGGTTTTGCTGGCTTCAGTGTATCTGCTCCTTTCTTCAAAAATCCAACCAGTGGTTTGCGTGCCTCAGTTTTTGGTGAATTGGTAAGAGCACTCACTTTTTTATCCAGGTCCACTCCCACCTTTGAGGGCTGTTTTGTGGATTCTTTATTTTTCGCTTTGGTTGTCTCCGTTTCTTTCTTCTTTGTTTCTGCGCCTACCTTTCCTTTCTTCTTGCTCGTTAATGTGTTTTCATTACATTGTGCCTCTACTTCTGTGGGTACTTCTGCTTTAGTAGCTGCATATTCTCCGTAAGTATCAGAAGGGCTCATCTCTTGAAGCTCTTCTGGAATGAAATACACGTGTGATGTGGGTCTGTCCTTGTCCTGCTTCTCCCAGGCAGGGCCGACCCTGACTTCTGTATAGGTCATACTCTCCGGGCGCGACTTATAGTCAGGTTTGCTTCGGTGGCGTAAGACAGGAGAGGTAGAAGGAGTGATCTCTATCTCGCAGTAGCTCATGACGCTTTCAGGCCTGGCACTGCTGCCTATGCTGCTTCTGGGACGCAGGAGTGGTAGGTCATTGTCCAGCTCTGTATTTTTACCTGGAATATCACTGTAGCTCAAATGATCCTCTACGTCGATTTCTGAATACCGATGATCATAAATTCCTTCTGTGGTCCCATTCGCTACCGCCCCACAGACGGAAGATTGGATGTTTCCATCTGCCATCCCTTTATCAACATCAGTAAGCACAATTGTTGGCATTTCCAGAGGCACTTTCTCAAGCTTCATTTCCCTCTGTAAGGCGTCTTCCCCTGGCTCATTTTGGTGGATCTCCCGTAACTTGGATTTGAAAAACACAACTTCATGGGCACGTTTCTTTGTCTCAAGACTGGGTGACTTGGGTCCGTTTTCAATGGCTGTGTGCAAAGTCTGATCGTATGGAGACTCTTCTTCCGCATCTTGTAAAGGAGACGGCAAGGCCTTCCGTTCTGGACTTGGAAGTTTGGCCCTTTTGTCGATTCTGTCCATCTTGGGTGAGTTATGCGGTTTTGGAAGGATGGTCAGTTTGGGTCCGATAGATGGCTTTGTTACAACGTCTTTTGGTTTTGACAACGTGGCTTCTCTTGAATTTGGCATAGCTTCTTTTGGTGTTGATACAGCCTCTTTCGGTTTCGATATAATTTCTTTACCCTTCCTGTCAAATAACACTGGTGGGCTCATATCTGCAGGCTCAGGGGTTTTAAGTCTTGCTCTGTTGCTTATCATGTCATCATTAACATTCAGTTGGGCGCCAATGTTCTCTACAGTCAGACCTTCTAAGGAGGAGCCGTCGCTATCGATTTCACTGTCGCATCCATCATCATCGTTGCTGGCGTCGCTACTGCTACTGCTGCTACAGTCAGGTGGCAATGGAAGGAGTACTGTAGATCTGCGGGAAGACCAACGTTGATACAAGCGTCGTAGTTTGCATATGGGGACCGAAGTTCGCCGTCCTGGTAAATAATAATCTGCTGGACTATCTTCATCATTCTCACCATACTCATCTTCTGATAGTTCTTCTTTCATGACATATGATCGAGTCATTTGAGGTAGAGTAAGTGTCACGGTGTATAAATACAGCAATGTGTAGATAATGTTATTTTAAAGTCGTATTTCAATTTGTTTATAATAACAAAGCATCAGGTTGGGAAAATCAGGAGACATATGAGATAGTTTGTTGCCCGTTTGATACGTTTGGGGGGAACGTGCACAGCAGGATACATTTTTAAAAGTTCACACAAAAACAGAGCAGCATAGAAATTACATTCAGTTATAGAGTGTAGTTGGAAAACATATCAAACAGCAGGCAAGGGAGATAATGCAGAGCAGCGTTTATCAGCCAATTGGAAAGCCACCGCCAGTGCACATGCAGCCAACGAGATGTGCAAAAGGAGAAGAGGCGGGAAAATTTCAACCAATCAGGAGCGTTGTAGCATGCAGAGAGCGGATTATGCGTGCAAAATAAAAAACAAGAGGACGAGTATATTAGCCAAATTATATGCATACAATTGAAGGTAAAAGCAAGACAAAGCAGATACAGGGTGTTCCAAAAGTCTTGGGCACATTTGAAGTCCCCATATCTCAATTACTATGAATGGTAGTAAGATAAAAGTGGTGCCATTTTAAAGCTAATTACATTAAGTTTTTTGTAAAGCTGTTGATTTTTTTTATTTCATTTCAGACTCATTAATGGCCTTCACTCAATCAGAAAATGCAGGGACGCGCTTGGCAAGAATTTGACTATCGGCTTGATGTGTGTCGTGTGACCAATGGTGCTCACATTGAACATCTTTGAACATTCCATGTAAAAATTGAGATTACAAGCTTTCTGAATTTACCAGAAGCGTTTTTATATCCTTAATAGTTTCGGAAATATTCAATGTCAAAATGTGCCCAAGACTTTTGGAACACCCTGTATATGAAAGACTATCTATCTTGCTACACAATACGGTTACATGTCATACTAACAGGCAGAGAATGCCAGCCGTCTCTCAGGCCCGTGTCCATAGGAAACTGAAATAGTACATACTCGTTAGTCCTAAAGCTAGTGCAATCGAAAGTCCGTGTGTATAGCGCACCACTCCATAGAGAGAAGACACGCTTGGGGCGCTGATCAAGCATTTACAAGCATGCTTAAAATCTACAATATGCTTTCAAAGACTATTTTACTACTAGTCTTCGTGGCAAAACTTACATGTACATACATGTATATAATAAAAGCATAAAGTTAAGTACAGTATTTTAACTACACATATATGTGTAATTGCACTAAGCATGGCTAATGATAAGCTTAACTGATAGCCTTTTTTTGGTATATTAACAATTAATGTGACTATTACAAGCTATCCTACAAGATAGGACCCTATATGAATGTTCATGCTGTCTACACCTTCAACTAATCAAGCTAATCATGTTAACTGCATGATGTCTACAGAATCACACCAACGCCACTATATCTATTCAGTTAGGATGTAATTAGAGGCAATCTAGACTGCCTCTAATTTTGAATCCTAAAGTGCATCTGGGATTGAGATCAAAATGGCACAAAAAACTTATCAAATGTCTAATTTACGCTAAGAGGCGACTATCTGCTTACATATTCATACATTTTGTTGTGTCTAATATTTGCGAAAATTGAATCTAAGTTTCGTGTCCGACCATCCAAAAGGTCATATGGTGTGGGAACTGGGTTACCGCCCTTAGAATACAACACTTACAGGTTCCAAATAAAACTTGGAATTAGCAGCGGTTTTGCTTTGGCTGTTTCTATATCACTTTGTTCTCAGCCTGTTGTAGGGTTTGACGCGCAACGATTTCATAGCAGGGAACTCGCGAGGTGACGTCATAAAACGGACGAAAATTAACGTATTTTTTACGCCGAGTTTACGCTAATTTGAGAACTTTCACCTCTATATTGTTTTTATACACTCTTCTATGATCATCCCATCCTAGTGTAAAAGTGTGAAGCTATGAACTTTCTCAATTTAAGTGCGTCGAGTAGAAGCAATTATAGGCTATCTATACAATGCAAAATAATACTGTACATAGCTTATATTTATTGTATCTAGCTGCATTCATTTGAAACGCTGTACACTTCATTTTGTATCTAGTCAACCTCAGTTAAAGAGTTATCCATTAAGCTTTTGCCTATGCAATGCAAAAGAACAGAAGTTAACTTGTAAGATTAACATTATGATTATGTCCCTTGCTCAAAACGTTCACACATGCCCCGCTACAATTTTGCAGAAGCTATTGTATGAATATCATGCGAAATCAAATATATCGACATATTCACACCGCAAACTTTTGGTTACAGCATTACTAGCATCATATATACCTGGTCTTTCCGCTTTGTCCTCGGGGATGGGCCGCATAGCCTTTAGGGCTGTAGGAGGAGGAATTTTAGGAGCAGCTCCTCCAGTAGGGCTGACCATTCCTGGTGGCGTCATGTATGCTGGAACTATAATTATCAAGACAAATGTTAAACACAGGACTGTAACTGTGTCATTAAACAGGCAAATTTAAAGTTTGTTCTGGCGTTTATATCTCTATGTACTTGGGTGAGTGTTCCAAAGTTAGTATCCTTCGACTAAGCAAACAAAACTCAGCTGAATATAATGTATATTCAATGTTCATAACAGAATAATGTGCAATGTGCTTGGTGATAGTGGTGGTGAGAGAGAGACAGGTATGATGCAAACAGATAGACAAAGAATTTGTTGCACTAATCATCTTCTTTCATTAATGAGATTGCCTCTCATAATTACTTTACAGTAATTATTGTACAAAACAACACTGCAAAATGCAATCAAAAACACTTTGACTGCACCTCACAGATCAACAAAGAAAATCCTTGCCGCTTCTTCAAAATATAAATTGTGGTGAGATAATTATTTTGTACAACTGTTAGTACAACACCATGCATACTGGTCACTCAAAACAAAAATTAAAATCACAAGAAAGATGAAGAGGTCTTGAAGCGTTATAATGGTTAAAAAAAATGAAGAAAACTACCAGCTAGCACATTATTTTTAATAAAATCTTTTGTACCTGTGAATGCTTCATGCAGTGGTAAGGACCATTATTTAATGGGATAATTCAAGAAGCAGCGTGTTAGAAATTGTGTTAGATTATTGTGAGTTGCCGAAGCATGCACGATGCAGTAACAGTAAAGTAAGTTTGAGGTAATTAAAAAACTAATTAAAAAAACACAAACTCTTATGCCAGATAGTGTGATCATTGACTTAATTTATTAATCCACATCAATGAGGTGAAAACTCTCCTATAAGCGTGTTAGCATTTAAGCGTGTAAGCATTTAAACAGACATTCGGTTCCTCGATAACGTCACCTCTCAAATCTGGCAAAAGTGTCCTTGATACAGCGATCAAGCGTCACCCTATACCATAGGCACACGACCCTCTCCCATTTATAATCCACAGCCAGTGCGCTAAAGCATGTTGTTCTTGCTCCGGTAATGGTGTTGAGTGTGTGTGTGTGTGGCTAGGTAGAAACGACGTTACTCTGACATACGCTTGAAACTCTACGTACTTTCTTTTGACGGCCCCGTTATTTTGACGTCTAAACAGTGTTCGTTAGGGTTAGGGCTGTGCTAGGCTTAGGGTTAGGTTAAGGGTTAGGGTTTGGGTTAGGGATGGCTTCAAAAAATTGAAAATGTCAAAATAATGTCAAAGAAATGGAAATTGTGTCAAAATAATGTATGTTTTTTTCACAACAGTCATCACAACGTCGTTTCTACAAAAATGTGTGTGTGTGCGTGCCTACACAGGTCTTCTATAAGGGAGATGAGCCATATATATTGTGTGCTCCTTGCAGAGGATTTTAAAGTGCTCAAATGCAGCATTTAGAATAACATTTCGCAAAACAATATGAAGCCATTAGATTTAGAACCACATAACCAGAAAAAAAGCGTAATAGTATTTTTTTTATAGCTAATCAGAAGGACAAAACACTGAATTCAAATACTACTCCTTCAATAGCCATACATTTAAAGTTAATGCCTGTAATCAATACAATGGTTAGATCTACACCCAAACACCAAAGACATTTAAATGTGCAGGCAACCAGATGCACACCCAGATGAGGTCTAAGCATGTAAGTCTAAAGACCTCCGATACACGGTGTGCAACCAGATGAGAAGCTTCCTTTATATACTAGAAAAAGAAAACGCTATGCTAGAAATGTACCGATAGAAGTAAGACTCAATCCATTTGGTACTTGAATGGCTGGAGAGCTCTGACTGCGTTTTTCGTAGCGGGCACGCCCAGCGGCAGCTGCCATTTCGTCGTCTTCTGCTTCCTCTGCTGTTAGTGACAGTTATGATAGAACTATGACAAGTTTTGGTCTGAACTATAATATGTATTGGTCAGTCAGTTGACAAGAGCAAGTACTAGAGTGGTTACATTTAAGAATGGTGGATAAATATTAAAGGCATTGATCAGAACTATGATACATATTGGTCCGCAAAGTGACAGCGACAGATCCCGGAAAATTAGGAGTTAAAATTCTAGTGCTTAGAGTAGTAAATTTTAGCGACAGAGAATGGACGAAATACACGTGTTAACGCTTGAAGTGGAAAACCTTTCAACTGCGAGAAACAAGGGGAAGCCTCCTTTCTACGATGTTGAAACGCGGTGCAGAGTCTGAAGCTAACACGTACAGATCTGTATACACATTATCCAGTTACAAAAACCACAACCTTACAAAACGCCACATCCTACGTAGTGTACGCTACAAAACGTCACGCTACAAAACGTCACGCTATGTTAAATCAAAACACAATTTTGTCTCGAGTAGGTTAATACAGACCAACCCTCTCCACTCTCTCCTCCCCCTCCCCTCCACACACACATACATGCATACGCGCGCGCGCACACACACACGCACACACACACACACACACATAATGTCTCTTCTCACACCAACATCTACATGCACGCCAAACACCCAGGCAGAAATAGCAAACCTTTTGTAACATATTTAAGCCTAATCAATCTACAAAACGTTACACAACAATTACACTACTGCTTCTAAAATAAATGATCTTTTCAGTTCTCTGTAATCACCTTTCGTAATGGGGGAAATGGGCTGTCCATTCTCGTCCAACCTAGGACGATTTTTGGGCACAGCAGGTAGTGGTGGAGGTTTGTCCCCATCCAAAGAGTGGCTTCCTGCAAAGAACATCAACAAATGCACGTTTTTGTGTGATTCTGCCACTTGTACTCACCCGTTTACTTTTCCTCAAGGATGTTGAATACGCTACAGCTTTAGAAAATGGCGCGCAATACCACTACCAGTCACTACTACCATGATTTAAGCGGAAGGCGTCGAAATAGTGATGCATTCACAACCAGCATCACCAGCAGTAGCGAATGAGAAATGTTAGTAACAATACTGCCAGAATTCAGTCAAGAGTTTGTTAAACCAAGCAAGAAAAGTTGGGATGGTGTTTGGGGTTGGGAGCTGAAATGTTGCTTTTCATGTATACTTGCAGTCACGCAGATGTCAACATATAACATGGAAGATGTAAATAGGTTACACAAGTCCTAACACAAACGACATATTATTCAACATGAGGGAGCAAAAGAATTATTATTAATAATAATAGATGTGAACTTTCGTTAGTTTATCAACCAAAACTATAGTAAGCCTGAGCAGGCCTACCTCTCAAGCTGGGCTGCAGATGCTTTTCTTCCCTGTTTAGAACATCGTCTAATTCGCCTAAAACATCTGAAACCAAATTACATTTGACGTTACACAGATTGCTATTCTCTTTATAATCGACGTCCATCTCCTTGTCCATTTTGATTAGTTTAAACGTAAATTTATTCAGGCGACACGCATAGATATATGACAAAGAAAACATATAATGGCACACAAAAGCAATGCTTTAATAAGTGCTACCCTAGATTAAAAATCTACTCAGCTAAACTAGTATAATTTAAACAAATCAAGTCAACCCAAACCAAACTAAACTAAACTAAATAAATTCTGATTCAGCAAAACTAAACTAAACTAAACTAACCTAAGCTGAACTAAACTAAAATACAATAAAATATTTAAAATATCATATATTGATGCACATTCTGATTACCATGGAGGATCAAATAGTGTTTAAAATAAGAAAGAAAGAATTGAAGTGAGACACAACATAATATGATATGCTTAACATGTACGAATAGAAAGGAGAACAAGATATTTTCTATTTAACAAATATATTAAGAGGCACAGTGCAAGGAGGAAGAAGAAGAGGGAGACCAAAAAAGAGGTGGGAGGACAACATTCGAGAATGGAATGGCTTGACACTGAGCGAAGCCAACAGGGTTGCTGAGGACAGAGAAAGATGGAGTACGCCGGTTAAACGATCATCTGTGGTGCCCCAAACGACTTCCGACTTACGGAATAGGATAGGATTAAGATGTAAATTTAAGAGACCAAACAAAATAATTTTATAATAACAAAAAGGAGACTGCATTAAGTGTAATTTACTTTAAGTGTTAAACCCGTTTGAACATCAAATTCGACAAACTCAGAAAGCTTCCACAAAATTCCTCTTTTAAGTAGATAAGAATTAGAACTAATCTTACTTATAAGATTTTAGCTGTTAGTAGCAACCTACAATGCAGATTACATTGTTATAACTGTAAAACTTACTCGTTTCATTCCATTGTTGGATGGACGGTTTCGATGATGTACTGTCTTGGCGGTTAGTCTGTCTCCAGTCTGACGGTCCGAATGTTTTGGGTTGCGAATCACCAAACGAGGACCTCGGATTCTGTCTGGCTTTATCTCCTGTTGGGAACAAAAACAATGCATTAAAAACACATTTTAAAAAAGACCCGATGTGTCCAAATTTGCTTTTCACATCACCTGTTGCATTTTTGTACACCCCTTTGGCGCGTTTACAACCCATCATTACGCTATTAGTCTATTTGATATTAATGTTATGTAAATTGTTAAATCCATTTAGAACATAACACTTTCAATCCCATTTCTACACTTCGTTTATCCTAGCTAGCTGAAGCTTGAAGCTGTGCACACAATGATCTAATATAACTCTAGAAAACGTTTGTTGTCTTCTGAACCCCCATATTGCATTTCCTTCATCAAAGCCAAAGCACTATTTGGAGATATAATGATTCTATAACGAGATGTTTAACCTACCTTTCCCCACAAATTCTAAGAATTTTCTTTGGGGGATCTTCTTTACAATCTAAACCTACTGCTTGATGAATTGTGTCAAATGACATGATTTAAATTCAGAAGCGTATAATCAAACAGTCTGTTATTAAATATTTTGGGAAAGACCTTTAGGCAAGACGTGCATAGTTTTAAACAAAACACAGATTCTACCTGCTTTGTCTCTGCTGCCCCATGTCCTGAAGCCATCCGAGGGTGGCGTTAAGGGCATGGGGGGAGCAGGAGGGACAGGCGGACCTGCTGCTGCACTAGCCTGTATGTTCGCACAAGGAGGAAGTGGGGCCCGATTTTGTGGAACTTCGTAATCTGTAGACAAAAAGACATCCATTTTTCCAATCCCATTTTCCACTGGTATAGCGCGCTAATCCATTCCAAAAAGACATGCCCAGGACATTTTCAGCCAGATTGATTTGAAAAAGGTTAGTATATAAGTATCTCATGCTATTCTTATAAGCATTACACAAAGTTTTCTTCAGTTGTCTAACACAACCCCAATACAATTCAACAATGGAATCAGGCGCGGCTTTCTCAACTTCAAACATTTAAGCACTACTTGTTATCAAAGGTATAAACTTAATCCTACAATATTTTTGTCATAAAATCAGTCTGAATGCTTCATCACACCAGACATTGTCCTTCACAGGACGGACCAACCGAGGCGCAAAAACCTAACACAATACTTTCGATTTGTACTGGGAATTCCAATGTAAATTTCCTTGTTTTAAAAAAAGTGTACAACTCGGAGGTATGCTAAGTATGATAAGTAATTCATTTTAACAACTCGTTAACATTTAAAACTACTACAGTGTTATCAAAAGCAAATAGGTCTACACGTTTTAAACTGAGAAATGGTGGTTATGAAAGAAAAAGGTCAGGGCTGGGGACGGGGGAAAGCAAAAACTCTTAATACTACCGTGAAATTAATAATCGAACCAGTTAGCTAACCAACTATCAGCAATGATCTCAAAGTAAACAATCTAATACGCAAACCCCCACTATAAACCTAAACCATACACCCTTAAGACTATCGTTGAAGCACCTATTAACCATCAACCAATATAATTCAAACAACGCGCTGACGTGCCCCTTCTAGTTAACCCACTCGGTATCAACCAACCTAACGCAAACGCATTCCAACCCCTCTACCACCGCAACTCGACCACCCGCCCACCATCAATCAACCACGCTAAAAAGTCTTCTTCAAACTGAACTCACCGACATATCATCGCCTAACCGACCTATCATCGTCTAACCAAACTCAACTCTAACCTTACCTACCTCATACCACACTAACCCTTTTTCAAAACTTACCTCAGCCGCCCAACCTCCATCATCTACCCAAGCTCTAAACTAATTCCGACGGGCCTATGAATGAACCGGTAGCTATCAACGATGAAACTTACTGTCATCAAATCCAACGGTGTCGGATGGAGGAAGGTCGGGTAAGATGTGGTCTGAAGAAATGCACAGAAATAAGCACGTGAAGCAAACCCCAATATGGTATGAAACACAGCAAGATAAGGTAAAGAGCAAGACAAGGTTAAACAGTGCACTAATGACATTGAAGCAAATTATTCCCCTTCCCTCCTCCTCCCCCCCCCCAAAAAAAAAAGGGAACATTGATAATAGATTTGGCTTAGATTAACCATTTCAGAGCTAGTATGTGCACTCAGCCTACAGTGATAACCTCATGCAAACTGAAAACAACATCGAAATCAGGTTAAGCTAAGTTCAACTTTGTTGATGGAAACAAAATTTAGACTTGCTACTCATTGGACTACCTTTAGAACTATAGTTAAGTTCGTTTTCAATTTTAGTCCAGAAATAACTGTAAACAACATCAAACGTCAATTTTACAAGATCGACCTTTAGAGTCAGACCGATCTAATATATTAACAGTATTTAACCAGTTAGCCTGGCGCACTAGAGAAGAAGAAACAATAGGAGAGGAGATAAAATTATGAAATATGAAGAATGAGGTGGAGGTTGGAGAGTGCTGGGGAATAAATGGATAGGCAAAACAGATGGAAAGCCATGCAATTTTATTTCGACACACATACATAGCTGAAAAGAAAGGATTTTCAACATTTTTAATTTTTGCGGGACTGTTCTGTCTCGGGTTTAAATACAGAAGCAAAATGAAAACGTGGAACGATTGATAACTTCCTGAGCTATCTGCAAGTCACACTTTATCAAAATAGATTCAGTCAATTTTGAAATACGGTGCAAAACGTGCTTAGAAAATGATGAAGCTCAGCGACCTGGACCTTTGAGAAAACATATTTATAAAACCGCTGAGCAATAGTTAAAGTATCGGCACTGTAAGAAATCAAATTAGGTCGTAAGTACCGGTAATAGTGTATACCAAAAATCATCAAAACCGGTTCATCGGTTTTTGAGATAGATAGCAAAACGTGTTGAGCCAAAAATGTACCCCAGCGACTTTGACCTTTGATGTAGAGCAATAGATTAGAACGGAGGAGTGATAGACCTTGAAAGTGCAGGCCAGATGAGAAGAAGGGGAAACAGGTGGAGAAGAAGAAGGAAGAGGAGGAAAAAGTGTTGGTGTAGCTAGCCCTATGCAACTGCAAGCAACTTTATTGAGGTTGGAATACAAGGTAAGGGTGTAGGAAAGAATGGTGCTGAAGGACACTAGTTACTTCGACGGATATATGCACCTACATCACAGCAGTATGTTAACAATGTTCCCCATGAACATATAGGTTATCACTAGTTCCTATAGGTCTACAATATAAACAGTTTGGTTTATGGACCAGCAAAGCGTTACTACAATTTTACAACCTTGAGACATACATTCTCCTCAAACTCGTTTTTATGGGTAATCGTGCTATAAAAACTTACAAGATTATTATTATAATTACTATAACTACTACTACTACTACTACTACTACTACTACTACTACTACTACTACTACTACTACTACTACTACTACTACTACTACTACTACTAGGCCTACTACTACTACTACTACTACTACTACTACTACTACTACTACTACTACTACTACTACTACACTAATGATAGTGACAGAGTGCTGCACTTTAAAAAAAACAAACAGATAAAATCAGCACAACAGGTCTGACCAAGATGCTGAGGAGTTTACGTGAAAGAAATAAAAAACCCTAACTACCAAATACTATTTTACAACTATGACTGGGTGCAACAGAGTAACAGAAAGCCTAAAATCGACAGGCATGCAGCAAACACAACTTACAGAAATCTACTAGCGATACATATGTTCCACTCCTAAAAATTATTTTTGAAAAGAACAAAATTATCAAAAGGAACTGACTTGCTTGCAGAATACCTTGGACAGAGATGCGGCGGGTGTATTCACTGTAGTCAATGCCCAGCTGCTGGAGGTTGTTGTTGGTCATAGGGAAAGTAGTAGAGGGGCCAGACAGCTGTATGAAGTACTTCATGACTTCTGACAGCGTATTCATTGGCTGATGCTGCAGAAATAGTCGATACTTGTATAAGAGTTAGCACACAAGATACATTTATATGGATAACAAACTCTTTTTAATGCTGTTATTTTAAAAAACAACAACATTACTTTGTAATTACTCAGAAGGAACATCATTCGATTTTATACATACAATAATGCATACACGACAGGATGCTATGCACGCACAAGGAATAAGCCTATTATTGCATGAGGGTTACAGCTTGCAGGTCTATCAAAGACCGTGGTTAGGCTATTGATACACACACAAAATTGCGATGCTACTTACTGCATTGTCAACGTTGATTCGGTATCCTTGCGCCACCCTGATGACTTCATAATGCTGCACAACGCCGGTTCTGTTCAACGACGAAAAAAACACAGACACTATGTATATTTAAGTTTTAGAAAGCGAGTCAATGCAGCTTGAGAATGAGAGAGAGAAGGAGAGAGAGAAAAGAGAGAGAGAGAATTTGATTTTTTTTAATGTCTTTAGCAAAGCAGCCCTGAGACAGTGCTTAAAAATAATTTATTAAACATTTCGAGACCATTTCAACATTTAAAATGATTAGCTAATGTTAATTTTAAAAATATCAATATGAATGTACAATCTATGCATGCAACCTATGACTAGAAACGATCCTAAAAAATATAATAAAAGCGTTATAACATTATTGCCACAACTATGGTTGAACAAAACACACACTCAGTTTATTCTTCTACAACACACAAACATACATTTGTTCAAACGGGACAAAGTGGTCAATCTCTGTGAGTGAGTGAGTGAGTGAGTGAGTGAGAGAGAGAGGAGAGAGAGGAGAGAGAGAGAGAGAGAGAGAGAGAGAGAGAGAGAGAGAGAGAGAAAGTTTGAAACTTTGAGAGAGTACCCTATACAAAATTAAGTGTGATTTTAGATTCTATATTTCAGTTGTGATTTTTAACTCCCGAAGA
This sequence comes from Oncomelania hupensis, assembly GCA_036898135.1. Lineage (NCBI taxonomy): Eukaryota > Metazoa > Mollusca > Gastropoda > Littorinimorpha > Pomatiopsidae > Oncomelania > Oncomelania hupensis. The sequence goes on along the minus strand of CM072511.1, from coordinate 47,562,489 downwards.
AGCATTTTAGCCAGTGGCGTAGCTAGGGGATGGGGAGGGAGGAGGGGGGGGTCCAAATTCGAAAGTCCTCCCGGGCCCCCACTTGATGGGGGCCCCCAAAGGAGTGTGCGAAATTTTTTTTACCATACAATATTAAATATTGCGCCACCGCTATGTAATCTTGGTATTCACGTTGTTATATAAGTTAGTGAATTTAGACTTATATATTTATTAAGTACATTATGTCATGTCATGATGTCGAATGTCAAAATGCAGGGGCCCCCAAAGAGGCTAAGCGCCCCCGGGCCCCCAAATCCCTAGCTACGCCATTGATTTTAGCTAAATACGTGTACAGGGAACATTGACGGACAGACCGACAGACAGACGGGAAGGACACAAAGAAAGTAAATAAAGGATGTTTCAACGTTACTTTGTGCTAGCTAGTTACAGACTACTGTCATTCAACACACGCTTTGCCCATGCAGAGTGACTTAGCCGACAGTGTCTGAGCTACGTTGTATGTCTTTTGCATTGCCTCGCCAACTTTGCAGCACTGCAGGGAGGCCTTAGTCAACTCTACATACTCCCCTCACTAGCGAGGAATTATTAGCTATTGGCAACGGATATATTTTTTGTCCTTGATTTGGGAGTGAACGACTCTTATGCCTATCTTAATAGGAAGGTTCATAGAAGGTTCGCTGAAGTTAATGAACCTTTATTCACAGATCTCGGATCAAATCAGATCAGATCAGATCAGGAACCTAGGTTCGGGATCTGAGAACCTCGGGAAAAAAAGTTCGCGAACCTCCACGAACTGGCCACTATTAAGACGGATCAAACACACTTAGCATTGATCAGGCGTCGAAGGTCTTTCGACTGACATGGATGAAATGCGGCGAGCTTCGACGATCAGCTTTATGAATGTTGCTGAGGCCGCTCATAATTTGTGTGTGGACAACGCGGCAAGAGTCAACGTTGAAGAGGCCACTCCTTGTTTATATTTGAGCCTGATTGGTGATATAGGAAAAGCGCATATACAGCATCCAGTGTTGTTATTAGCCTACATTGGTATTTCGGACCTTACTTTTCCAGTCTTTTGGAGATGGCGTAACTTCCGGTGTTGCGCGCGGTGGTGCTGACTCGCATAAGCGTGTTACCGATGGTGGAACAGTGGTTCAGGATCTTCTCAGCCATCTCTCGCGAACACTCGTGGAAAAACCATCTGTGGACATATGAAAACGAAAAATTAGTTAATTTTACAAACACCATCTGTGGACGGATGAAAGCGAAACGTTAGTTACATTTTCAACTCCTTTATGGACCGGCAAATGCAAAAAAAAAAAAAAAAGAATTATTAAGCCTACCTGTTTCTACTGCATTGCATTTGAGAGGGTTCCACAAATCTGACATTACTCTAAGCCTGTATATTTTTTTCTACGCTACAGGGGCATGTTTAATTTTGTCATAAGTCGAGAGAATAAAATGCAATAGCATTAAGAGGTTGCATTGTCTTTTCAAACACTACCGAGTGAAATGTGTTGATTCTGCTGCTGTATCGTTTTTCATAAACGACAATACGCAAACAGAATATAAATGACAGAATGTTCACTTACACTGGCGGATTGGTAGGTTCAGATGAGTCAAACTTGTGATTCTGCAAACAGAAGGACGATTACTTTTAACAAACTTTCAATCACAAAATAACGCACAATACGCTAAAACAATATATATTGTAATGCATAACTATAGCTTTTCCCCAGTTTCTTCAAAAGATATGGGATAGGATTCAGCATCTCTGCCAAAGTGTACAGCCTGTTGTTAATTTGTATGAATATGTGTTAACATTTCCATTAGTGTTGGAAACGGAGTGAGGGGAGGGCGGGTAGGGATGCGGGAGGGGTGGGGTTGGGTATGGGGTGGTATAATGCGCCTGCTTACCTAGGGATTAAACCAGCAACACTTTCATAACTGAATGAGAAATGCGCGGTTGAACTATTTGGATGGGAACAAAACCCCATTGGCGAATGCTGGAGAATCAACTGAACATCTGCACACGTTTCAGATGCTTACAAATGCTGGAACATAAAGGCCGGAAGCCTATAATGTATCTGGCTCTTTTGTCTTGTTTGTTCTCACAGCCGCTGGCTAATTGAACATCTTGTTTGAGGGTAAATTGGGAGTAGTTCAAGTGAGGACAGTAATGTTTCTACATCCGGTGTGAAGTGCAATGTTCTCATCTCACCATAAAGGGACCGCCGTCGTTGAGGCTCTCAGAGGAAAATTCTCCGGAGTCTGCTTTGGAGCTTGGGGACTTGCCCATTCCATGAATGGAGGACATGGGTGGGTCAAACTCGCCTCCGCTGCTACTACTGCCGCCGCTGTTGGTGGTTTTCGCGGACCCCCTACTGGTCATAGAAGGCTCAGATTCGCGTCGTGCCATCTCCATTGAAGAACGAGCACCTCCTGTAATATCACAAAAAGGAACGTTTATTATGTCAAACAACAGTATAATGCCGTAGAGAGGCCTATGGACGAAATGGAAAATATCGAATCAGTCACCTTTCCTGTCAACTGTTATGGATCATGAGAAAAAACAAAAAAAGGAGAGAGAGAGAGAGAGAGAGAGAGAGAGAGAGAGAGAGAGAGAGAGAGAGAGAGAGAGAGAAAGAGAGAGAGAGAGAGAGAGAGAGAAAGAGAGAGAGAGAGAGAGAGAGAGAGAGAGAGGGGGGGGGTGTTAATGAATTTCAGCATCCGTGGTATATTGATAGTTCGGAAAAGCGTTCGTCTTACAGTGACAGATAACTCAAAGCTTAGAATGCTGAGACGGTTGGAGGGTTTACGGGAAGAAAAAGATATTATGTTACGAATGGTATTATTAACTTCCTTTACCCTATAGTATGGAGCGGTGTTATGTTACCTGAGCTCTGCAATCCTGGCAGACTAAATTGACTGTGTGTCAGCGGAGGCGGGTGAGAATGGTGAGGCTGCTCGTGGAATGGGTATGGAGGATAGTGGTTTTGTCCTGTGGCACCACGGCTGAGATGGCCAGAAGGATAAGCCTGGTGCTGATGCAACGCTTGCAGCTTTTTAGTGATTTCTTGGATGTCTTGTGGCGACAGGATCACATCTGGAGGAATGCGACCCTGTTGGTGACAAAGAATTGCATCTCTATTAGCTCGCATGTCAGCTGCTCAACGCCCTGCTTGTGTAAGCATTCTCTCTAGTTTTGAACAGACAAGTGATATACAAGTCTCCTGCTTAAAAGATTAGGTCCAAAAACAACAACAACAACAACAACAAAGAAATGAATTCAGTTAATTAGTCTTCCATATTTCTTATGCAGTAAACTTTTATGAAGTAAACTATTATGACGTAAACTATTATGACGTAAACTAATATGGACATGTTATAAGAATAGTATGATCATACCGTAATGACACCTTCAATATAAGCTCTCCATAACTCTCGTTCGTACACCGTCTTCACCTGTATAACAGAAACAAATTGTAATGGTATGGAAAACTGTAAAACATGCAGAATTAAGAATAAACCAGCACTTTATCCCACACGAAACAGCATATACAATTTAATATATAGGTTTTTGTTTCTGCGCCTTTTCCTATTAAAATCATTCATAAAATCCATTTGATCGCTACAAAATCATACTGCTTTTAAATTGTGTTCGTACGTTGTCCAGAATATGACGAACATCTACATGTAACTTTCAAACTAAAATGTATGCGCAGGACAATTTCTTATCTTCGTTCAGTTCAATGTACTATTTTAGTGCTATTTGTAGTCCTCAAGCCACAGCAACAAAGGGAGGTAAAGTAGGCTGCTGTGGTTTTTGTTGGTTGTTGTTGGATTCAGGCAAAAGTCGCCCTTGCCAAGGTCGCTGCAAAATATCATTCCTGCAACTCACTTTGAACTTCCTCTTTTTCTTCCTTTCAATCACCAGCTCGAACTTGTAGCCAGCCTCTGCACTGCCATCCCTGGCGCAATGTAGTGTGCAGTCTGCTGTCAATTTGAGTGTTCCTATGTGCTGGAAAGAAAAGAACAAAAGATGCAGATTTCCGCCATAGTGATTGTGTTGAGAACCGAGTCCAGCGTTCCTCGGTAACGGTATAAAAGCTATCTAACTCATAATAATAATAATAATAATAATAATAATAATAATAATAATAATAATAATAATAATAAGAAGAAGAAGAAGAAGAAGAAGAAGAAGAAGAAGAAGAAGAAGAAGAAGAAGAAGAAGAAGAATAGATGCTATACTACCCGGTACACATTGGTCGAAGGCTGCCAGAAGCATGTTTTACTAGTCGCCTCAACAGGCGATAAAGCATGCTCTCATGCTTCATAGCACTGCTTCCTACACGCTTCAAGCGCTATAGTGACGGAAAAAGCGCTATTTCACTGTAAATATATACAGAATGTTGCTCTACAACATTCCGCTCTTTCCGTCTCAAAAACCCAATTGCCTTGTTGGATTCATAAATTGCATGAAACCAAGTGAGGACACTATCCGGCGTCAACAAACGGTTCAAAAACATTGTCAAACTGTTCGTAAAAGACAGTTGACCTAGAAACTAATACAGTTTGACCTAATTCGTCCCCTAGAGGAGACGAAACTTACATTTTTCTATTTTCATGAGTTCACTGCAGTGAAATTGCGCTTTTTCCGTGACTATAGAGCTTGAAGCGTATAGAAAGCAGTGCTCTGAAGCATGGGAGCATGCTTTATCGCCTGTTGAGGCGACTAATAACGCATGCTTCTGGTAGCGTTCGACCAATGTGAATCGGGTGGCTATACGCGCTTTATTCCTGAAGAAGAAGAAGAATAGATACTATACGCGCTTTATTCCTAGATCAGACTCAAAGGGCAGCGATCTGTAACCAACATACACGCTCACATGTTACAGACATTCCTACAAACACATCAAACACAATATCACTCAAACATGTGTAAAGACAGGGAGATCGCTATTAGAAGACAAACAGGAAATCGAATTTTCATTTTCAAAAAATTAGAATGACTGCATCCAGTACCATTATTGAAGGTAGGGAGGAAAACCGGAGCACGCTTATGAAACCCTCGGTGACCCTATAGTCTCGTACCTAAGTCACATAAGTTCGCCCCTAGCGGGGATCGAACCCGCGACCTTCGGCATAGAAAACCGGCGACTAACCCACTGCGCCACGATGCCATCCCAGTACACCCTAACTACATTGAGGAATAAACTGCCTGACAAACTTCCAACCCAACAGTGAAATGACGCGAAGCCAACAACAGGTACGAACTTAGCGTCTTTGGTAGGCTACAAAACACTATCTTACATCAAACATAATCAAAAGTCAATTCAAAAAGAGAAACATAACCCAGAAAGGGGGAAACAATTTAGAAAACCAGCTCGATAATGACCATCCCATGAGGACAACCCGAAATAAAATCGCACTTCTGCTAAAGATGCAGATTATAAAAGTTTATTTGGTATGTAACGCGGCTTAAAAAGTTAAAAATAATGATTGAACAGTAATGCTTCATAAGGATTTACATTTTCCAGTGTCGTCTGGGCCGAGGAGAAGAAAAACAAGGTGTGGTCTTTCAGAACCCCCCACACCGGAGACCATTTGTTCGTCTGCAACAAGAAATACGACAAATATTATATTTTAAATCAGCATGATATTATGAAGTAAAGTGTCTTTTTGTAGGTGAATATGCATAGAATGGCGTAAAATCTCGGGGATAAAAGTCAGTCAGCAATTAGTCTTCACAATAGTTAGACTAAACATGAGCTTTCAGTATTTTATTTATTTAATCATTATTTTACAGCGCTTTTTCAGCGCAAAAGCTGCTCACGGCGCTGACCGATACAGGATATACCTCAAGCCGCCAGAGGCGCTCCCTTACAACATTTGGGCGCATAATCTGACGCCCAGACGACTGAGCACAATCCTAGGCTACTGGAGATGGGGAGAAGGGACCTAGTGCGCGCTGGGTGTACATTTGTAGCCGGCACTCACCCGACTAGGACATGAGCGTCAGGATCTTTACAGTCCGTGCGTGCACAGACTAGATTTTGGTTTATACACTCTCATCTCAAGGAATAGGAGAGCAGTGTCTCAGTTTTGTTTTTTTTGTTTGTTTTTGTTGTTTTTGTTTTTGTTGTTGTTTTACTCCAAGCCGCTAACGGGCTTTGAACAACTGCCTGTACACACTGCAATGTTATCAGCTGACATTTGAGTACACTGCATACACCACTGAGCCAACTGAGTGTTTAAAAAAAACAGCAGAAAACTAGCAGAAAAAAAAACTACTCTCACAAATATTACTACTATATTAGGCTAAGGACATCATGTTCGGTGTATAAGTACAAGTGACAACACTATCTCATTCCATCTACAGTGTTCAACATTACAATAGTTTTTATAAGCTTTGCTTTTAAAATTGAAGTCTTATGTAAGTGTTTTGTTAGAGATTTATGACGGTAATCATGATGTTATCTGCCTGTGGTGTGGATGTGTGTGTGTGTGTGTGTGTGTGTGTGTGTGTGTGTGTGTGTGTGTGTGTGTGTGTGTGTATGTGTGTGACTGTTTGCCAACATCGGATCAATTTTCTTGAATAAATGCAAAGTTCTATGGCCATTTGGCTGAGTAAATTCTGTATACTATATTCTGTCTTCTGTAAACTATTACCGAACCTTTCGACACCCCATTTAATATGGCAGCATACTGGAGGTTTGTCAGTAAACCTATTTCGAAATATCTAAAATACGTAACAAAAAACACAGCCCTACGTAACACAGTTCGATCATGCTCGACGTAACGTCTGCACCGTTGACGCTGACGTGCCGCCAATAGATTTTGGTTGAGTAAAATTTACGTCCCCCGACACCTAAGCGTATTGGGGACAAAAAAAATTTAAAACATAGAAGATGGGTAACCCCAAATGGGGAAGTTAAATGTTACGATTAAAACTTTCCAGGACCACGGGTTAAAATCGAGAGGGGGGGGGGGGGGACCAATAAGACTACAGGGACCACGCATCCAAACATACTCCAAGCACACAGACACAACTAAAGCTAAAACAAAGGGGAAGCACCAAGGTGCAAACCACAATAATACGTGATTACAACAAAATAGCGTTAAGGACTAACACTGGTTAAATAAGGTAATTAAGATGAAAAAAGTTAAATCGTAAGAATATGTACATAAAAATTATAACGGCCCTCGGCAAATGAGTGCCATGATACGGGCTGAGGCGATAAACGGCGAAACGCCGAGCAACATTAGGGAGTTAAAAGTCCGGAAAAAAGCTACATTAAAACATATAAAATGTTAAAAAGAAATATAAAAACGGCCCACAGTAAATTGCTGCTATGGTACGGGCATAGGCGGTAAACAGCAAAATGCCATGGAGTCACCCAAGAAAATTGGGACTAACCGCAAAACATGTAATAATATTAAAAATATAACAAGACAACGACCCTCGGCAAAACATGCCATTGTACGGGCATCCAAAAATAAAAATAAAATCAGGCAAGGCAAACGGCCAAAAATTAAAATTATGGACAACCATCGGCAAAAGGTAGCCATTGTGCGGTTGTCAGCGATATGCGGCAAACATGCCATGGTATCGCTCATGGTAAGTAAAATAACCACATAAAGGACTGCCTGCATATAAACGAAAATCAAAGATAAGCCGCAACAGCAGAGTGGTAAATACACCGGGAGGTCAATAACAAAAGGCCGCCATCAACAGAGGTGGAAAAAACAATCAGGTCGGACCAGTTCAGGCCAATGCCCCTCAGGGCACAGGCGGACCGCAACAGGCTAAAGTCGTCCAGCAGAGAATGGCAATCAAAGAGGCAATGGTCATAGCTGATCATGGATCCGCATACGCAACGAACCGAGTACGCCAGAAACCCGTGCAGAGGCGGAGGGCGATAGTCCTGATATGACAGGGAGCCGAGCAGACCAAGGGAAAGGAGCGCCTCCCCTCCAAAAGGGAGCGACCAACATCGCCCGCGGCCCAAGAATAAAACCTGGCGTCCCATGTCGACCACAAAAGCCGAGCCAACGGCAGCCTTTATCTCAGAAGGAGAAGGATCGATCAAGAGGGAGGACTGAGCAAACCCAGAAGATCCGACGGCAGCGGCGCGGTCGGCCAACTCATTGCCACGTATGCCCACGTGTGAGGGCACCCAAGAGAGGGAGACGGACAAGCCAGAAGAGACAAGAGTGGAGGCCAGGCTAAAGATTTCCATGACCAACGATGGTCTGGCAGGAGAAAAGCCGGTCTCCAGGCAAGAGAGAGCGGAGAGAGAATCGGAAAACAGTGCAATAGAACAACCGGGAGGGAGGGAGGACCGAGTAAGAATAAAGAGGGCCTCCCTAATAGCAAGAAGCTCACACGTGAGCACACTGGAGCCAGGAGGGGCGCCATAAGACGAGTCCCCAACCCCCTCAATACGCAAACCACAGTCAGGACCAACAGACCCGTCGGTGAAGATGCGCAGCGAACCGAGCGCAGCACCCACACGCCCGATGGCTAACTGAGTAAGAAGGGGTAGATCCGTGCCACGCCGCAGGCCGGGGAAACCCAAGAAAACAGTGAAAGGGGGAGGGACCGCCAAAAGAAAGTTTGTCATGCCTTTTTATACGTCCCCACCCACACAGACTCTTACCCTCCCTTCTTCTTCTTCTTCTTCTTCTTCTTCTTCTTCTTCTTCTTCTTCTTCTCCCAATCCTGTACCATTTTTTTCTGCTTTGATTTTTTTTAAAATTATTATTATTTGTAAGAACAAGTCAGTGGTGTGCTGTGAAAGATTACGAATATTAACTTTTATAAATTTTTCCATTACGGGAGGCACGGTGGTCTAATGGTAGTGCTTTGGCTTGCCGATCTGAAGGTCCCGGTTCGAGCCCTGTCCGGGCCATTGTGTTGTGTCCCTGGGAAAGACACTTTACTCCCGTTTCCTACTCCTTCGGATGAGAGTATAAACCGAGGTCTAGTCTGTGTGTCGCATACATTCCATCATAACGGACTTTAAAGATCCTGACGCTCATGTACGAGACGGGTGAGTGCCGGTAACAAGAACACATGCACTTAGTCCTTCTCCCCCATCCCTGGCTGGCCAAGATAGTGCTCAGTTGTCCGGGCGTTAGACCATGCGCCCAAAGGCTGCGGGTGGGCGTCTAGGGCGGTTTGAGTTAGATCCTGTATCGGCCAGCGCCTAGAGTCTGGTCAAGTAGGGCGAGATAAGTGCGCTATAAAAATCCTCAATAATAAAAAATAAATTTAAAAAAGGCTAAAAAATCCCATTTTGTTAACTTGTATAGCTTCTTTTGTGAAACAAGTAATTAGTTAAACTCTTTGACAAGATGAGGAAAATTGTCGTGAAATAAATGGTAATCAGACACGTGCAACTTTTATAAATACAATTCAGCAAAAAAAAAAATAGCCCTTAAATTCTACAAGGAAAAAAAAAGGAAATCATGACCATGAGTGGTGCAATATAACAGTGGTATAAATTACGTTAATTATTCTCAATTATAAAGCCGCACGGTCATTATTGTATAGAACTGAAAAAAAGAGAGAGAGAAAAAAAGCAATCTATGTAGGTAGGTAGATTAACGTCCCCGGACACTATAAGCATATAGGGGACTTTAAAAAACAAAAAGAAAAAAAAAGCAACCTGTTTGGAGACACGAATAAATAACTGGGGTCTTTATTATCTTACCAAATTGATTTTGGATGTTGGGTATATACGATTCAGCGTAGCATGGTCAGGTCATATATGGCATTCGCATATGTCTAGAACTGCACATTGTAGTTGTCGTAGGTGGTTTTAAACCCTAGTTATTTCAACACCTTGTCGCATTATTGCCATTACTTTGTGAAACAGCATGCCTACGCTATTTATTTTATGTTCGTCTATCAGACGCACATTCTGGGACTTACATGTATATGTGTACTGACTAAGTGTGTAACGGTAAAGCGGTACGTACGGGGAACCCTCGATGGGCACCCTCATCAATGCAACTGAAATCCGATGGATTAAAATAAACCCGCGGCTAATTTGCGAAATGTAGAAAAAGAGAAAGATTTTCCACGGGTGGGAAGGACAACCGGATCTGAGTGTATAGCAAGTATTACAAAAGCATGAATACACATTGCTATGCTAATAATGTCATAAGCCCTGCAAATAGAAACCCAAGGTGTTTTCTTACTGTTGTGCATAAACACGCACTGTTAGACCTAGTAGGATACTAACACTTTATTTTAGTAATGGAAATTCCTGTAGTATATTTATAGACTGTGCGGGTGTTCGTTTGTAATTGCATAACTTTGTAAGCAATACAAACAAGTGCAGTTTTATTTTGTTAAGTGCAATGTCAATCAATCGAACTGTATTGAAATAAGTAAACCTTTCGAAGTTTATGATATTCGGTCCTAAACCTACAATAAGTCAATGAGTTGGCAATTGTTAAATACTAAACAACAATATTAATTATTTCATGTACACTTTTAATATATACCCAACATGCAAAGTAAGCTTATATACATATATACGGTACCCTTTATTACACAAGGGGAAACTATACACCATTGCACTGTTATGTGTGCATAGGTAAGTTTATCCACAACTGCAAATCATTTGTGAAAAACTTGTAATAAAGCTTATCTACAAGTAACAAACCAAATCGTTCGATAAATAAAAGACAAGTTCCCTTATAAATCACAAAAGGCTATAATGCTGACACTAAAATATCATTCAGGTGTAAACACATGCATGACTAGACAATGATTTCTATGAAAGGACGTCCTGGCATTGCAGTGATCCTGTAAGTCTCTTGAAAATGTCTTGTGCAATTAACAAAGTATCTCGTATAATATATAATTATTGTATTATATACATATGTTCTTAAGACCATGATAGACCCGATTTATTATAATGTTCCCGGCAATGTGTGAACTCCCGGTATTGTATAGAATGCTTAGGTGAAGTATAGAATGCATTCTATACTTTATCTAAGCATTCTATAGAATGCATTCTATACAGTACCTAGGCATTTTATAGATTTTTGACACATTGCCGGTAACATATAGACTACAATCATCTTTGCTACAATACAGGGACAATGAAAGATCGGACCAATCTGAGTATCTGAGCTTGCCAAATTCATACCCATGCCTACTTAGCAGGCCAATCTGACCCTCAGACTGAGATCGCAGAAGTGGCAGATGATGATTTGACACGGTCGTTGTCTGTTGGAATTTGACAAAAGAATTGTGCTTGTATGGCGCTCTTGTCTTCTCAAAAAAGCTGCTCAAGGTACTGCCCATCGAGATCCAACATGAACAATAAAGCATGCTGAAATCAGCTAGGCAAGATCTAACTCACATTGCCCAAGACGCTAACTTGCTATGAGCAGTCGTTGACCACTGAGTCATCCTATCCGGCCTAGAATTTCGGTACGAAAAAAGCGATTGAAATTGGAATATTTCAATTAGAAAGAAATAAACCTAAGAAATTACAAGACTTGGATTGTGAACAATGAAATCAACGCAAGTCTGTTATTGCGAGCTAAGAAAAAAATGTGAAACTAGAAGGACAGGTGTAGCAAACTATGTATTGAAACAGATTGTCAGTGCTGTTTGAACAGTCCGTGCAATCTTATATAAATTACTATTGCCTGCAACCCACGGAAAGGATTCATACCTAAAAATATCAACTGCAGACAAAATATAAACAGGTCCATCGACTTCGGTCAGATGGCTCGATGCCGAATCAGCGGTGTGGTAAACAAGTTGCATGAATACAAATTATATTTAGTGCTATTAGTTTGCATTCATACAATGCAGATAATACACATCAGGCTACATCCAAAACTAAAGTACACCTTTATCAGGAGATCAACGTTAACAAAACCGGAAGAGTGTTAACAAAGTTGTAAATACAAAGCACCCCTCTCAAACTCCTCCAATTCTCTGCAGGATTTCACTTAACGCTTATCTGAACAGTTAATTTCACGAGGACCAATTATGCAAAAGCTCATAAGACAGAAACGTACAAAAGTAAAGGCATTTATGTGAACTGAACTATTACGTTAGTTCATGCAGTTTCAGTTCCGCGATCCGACGGGGGAGGGATTTTTCCGTTGTTGACTGCGCTTAAAAGAAAAAGATCCCCTTTTTTTCTGAGGAATTTCCCTGTGTTCAGATTCTATGACAAGGACAATTTGATATTTGCGGGATCATTTCTGATAACATGAAATCAAAAGACATGGGATTTTCTTACGAATTGTGGGGAAACGATTTTGGATTCCAAACCGGTCAAGAAGAACACTAACAGTCCTGTCTCCTAATAATTATAGCCCTACAGTTCTTACCCAGCGCCTGTTCTCCTATAGTTTCCTCTCTATCTCTCCTCACTCACTCTCATAATAATAACAATAATAATAATAATAATAATAATAATAATAATAATAATAATAATAATAATAATAATAATAATAATAATAACTGACTAAAGGAGCCTCTCTCACGCACTCATTCGGACCCAGCCTTCTATTGCACCTCTTCAATCCCTCTGTATTCACCAAGTCTGGAGGCCAGAGGGAGCGGTGATAAGCTGGCTGGAGAAAGAGAGAGAGAGAGAGAGAGAGAGAGAGAGAGAGAGAGAGAGAGAGGCTCCATGTTGTCGAGGTTGGGTGTGCTGACAGACAAAGCGGCCTGACGGGGAAACTGCCAGAAATCTAACAGCTATGCACGTTAGTACATGTTCTCAAAACTGTCTTTCGGGTACACGTGTACATGCACAGTGAAAGGTTGAGGGGGTAAACCTGCTTTACGATCTCACAGTAAAGTAGTCTAAGCTTACATTGAACTTCGATTTTAAATTACAAAAAGGGCACATAGAGCCTGTAGTTGTAACCCTGTGTGCTATCTACCGCTCTGCTGTAGAGTTACAGGCATCCAGCTTGTGAAATGCCCTTGTGTTTGCAGTTTCAACAAGCATTGTTTGATCTGTTTCCTATCCTATCCTGTCCCGTAACCCGAAGGTCGTAGGGGCACCACAGATGATCGTTTAACCAGCATACTCCATCTTTCTCTGTCCTCAGCAGCCCTGATGGCTTCGCTTGATCTGTTTCAGTATTTTATTATATTTTTCAGAAACATTCATATACGCTTTCTCTCTCTCTCTCTCTCTCTCTCTCTCTCTCTCTCTCTCTCTCTCTCTCGTACACATACACCCACATCCCCCCCAAACACACCCCACCTTTCACCCATCCCCCCTCACATGCAAACACACATGCACGCACACACAATGCCATAAATTAACTGTTTAGAAAACTGGTTAAGGAATGACATTTAAGAGGGAACTTCAAATGCAAAGATGTCAATTACAAATTTGTCAAAATGAGGATTTTATGAGGATTTTGGTTGGCCTATATATATATATATATATATATATATATATATATATATATATATATATATATATATATATATATATATATATATATATATATATATATATATGTATATATATATATATATATATATATATATATATATATATATATATATATATATATATATATATATATATATATATTGTTTGTGTTGATAGTCCTAGCCTACTCAAATGTACTTTCTATCTTGTTTACTGCATTGACACGATACATTAATTGAAAAAAATATTGTTGATGTGGAATGTAGACTGTGCTATATGATTATAAAATAAAAGGCACATAGATTTCTCTGTTTGTAACAGACAACAAATATGTATTGTATTGCATGGTATTGAATAACAAGTATTCTGCATTCGCTGCTAGAACGGACACGGGATTAAGCGACCTTAATGTACCTGGAGTAGAAAAAAGAGAAGAATATTCATTTATAATGCGAAGCTGTGAAAAATAAAACTCTCGCGACCATGTTTATTCAGTCAACCGTCTTTTGACATGCCAAGACCTCTTTTACTGAGGAATTCTGGCCCAGAGTATTTTTGAGAAGAACAAAACTTCTGTTCCCTATGTCCTATTAAAATCAAACCTGCTGCATGCTTATAGGCATGTGAGTGGTAGACCTATCCGAAAGTGAAAAAAAAGCTTAGAGGGACAATCCGATGTGTGCGGGTGTGTGTGTGTGGGTGTGTAGGTGGGTGTGTGTGTGTGTGAATTAGTTATTAATTGCTTACAGAGTCCAGCGGACTGCAAAGAGCCGAATTAAAATCAAGACCACAACTTGGCTGAAAGAGGACTCACCCCTTTTCCGCATGAAAGATCTCCCAAAACAACTCCAGTGGTAACACTGAAGGCACTCAACCAGCCAGTCACTGTACAATAAAGGCATCTCACGCAGGGGACGCTGAGGCTATAATCTAATTTATCGAACCCCCGTTTTACAAAAAAAGAAAGAAAAAAAAAAGAATACAAGCATCATTATAAAATATCAACAAAACACATACAGATAAAATGCCTACATTGCTAAATAATAATATCATAGAAATGTGACCATTTGGCAGAAAGCGTCTAATATTCCCATGCTGATAAAACAGACCTCAAACACAAATTAGGCGTTTTGTCCCGGAAGAGTTTTCAAGAAAAAAGGTAGATGACTAGCCCAGCGAAAAAGAAGATAGTATAGTAGATTGATAGAACAGAGTAGGAATGAGAAAGACAGCGACAGTGGGAATTTAAAGCACTACATTTCCAGAAAGTGGGGTTACTATGTATAGTCTACAGATACCCCCGGTAACCCCAATGGGACAGTGTGAGTGCGTGTGTGTGTGTGTTTTTTTGGGGGAGGATGGGAGCCGGCAAGGGTATGAGGTGTAAAGCGTGCAGAAAGCTTTTGTTTGCCAGTGACGTAAACTATACTTGAAATGACGAAAAGCGTTCTTTGTTACGTTTAATTTTAAATTTGTTATTTTGTTAATTAAATTTTTGCACATCTTTTCCCTGTTCTTTGTTTTTGTTTTGTGTTAACAATTTTATTTTATTTTATTTATTTATTTATTTTATTTTATTTTTTTTTTTTGGGGGGATAGACAGGGGGGAGTGGCAGGGGAATATAGCGTGCTTGTCTTGACTTGACTTTTACTGTAGTCTCCCTACCAGGACGAAAGTCGACCGTTAAAGCTATTCCTACCACCACCCCACTCCTCCTTGTCAGACCTCTCTACCTTCACGCACTTCAGCCGTTAACGTAAAATACTTCACACGGTCATCTCATAATCTTTCACCGTCTTGGTCACCGCTCTGCTGTCGTGACCGCTATGGATTCCAAACGATGAGACGGTCACTGAATGGTCACTAACCCTGTCTCAACAAACAGTGAACGGACACTATGGACAGTGTGAAAAAAAAAGAAGTACAACGTACAAAAACTCTCTTCCTCTTTCCGTCAACTTCTCCAAACAAAAACAAACAAACCAAAAAGGACAGACGGAATTAGAAGCGGAAGAGGATCGCATATTTTCGAAACGGAAAAAAAAAGGATTTTGGATGGAAAGAATTTTGCATATTTTCGAAATGATGTGCCTAAAAAAAAAGAGAGAAGAAGTCAAAGTATTCATCATTAGTCCCTACAATCTCCTATAACACCACGAAAAGAGCAGAAGAAGGAGGAGATAACAAATTGTTTATGTATTCATCGTAGACTACCAGAGTAGTGCACGGGCCGGGAATCACTTTCTCAATATTTACGGTGTATGAAATGAACTTTAAATAATTATTATATCAATAGCACAGAATTTGTTTTTTTCGACGTATTTATTTACTTATTTTATTTTATTTTATTTTATTTTTTGCAGGGCACTGGGTTGAATTAATGTTTTGTATTTAGGACAAA
The DNA here is from genome assembly GCA_036898135.1 of Oncomelania hupensis. NCBI lineage: Eukaryota > Metazoa > Mollusca > Gastropoda > Littorinimorpha > Pomatiopsidae > Oncomelania > Oncomelania hupensis. The sequence goes on along the minus strand of CM072511.1, from coordinate 47,546,645 downwards.
GTTTTTTTTCGATTTAACTATGCATTTTGTCGACCATTGGGTTCAGTTCAATGTTAAACTAAGTTTGATATGCTAATGAATGTCAATCCAATAATCTAGCATACTATCATTATGTATATATGTCAAACATGAGTAGCTGGAGGCATTAGGTCTCATGGTCGTACGAGCAAAGAGCTTATATACCGAGTTCTACGTGATGTTCGTATATTTATACAGATCATGGCTGCGAAATGACTCAATGAGACTCATCGAACCCTTCTTCGATAACACCATACTCTTGTATGAACACGATTTATATAAATTTGTTCCATACTTTGATATGACTTTTAGAGGTTTAGATCTGTACGTTGATAATCTCCGACAATGCTACTGTACACACCACTGGTCTTTCTTTATGACATAACACATTTGGTAGGCTACGTTAATTTCCTATTCATGAAGTTCGGTACAGACCAATAATTTATTGGATATGTCAGTTTTTTTTAATGTGTTGCTGACATTGATGAATGAATAAACATTTAGACCCAAACTGAAACAAAAATAAATAGCGAAAAACAGTCGAACTACATCAAATGGATTGCTATTTTCAATGATGGTCATGATCTTCTTAACTCATAACCTACGCAATTCGCAGGTACATCTTTAATTGGACATCTGTAAGAGGCTGGGGACTGTAGTGACTACTTTATTGACATGTAACTGTTTATATACATTACATATTTTATATTTCATTAGCATGAACGTCACTGGGGCAGTAATAGCAGTGAGAGAGTGTCGGCGAGCAATAACATCACAGAGCGAGAGAGAGAGAGAGAGAGAGAGAGACAGAGACAGAGACAGAGACAGAGACAGAGACAGAGACAGAGACAGACAGACAGACAGTCAGTACTACTATAAGTCTAAACTAAATGCAGTGGTATCTTTATCCATATTATCTCTTTTAACGTGCGTCACTATGACTGATATCAGCCGATCGCTCGTGTTCAAAAGGTAATCGCTTCCTTCCGCTTTTGCTTGGGACCATCAAGAACTTATTGTGGTCGCAGTCACTACTTTTCCTTATCAGCCAAATACACTAAAATGCTTCTTTTGTATTTTTTGAGAGATCACTGATGATGTACGTCAATAAGGTATGAATTCCCCCGTTGGAGTGCCGGGGGTTTCAGTATAAATAGTATCCCCACTTTCTGGAAATTTAGTGCTTTAAATTCCTACTGTCGCTGTCTTTCTAAGTTGTTCTTTCTCATTCCTGCTCTGTTCTATCAATCTGCTATAATAATAATAATAATAATAATAATAATAATATAATAATAATAATAAATAATAATAATAATAATAATAATAATAATAATAATAATAATAATAATAATAATAATAATAATAATAATAATAATAATAATAATAATAGTAATAATATATCTTCTTCTTCGCTAGACCAGTCACCTACGTTTTTTCTTGAAAACTCTTCCGGGACAAGACTCCTTATTTGTGTTTGAGGTCTATTGGATCAGTTTGGGAATATTGGACGCTTTCTGTCAGGTGGTCACTAGGGCTTCCTATGATGTTATTATTTAGCAATGTAGGCATATTATATGTATGTGTTTTGTTGATAATTTATAATGATGTTTGTATTCTATTTTGTTTTTGTAAACGGGGGTTCGATAAATTAGAGTATAGCCTCAGCGTCCCGTGCGTGGGATGTATTTATTGTAAAGTGACTGGCTGGTGGAGAGCTTTCAGTTTAACCATTAGGTTTGTTTCAGCAGATCTTTTATGCGGATCAGGGGTTGTCCGGTCCTGATTTGGCTCGGAAGAGTCCGCTGGACCTAAAGCAATAATCATGTAATGTAATGTAATGTAATGTAACGTATGAATGGCTGGCATTCACGTAGGATCATTTTTAACAACCGATTGTCAGATAGCTAGACTACCCCTTGGGGTCATGAGCAATCTTGCCACTGTAGATTGTTCAAACCTATAAAGGGAACAGTGAAAGCCACAGTTGAAAACCTGTCTTTCCTTTATAGGCAAGACGCTTCACTGCGGCAACAGTACCCCCGTTGGAGTGCCGGGGGTTTTCAGTATAAATAGTATCCCCACTTTATGGAAATTTAGTGCTTTAAATTCCCACTGTCGCTGTCTTCCTCATTTACTCTTTCCTATTCCTGCTCTGTCCTTCACTCTGCTATACTATCTTCTTCTTCGCTAGATCAATGACCTACCTTTTTTCTTGAAAACTCTTCCTGGACAAGACTCCTTGTTTGTGTATGAGGTCTGTTGGATCAGCTTGGGAGTGTTGGACGCTTTCTGCCGGGTGGTCACTAGGGCTTCCTATGATTGTACTATTTAGCACTATAGGCATTTTATATGTATGTGTTTGGTTGATGATTTATAATGATGTTTGTATTCTATTTTGTTTTTGTAACCGGGGTGTTCGCGTAGTTGAGGTCAACCCTCAGCCGTCCCCCGCGTGGGATGTCTTTATTGTAAAGTGACTGGCCGGTGGAGGGCATTCAATTTTCCCACTGGGGTTGTTTCGGCAGATCTTTTATGCGGATCGGGGGTTGTCCGGTCCTGATTTGGCTCGGAAGAGTCCGCTGGACCTAAAGCAACAATAAATCAATCAATCAATCAGATAGCTAGACCAAAGATCTTTCAAAGGTCTGAGAAGAGAAGTTGTGAGACGGGAGAACAAGAAGATTCAGGCATAAACGCACGCGAATTCTTGAAATACCTCTTTACCACAAATATAGGAAATTGTTGTAAATATGTTTTTGTGACGCACTTGCTTTGCTGTTGAGGACATGAAACATTTCCTGTTCTCCACCAAGCCCTGAGTTTGATGACAATGTTTAAACGAACATACCGTGATAAAGCGTTATCTTTTCTTATCACAACTGATTTACCTTCAATAGAACTTAGTACAAACAGGAAATTAGCTATATCATGTTTTACATGTAGCCTATTTTTCGTTTTACATGTTACCTTCGTTTATTTAACGATCATCTGTGGTGCCCATACGAACTTCGAGTAACGGGGTAGGATAGGATAGGATAGGATTCGTTTGTTTGGGAGAGGCGGCTGATAGCGAAACTATCTGAATTTCCTGAAACATACCTTCAGATAATCCTTAAAAAAACAGACCACTGGTACACTCTAATAACATAGTAAAATGCACGTTGGTATATTAATCAAAATCGTGTCAGTTAAAATCAAATTTGCAAAAATGGCTGTAGCCCCAAACCCCTAACCTACCATCGCATTCAAAAATAGGTCACACATCGCCATACTCCTCCTCCTCTTCATAAGGATCATTATCAACCACCACCTTAATAATAATAATAATAATAATAATAATAATAATAATAATAATAATAATAATAATAATAATAATAATAATAATAATAATAATATTATTATTAATAATCAGCAGCAGTGCAGCAGCATCCTCATCCTCATTATCCTCTTCCACCCTTTGTGAAGGGTGAAGCCCACACTCTTAATTGCTTTATTGCTACCAGGTAGCACCATATACCGTGCCCAAGGCACATAATATTTTAGTTTAATTATAGGTCTACCAGCACAATTAAAGCAAGGTAACGGTTACCAGTTAGTATATTTTTTTGAAAAAGCGCATTCATATTAGCTGTGCGTTTTCGTCATACAATTAAAACTCATGCATCCAGGGTTGTTGGAAAAGGAAGCGAAAACTATGCTAAATGCCCTGGTAAAATGTTCCCTTCAAATGAAATATTGTTGCGTTGTTTGTAGGGTGCGGGGTTTTGATTTCTAAAAGGAAACTTTCCTCATGACATTACTTGTTAAATATGTATAGTTATGCTATGTCAAAATTGGCAGGACACGCACGTTTCCAGGAGCAGACATCGGAAGTGACCACGATCTCGTGATGATGTGTTTCCGGCTCCACTTGAAGAGAGTAAATACAGCAAAGTGCACTAGACTGAAGTTCGACCTGGACAAACTGCAAAACCCGGAGGTGGCAGAAATATTTCAGGCCACAATTGGAGGGAAATTTGCACCACTGCTCATTTTGGGGGCTGGTGAAGTAGATGTCAACACCATGACCACCACCTTCAACTCAGCTGTGACAGATGCCGCCACTGAGATCCTTGGCAAGCACCGACCAAAGAAGAAGCCGTGGGTCACACCTGAACTTTTGGATCTGTGTGACAAACGAAGAGAGATAAAAAAGAAAAAGAACACCTCACAGGGAGCTGACGTCTACCGAAAAATCAACAATGACATCCTAAAAGGCATGCGCACAGCAAAGGAGAACTGGATAAAAGATCAATGCCAGGAAATAGAGAACAGTATGAACAAGAACAACAGCAAGAAGGCCTACCAGGCTGTGAAGCGGCTGACAAGTGTCAAACAGCTCAAAGTCTCCACGATCCAAAGCAAGTCTGGCATATGCCTTACAGAAGAACAAGAAGTCTTGGACAGATGGACCGAGTACTGCTCTGACCTTTACAACCATACACCAAATGGAGACCCATCAGTTCTAGCATGTCCCGAGAACAGAGAAGAAGAAGAAATCCTCCCAATTCTCCGGGAAGAAGTTGAGGCAGCAGTGCAATCGCTAAAGAAAGGGAAGTCAGCGGGAGTGGACAACATACCCGCGGAACTGCTACAAGCAGGAGGAGAAGCGATGAGTGATGCCCTCACCATTATCTGTAACAAGATCTGGCAGTGGGGAGTGGCCTATACCATGGACCCAGTCGCTTGTCATCACTCTTCCCAAAAAAGGTAACCTTCAGGAGTGTGAAAATTACCGCACCATCAGCCTCATCAGCCATCCCAGCAAGGTCCTCCTTAAAATAATACTCAACAGGTTGAACCCCCCCCCCCCCCCCCCCCGTACGTCCCCTATATGCTCAGGTGTCTGGGGACACTAATCTACCCAACAACAACAACATTGAAACCCCAAGCTGAACAAATCATAGCTGAAGAACAAGCAGGATTCAGGGGAGGGCGAAGTACCACCAAAGAGTGTATGAATAATAAGAGGCGGCACTTCATGAGAACAGCGTTCCGTACACAGGAGTTGTTCACCTTAGCCCTCGCTTGCTACAAGGCGGAAAGATGGCGATCGAAAAAAACAAGGAGGCGACTTTTGCTCGGCAATTCATTGCAAGAATGCCAGATACAAGCTGAGCTGTAAGGGGAAGTCCTTTTACCTGTATCCGCGGGATGAGGCGAGGTGAGTTGATGTAACTGCGCTGAAAAACCAAAAGTTCACACGCTCACCCAGTCGGACTTCTTGAAGTTCACTGAACTTTCACTTTCGGTTCAACGTCTTGATTTACTTCAAGAGTAGACCGAGTAGATTGCAGGCCTAAACCCAGTAAACGTGTTTTTTTCCCAGGTGACGAATTTCAGGTAGAGAATAATTTTCCTGACGAAATTTAAAATTAAACAGAGGCAATTTTAAAATTTAGCATTGGAAAGCCAGCAGGGCACAAATTTATGCCTCTGTCAGTCTCACGGACTGGTTTGGGTGACTGAACTGGCAGATTTGACACAATGATCTGAAGTGATGATGGGTTTCAGAAGGAAAGAAGGCAAGAAGAGAGAAAAAGAAGGGATCTGTGACCAACAAGAAAATGTTGTACGCTTGTTCGCAAATGTGCGCATGCATTTTTCGTTGAAGCAATTTAAGTAGCGCATTATTTTCAGAGAAATATACCAAGCGAAATCACAAGCTCGTGAAACTCAATTATGTGTAAATTATAAACCAAAATTGTTTGTGAAAAACCCCTTTCTGCTGCAGCTTATCCATCATCAGTTGAACATTTTTTGTTAGCATTCACCTCTGCCAGTCATAATTACAAATACAAGTCAGCACATTCACTTTTGCAGTAGAACTTGAATTTGCTTGCTTGTTGTATTTGCTGTCTTTTTTAATTAGTCGTGACATGAAAAATGTGGACTTCGGATTACTCCAACTTTGCATGGATTCCCAACATTTTTGGTCCTGGATTTTCTTTCATTTTTTTCTTCCATTTCCACACAGTTTTGGACTTTGGAGACCAATGTGGAGATTTCAGACTTTTCTGATTGTGTTGGATTTTTATATGGTTTTCTTCCGAAATTCAATCTCACTGAACAGAAGAATAAAATTGAATGGTTTTGATACAATGAACATTTTTTTTTGTTGAAGTATGTAAGACATGTATGTCTTGTCTGTTTTCAAAACACTGAACTGTCCTGTCAGTCTCAGCTGCTATTTTGTGTGTGCTGCTGTTGTTGTTGTTGATGGTCTATTGCACACACAGATCACTATCGATGTCATTTCGGAAACAATTGCTTAGCTCCGTATTGGAATACAGCATTTTATTATACAAGGGATTTTGTACACGGAGAAAGGCAGTTTTTCCACAATGGCATCGTAGTGTGCAAAGATGTGAAAATGTAACCTTTGCTGTGGTGTGCACCAGAATTAGGATTTTTGTTTTCTGGACATTTTTTTAATGTCGGTCGCAAAAAAACGTTCTATTAGAGGCTCTTGTATGAAAATACATGTAGTATGCACTGCATTTGAGCAACACACACACACACACACAAACATGAAAATAAAACACTAGTACTTGCCCAGTAATTTATATTACAGAATGATAGGAGGAAAAAAATGTGAAACCCAAATTCCATTTAATTTCACTGGTTTATTGTCTATTTACAAAGAGATTTTAGACACATGATCACACACCCACTCCCAGAAAAAAAGTCTACAAGTGCACACTCTCATACATGTGCAAAAAAGCATTGGTGTGCACACAGGCACAGTTTCAAGCACTTTACATTCACTTGCACCAGCCTAAGAAACCCAAGCACAGAAAGATAGATAATTGTTTAACATCAATTAATTGGAAATAAATTTGGGGCTAAGGCGAGATATGGGGTGTGTTTGTTTGTGTTTTTTTTTTTGGGGGGGTTGGGGTGGGGTGAGGGTGGGGGTGTTAAAGACATCAACAACAATTCCATACAACATTTTCAAGCTTGGGTTGCTTATCTGATAAGTTTTAATCACCCCCAGTTTACATGTCTCACTATAGTGCTATTTCGTTATAGCAAGTGACAGCCAAGGGAGGCAATCGGACAGCCTCCACATAGGTCTAATTAAAGAGTGCCGACTCTTATTGTTCATACCCTCTTTGGTACCACTGAGCAGATTTTCAACCTCAGAATAATCTGTGAGAAATACCTACAGCACCAACAACATCTATATCATGTGTTCATAGACCTCAAGAAGGCGTTTGACCGAGTCTGGCATGCAGCTCTATGGGCAACATTGAAAGTGTAGGCTACAACATCAGCCCTAAAATTATTGAAGTCATCAAAAGCCTGTATGACAAGGCTACCAGTGCAGTCCTCCACAACAGCGCCATCGGGAACTGGTTCAGAACAACAATCGGTGTGCGTCAAGGATGCCTACTCTCTCCAACACTCTTCAACATCTTCCTAGAGCGCATCATGTCAGATGCTCTTGCAGACCATGAAGGCACAGTCAGCATAGGGGGTAGAGCAATCTCCAATCTTCGTTTTGCAGATGACATTGATGGATTGGCTGGAGAGAAACAAGAACTTGAACGGCTGGTACAGAGGCTTGACACCACCTCCAGAGCCTATGGAATGAAAATAAGTGCAGAGAAGACCAAAATGATGACCAACAACACCAATGGCATCAACACGGACATCAAAGTCCAAGGCCAATCCCTCAACACAGTGCATAGCTTCAAATATTTAGGAGCCATTGTATCATACAATGGGTCCCGACAGGAAGTCCTCTTCAGGATCGCACAAACAACTGCTGCCCTGACAAGGTTGAAGCCCATTTGGAAAGACAGGACCATCAGTCTACATTCCAAAGTAAGACTGCTGGGCTCCCTTGTCATCTCCATCTTCCTATATGCTTGCGAAGCATGGACCCTCACAGCAGATCTCCAACGAAGAATACAAAGCATGGAGATGAGGTGCTACAGAAGACTTCTGGGCATTTCCTATACCCAACACATCACCAACGACGAAGTCCGACAGACCATCACACAAGCCATTGGACAACACGATGACCTGCTCACAGTGGTGAAGAAACGGAAACTCCGATGGTATGGCCACGTCACCAGATCATCAGGCCTTGCAAAGACTATTCTGCAAGGCACAGTGCAAGGAGGTAGAAGAAGAGGGAGACCGAAAAAGAGGTGGGAGGACAACATTCGAGATTGGACTGGTTTGACACTGAGCGAAGCCATCAGGGCTGCTGAGGACAGAGAAAGATGGAGTATGCTGGTTAAACGATCATCTGTGGTGCCCCTACGACCTTCGGGTTACGGGACAGGATAGGGATAGGATGCTATGTCAATTACAACGTTATTTAACGTTCTGACACTTCATATTCTCTATTTTTTTTTCATGAATGATTCAATTAGTTTACGACTTTGGTAACGTTTTGTGTACTAGAAGCGCGAGCTACTTACATTTTGAATTTAATAAATGACGATTCCCTAATCAATGTATTTATACAAATATACAGTCATATATATACAAGATGTTCCCTCCATGCAAACCAAGCAGATACAAAGCCGATTGTACTTTCTTGTACCAAACTCATAACAAGCTTTAAACGTTGTATGCAAAACTAATGGGCTACGTGAGTCAAGAAGCATTACTGAATACATACCCCCATAGTTCCTAGTCTTATAATAGCAGGAATTAAAAAATAAACAGAAGTTAAACCATCATCCTCTCCATCATCAAATAATTTTGTGCTGTCGTTTTTTGTTTTTTTTTAATATAGGCTACAAAAAATAATTTGTTAAACGTTACTTCGGTGAACAGACGATAATTGTACAATTAAACAAACAAAACAATAACAACAAACACAACAAACAATAAATTCACATCGGAACAAACAAACAAACAAACAAGTAATCAAGCAAACAAACACACTAACAAAATTCATGAATGTTAGTTTTAATACTAACTTGGAAATCTAGCCAACGAACAAATATCGGCACATGCTATAACTGTATAATGTTAGTCTGTGCAAAATAAAATTATGCCAGTACTGATGATCATTAAGTATGAAAAGCAGCCAGTACATTTACATTGTAAACGTTTCTCTGTTGAACTCGTTGATGTAATAGTCAAACTTTAAGCAGCGTCTACTTGATTAAACGAACTTACCTGACTAATTGTTGAAATTGTAGACTTCTGTAAAGGAATGTAGCCCAATAATCCATGAAACTAGTCATGTACAGTGATTCAATCGCAACATTGGTTATAATAGATTAAGATATTACTATTAGCAATGCATATAATAATGACAATGATTTGGAATATCTGCATGACAGTGAATGAACGACACAAGAAAAGTGCGTAGTAAAAAAAAAAATTTGATAAATGAAAACAACAGGTTAAGAATATCATAAGAAGCATGCATTACGAGTGATTCGTATCTAAATGCAGCAACCTCCGAACTACTTTCTCCTCTGAGGAGACCTACTTTGAGAAGATGATGGCTGTAGCAATAATTTTTTTTAAACGTTTCTAACTACAAAATTCAAATATCTTTAGTGTATCAAACTAATAAAATTATCAAAAAAAAAGTAAGATTGCTGTACTCTATCTACTAAAACGAAACATTGACTCTTAACCAAAAAATAATGGCAAGAGGCGAAATAAATTGTGTCACATACCTCTGCAGATTTGTGCCACATCCAAGCTCCATACAGGCGCAAACCCGTATCCACTTCTGTTGCAGCAAACGCCATTGTCAATGTTTTGTTAATAATGTGTAAAGCTAATCAAATAGAATCGACAGAATCGAAGGCTTATATCTCTGGAACCACTGTTTTGCTGTTGCGTGTTGCGGAGTTGTACAGTCACATAGTTCAGTTGCTATTTATGCTAGTTGTGGTATACCACTAGAAATTTAGAGTCTGGAGATTGTGTGTAGACATTCAAGATTTTACATTCTTGATTTACTCTAATCAGTGGTGCTGGTAGTCTTTCTGTTGCATTGAAGTTCCAATACTGAAGACGAAGTCAAAAATTAAATTGTTATAAAATCCAGCCGAAAGCACTCCGAGTCAGCGATATCTCATTTAAGTTGCGAAAAGAGTAGCTGCTGCTCAAAACTGAGTGTTGTCACGGCAGGCTTGTCCATTCAGACTAGAAACTCACTCCTGGTTTTTTTTTCACCATTCAATGAGTATCAGCACTGCTGGTAACTGTTCCGTACAGGTGCTTCAGAACTTCCTGGTTGGATGTTTTCCCACCTGAAACATTAAAAAACAACAAAAAACGCGCATTACCTTTACCGACTCTTAGAATATAAAAGAATCAGAAAGAGAGAGAGGAACTTCGACTTTGACTTTGACAATTTATTAGCGTTTTGCCCAAACGCACGCGCCACATGCGCGGACACACACCCACTCATACGCATGTAATCCGAGCGTCGGCCACCGAAGTGGGAAAATAAATGTAATGAGAGAGAGAGAGAGAGAGAGAGAGAGAGAGAGAGAGAGAGAGAAAGAGAGAGAGAGAGAGAGAGAGAGAGAGAGAGAGAGAGAGAGAGAGAGACTCCCGCCACAGCTTATTAACGTTATTCGAAGTTACTGACGTGTGAAAAGAAACCTCAATTTACAAGCGGTTGCAATCAATTAAATGATTGATCATGATACAAATAAAGTCTGTCCACAAGTGGTGAAAGAATAAAATACCCACGCACGCACGCACGTTAACACACACACACACACACACACACACACACACTCACACAAGCAAGTCTGTATTCATGGCAAATCATGGTTTTGGACAAAATGTAGTCATCAAAAAACGTTTTTTTTTGTTGTTGTGTTTTGTTCTGTTTTGTTTTACGGAAAGAGCGCACAATTCATATAAAAATGTAAGAATTAGATTTTTTTAAAAATTGCCCATTTCTTCTAACCCTAACCCTTACCCTAACCCGTTTACTTCAAATTTGTCTAGAAAACGGCCAGACCCGGATAGAGCACCGCTCCATTGTACTTAAAACAATCCCAAGGACTACAAGAGCACCCCATGTAGGCTACTAAAAAAATAACTTCACATGTATTTAGAAAACAGTGGGACGCTGAAAAAAGTGGGGCGCTACCTAAAAGCCCCATGCATGTTGTGCATAAAATGGCAAGTTTAGCACTCATTACTCCATGAATACACGCCCACATAAACACACACACACACACACGCATACTCCCTCTCTCTCACCTCCCCTCCCCTCTCCTTCCCCCCCTCCAGCCTCTCTCTCTCTCTCTCTCTCTCTCTCTCTCTCTCTCTCTCTTTCTCTCCCTCGGACACACACACTCCTCATCCCTCCCCCGTTCCACAATAATGGCAATTTGGAGAGGAACAACAATAATAACAACAACAACCACAACATGACAACAAACAATAACATCGTATTTTCAACATAACAATCATATTTGATGACAATGTTATGCGTTCGGCTTATTAACTTTTTTTTTCTCTCATTTTTAATTTACCTAAAAGAAAAACAACAAGTTTCAAAGAAATTCGTCCATTAGTTTCAAAGAAAAATGCGCAAATATCACCTCCGGATGGACGTCGTACGAACGCTGGCCGCCGGACGGAATGACAAAGAGTTTTGCAGCTTGGAAAAAAAAAAATTCAATGTAAAAACTTTTAAGTGTAACATGTATAGGTCTACTTCCTTGTCGCCTATAGCTCTCACGATGACCTCGATAAAGTTAGTTCGTGTGAACGTGAATATTGTAATGTACCTGTAGAGTCAGTGTACGTCGTATGTCTCATCAACGAGACTCATAAAAGGGAAAGCGACATCGATAACGTAACGGTGTGGAATTCGATTTAAATGCGAGAGGCTTGAGTTAGATGCTGTTTCGGCCAAGGCATTGAGCAGCTCTTCAGCTGGAAAAGCGCTATTTAAGAAGGATTAAAATAATACATAAAATAATAATAATAATAATACAATAAAGGAGCTTAGAAATGGTCCTAAAAAGACAAGGGTTTACTTTCATGTCTAATTGTGTACGACGAGTATACATACCAACTTCCTGGAACGATTTTTTTAAAAACCACATTTGCATTCCATTAACATTTTAAATGAGACTGACATTTAATTATCCGTCAATATTTTCAATTCGAATGAGCATGGTTATAATAAATTCCTAACACATTACAACGTATCTCATATGTAAGTAGCTTACATTCAACTTAGAAACAGGACAGAAACGAAGAAAGCAAGAATGGAAAGAGAAGCGAGAAGATTTTTTTGTAATTGCAGTCAGATATATACATCCTGTTTAACATGAAAGAGTTTTGAGTTTTGACACGTATGGATATCATAATAACAAACATTGAAAACATTGCTTAGGTAAATGACATCAATGTGATTAAAAGCAGTATGTGGCACCTTTAAGGTTGTATTACGAACTGTTTGTAATTTAAAACCTACATCTGGAGCCGCTGAAAACACCTACGGGTTTCCTTTTTCTGCTCTCATTAATACTAACAACCCAGATATTGGTGGAAAAATTGTTGTAACCTGAATACAATACGAAATCTCTCTGTCTCTGTCTCTGTCTCTGTCTCTCTCTCTCTCTCTCCGCCCCACCTCCCACTTTTTTGCCTCCTCCCTCTCTTTTCTTATCTCTCTCTTTCTCTCTCATCTTGCAGTTTTATCTTCCTTATCCTCCTCCCCCTTCTCTCTTTCTGCCGCTATCACTCACTGTCTCCCTCTTTTTCCTTCCCCTCATCCAGCCCCTTCCTTCTTCCCCTGACTCACCTCTCTCTCTCTCTCTCTCTCTCTCTCTCTCTCTCTCTCCCTCCATCTCTCCCTCCTTCTCATTTCCTCCCCCCCCCAGCTTATTTGTCTTTCTCATTCACACACAGTCATACTTTCGCCTGCAAACACGAAGTCGTGTGTATTGGAGTCGTAGACGATATTTAAAAAAACAACTCCTGAGCCTAAGCCTTTAAACATTGCGATAACCGTGTTCTTGTAGTTGGCGATCTGCGTTATCTGAAGCACAAAACTCAACCAGGAAGTAAACTCAAGACTAACATAGTATAGGCTACATGATCCTTCCAGTTCAGCGTAGTAGGCTAAACACAATAGTGTACAACGGGAACTCGCATATTAAGTAAGCTATTGTTAATCTGACACGAAAAGTTAAGTGAGAATATGATTTAAAAAAATTAATGTTGACTGTAGAGTGAAAGTAAGTTTGTAGCTACAACGATTTAAAATGAAAAAACGATTTTGAGGTAAGCACCATATTAACAGTTTGGTTCGTCTCAGATACTCCAGGAACTGTGAAGAAACTAAAATGAGCCTATCATTATATTGCCTTTGATTTCCGATTTCTATTGTCTGGCTTGGATTTTGTTTTCGTGTTTGGCTTAGCATACTACAATCCAACTGAATGCCCCGAAGAAGGTTATTAAAAACCGAAAATTTGGCAAATCAAATTGAGTGGATAACATGTTGCCTTTTCAAAGTGTTTTATTACAAACAATTTATAATGAATTCTCTCAAAATGGCTAGCTCCATACAGCAGCCTTGAATGAGCAATAAATAAAACAAGCCAAGGGAGGCAAGTTGCTTTAGACATCAAGAAAGGTAATTATTCTGCTCTCAAAGGTGGACAAAAAGTGCGACATAGTGGCTTTTACAATTATTTGAAAACCTTTTTCAAAGTCGTTCTCTCGGTCGGCCCTGGCAGCTGGGGTGTTTTTTCAATTTTCGACTGGCTTCGATATTTTAATGTAATTTTTACAACACTTATCTCGTTACTATTATCACACAGAGAGCTAATCTTGTAGTTAAGACTGTAAAACTAATCTTCAAATATCTTCATACTCTAGTGTCAAATTCATTTTAACCGGTGCTTGCTCAGGTCAAGTCTTGTCAAGTCTAATCAAATTAAAAACAAAAGTCTTATAGAGAATAAAGATGTGTTGATTAGACTTGACTCAAAAAGTCAATAAGTCGTGTTGGCACATTAAAGTTTATGATAGCCTGAATTATTTTGTACACAATAAAGCACTGGTATGATACCTGTAGACTCTGTCGTAAAGAGGAAAGAACAAAGAAACCTAAACATAAACTTGGAATTGATTTAGGTGGTGCAGATAATAGGCCTACTTGCGTAAGTAAGAGTAAGACCCATACAAAGAGGAAGTTAGGAAAGTCCTCGTAGATAAGAATATCTTGTCATTCAAAAGCAATCATCAAACGGTCACTTGAGACTTGACTTCACGCAGAGTAGCACACAGCGGAGCTGAGTCCAGACGAGGCATACGTTTTCCCCTTCACTTGTGACAGGTATTCTGCAAGTCTCAGCAACGCAGTGTGATTTAATTTTTGTTTAAAATACCATAAGTGGTCGTAGAACTTTTTACGAACTAGTTTATTTCTTTCTTTATTTCTTTTTAAAACACCGTTTAGCAGTCTCTGAAAAGACATGTGAAACCCACGACACAGGTAATATAATTGTATATAGACTATACTTTGAATACAATGAAGCTGATGATAATACCCTGCACGCTTTATACTGCAGAAGAATAAAATCTTAAGCATATCATTTTGTTAATTTAATTCTGGGTGCAAGGTACAGCAGGGCAGTTCTGAATGCACACGCAAAGGGAATTATTTACATAGTGTTTAACCGATTGGCATGCTTTTTTTTTTTGTTGTTTCTTTTAATATTTGAACAATGACACAAAAGCACACGTAGAGGATCGAGGGACAGAGATAGGAGGAGGTAAGAATTTTGATTGGGTGGATGAGGTGGTGATGCGGGGTGTTGTGAGGAATGTTAGACAAATAATTATGAAACTAGCAACGCAGATTTGCGCGAAAACTATATGCAAAAATAACCTTAAACATTCGGGTTGTTACTTCATCGATATAACGTCTACAAAACAATATTGATTAAATGCAATATTTATCGTAGCGTTATATGACTTCTTGACATGAAAGAGTTGAAGATGACTTTCATATTGTTTTTTTATTTATTTTTTTAATCAAACACAAGACTCTACATGCCTTTAATCAAAATAATCTAACAAAACATCCATCCTAAAGTTAAAGTACACGTAAAGGCAGTTTAAACTAGACATAATTATTTGAAAAAGTTTTGCGTAATTGTTTTTTTCATGGAAGATCATTTTGGCAAAAAGCCGCTAAACGAAACTTACAAATGAACTCATCTGAAACGTTTTATTCTTCATTTCGGTTTGTCGTCATTTTACCAAATTTTGTATTTCATTCTCTGCCACCTGAATTTAAAAGGGTATATAGGCTACATCGCTAAGCTTTACATTTTAGTTTTAGATTACTTTGTTTTCTTATCTGCAATCAACACTCTTCAGGAAGGGTATATGCGACGCGTGGTACACGTGGACATCACCATCTTCATAGTAATATTTTTACATAGTTTAAGTATTGAGGGAAAAAAACACCAACACTCAGTGAAAGTTAAGGTATTTTGGAAAGAAAAATATGAAGTTTGGTACGTAATGCTTTGAGTAACGGTCTTAAAATTGTGTGTAGGAATACACAACAAGGAACTGTCGGGAGAATTTTTGATTCATCCGATCATGATTGATGTATTTCATTTTGAATGTCGCCTTCAGCTAGCTGTCAAATGATTGCCGTTTTATTTATTAATATCTGGTTGCACGATGTTATTCGTCTTGTAGTTATGAGAGAGTGTGGAAAGTAAGCTTAATGGTGATGGTGGTGGTGGAAGTAGTGGAGTGTGTGTGTGTGTGTGTGTGTGTGTGTGTGTGTGTGTGGATGGGTGTGGTTTGGTGTGTTCTGTGTTTATGTGCATGTACGTGTGTATATACGTGCGTCTGTACGAGTGTGCGCCTGCGTCCGTCTTGTTTGGGTTTTGAGACCTAGATTACTTCTACATGAAGTTGTTTAAGATGTTTTCACACATGTTAAGTTGTGTTGGTTTTTTTCACACGTTATGTTGCTTTCATGCATGTTCGATTGCTGTACGGATTAAACTTAACTGACATCAAAGCACAACATGCTGGGCATTAAACATTCCTTTTAACCCTGACCTTTTCGGCATTATCAATAAGGCAGGCAGGCAAACAAACAAACAAACAAAAAACCAACCTCAGGATTGCAGACTTAAGAACGTACAAAAAGAAGAGGCGCATACAAACAGAAACAAACGACAAAACGCATCTGCTGTTGTTGTTAATGTTGTTGTTCTTGTTGCTGTTGTTGTTGTTGCACCTCCTCCTCCTCTTCTTCTTCGAGACAACGCGCAAAGACTTTAGCACAACACACACACAAAATAATAACCAAATATGCTCGTTGAGCATGTTTTGGTGAAGAAATGCTCTATACAAAATCGTCGTCATAATAATAATAATAATAATAATAATAATAATAATAATAATAATAATAATAATAATAAAGTACATTTATATCGCGCGGTACCTCGCAAACGGTAAGGAAACGAGCTCGCCGCGCTTGACAACACACGTGCAATCTCACACACACACACACACCCACACACACACACACACACACACACACACACGCACACAGAACACGTATACACTTATCAAATGGTTAAATAATTACAGTACATGGCCATGCAAAACAACAGAAATATGAATACCAAGAACCGAGCCGGTGCCGCCACCATCCATGAACAGATGACGTGACTTGGTAAAAAGATTACATATGGGGATGGAAATATTATTTTTAAATTAACTGATTACCAAAAGATTTTCATTATTCTTTTGATGCGGAATAGTATCTTCATTTTTCTGCAAATGTTTTGTATCGATCTTTATCATTTATATTTGAATAATTTCGAGCGAAGTTTCACTTTTGTTCTGTATTTTTATATTGCCTTTGGATTTTGAATAATTTCCATTGTCTCAATGTGGAATACTTTATTTCACAGTAGTTTTATTATCTTATCATTCTAGGAATTTATTAGTTCCTTTTGTTTCTTTACAGGGCTCGTTTTATAAGAAATAAATATTCTGACTTTGCTTCCGGATGAAAATAATAATAATAATAATAATAATACAGGATGCTATATACGCGCCTTTCCCCAAATTAATCAGGCTCAAAGCGCGGCGATCTATACCAACATACACGCTCACCTGTCTCATCCACCCTCACACACACCAAATACACACCAATCACTCAAACAGGTGGTGTAAAGGCAGGGAGATAGCTATTGAAAGACGGAAAGAAACTCGATTTTTTTATTTTTTGAAATTTGTATATTGACTGCGTCTTGTACCATTATTGAAGGGAGGGAGGAAACCGGAGCGCCCGGAGAAAACCCTCGGTGACCTCAATAGTCTCGTACCTAAGTCACATGCGTTCGCCCCTTGCGGTAATCGAACCCGCGACCTTCGGCATAGGAAACCGGCGACTTATCCACTGCGCCACGCCACCATGAACAAGAACCCTCACTGAGTGCTTGTGAACTTTTTCATTTCCACCCTCACTCGCACCACCCTTTTACAATGATGATGATGATCATCATCATCATCATCATCATCATTATCATCATCATCATCAACAACAACAACAACAACAACATCAGCAACCACATCATCATCATCACCATCATCAACAACAACAACAACAACACCAACAACAACAACAATCTATAAATCATTTCTCATGTTAATTTCAATATCTAGTAGTAGGCTAGTTAGCACACCTCTGCCGTGGCATGGCACCATGGCAAATGGGTTCTTTCAAGTACACAGCTCCAGGCACTATCTTACTTACTTACTTGATTAACGTCCCCGGACACATGGCGTATAGGGGACAATCTCCAGGCACTATGTTTGTTTGTACATTAAAGTCACACGACACTTTCGCATATAGGTGACTACTGGACCGATTTATACTGACACCAGCGGGCCAGTTGTTGGTAAAGGGGAAAATAATATGATCACACGTTGACCAATCCGGGATTCGAACCAGCGACCTTTCGGTTACTAGCAAGACGCTCTTACCAACTGAGCTACCCGGCCCCATGGGCACTATCGCATAGAATAAGCCTTAAATACTGACGATGCGGATGGTGCATCGTCCACATACCGTACAACACTAAAAACAAATGAAAGCTATGCTTTTGCTTCAGTTTATTATCCCTTTCTATCGGTGCTATAGCTGTGGTGATGAGCAACTACCGTGTTTACGTATTTATTTATCAAGTTATTTATGTATTTATTTTAATTAATGTACTCACTTATTTATTTATTTATTTATTTATTTATTTATTTATTTATTTATTTATTTATTTATTTATTTGTTTATTCCTTTATGTTGTCATATATTTATTGACTTGACCAGACCCTCTGTCCCATTGGTTGGGCGTTCGCCTGGCACACCGATGACACACGTTTTTATTTTTTTTGGTGTGCAAGTTAAAAGTGTCCGTTGTTTTCACTGCCCATCTTAACAGCATGATTGCTCTGGCGGTTCAATGTGGATTTAGGGCCCTAACTCTCTCTTCCCTGGGATGGTTATCTCCCCTCCCTGTTTTCCATATCGCCGATGGTGGGTGTAGGCGTTAGTTAGTTAACCTTCATTGCTCATTCATTTACTTACATGGTTATCTTTTTTTTTTTTTTTTACAGAGGGAAGTAGTACGACACACAACTGGGCACTTTCTAATGTCAGTAATGAAATGTTACCGATCCTATATTCAAACGAGGTGTCCTTTTTCCTGCATTATAACGCTAGAACACCTGATCTTCATTTTCATCGATTTTACACCAAGATTAGCAGAATGTTGTGCACACTAATTTAACATCATAAAGTTTATAGTCGAATTTTGTTAATTATCCCTTAGGATTAGCAAACACAACTTACCCTCCCACCCCATACCTCATCCCACTTCCTTTTTTTAAACGGATTTTTTAAAATATAAAACCTTTAAAATACTTTTTTCATTATCTGCTGATCGCTTGAAATGAAACTATTTTTAAAAAATCACACTATTAGACTGAATCGTAATAGTCACTTGCTGGCTATATGGTAACTCATTCGCTGTACTGAAATTGTACAAGCAATAATTTATATATAGACATTACGAGTTTTTGCCTTGATGGCGATTGCACATGAAACGGGAAAACTTTTGAGCAGACTAGACTTAATTATCAAAGCATAATAGACTGCAAATGTTAGATGAACCTAAAAACCTATCATGACATAATTTAGATTGCTATCCTTGAAAACTACGCTGCGCTGCCTATATAAAATTGATAACAGTTCGATTAGCTGTATCAATACTTCCGGTCAGCCATAATATTCCCCAGCACATTTATTTATACGTAATTATTCAGGTGGGTAGCCTTGCAATCATTACCAAAACGTGATAAGTGGACCCACTTGACGCTGTCCTAAGCGCAGTCATCATTGCTTAAGAATGTCAAAGCATGTAGGTCCTACCTTTGTAATATACGCTGCTTAGTTTTCAAAGACCATCTGCTGGTAAAGTGAAAACTCTTGTCCATTTAGTTTGTCCTTTCCATGAGTACGTCTTATAAGTGTATGTATAGGCGTATAGGCTACGACAACATTCCAGTTCATTTGTCCAGAGAACATGGGTAACTGCCGACTACTGTTTCCAAGACACAAGCTAAAGCACAAACACACACACACACAAGTACACAGAACACCAAGACTGGGTTTTACTAAGAATGTAAGAATCGGAAAGTGATTTTTTGACGGAAAGAACGCAAATTTCTTCTAGAAATGTAAGAATCTAAAGCAAAATTGGCTCTTTCCGTCTCAAAAGTTGACCTAGTTCGTCTCCTAGAGGCGACGAAATAGGTCGAACTTTCTTGCAAAATTTTCCGAAAATTGACTGGATTTTCTTCGTCCCGGATAGTGCACTCCCTTGCACTTAAAACACTCTCATGCACTACAACTGCACTCCCATGCACTAAAAGAGCACTCCTGCGTACTTAGAAAAAAGTGGGTGGCTGGAAAACTCTGGGTGACTGATACACTCACCCATTTCCTGCATAAAAAGCAAGGTTAGTCACCCATTTTAAGGCTTATGTCTCCGCACAAACACACACACACACATGCGTGTACGAGGTATAAAATGGGGTAATTTGACCTACTTCGCGCCTCTTAGGCGGCGAATTAGGTCAAGTTTGTTGAAAAACACGGCTAGGATAAGCAATTTTACTCGACGATTAGGGGTAAGGCACACGTCTCGACGATTAGGGTAAGGCACCCCTTCAAGAAAAGGGTTAGGGTCAGGGCTAGTTGCAGCGCTGCAACTAGCCCTGACCCTAACCCTTTTGTGGAACGGGTGCCTTACCCTAATCGTCGAGGCACTGCCTTACCCTAATCGTCGAGGAAAGTTCAAAACTTGACCTAGATCCTCTCTTAGGGGCGCCGAATTAGGTCAAACTTTTTGAGAAAACGGTGCTCTAAAACGTACTTTTTTTTAGCAAAACTTGACCTACTTTGCGCTCTATAGCAGAGGAAATTCGAATACGGGATGGAAGTTCTCCGTCCCGGATAGAGCACTCCCTTGCACTAAAAACACTCCCATGCACTACAACTGCACTCCCATGCACTAAAAGAGCACTCCCGTGTACTTAGAACAAATGAGGAACGGCAGACAAACGGGGAACGACAAAATTACCTCATTTAGTACTAAAAATGGCAAATTTCGTTCCTCATTCGTGCCGTTTTACAGGTACACACCCACACACACACACACACACACACACACACACACACACACACACACACACACACACACACCAATAAGGAAAGACTCGAAAGCCTCAAGGTAGCCTATACACTACGCTACTGTTTTAAAAGACAAACTACTCTGAAAAAGAGACCGAGCTAAAAGCCAAATGTGGTATTAAACACGCACCCGGTTTAACAAAAAAAAGTTCTATATGTTCTTCAGGAGTTAAAAGCCAACTCAAAACTATTCTATACTCACGCTGACTGCTGGGTTGACAGTCGCTGCACATTAATACAACAACTGAACTGCTGTGGTCGAAATTTTAAAACGTGCTCAGCAAGAAGTCGTGAGCATTACTGAAAGCAATCAATGCTTTATGCATATCTTATTGCACAGCAGGGCAAATACAGTGAAAGTAAAAACCTCCACTCTGCTAAGAACGGACTTACCCGCAAAGGCTGACGATTGTATTTAATAATATCTATCGATCATAACCGCTGATGTCTCTATCATCTAATGGATTACATTACGTATAGGCTATCTGTTTTACAAGGGATTGTTTGTAGCAGCAAGACTGGTCTTCACTTTCACGTAATAATATAACTGATGACATTTTATAACAGAATTCGTTTGGCACTTACAAATCTGTAGGCTATTCCGAGATAAGCTTAATCGTAAGCTTAAAAGCATCCACCCGATACAATTCAAAACAAAAATCTCAAAATGGCGGTCATAGTTGATTTTGTTTTAAATCTCCAAAGGTATCGGAGAGAACAGATGGCTAAACACGCAACGATCTTTGTACTGAACAATGCATAATAAAACTTTTATTATAAATACCGCAAGTACAGCTTTATAATCTCTAGCCAAGTAAACTGAAACTCATTGTTACCCATTGTAGCTGGTCATATTGTAAATATCTGAAATTTAAGTTTGTAATTTTGACCTTCGTTTCGTTCCTCGTATTTCTTTAACCGCCACTTCAGGCACTCTTCTTCTTCTTCTTCTTCTTCTTCTTCTTCTTCTTCTTCTTCTTCTTCTTCTTCTTCTTCTTCTTCTCTTCTTCTTCTTCTTCTTCTTCTTCTTCTTCTTCTTCTTCTTCTTCTTCTTCTTCTATCAGTATAACCAAAGTTAATCTGATGAATACAATTGATGACTTCTTCTTCATTGTAGGCTATAATGAGCTGACTTCTTATGCCTCTTCTCCTCCAGGAGTTGTCTACGTTATTACAAACAGTCTTTCTGGTCTTCCTTCCTTTAAATCGGTTTTAAATTTGTTGGATAATTATTTGTTAGCCGGCATTTACATTTGTTTACTTTAATTAATGTAATTTTATTTATCGTAATTTAATAGGTGTTTTTTAATATAATTTTTTTTATATAGTTTAATAAGTTGTCTAACATCACAGGAGTAATCGACTTTAAATGAAATCAATTACAAACTTCCTTAAAATCTTAATCTCAGCGTTATAGACAATATACACACAAAAGAAGGTTTTTACCTATAAAGATGCGAATCAGTGGCCTGAACAGAACAGTCTTGGTAGTAGTGGTGGTGTATCCGCCTTGACCTGCTAACTATTGCCTTCAGTTTTGTCAATGACTGACCAAAACCGCTAGTTAGTAGTACATGTACACACCTGAGCGGCTCTGATTATCGTGTTCCGTTCTTCTTTGGTCAATCTAAGGGCTCATTAGCCTCCGGGACACTCGTGACGAGACTGAATATTACAAGCTGCAGAAATACGGTGAGGGTCTTGGGAGGGGCATAATGACTGCAAGGAGCAGGAGAGAGAAAATATGGACGAAAAGATGAGATGAGGAAGGGAAAAAAAGGTAAGAAGAAAGTGATGAAAAACTGGAGGACGTGGGATATAATGCGAGCAGAGGAAGATGTGAGGAGGGGGAGAGAGAGAGAGAGAGAGAGAGAGAGAGAGAGAGAGAGAGAGAGAGAGAGAGAGAGAGAGCAGGAGGAAATATATTAGGTAGTGTGGAGGTTTAGTGTAGAGGAGGGAAGATGTTGAGACGAAGATGATGATGTGGGAGAAAACTACGAGAGGAGAGGGAGATGAAGGGTTGAGAGTAGCAGCAACAGGGAGTTGGGGGAGGGGTTGTAGGTGTGAAAGAGGAGGTGTCTGGCAAAGAGATCAGCTGCGCGAAAGTGGGGAGAACAGGAGATGTGTGGGTGAGAGTGGGGACATGCGGCAGGGTGTGGAGAGGGACCGTGGGCGAGAGGTTTGTATGGGGGTCAGCAAGATGTAGGACGTAGAGACAGCAAGGATGAAGATGATTGTGGGACGAAAGGAGGTTGAATTCGAGGAAATGTTGGTAAGCATAGATAGGCAGGCGAAAAAGATTATGTGAAGAAGGATGTTAGTTCAAATTTCAAAGTTTAGAGTTTCACGAACAATTAGCAACTTATGGAACAGGGGTATACCTGTAAATAATTGTCGAGTATGATAGATGGAAATAACAAGAAGAAGTAGCTTTGTGCTTTTGTGCGACCTTATGTTGCGAATTTTCTTGTAGTTGTAGCCTTCACATAACCTAAACATTTAGAGTTCCACGGACAAATAAATTAGTATGGTAGGTCTACATGGGTGGCTTTGTGCATTTATGCGCCCTCAAGTTGCGGTTTTTCGTGCATCTTGGTTTTGTTTGCATAATATTTATGTCAAAAATCATAAGATTCATGATTATATTATAACCTATTTTATGCTGAGTGTCAGAAACCCACTCGAGCTTCTGCGAGGATCGGATAAAATCCAAAGTGTATTATGTCCAATATTATTCTCTGAACAAAAGAAATCCTCTTTTTCCAGTGAAATTCTTTTTTTAAAATAGATTTTCAACTCGACTCTCAAATTGTTTTTACGCTGAAACCCTCTAGCTCTGCTTGAGACAAACATCTAACCTGGACTAAATCATGACATATTTTGTTAGAATCGCATGCACTTTTTTGTTACCTGTCAAACTCTTAGCCCACTATAGATGTTTTCTCTGAATGCCAGGTTTAATTTAAATTCTTTAATCGATTTACCTCAGCGCAACCTTTGCAAAGTACCTGTTTTATTCTTCAAATTTGTTAGTGTGTGAGAATGTCTTGGAAGAGGACCGACAGGCGAGAGATAGGGGTCAGGGGATGGTTTGAAGGGGGAGTAGGAGGTGGGGGGGAGGGGGGGGTGTAAAAAAAGATGTTTTGAGGAAGGTTGGAAAAGGGGAATGAAGCAAGTCAATGAGCGAGTTGACCCCTGAAGGGCTTCGAACGTGAAAGTGAGGAAATACCACGACGGTCCGTCATGTGACTCAACGCGCTCTGCTCCGCTCGACACTGACAGTCACTGGATAAGTGGCAATACTGCTGAAGAAATGAATATATGACTTGACTTCGCTTTAGTGATTGTGTCAAAATTCACCGCCCCTTTCACTGGATTAGGGGCGACACAAGTTCAGGAATTAAATGACTTAAATGAGTCAAATTTACCATCATTCCGCAGAATGAACACATGATTTAAATGTGTGAAGAGGTAAAAACAACAAACACCTGGGTTAAAAGCTACGAATTTTGGATGTATTAACATATTTTTTTCAAGTACAAACAAACATTTTCTTGCAACTTGTATATCGTGACTGAGGACATACTCACTATATTCAAAACATCAGACAAAATACAATTACTTTCAATACACAATTTATATATATTGGTTCCAAAGTGAATTGCTATGATGGTTGTCAGCACTTTCTCTCTCTCATCCTCATTCTCCCTCTCTGGTTATATGTGTCATTTGTAGATGCAAACTTTTATCAGTATTTAATATATATATATTAAATACTGATAAAAGTTTGCATCTACAAATGACACATATAACCAGAGAGGGAGAATGAGGATGAGAGAGAGAAAGTGCTGACAACCATCATAGCAATTCACTTTGGAACCAATTTGACCTCTTATTAAAAATAATATTAATAATAGTAATAGTACTACTACTACTACTATAACTACAACTACTACTACTACTACTACTACTACTACTACTACTACTACTACTACTACTACTACTACTACTACTACTACTACTACTACTACTACTACTACTCTGAGAGCGCGTCGAGTCACATGACGATCCGTTTTTGGTATTTCTTCACATTGACGTTCGAAGCTCTTCAGAGGTCAACTCCCTCATTGACTTGCTCCATGATTTAAAGGTGTATTTGTTAACCTCTTTTATTTTACTGCCGTTACTTAATGCACTGAGCAATGCGTGGATAAAATGGCGCTACTACTGTTCAACACCAACATTTCAAAAACCTCAACTATGATCTGGAACGCAGGCAATGACAGTTACTGAACTAATTAATTGTTCACTCACATGCATAGCAATGTAAGTCTATGTATTCACAGAAAAAAAGAAAAAATAAGTCCCCTAATTTTGGCAAATCTGTCCGAGATGTCTGTCTCCCCCGCGTCTGTCTGTGCAAATCTTGCAAGTGGATTAATATCTCAGAACCTATTTCAACTATCTCAACCAAACTTAGTAAAATGGTGTATTTCCATGCGATCTCATAAATGATCGGTGAATTAATGACTTTACTTCAAGGTCAAGGTCACAGGATCAACAAATGTTAGTTTTAAAAACAAAATTTCATTTGTTAAAATAAGTTATTAATATTGAACTTATGATTATTTGATGCATGATAGATATCAATGAGTCTCACATATTCTGCACATTTGGTCAACCCCAATCCAAGGTCAAGGTCACTGGAGCTGTCCAAGTTCGGTTATTATAGGTATTTTGAAGTGACCTTGATCCTAAACTATGAGAGATATAAAGTCCAAATTTGTTACATTTATAGATTGATCTTTCATAAATTTGCCGTTCTGGCATTAATACTGAAGGTTAAGGTCATTTTAGGCCTTTTAAAAACATACAAAAAATATGTCATCGGACAGCAGAATGGCTGTATATTTAGCCCATTGTATGCAACAACATTGGGTTATTTAATCATACATGCATCAGAGGTCACGTGAAGGTCAAGATCATCCTACGGTCAAGTCACTAAAGGTCAAGATCATCCCAAGGTCACCGTTTTTTGTGTGTTCATAATACCACTTTTGCTATAGCTAATTTGACAGTACATAAGTATATTTGGAGCCGGAGGTCAATGTTACCTCAAGGTCAAGACAATAGAAAGATCAATGTCGGTATTACTTTGCATTTTATAGCCACCGTTTCATTTTGGGGAGAGGGAGGGGGGTGGCACTCATTTCTATGTCACAAATTGCAAGTTGCATAAGGGGCACGTGAGTCATACGGGCTTTGCATTTCAAGTTAAGTATTTAAATACCATTCTTTAGATAATTTCTTTTTGTTTTAAAAAAAAAAGTTATAATTATTATCTTACCTTACAAAGCAGGAAGTGTGGCGGAGGTGTCCAACACGTGATCTGCAGGCTCCAGATTTCTCACTTCACGGCAACACGTGGATATCTCCAACAGTTAATAATTATAATACAGCTACTCATTCACTATTTCATACACTTTGTTTAAAGTGATCGTATGTATAATGTAGTGGATCGTACCCATCAGTCGGAGGCCAGCCACGGTGTCTACACATTCTTCGCTCAGCTGCGAATAGCATATAGTACCAATATAGGGGGACGCGATATATTTATAACTATCCGAACATAAGAACCAGGAAGAATATTACCCTAGGCACCAACAGATTAAGGCACACTATCCCCAGAGTACACTACCGGGTACGTTATGTGTTAAAACTTGATTCTCTCTCTCTCTCTCTCTCTCTCTCTCTCTCTCTCTCTCTCTCTCTCTCTCTCTCTCTCTCTCTCTCTCTCTCTCTCTCTCTCTCTCCCTCTCTTTCTCTCTGAGTCTGTCATTTCAGAAGAAAGGAAAAGAAAAAGGGTGAAGAGGAGGATAGAAAGAGCAGGAGTCGCTTAATAAAGAAGAAGGAGTATCATGAGCTGGAGCCACAGCGGAAGAAAACGGGACGAGGAAGGGGAACAGGGGGAAGTGTATGGGCAGAATAAGGGGGGAGAGAGGAGGACAAGAAGCGGAAGAAATACCATGAAAATGAGTAGTTTATGAATGGGGCGGAGAGAGGGGGTCGGTGATGTCGGTGTAGAATAAGGGAGTGGGAAGGGGGGACGGGGAGAGGGGAGGGTGGGGGGGGGGGGAGAAGAGTTCGAAGCAGTAGACAGCACATTATAATAAAAGGGGTACTTTCAGTCATAAACAGCATCTTATAGGGTTTATGTGTTGTAGAGTATGAAAGAGAATTGATTCTGTCGGCTTAAAACTAGCCTTTTCGAATTGCAGATGTTCCTATAAGTAGGCTATGCGTACATGAATTACGAACATATAACCTGCGTTATATATTCTTTTTTTTTTGTTGTTTTAAAACAGATAAAGAGGGCAGAAAAGATTGCAAGCAATTCAAATGTATTTGCCGACACTCGAACGCAAAGCTGAAAATCAGCCTTTTCAAAAGTATTAATTTTGGTTCGATGCTGTGACTTGGCATTATCGTAAAGAATAAAAAAAAAAAGAAAGCATCGAATGATGGGCCACTATCTGCAAGAACACAACCCTAACCCTAACCATAGCCCTAACCCTAACCCTAACGGATCATTAAATGGACGTCCCAACAAGGAGGTCTGTCCAAAGAATGTATGTAAACTTGCACTAGTTTGTCCCAATAACGCCGTGTAAACATCCTCACCCACAAACACTTACACACACACCCACCCCCACTCCACACACCAAAAAAAAAAAAACACGCGCACACACTCACACATCATAAAACAGTTCAGCCATTTTTTTAAAAAGATAAAATAATATAATATTTATAATATAAATGAGGTCCGTTGTTTTGACCTTTGAGGAAAAGCAAAGAGCAAAAAAAAAAAAAAAAAAAAAAAAAAAAACTGAGTGGTGGCCAAAGTGTCTGCGTAGTGACATTAATCAAAATCAGTCCTGTCATTCTGGGCCGGATAAGGCAAAATATGTGTTTTGAACAAACAAATGAAATTCGGAGCGACGGACCGACAACCGGACTGTCACTGAATGATTGGCCATGAGTTTGAACAACTTGAATACCAAAAATCAACAAAATCGGATCATCCGTTTTTGAGATACTGAACAAAACGTGTTTAGGGACAAAGTAAACCCAACGACCTTGAACTTTGCTGCAGAGCAAAATAATGGTGGCACGGGAAGCTGGCCAATAACCTAGGTAATGTTCCTATGAAGTGTGTTCAAATTCCGTTAAGAGGTTCTTGAGATATGGCGCGCGAGATACCGACCGACCGACCAACATTTGTGTCGTTCCGATTCCGGATTATTTCACTGGTTCGAGCCCAGGCCGGGGCATTGTGTTGTGTTCTTGGGAAAGACACCTTACTCCCGTTTTCCGACTCCTTCGGATGAGAGCATAAACCGAAGTCTAGTCTGTGTCGCATACATTCCATCATAATGGACTTTAAAGATCCTGACGCTCATGTCCTAGACGGGTGAGTGCCTGTGACAAGAACACACCCAGCATGCACCTAGGGCCTTCTCCCCCATCCCTGGCTGCCCAGGATTGTGCTCAGTTGTCTAAAACGTTAATACGATGCGCCCAAAAGGCTGCAAGTTGGCGCCTCGGGCGGCTTGAGTTAGATCCTGTATCGGCCAGCGCCTTGAGTCACCAAGTACGGTGAGATACGTGCGCTCTAAAAATTCTCGATAATAAATTTCAAAGTATTTCTAGATATTATCGGCAAATGCAACTAGTATGGTTTGTAGTGGAGAAACCTGAGATCCCCGCTGCTGAAGCTACTGTCCCACTTTTCGGGTATACGGTTCTTGGGTGCCTTTGTTATTTATTAGACTGTCAGTACATACAATAAGCGCCTTTTTTTTTTTAAATCTTTTTTGCGGTCCTTGCCGGCCTTTTTTCCTTTTTTTATGAGCCATCTTATGTATTTTTATATAGACAGCATTTCTGCTGGGTTCTATTGTCCCGGATGTTCACATGGAGACGTAAAATTTCCTATATTTCCCCCCCTCCCCAGTCCCCTATTCGCGATTGTGACGCGGGACTTTAATCTATCCACCTACCTACCTACCTACAATGAGCGAAGCAGCAACACAGCATAGAACCGCTTGTGGAAAAAAAAGGTGGCCTGGTTTATACCCACGTCTCCAACTGATATAGCTAATTAGCTATTGGTGATTAATGAACCATCAAAACGTCTAGTCTACACTGTAAGAAATGTCGGACAAACAATACAACAACCCAAGGTAACACAACACGACACACAAA
Organism: Oncomelania hupensis; assembly: GCA_036898135.1. Lineage (NCBI taxonomy): Eukaryota > Metazoa > Mollusca > Gastropoda > Littorinimorpha > Pomatiopsidae > Oncomelania > Oncomelania hupensis. The sequence continues at coordinate 47,517,559 of CM072511.1, read as the reverse complement.
CAATGACGAAGGTAATGAAGAAGAAGAAGAAGAAGAAGAAGAAGAAGAAGAAGAAGAAGAAGAAGAAGAAGAAGAAGAAGAAGAAGAAGAAGCAGAAGAAGAAGAAGAAGAAGAAGAAGAAGAAGAAGAAGAAGAAGAAGAAGAAGAAGAAGAAGAAGATGATGATGATGATGATGATAACCCGCGTGATGTGGTCAGTGACAAAAATGCAATTATCTCGTTTACGTGGTCCAGGACGAGCCCCCAATTGTCGTTTGAGCTTGTCACGATCAGAGAGAGAGAACTAAATAGTAAAGATAGAGAAATAGCGAGAAAGACAAAAACAGAGAGAAACCCCTTACACATTCTTTTCATCAAAAGAAGTGACCACACCGCAGCAAGGTACTCGAACACAAACAGATGATAATATAACATTTATTACATATTTTACATAGGTGAATAGGGTGGAGGCCACTGAAGGTGGAGAGGAAGATTAGATGAAGGAATGAAGGCGAGTGAAGATGAGCATGACTGCCTATCTATTCTCTCTCTCTAATTTCTCTCACACCCACTCTACCCACCAACACCAATGTCACGACCATCCCCTCCTTTCCACCCCCTACCCTTGTTACTCCAACCACCCTTCTTCATCTCTAGAAATATTAAATACAAACTTTCTTCGGCCTTCCCAATCCTCAACTTCCCACTGTCTTATTACTTTTAAATGCTGCTTTGTTGATGTTGTTGCCACTGAAATGAACTCAATATTAGGTGACAATTCTTGCAGTGAATTATATATATAAAATCTTTGGTAGAGCTTTGGCTTGCGGATCTGAAGGTCCCGGGTTCGAGCCAAACCCGGGGCATTGTGTTGTGTTCTTGGGAAAGACACTTTACTCCTTCGGATGAGAGTATAAACCGAGGTCTAGTCTGTGTCGCATACATTCCATCATAACGGACTTTAAAGATCCCGACGCTCATGTCCTAGACGGGTGAGTGCCGGTGACAAGAACATACCCAGCATGCACCTTGGCTGCGCACGCCAAAAAGTTGTGGAATCATTTTCCTCGAATATGGGGTATCCATAGTATTACGAAAAAGAAGAATATATATATATGGGGATTATAGGTATTCTTTCTCCCAAATCCTCCCCTTGCTCAGCTAAAGCATTTCTTTCTTTTCTTTTTAACCCATAACCGTGCTGTGTGAATATTTTGTAATCAAATCAATAAATGTACTAATCGGCAATTCCTCTCAAGGTAGAAATCGTGAAGTAGAGAGGGAGGAAACCGGAATACCCGGAGAAAACGGTATCTGGACGTTTCAGCGGTGAGCACTTTCGGCGACACCGCCGAAACGTCCAATCTACTTTTCTGCCGAATCGTCCATATGATTTCTTAAGAAAGTTTCCATCGAAAGCGCACTGGATCTTAGCCTCGCTAAAATAAACAACCGCAGTAGTATTTAATTTTTCTTTATGTATTATTTTGTCTACTAAAACACACAGTTTCGTTTCACTTGGCTATAGTTTTTAGAAAAACCGCATCTGTTAAAAGGAAAAAAAAGAAACCAAATCTCGCATGACGTTTTTCCGCTCGTGACTTGGCGGCCTTTACCGCCGAAACGTCCAGCCATGTGACAATGTATAAAATATGGTACTGCCGAAACGTCCAGCCATATAGCAATGTATAAAATACGCACCGCCGAAATGTCTAGCCATTTTATACTATGTGTATTACTGTGTATCAATTATAGTACACGTTATAACTTTTATATTTACAAAAATCTCGACCAACGTTCTCTATTATTAAAACCAAAACAAAAGGCAGTTTGAGGGTGTAATCATTGGATCTTAAATCAGTGGCTTATTTATAAACACTTATTTATAAATAGGCCTATACACGGCACCGCCGAATGGTCCAGCCTAGCGCCGAACGGTCTCGCCGCCAAACCGTCCACCGCCGAATCGAGGGTGTGACGCCGAATCGTCCCGCCGCCGAAACGTCCAAAAACGGTATCTGGACGTTTTGGCGGTGAGCACTTTAGGCGACACCGCCGAAACGTCCGATCTATTTTTCAGCCGAATCGTCCATATGATTTCTTAAGAAAGTTCCCGTCGAAAGCGCACTGGATCTTAGCCGCGCTAAAATAAACAAACGCTGAAGTATTTAATTTTTTACATGAAAAACTGTGTTATCATATCAAAATATATCCCTTTTATAATTAATTTTGCAGATGCTTACTTAGGTTATTTTTGAAAGAAAATATTGTGTCGCAATGTTTACACTCCAGAGGGAGAGAGTTCCATACAGCAGCTGCATTAAATGACAGGCTATTTTTGTATAAATCAATGCGAGGGAGATGCAGTTTATAATTTTAAAGTCTATGCCCATCAACTGGCTTAATACAAAAATATATCAAGATAATTATGCAGGTTTCTCCAGGTGCGATTTGGAACATAAGGATAGCTGTATTAAATATAAATTGTTTTTGAAGTGGTAGTATTCGGAGTTCCTTGTATTTCTCATTAGTTGTATTATCTGATAATTAGTTGTAATGAGAGAGAGAGAGAGAGAGAGAGAGAGAGAGAAATAGAGAGAGAGAGAGAGAGAGAGAGAAAGAAAAAAAAAGAAAAAAAGCAAGAAAGGGAAAAAAAGAAAAAAGGAAAAGAAAACAGAAATAATTTCATACAAGAAAGAAAAACAGTAAGAACAAAATAAAGAAAGGAATATATGAAGAAAGAAATAAACTAAAAGAAAAAAAGAAACGATCAAAGAAAGACATACAGAAAGAAAAAAAGGCAGAAAGAAAGAAAGGCAGAAAGACAGAAGTAAAGGCATATAGGAAGAAAGACAGACAGAAAGACAGACAGAAAGAAAGGAAGAAAAAAAAGGCATGCAAGAAGAAAGAAAAAGAAAAAAAAAATCAATATAAGCACACTAGAATACAATTATAACAAGGAAGTAAAATTGTAAACGTTCAGTGAAGTTTGGTTAGCAAAAACGTTTTGAAATCCAAAGTCAAACACAGACATTCCTCAAGATCCACAGTTTAAAAAGCAACCAGAAATAAGATGGCAAGCTATTCAAATGTATTTCAAAGCACCTATATTTACAAATGATGTTGAATTCTGGTATGCTATGTGCGCAAACACACACACCAGCACCAACAACAAGAAAGGACTACTACTACAAATACTACTAAATAAATTAATAAGCATAAAAATAAATGTATTTAAAATACTTAAAATTAGAATAAAAGCAACAAAAATCTGTCTCAACCGGGATTTGAACATGGGTAACTTAGTTGATAGGCAGTAATGATATTGACCGAGCTACCAAGCCCTCTGCATCGATCAGTGCTCAACAACACTTCTCTAGATGAGTGCACATTCAGTGCTATATAATGCATGTCTTTAGCAAAGAAATTAAACCAAATAAACTTGACCTTTGAGCAAATAAAATGCCATGTGCTACTGGTCTATAACCCTGGCAATGCTTCTATGAAGTTTGAACAAAATCGGTCTAGTAGTTCTTCAGATATCGCATGCAATGGAACAACCGACTGACTAACTTTTGTCTCATTTGGATTCCCAAATAAATATCAAAGTATTTAGAAAGACTTACCTGGAAATACAAAAAGCACAAACTACAAAGAATGTCACGAACAGCTATAAAGATTGGAGAAACAGACGAGGCTGTTGTGAAACACTTGAAGAAACAGGATAAGACATAACGGACTTTAAAGATCCTGATGCTCATGTCCTAGACAGGTGAGTGCTGGTGACAAGAACACACCCAGCATGCACCTAGGTCCTTCTCCCCCATCCCTGGCTGCCCAGGATTTTGCTCAGTTGTCCGGGCGTCGGACCATGCGCCCAAAGGCTGCGGGAGGGCGTCTCGGGCGGCTTGAGTTAGATCCTGTATCGGCCAGCGCCTTGAGCAGCTCTTGAGCTGGAAAAGCGCTATATAAGAACGATTAAATAAAAAAATAAAGTATACTGAACCAAAGAAATTAAGCTTATACCGAAAAAATGCCTCAAGTACTGACAGATTTGTCATCGTCACTATCGATCGCCATCGTCCCCATCATCTTCTCCACTGTCATCACCAATAACATCGTCATTCAACATCCTCAGCTCATTGTCTTAACACAACCTTATTAATTCTATAATTATTAATATTATAACCCCTCCCTTTTTTTTGTAGCAAGCCAGATTAATAAGATCAGTAAAAGAAAAATTTACAATTTCCCAAAACTAATTAATGCATGGCGTGCAGCTTTGTCCTCTTTGAAGATATTCTGCTGTTTGAGCTCCATAGCTGCCTAATCATTGTCTTCAATTTTAAGTAGCTTGCTTACTTACAATGTGATTCTAGTTACACATACATTAAATAGCGTCAGTGAATACGTTCAGTTCCAAGAAAAAAACACAACACCTAACGTTGGCTTTATGAATGTCTGCTGTAAATTAATAAGGGTTTAGAACAACCAAAATTTAACTGTCTTTAATGCAACTAAGGTGTCTCCTTTTGTTATTCCTTAATAATTAAAAAATCTCTCTCTCTCTCTCTCTCTCTCTCTATATATATATATATATATATATATATATATATATATACGAAGTTTGTAAGAGGCGTTGGCAAGCATGAAGGTTTTGTCTACAAGCACAACTTTAAAGAAATTTACTAAAATAATACTGAACATTAGGGACAACTTTTTCTCCATGTTTGTTGTCTCCACCTGGAATGGTCTTCCAGATGCGGTAGTGACTCAGGTCCCCTCAGTGAACGCTTTCAAAAGTAGGTTGGATTCTCATGGGTAAGACCTTCCAAATATGCACAACCCCGAGCTCCAGAACTAAGTAACCCTATAATTATTTTTGCCCACTCACTCCACGCGCCGTTTTCCATTTAGTCAAGTTTAAATTTTGTAGAACGATGAGCAGGTTCTTTTCATATCAAGCGCGAATGAAGAACAGGTTTTTTTTCATGGATTCAAGCACCTATCAAGTCAATTGTTGTTTTTGTTGTGATTTTTAATCAAGTTTTGGATATTTTACAATTAAAATCAGTGTGGACTACCCAAGAATTGTTTGTATTTCTTTTTCTTCCCATGAATATTCTTACTCATATTAATTGTAACAAAACTAAAGGCAAGAATAGAAGGGAAAGCAATTGAAAAAAGAAAAGACAAGAAAGACAAAAGATCAAAAGAAAAAAGGGAAGGAAAATAGCTAAAAACCCAAAGAAAACACAGGGAAATAAAACAGTACTGGGTTAAAGAACACCTAAATGACAATATATTTTCAATCCAGGCTTTCAAACAAACATAAAAATGCATGAACAGACAGCAGAAGGGAAGCGAACATATCAACAAAAGAAGACAAACAGTACTCAAACCAGTAGGAAGACTCAGTTGTTAGAGTACTGGAATTTTATATATACACATCAAATGACATGTATCCGTATTCAAACATCACAAAGACATGTATCCATAGTCAAACATATATTTTACACTCAGCTGCTTTGCTAACATCAAAACACAAGACTGTTCACAACTAATAATAAATCCTTTGGCACTAAACAATAGTGCAGACTAATTCAGAATATTTTCTAGTGTGATGTTCGCTGACTGGAAGACGATCAGCGTGTGCGTTGTTTCTTGGCTGATTTTGATGACCCTCCTTTCCTAGATCTTTTCTGGCCAGACCTTCTAGAAAACAAGAAAGTCATACAAAAATAGTGTGTATTAAAAATAAATTTCTGGAAAAGGATATACATATCCATATGTTCATGTTCAATTCTGATAAAATCTTTAGCCATAACTTTCTTGCACATAAGAAATAAATAAGTATTGCACTTATGGCAAAATGCTGAATTTGTAAGCTTTCTTTAAATCTTGAACAAATGCTTTCTTTGATGGATGATGCAATTTTTCATATGCAAAAATATAAGGGTGCACAAATATTCTATGAAGAGAATGGATTGCTAACCTTGCATCACAAATCTTGTGCAAGGAGGAACATAGTGCATGAATGTAATAAACAAACAAGCAAACCTTGTGTCTCATTTCCAAACATTACAAATTCAAACAGATCCTTTATTTATTTATTTTTCCATATTCCTAGCTCAGGGTAAACATTACAGATTAAAACGGATCCTACTATTAATGTTTTCCATGGCCTGAGGCTAGTTCAGGGTATGCTGGGTCATAACAAAAGCAACAACATCAGTACCCCCCGTGCATGTACTAAGAATTCATTAGGTCATTAATTGAAGATCATACCAGCAGTGTCGACACTGCCAGCCTCCATGCATGTATTGGAAGATCATAAAATAAAACTGCCAAATTTTTAACCACATTTTAATGTTTTGTTTCAATATTGTGCAACATACAATGTTGCGTAACATTATCACTTATTAAAGTCTATTGTTCACAAAATTTCTTACCCTTGTTTTTGATCAGGGTTGTGTTTTTCAGGGCAATCCCTGCGTTTATGATTCATTGCTCCACAGATGTGACACCCTATTAAAGTATCATTATAAAAATAAAATAAAATAAATACATAAATAAATAATAAGTAAATGAATTTTAAAAGCAACAACAACAACACACACATTTTTACTATAATATGCATTACATTTATACTCAACATCATCTTGAAAAGCTTTCAACCTAAAATACTTACAACTCAATTTATTGGGCGAATTCCAAAATGTCATACTATAAACTTACTAAAAGCTTTCAAATGATCCTAACTACTTAAAAAAAAGCTGAAATGATGAAGCAGATTCCATCCTTTAAACTTACCCACTATTCAGCCAATATGTGTGTGTGTGGGTGTGTTTGTGTGTGTGTGGGTGTGTGTGTGTGTGTGTGTGAGAGAGAGAGAGAGAGAGACAGACAGACAGACAGAGGAATTTGAACTTTAATCGGAGAACAGCAGTATGACTGATGATACTGAGCCAAACTTTAAAATAAATATTTAAAACACACAAACACACAACACATGCATGCACACACAAACACACAGCAAGAGCAAAGTGAACAAACTGATATACCTTCTCCTCGTTTGAGTCCACATATATGAGATGGCAGCTCACAGGTATTACACTGTGAACAATGCACACGCGTGGATTTCACACATCTTTGGCAAAGGTCACAATGGTTGTAGGTTGTACCATCCTGCAGTTAGAAAAATAGCAATTAGTGTAAATATCCGTATTCATATTAACTTTAATGGGGTTGTGCTCTTCTCAGCACATAAATAATACTGAGAACACAAAACACAACAGTCGGCATTACCAAGATTCCCAAATGCTGTTTCTGGTTATGGGAGGTAAACAACTTTTAGTTAAAAAAAACACAAAAAACATGCATTAACACTTTTCTGCCAATTGTATATTTGGTGACACTCTGGAATTGCTTAGAGAAGCTTTATAGAGCACAACAATTATTCAATGTAATTTCCATGACTGACAAAGGAAAATAACCCTCAGTACCGATATTTGATATTTGGTAAAATTTGATTCTTGACTCTTTATTGTCCCTTTTTATTGAAAAAGTATGGGCTGCATCCCCTGTGAAAGGCGTAGTCGCAGCATGTGGTGCACCCAAACCCAGCCTAACTAATTAATATCAGAGGTGGGATTTATCAAACTCCTGTCAGACGCCATTGGTTTCTAGCCTGTGAACAAGGCAAGTCACTCCCACCTTAGACCACGCGGCCACAACGCTCGCATATATAAGGCAGTGTCAGAACAGTGCCTTGCTCAAAGTTATTTCTGCGATGGAATAAATAAACTTCCAATAACTCCTCTTAATTAACCAATAAACTAATACAGGCATTACAGTACATTATTCAAATTCTGTAAGTATACATGGTACAAATTTGTGACAAACATTAACAAACATGAGAACGTTAAAATGTAAAGCCATTCTAACCTTTGACGTACAACTGTTACACTTCTTGCAGTGTTTGTTTTCTGCAGCACTGTACCTCTGGCATTGTTCACAGAACCTGAAAGAAAAGGAGTAAAATTATCTAAATTTTCTTTCTGAACACAAGAAATAGCACGCTCTGAACTGTGCAGCTTAAAAACAACATATTGTAATGACCACATTTGGCTTACATTTGACAGCTTATGCATTGGATTATGAGATTTTTCAGTGACCAAAATTTTGACAGATGGCCACACCTTATGAGTTTAGTGGCCACAGCTGATGCATTGGGTCGGAAGTAGTGGTGCCATGTTTGTCACGCCCAGTTCAAATTTATAAACGTGTGTAGCTGTGTAATTTTACTACAATAAGGCACTTTTTCATGACAATGTAATGTACTCTTTCACGATTTCACCATAGTATGAAACCACTTTACTAAGATCGACACGCAACAAGTCAATTCAACTGCCTGAGCTCGCTAAGTCATGTGTAGCAGACAACCTTTGTTGCATGTAATCATGCGTGTGGGAAGAGTTTAGGTTGACCTCTAAACTCGTGACCTCACACTCTCACTAATGATTGGTCCCTCATAAGCTCGACTATCCTTGTGAAATTTTACATTAGCCAGTATACAAGGAAATACATACGGAATTTATATGCGTAACACATGTGTGTTCAAGTGCGTAACACAATTGTGGCCGGACCTTAAGGTATATAAAAAAACAAACCAACAAAACAGAAACAATCGTGAGAGGATGCTTTGTCAAACATGACATTTATCCCAATGCTTTCATTGGGAAAGAAAACCATGATGAATCCCAAATTTCTGAAGAAATAAGAAACCAAATGGTCATAAGTTGCCACAGCTTGACTTTCCAAATAATCTGCAACCAAACATTTAATTAAAGGCCTACCCTAGACATCGGCGATATTTGGTTAAATAAACGTGTTTGAGTCACATAATCAAACAGTAGTTCTTTTGTTTTTGTTAAATACCCGTACGATTTTTAATTTAATTAAAACTTAATTTACAAAGATTTTCACACCTGCCATTAGCTGGCAAATGCCTACTGTATTTCCGGATGTGACGTCGAGTACCGTACTGCGCTCCAATATGGCTACTAGCGAAGATGTAAACAGTAATGTTCCACAGCCTAAACGTCAACAAATCAATCCAACTTCTCGGGGCTTGTATTGTGCAGTTGCTGAGCGCATAATAAATATAAAGTATGGCATTTTATTTTGAGTATCATGTGAGCTTAATTACTGAACTATACTAATTATAGCCCAACACATTTTTTTTAATTATTTTTTTTTTACTAGAGTGTAGACAAAGTAGATTTGAAAGTATCATCAGTATGATCACGATATGCACATTTGAGAGGAAGAGAAAGAACAAAAGTAAACACTACTAGTAGGCCTAAATGTTAAACATCACTTATTCACTATGACTAACTGAATAACTCTGTAAGTATAATACTACACACACTGATCAAGTAATATGTTATAGGCCTACTAATAATAAGCAAGGACGTAAGTAATATGGCTAGTAGTAATATTATAACTGTTCATTTATTAAAAAAATATGCCTGTTTTAGGCTACTCAATTCTCAAAGAGGCCCAAATTATTAGAATGTTTAATTAGTAAATAGCCTAAAACTTAGTTTCAGAGTTTTATCATTCGACTTCACACTTACCAATCTGTAGAAAAAAGACAATTCACATGTAGACTGTCGTCATTTTCACTGGAAGTAGAACTGTCATTTCCAGAAGCTTCTGGTTCAAACTGATATGGTATAATTCCGTAATCATTACCATCTTCTTCGGCGCTAATATTACTACTAGAGGAACTACATGAAGAATCGCTTTCAGCGTGGTCTTGTGGCTCCATTACAATACGCTACCTCACAAGCTAAGGGAAATTATCATGTGAAGCTTTAGAAAATTACTTCCCCTAACGTTAATAATAATAATAATTTATTTTGTATAGCGCAATCTATATATATAAATTGCTTAGCCGGAAGTTCTTCTTCGCCACTACTATAAAGTTTGTCCGGTATGGACGCTGATCTGGGCTGGTGCTGGCCGCTGGGAATCGGCCTGTTGTGTGCTCAAAACCAGCGAAATCGTTATAGCCGACATTTCCTTACCGAACGTTTAACCGTTTCTGAGATAAATAAATAAACAAAATGTCCACAAACTGCAATAGCCTCATTCCGCGCGCTTCCATTCAAAAAACAAGTTGAGGTTTCAGCATGTTTTCCCATATAGACCAAAAAATTTATTGTTTTTGTACGAAGCATTCATAGCTCAGTTGGTAACACTTTCGCCTAACGTTTAAGGCGACCCAAGTTCGAATCCGTCGCGGGCTATATTTTTTTTAAATGTTTTTTTTCCCACAACAATATGGATATTTTTCTTTTTAATTTAGGCTTTTTACCTTTATTATTGTTATTATTATTATTATTATTATTATTATTATTACTATTATTATTATTATTATTATTATTATTATTATTTATACTATTATATCTTATATCAAATTTTCTTTTAAAATCTTGGTGTTTCTGATTTCTATTTGTATTATTCTATATTCATTATTATTATTATTATTATTATTATTATTATTATTATTATTATTACCAAGGATCGGGATGGGGTGGTACGTTATTATTATTATTTTTATTATTATTTTTATTATTATTATTATTATTATTATTATTATTATTATTATTATTTATAAACTAATAATAATAATTATTATTATTATAATTATAATATCTTATATCAAATTTTATTTTAAAACCTTGGCGTTTTTTATGATTTCTATTTGTATTATTCAATATTATTATCATTATTATTATTATTATTATTATTATTATTATTATTATTATTATTATTATTATTATTATTATTATTATTATTGTTATTATTATTATTATTATTATTATTATCAAGGATCGGGATGAGGTGGTACGTGTAGGTAAAAGGGGGCTACGGGTAGGTTTAACGGGGCATGGGTAGGCATAACGGGGATACGGGTATATATAAGGGGGTATGGTGATGGTCGATTCCTTTCATCCATACCTGCGAAACGATCAACGGGGAAGTATCAAGGAGGGTACAGGTAGGTTACAAGGGGGGTACGAAAGGTATCAAGGGGTTATGGGGAGGTATCAAGTGGGTTCGGGGAGGTATCAAGGGGGTATGATGAGGCATCATGGGGGGGGGACGGGGAGATATCAGAGGGGGGGGGGGGGGTATGGTGAGGTATCAAGGGGGATATGGAGAGGTATCATCGTCCAAATGAAACTCGCAGACAACAGTTGTCTCTCTGTCTACATTTTAAACAGCAACCTGTGTACCCTGGCTTGCCAGGGTACAAAAACCACTAGTTCAAACATAAAATGCTTCACAAAGCGCTTGATCATACGCAGCCACACACAGATACACACGCATAATAAATCTATTCTGCATTTAAAAACAAGACAACATGTAAACCTAGTAAAGGTAACAAACCAACAAATAAAAGTATAAAATCAGTCAATCAATCAATAAACTTATATAAAATAAATGAATAATTTCACAGAAAAAATTTAAGAGAGGGACGTTAATACCAAAAGAGGCAGATCAACAATGCCTCATCTAAGATGTAAAGTGTAAATGGTGGTGAAATACAGCAGTTTTAAAAGTAGAATAATCGTTTAATAACTAAACATCGTTACAACATATGACAGGCCAGATGAAGAGAATAAAAGCTTGTGTAATGGCATTAATCTGGTTTAAAAAGAAAACATATTTGTGATTCACATAATAATAGTAACAACACCAATAACAATAATAATAATAATAAATAATATAATAATAATAATAATAATAATAATAATAATAATAATAATAATAATAATAATAGCAGTTTCTAATTTCATTTACAGTGAAAACAAGTTAAGAGGGATCAAATGTCACTTAAAAAAGCAAAACAATTTTAAGACAAGTACACGCATACGCACATGCATCCACGTACACACATTCACCCACACATTCACACACACACACATTCACACCCATATTCACATTTTGACAATTTATTCAGAAGTTTCGACAAAGCATTATTAAACAACACTTCGCCTTCTGATCATTATGCGATGTAAACATTGAAACCCACAGGCGCATGAAAAAACGAACTCGCAATGCACACAACACCCACCCCAATAGGCCTATCGTGAACTCACACCCTAAACACATTTTTTTTTACATCAAACATCGGCAAATCAATTCTAAATTTATCTACCCATTTTTAATAATGAACTCATTCACCTTTACATACACACACACGCACACACACACACAAACGCTCTTACGCACGTACACATTTATGCTCTCCACAAACAGAGGGCAAGACCTATATACAAAATACAGCGTAACATTATACCAATTTATAGCACAAATAATATTAAATATTAATACATTTTATACAACCAAACTCATTCCTCAGCCAATAATAAAAAATACATGAAACATCACAATGATATTGTGACAGTATAAGAAACGGTTTAAATTACCATCGTAAAAATCAAAAACAATTTAAATAAACGTTTACTAACAATAACTATCTATCACTGTCTCTGTTTGTCATTCCGTTTCTCGCCCACCAACACACACATCACACTTCTTTATCACACACAGTATGTGTCTGTATGTTTGCCTGTCTTTCTTTCTCTCTCATCCACTCAATCTCTTACTTACACACACCATACTTCTTTCTCCAACACACACTATCACATCTATCACATACATGCGTATAATACCTACATATAAACACTCATACGCAAAGGTTAACCAACAACAGCGTATATCACACACACACACACACACACACACACACATACAGGAGTTGACCCCGTTAAGCGGTCTTTAACAATTTTCCATCATTACGCTGCCGGTATATATCTGGCTACCGAACAGCTCTATGAACTCCAAATTATTCCAAATTATGGAATTTGCTTCGTTTTTGCATTCTAAGAGCTGTGGTATATAAATTATTTCTCTAAAGCAACAAACATGGAAGTGTGATTTCTTACCATCATTGTACAGCCATTGTGTGTGACCTCTTTGGCACTAACATTATGTGGTCATTGTGTGTAAGCTCATCTGTATCAACATTATGTGGTCATTGTGTGTAAGCTCATCTGTATCAACATTATGTGGTCATTGTGTGTAAACTCATGTGTACCATCATTATATGATCATTTTGTGTATGCTCATTTGTACTAACTTTATGCGGTCATTGTGTACCATCATTAAGTAGTCATGGTGTGTAAACTCTTATGTACCATCATTATGTAGTAATTGTTGGTAAGCTCATCTGTACCATTATTGTGTAGTTGTGTAAACTCTTATGCATTATTACCAGGCGGTCTGCAGGTGTACCATCATACTTATAAAGATGTTACATTCTAAAATCACATAATTTGTAAACTGATTTCAAATACATTGAATTGAAATCTTCAAAAAGACTTTATTGTAAATCTTTAGTGGATTTTAGTTAACTAGCAGTAGAACATGTTAAAGACATTTGTATTATGATGCTGAGAATATGAATAAACTTTTCTTGACTCACTATGAAAACTGCTTTGAAGTTTGATGCAGAATGTGCTTTAAAAAAACTTATGTAATCGTAACTGAGCTGAGCAACAGAATGAGAAAAAGATAGAGAAAAAGAAAACACAAATCGGTCAAATGGCTTCAGTATAAATGTATTCAAACTGTAATACATATTTTAATGTTCAAACGACTGGTAGCGTGCAGTACTATGGACAAGACATAAACATGTGTGGTTTGCAGACAGTGGCAATGGGTGAGCTGGCATCTCAAAGATAGAAAATCACACTGGTTTTGCTTGCTTGATTGATTGATTAATTGTTGCTTTAGGTCCAGCGGACTCTTCCGAGCCAAATCAGGACCTGACAACCCCCGATCCGCATAAAAGATCTGCTGAAACAACCCTAGTGAGAAAACTGAATGCCCTCCACCGGCCAGTCACTTTACAATAAAGACATCCCACGCAGGGGACGGCTGAGGCTTTACCCCAACTACTCGAACCCCCGGTTACAAAAACAAAATAGAATACAAACATCATTATAAATTATCAACAAAACACATACATATAAAATGCCTACAGTGAAGCCCCAGTGACCACCCGGCAGAAAGCGTCCAATACTCCCAAGCTGATCCAACAGACCTCATACACAAACAAGGAGTCTTGTCCAGGAAGAGTTTTCAAGAAAAAAGGTAGGTCATTGATCTAGCGCAGAAGAAGATAGTATAGCAGAGTGATAGGACAGAATGATTGATTGATAGTTGCTTTAGGTCCAGCGGACTCTTCCGAGCCAAATCAGGACCGGACAACCCCCGATCCGCATAAAAGATCTGCTGAAACAACCCTAGTGGGAAAATTGAATGCCCTCCACCGGCCAGTCACATTACAATAAAGACAGTCCCCTATACGCTACTGTGTCCGGGGACGGTAATCTACCCACTGAACTGAACTGAACTCTGAGGCTATACTCTTAATTTATCGAACCCCCGTTTACAAAATTGGAATAAAAATATGATAAAATATTAAAACAAAACACATACATATAAAATGCCTACATTGCTAAATAATATCATAGAAAGCCCTAGTGTCCATTTGGCAGAGAGCGTCCAATATCCCCAAGCTGACCCAATACACAAACGAGGAGTTTTGGGAGAGTTTTCAAGAAAAAAGGTAGATGACTGGTCTAGCGAAGAAGATAGTAGAGCTATAGAACAGAGTATGAATACGAAAACAACAAAGAAGAAAGACTGCTACAGTGGGAATTTAAACTACAGCACTAAATTTTCAGAAAGTGAGGATGCTATTCATACAGAAACCCCCGGCCACTCCACGGTGGTGTTACTTCCAACACACACAAAAATAAAAAAATAAACAGTCAACTAACAAGAAAATGTAACAAAAAAATGTGTTTTTTTTAATTTAAAAAAGCACATATTTAACAACAAAAAACAAAAACAAAAAAGTGGGGAAAAAAACTACAACAACACTAATTAAAAAACATAAAAATCAATAAATTGCACATTTTGCAGACATCTTTACATACGCACTGAACGCACATTCATCACTCAGACATGCAAAGTCACTATTAGAAGATGGAAAGGGAATCTAATTTTAATTTTGAAATGTTTAGATTGACTGCATCCAATATTTTTATTGAAGGGAGCGAGAAAACCAGAGTACCCAGAGAAAACCAACAGTGACCTGAAAAGCCTCGTACCTAAAAGTCGCACAAGTTCATCCCTTGATATTTGATATTCGAGCTTCGATATTTTTATTTACACTGCCCAAGCACGAACATCGACATAAGAGATTCGGCTATTAATTTGCATAACTTCGTGTAACATAAAATTAATATGGGTGCTTGGGCTGTGTCAATAACGAATGGTGGTTTAATTGAATGAATGATTACAAGTACATCAATGTCTTATCAATTTCCTGAAAACCTGTAGCAGACTACTTAGTAAACAGGGCAACATACAAACCATTATTTCAAAGTGCTGCAGTCACACAGAGCTGTGCACGGTATCTACTATGATTGCTAAAGGATGCTCTAAAATAAAATAGAAAGATCATTCAAACACTGAACCATTTCACTATAAGTATTTAGGGCACTGTTCGGGATGCATATTTGCAGACAATAGGACAGAGCTGCTCAAAGTGCTGGCCGATACAGGATCTAGCCAAAGCGGCCCAAGGCGCCAACCTGCAACCTCTGGGCGCATAGTCTGATGCTCAACCTGCAACCTCTGGACATATAGTCTGACTCTCAAACGACTGAGCACAATCCTGGGCGATGAGGTATTGGACCTAGTTGAGTGCAAAGTGTATTTAGGTAGCTGGCACTCGCCCAGCTAGAACATGAGCGTCAAGATCTTTAAAGTCCGTGCAATGGAATGCATGCATGCAAACTTGATCTCAGTTTATACTCTCATCTGAAATACTAAAAGAAATGTTATCCTTTCCAATTGCCCACTGCATGCTTACCTAAACTAAACACTTCAAAATATAATCGATTTTTTTCACGCGCACCCAACTGTCTTAATTATGTTCATGGCATTGTACATGTGCCCTTGACCCATCCAGCTCACACGAAATCTCTATTACCAATCATATTTGGCACTCACCCTAAGACAAGCATACATTTAATTTTGATCTTTAACGATTCTTACATCTCATGAAAACTGACAGTGGACGCATCAAAATATTGATTACACCTCATCAATAAAGATCATGCATAGTCCATTTCGCCATTTCCATTTGTTTGGTTACTGCTCCCTCTAAACATGACTCAGCACACTATTCAATTTCAACAAGTTAGATTGTCAGAATTTTTTAGCAACAATTTATTCACGGACTAGAGAAAGCAGTACCAGCACAATTTGTGTCCCCAACGATTCATGCTTTCAGTCACATACTGTCCTGTACAACGAGACGGAAATACTGTAGAATTACAGAAGGAAAGAACACTGAACGTTTACATTACATTACATAATTGTTGCTTTAGGTCCAGCGGACTCTTCTGAGCCAAATCAGGACCGGACAACCCCCAATCCGCATAAAAAAAGATCTGCTGAAACAACCCTAGTGGGAAAACTGAATGCCCCCCCACCACCAGCCAGTCACTTTACAATAAAGACATCCCACGCAGGGGACGGCTGAGGCTTCACCCCAACTTATCGAACCCCCGTTTACAAAAACAAAATAGAATACAAACATCATTATAAATTATCAACAAAAAACATACATATAACATGCCTACATTGCTAAATAATAACATCATAGGAAGCCCTAGTGACCACCTGGCAGAAAGCGTCCAATATTACCAAGCTGATCCAACAGACCTCATACACAATTGATTGATTGATTGATTGTTGCTTTAGGTCCAGCGGACTCCTCCGAGCCAAATCAGGACCGGACAACCCCCGATCCGCATAAAAGATCTGCTGAAACAACCCTAATGGGAAAATTGAATGCCCTCCACCGGCCAGTCACTTTACAATAAAGACATCCCATGCAGGGGACGGCTGAGGCTTTACCCCAACTACTCGAACCCCCGGTTACAAAAACAAAATAGAATACAAACATCATTATAAATTATCAACAAAACATATACATATAAAATGCCTATATTGCTAAATACTAACATCATAGGAAGCCCTAGTGACCACCCGGCAGAAAGCGTCCAACACTCCCAAGCTGATCCAACAGACCTCATACACAAACAAGGAGTCTTGTCCAGGAAGAGTTTTCAAGAAAAAAGGTAGGTCATTGATCTAGCGAAGAAGAAGATAGTATAGCAGAGTGATAGGACAGAGCAGGAAAGGGAAAGAGTAAATGAGGAAGACAGCGACAGTGGGAATTTAAAGCACTAAATTTCCAGAAAGTGGGGATACTATTTATACTGAAACCCCCGGCACCCCAAACAAGGAGTCTTGTCCCGGAAGAGTTTTCAAGAAAAAAGGTAGGAGACTGATCTAGCGAAGAAGACGATAGTATAGCAGATTGATAGAACAGAACAGAGCATTACATTACATTACATTACATTACATTACATTACATTACATGATTATTGTTTTAGGTCCAGCGGACTCTTCCGAGCCAAATCAGGACCGGACAACCCCTACCAATACCATGTAATGTGGACAAAAATGTTGGTCATTAGACAGAGACACTTGAATCCCAGCAAAGGTACAGAAAAACTATCATTATCAATAATGTTGTGCAACTGATTTTTCTGTACCTTTGCTGGGATCCAAGTGTCTCTGTCTAATGACCAACATTTTTGTCCACGTTACATGGTATTGGTATTGCTTACTATCCAAAAATCCTATTTGAATCAATTATAAAAAATATTCACATTATAATATTTATTAAAAAAACAACAAGAAAAAAATGCATGCGCACAAGCACACACATCACTTACGTGCAAGCACACCAATCACCCAGTTACATGCATATGAGAGCTAGTAGGCCTATGTCTCCACCAATCACCCAGTTACATGCATCAGAGCTTGTGGGCCTATGTCTCCACCAATCACCCAGTTACATGCATCAGAGCTAGTGGGCCTATGTCTCCAGCAATCACCCAGTTATATGCATAGCAGAGCTAGTGGGCTTATGTCTCCACAACCTCCCCGGCTGGTCATGATAAAAGTAAATAAAAACGAATACTTTTCCATGTACAAACTGTTTTTTCCTTGCCACTAGTTATATTCTAACATTCTTTATACTTCTCAATAGCTAAGGTAAAAATAATGAGTCTGAATCAGGACTGTAGAAATATCTACAGTTGGCAGGTAGAGGTGGTGGAGACGCAGGCCTACTAACTCTGCTACACAGTGTGATTGAACACCACATAAATGAGGAATGTACATGTCCATGGTATTCTCTCTCACCTCTCTTCACTCCAAAGCCAATAAAGTTTCTGAATTTTCCTTTCTTGCCAAGGTCGACAAACAAGTCGAAGGAAAGTGAAAGTGTTTGCTCGAACATTTCAACTTGCAAACACAATTTAGGCTGCTTGACCGTTTCTACCGGCACAGTTCTGCAGTTCAAAATATAGTTCTCAGTTTCACAAACCTAAAAAATAGTAGGGATCTTTCACACATACCACTTGATGCTACATGGGTCATTTTTGGTGCCATTCATATACAGGCAATTGCCTTGATCACAGAATTTTCAGTAATTGGTTTCAAACGACGTTCTACATTACATTACAAATTGTTCCACAAAACCACGCTGTCATCAAAGGTTGTCTACACAGTGCATACACGCAGCCATTTAGTGCATGAAGTCTTTACCAGTGAAAAGGTTTAGTGTACTTAAAACATGAGGAATCACAACATCACACTATTTTTGGAGAGCTGCATTGGTGCAGTAGTGGACCATCAGTCTCAAAAGTCCAGAGTTTGGCATCTAGAAGTTTCTGAAGCAGTGCAGGTGTGACTGAAAAGAATCGAGTCCCTCATACACAGAGTTTGTACACAGTGTTTTTATCTAGCTGCGTTAGCTGTTGCTGTGGCCCGATTTCTTACAAAATCTTTGATGTTTTTCCAAGTTATGTGCCTGAGAACAGGTTCTTTTTGAAGGCAGTCTTCTATAACAGCTTTACCAGGTAAGGTGTGGAGGTGAATGTAGCGACCCAACTGTCGATAACAAGCTGCTACTTCCTCTTTACTCCATGGACGCCTGGCTGGATGCTCTGCAGAAAAACCCAAATGTTACTTCAGGGGCGTCGCACACGGGGGGGGGGGGGGGGGGGCAGGGGGGGCACCTGCCCCCCCAATAATTTGGCCAAAAAAAAAAAAGAAAGAGAGAGAGAGAAAGAAGAAAAGAAGAAGAAGAAGAAGATTTCAATCGATAGAGGAAGGCAGGAAGAATCAATAATTAAAAAAATCACCATATTTTTAAACCGTAGTGTAAAGGGCTAACGTACGAAATAATATTACAATAATCTATTAGCATGTGCCTGTGTTTCACAACAAAATATTTCGTGGCGCCGGGCAGCAGAGCTGGCTTTCGCTGTTTGAAAGAAGTGTCATTTCATCACGCAAAGAGCAAAATTAACAAAACAATGGAATCGTCTGTTTTCCAGGTTTGTTGATATCAATTATTTACTTTAGTCTGTAAAATGAGTAAGGCAAGGGTGAATGTGCAAGTGTCAATAAATAGTTGAGGTGCGCGATATTTTTTAATTTAGATTTAGTTTGTTGATAGGCCTACACGTGCACGTGCTTTGATCGCAAAAGGGGAAAAAAAGGACCCGTTCGCTTTTCTGGGGACAGATAACGTGGGCTTGACTGCTTTGATTATTACACCACCACCCCCACACCCCACCCCCCATTATAGGTTTCACTTGGTTTGTTTGTTTGTTTGTTTTGTTTGTTTATGTGTCCGCGAATAGATCTCCGATGTTTGTGGACTGAACTAGCTGAGATTTTGTTCATGGACTAGTAAGATCATCTGTGATCACAAAGACAAAAGGCACTCAGACAGACAGTATTTTGCTTTAGAGAAACTGCGAGTAATATACGCCCTAGTAAAACAAATTGATCAATTGACTGATTTTCTGAAACTGGTAGTGGAAGTGTTTGGTCATTATATGTATGCAATATGCAAAACGAGTTGTGATTTATAGAGAAGACACAATTTCAACCTAGATGATCTTGCGGCAGGTAATTAATGTTCGTGTTTCCTGGTTTTAATCATTATCACATATCGCTAATCATGTATTTGTAGTTTCTGGAAATGAATCTTGTATTTTCAGTAAAGAAGAACATAAATAATTAAATGTTTTTACTCTCAGTCTTTCAGTTGGATGAAGGTACGAGGATATATTACAGGGTGCGTCCCGCTTGTCAGCCCCTCCCCCCCCCACCTCCCCGTCGACAGGGTTGCCCCCCCAATATTTTGGACCTTCAAGAGTTTTTAAGATATAATGTGGAGATATTTCGAAGCACAATCAACAGGTTTTCTACTTTCTAGGTGCAGCCAATGAAACTGTCGGATAATTAATTATATTTACTAGTTTAGATGTGAATATCAATATAACATTTTCCAAGTATTTAGCAGTCAGGTGAAACTTTTTATTTACTGCAACAATGTGACAATGTTACGGATATAAAATTGAATGCTTTACTGTCATAAGCAAGCAGAATTCTAAAAAAAAAAAATTGTGGTCGGTGGTGTATTCCCGTCCTGTACTGTGCAATCAATACATGCTTGATACGGTCTAACAACCCCTGTTTTTAACTGACAGTACGAGTTCATTACAGCCACCTTAATAAACTGCACGGTCTCTTTGTTAGAGAGAGAGAGAGAGAGAGAGAGAGAGAGAGAGAGAGAGAGAGAGAGAGAGAGAGACACAGAGAGAGAGAGAGAGAGAGGGGGGGGGAAGGGAAAGGCAAAAAACCCCCGAAAATCAACTTTATTAAATGTCCGATACATTATGGCGAAGTTAGTAGATAATTTTGGAGAAAATAAAAATAAATATAACATAGTGTCAACCACAAACACTATCCTTTGTACCCAGGCTTCCGTAATTTGTTAATTTCTAACCTTCAAGCTGAATTATATTTTTCAATTTCGTATTTTATTTTTAGATATCTGTTAAATGCAGAATTTTCCATCGTTAAGTCAGCTAAAGATCACATCCGGTACATTCACCAACATTTAGATCTCGGCATGTGTATGCTGTTTTTGTACAGTAGTTAACTGTCACTATGTGGCAGTGTTAGCTTAATGCAGTTGCCAACACTATGCGGAGATTGTGGTCAGTGACCTTAATCAGTTTCAAGTTCATGCAAGTATGGACACTTATGTACAAAGTAACACTATCATAATAATATAAATAAATGTAAAAGTCAGAAATATTAACTAATAAAGAACTTTCTGGATTCAAATTTTAAATATACTTACTTTCTGATTGCTTTCCAGGCGAATTGTAAACCTCAGAATTTCCAGAACATTCTAAAAAAGAAAAAAATCCATAAGTACTCAATGACTGTCAAATTAATGACTGACAAATGTGGCAGTGTTAGCTTAACACAGTTTCTTACTAAACACTATATGGACATTGTGGTCAGTAACCATAAACTACTATTGTTTATTTATTTATTTACATATTTACATCTGACAATGTTGTTCATACAAAATGGCATGCCTCTTCCTTTAGTCGTCGGTTGGTGAATGGACCCTGAATTTCACCAACACTATGTGAATGGTTGTGTATTCTGTTTTTGTTCAGTTGTTTACTTTCACTGTCCCACTACTAGTAGTATAGGAGCAAAATGAGCATGTGATTTTCCTACACATTTCATTATCATACTCATAGCAATAAAATATATTTTTAAACTGTGGAAGTATATCTAACTGGTGTTTAAAGTTATTTATGCTTGGTGCATTATTAAGTGAAATAGCTAGATTAGTCCAGTTAGTAACAACTCTGCTAGAAAACAAAAACTTCATATTTTAGTATTGGAATGCTGAATAAATACTTTTCCTTCCAACATTCATGTAAAGAAAAAACAAACATCAGAACTGATAATAAATTTGAATTAACCAACGTGATTCTGAATCAACAATGGAAGGAAACAAAGTAGAATTAGATCTAGAACAGTGCTGTCAGTAGAAGAGGGATGGAGACGCAGCATGCCATGAAAGTGGCACTAGCTTCAATGGACTCTCCACAGAAAAAGGGAACAAAAAATGTTGAATTTTCACTGACACTAGCATCCATGGTTTTCTCATAATAATGGCACAAATACATAAGCACTCAAAGTAAATAACTAACAAACGAAAAATCAACTAAAGCACAGCAACTTACCAGCGGCTCTTTTCAATTCAAGATGGCGACTTGTGCACACTTGTTTTCAAAAACTAGTTCCCTCTCTCTCCTTAGTGTGTGATTTCACGTCTACTTTTTACAGCACAAATGCTGCCGTGATACACACACGTGTGTTAAGGGTCGTGT
Source organism: Oncomelania hupensis (assembly GCA_036898135.1). NCBI lineage: Eukaryota > Metazoa > Mollusca > Gastropoda > Littorinimorpha > Pomatiopsidae > Oncomelania > Oncomelania hupensis. The sequence continues at coordinate 47,495,066 of CM072511.1, read as the reverse complement.
GTGACCATCAATGAATTTCCCGCGTTATGCTGCCTAAACCAATCACACCTCGGATTATAATTTATGCATATTTTAGAGGTTAGGGAGTTCAAAAATCGCAATTGTGCATTATGCGGTCGGCAGCATAAAGAGCGAGGCAGCATAACGTGAGTGTGTAACCATACGATTGGCAGCCTAACGGAGTCAACACAAACGCACACACACACACACACACCTTCATAAACATATACACACAATATGACATCCCCCATACACATAGAGTCCTCTTCATAACAAGCATCGCAAAAACAATCATATTAAAGCCGTAAACACAATGAACCATGATGTCGAACTTTTATACTTTCATGTCATTACACCTTCTCTGCCACACACGGTGGGAACCAATCATGACACCCACACTGAGGTATTTCGCAAGCCATTTAACACTGTAGGCACGAATACCTATCATTTTCAGGCCCGACGTAACTCTATAATGGACACTGCCAAGACTACCAATGGTCAGCACTACTGTTCTGCATGAATAACCTAAGGCATTTATTTCTAGGCATAGCTGCATGTATTTGTCAAACTTTGAATTGTAGCATATATCGACAAAGGCATCAAATGGCACGGCAACTTCTACCAAGAAAACCTCACGGCTATTATGATTTATGAGAGTGACATCAGGCCTAGTTGCAGTGGTGCGAAACAGGTCAGTGTCAAAGCCAAAAGTGCGTGGTGATAAGCACGTGTCTTTGATGACAACGATGGAATCCCCTTGTGGTATGCATGACGTCACCATATCAACCACTCTGTTGTGTCTCGCGGTATACATGTTTTGGTACTTAGTGCACCCGTTCAGTACATGAGACACCGTTTCTGTAGGGTGGTTGCACAGCGTGCACCGTCGACTGCACTCGTTCGGGTACCACAGTGCCATCATGCTGTTGCACTGGAGGAGCTGCAGTCTACCTCTTACAACAAAGCTAACAAGGCTGTCTTTCAACTTGGTGTTACTGAGGTACGCACTAGACAGCCTGTGGTCAACTTGCGTCGCCTCTCTGACTATTCTGCCCTGCCAGTCTTTCTGTTTCCACTGACTGCGAAAAACGGTGAGTTTGGCCTGCTTACACAAACCGTACGCAGCCTTAGCATCAGGTGTAGACACGGACACTTCGTCGTCGACTTTAAAGGTAAGGATGTAGTTGTCGTTCACAGGGTGGTGTTCCAGCAATACACCATCTCGCCCGCACAGCTCGTTGAGGTGTACCCAGTCTGACCTCGCCCAGGTTACTTTGGAATGCTTCAGGAGGTTACCCCCTTCCCTCCTCTGGTAACCGGCGAAACGCGTCGCTGTCGTCTGCTGAAGCCTCTGGCACTTTCCTTTTTTGCATGTGTAAGGCGAGAGAGGAACGTGCTGTCTTTCTCACCTGGTCGTCGTCGCTGTTAAGCACCGACAGCTTAAAGGAGAGGTGCTTGGCACTGTACATGGCCGAGGGGTTGAGAACGCCCAACCCTCCGTGGGGCCGTGGGGTGAACATGAAGGACCGTGTAGAGCTGGTGTTGAGTCCGAGCCAAGCCCGGACACAGCTTACGATGCAGTTCTCCATGTCTTTCAGGCTCCTCACAGTGAATGTAAGGTTGGAAAAGAAAAAGTTCAGTCTGGAGCAAGCCATGGTGTTAATGGCCTGTAGCTTCGCTACAACAGGTAGTGGAGATGCGTCGATCTTGTCCAGCGTTGCCTTGAAGTCGGCGACAACATCTTCAGCTTGTTGCAAGGCCGCGTTGTTGCTGATGTTGATGTTGTAGCCCAAGTATGTGTAGCTTTGGTCACGATCATACATAGGCAGCGGCTCTTCTTGGATGCACAGTGTTGTTTCGCCGGTTCTGTCCTTCTTGCACCAGCCACTGCCAGATCGTTTGTTTGCCGTGCAAGATGCCACACTTACTATGCTTCACCTCCATTCCCGTCACCGTCATGAACAATTCGGTTTTTCTAACCGCTTCTGCTATCTGTTGCTCGTTAGTGCATGAAGTGCTTACGTCGTCAACGTAACCTTGAACTGGGTTGGGGATAGAGACGAGCGGATAGGGCTGTTCGATCCAGCGAAGCCATTTGTCGATGCCCTGTTCAAAAACAACGACGCTCCATGGGCAGCCCTGGATGATGCCTTTACCACGCTGGATCGGCCTGGTCAGACCCGCCGCCGTCTTAACCTGGAACGTGGAGGCGCTATAGATGTCGCGCGTGATGTCCACGTATGCCTGGGGGTAGCCAGCAGATATCAGTTCGTTGATCATGAAGACATGATCGATGCTGCCGAAGGCGTCTTTGATGTCGAAGAACGCAGTGTAGAGCGTCGATGATGTGTGGAGAAAATCGGCGATGTTAGATCGGAGACAGAAGACATGCTCTTGTAGTCCATTTCTAGGCATGGAACCCTTTTGGCGTTTGGAAAGTCTCCCTGTCTCAATGATCCAACACATCTGACGGTTGAGGATGAGTTTCATGAACAGCTTGTAGGAGGTGAGGAGGAGTGAGATGGGTCGCCAGTCATCCACCACCGTAGGGTCGCCGTTCTTCTTGGGGATGAGGGTGATGACGCCGTGCTTCCAGTCTGCAGGCACCCGTCTGTTAAGCAGACAGATGTTGGCAATAACACGAAACACGGGTGCAAGCGTCCTCTTCTGCCGTTTGAAGCTGTCATACAACACGCCATCGGCGCCCGGGGATTTCCTACTAGGCAAGCTATTTATGGCAGTTATTATTTCTTCTTCAGTGAATGAGTCGGTGGATGGAGTCCATTCTGGTTCAGGAGTGTTGAGTTGCCACGGAAAGGTAGTTGGGGTAGCCAAAAGTGTTCGCTTGCATTTATAAGCAAAACGGTCTTCTATAGTTTGGGAATCAATATTACACACTTGTTGTTTTGAGAGACGGCAGTCGTTGTTGATGATGTCGATCGCTTTCGCTTGCTGTTCGTGCCACATGCGAGTCAATTCACCCCTGCCAATACTAGGGTCAATCTCGTTGTTGTTGTCAGAGGGAACCCTTTGATGCTGTGTGGGTGAGCGTGACGTCATACCTTTTTCAACATTGGTGGCAATGTAGGTCAGCGTGTAATGGATGTTGAACAAACATGCTTCAGCAGTACCATCGGTCAAAGGGGGGAAAGGTTCGGGGACATCAACAGGGTAGCAGCGTAGGATACGTTGGGTGTACTTCAAAAAGGGTAGGCTGTATGGGATTCCATTTAGTTTGGTGGACACAAAGTTTCCATCCCGGAAAAAAATGTAGGTTAAAATGTTGGAGAGCTTGAACCAGTGGGTGGGGTTGGGGTGAAAAAAGGTCACACACACACACACCCCTACACACACATTTCAGGTATCAGCGCAACAGGGTGTCCGCAAGGCAGGATGTTCTACAGGTGTAAGAGGAAGAGATAGGTTTTCATTTGGGCTTTGAAAGAGTCAAGAGATGGAGATTGGCGAAGGCTGCATGGGAGTTTGTTCCACAGGGTAGGAGCATAGACGGAAAAAGCTCTTTTGCCAAATGTTCCAAGAGAGTAGCGAGGAACTGTCAGAAGAGAAGCGTCTTGAGAGCGAAGAGTGCGGGTTGGCTTGTAAGGGTTGAGAAGTTCAGAGAGGTAGACAGGAAAATGTTGGTCATGAAGAGACTGATAGCAAATAGAGGCAACTTTGTAGTCAACTCTGGCTTTCACTGGCAGCCAGTGAAGAGCAGTCAGAGCGGAAGTGGCGCTAGCGCGTCGGGATTGTTGGAGCACCAGCCGAGCGGCATGGTTCTGAATGTGTTGAAGTTTTTGAAGTTTGTTGTTAGGAAGACCAGCCAAGAGAGAGTTGCAATAGTCAAGCCTAGAAAGGATGAAGGAAACAGCAAGCTTGTTGGCAGAATCAACAGAAAGATATTGGCGGATTTTGCTGATACGACGAAGATGGAAATTCAGAGATTTGCAGAGATTGTTGATGTGAGATTCCATGGACAGACTCTCATCTAGATGTACACCCAGATCCCGAGCAGAAGTTGAGAAAGGGATAGAGTCATCATTGACTTGCAGAGAGTGTGTCGAGAGCTGGCGGAGCTTGCTGTTGGTACCAATGGCGATGACTTCAGTTTTATCATCATTCATCTTCAGCTTGTTTTCTGCCATCCAGTCTGCGACAGAGCTGATGCAGCGCGACAAATCACCAGCAAGGCTGGGGATGTCAGCTGGAGGAGCGGAGTTGTGAATTTGAGAGTCATCAGCAAAGAAATGGTACAGATGATCGAAAGTTTTGATGATTGAGCTGAGAGGTTGAGTGTACATGGTGAAGAGGATAGGTCCAAGAACAGAACCCTGTGGAACTCCAAACCTCAGAGGAAAAGAAGAAGACTGAGTGCCATTGACAAGAACAGATTGAGTGCGGTCAGAGAGGTATGAACGGAACCAAGCCAGAGCCGTCCCAGTGCAGCCAAACACCGACTGGAGACGTGCACAAAGAATGTTATGGTCTATAGTGTCGAAGGCTGCGGATAAATCCAGCAGCGTCAAAATGGACACCCGGCCTCAGTCAGCCGCCATGAGCAGATCGTTTACTACAAGCAGCAACGCGGTCTCAGTGCTGTGGCTCTTTTTGTAGGCTGATTGAAACGGCTCAAGCAGGTTGTGGGTCTGGAGATGAGAAAGGAGTTGAGAGAGAACGATTCGTTCAAGAACTTTAGAGAGGAACGGAAGGTTGGAGACAGGTCGGTAGTTTTTCAGTATTTCGGGATCGAGAGTAGCTTTTTTCAGAAGAGGAATGATGAGAGCATGTTTGAACGAAGGAGGAACAGAACCAGACTGGAGTGAAGAGTTCATGATGGAGGTGATGACAGGCAAGAGATCATCAAGACATTCAAAGAAAAACTTGTAGGGCAGAGGGTCGAGAGAGCAGGATTTCTTGGGCATGTTGAGAATGACTTTTTTGACTTCGTCAATGGTGACTGGTTGAAATGCACAGAGAGGAGTCCCAGAGAAGCTCGGCAAGTTGATTACAGGTAAAAATTCCTATCTTTATCGAACAACAACAAGCGATCTAAAGCGAATTAAACCTTCATAGTTTGTAATTGTTTTAGTTTAGCATAGCCCTCAACGTAGACCAAATATAGCTGGTGTCTCGGATAGGTCTTTAATGAAGATAGAATTATTTATTTCAGCAACTAGTTAGAAGACAAAACGCAGGATCAGTGTCGAAGAGTAGAAGTTAAGAAATATAAACTAAATAAATCAAAAGAATACCCTCTTGCCACCACCTACTTGAAAAAAATATGCCACTCATAGTGAAGACAGCATTAAAACCATTCATCAACATAAATGCAACTTTTACGCTGAAGTATGTGCACACAATAATGGAGTTTTGCGGAAAACTGGGCGCGCTGATGTTCAACTTTTTGCAGCACACAAGGTAATTGCCATGGAAATCATGCAATCTGCCCTCTAAATTAAATACTTACTAAGTACAAAGCATAATGTTGGAACTTTACCTATAGCCTTCAGACTCGGGAAGGGGAAAAGCAGCAGAAGCAATGTTGGTGAAGATACGAACTGGGCTACCCTTTTTTCTTCTACCATTCTGGCTTTGAAACAGAGTGTGGTTGTCATAGTCCACCTGTAAATACAAAAATATATTGATGCCTAAATCAGCAAGTATAAAAATACAAATGCTACATGTAGATAAAGTGATTGAAAGGCAGACAGAGAGAGGGATAAATAACATGTACTAAACTACATCATTAACTACATTTATCAACAAGTTCAATAACATGTACTAAACTACATCATTAACTACATTTATCAACAAGTTCAATAACATGTACTAAACTACATCATTAACTACATTTATCAATAAGTTCAATCACATGTACTAAACTACATCATTAACTACATTTATCAATAAGTTCAATAACATGTACTAAACTACATCATTAACTACATTTATCAACAAGTTCAATAACATGTACTAAACTACATCATTAACTACATTTATCAACAAGTTCAATAACATGTACTAAACTACATCATTAACTACATTTATCAACAAGTTCAGTAACATGTACTAAACTACATCATTAACTACATTTATCAATAAGTTCAATAACATGTACTAAACTACATCATTAACTACATTTATCAATGAGTTCAATAGTAAACCAGGGTTGTACATTTCTAAAAAAAAAATAAAAAATTTTTTAATCTTGGGGTGCAAATAATTTCAATGAATATTGCATCTCCTTAACCCCAATCTAGGTGGATGGACTGGGGTGTTTTGTGCGTAGTTTCATTTTTTTCTATTAGAAGCCCTTATCCACATTATAATAACGATGCTAACCTCGAAAATGGACACATAGCCCTAACCGTTATACTATCCATGGCGTCTATGGATTTATGCGATGACAATACAATTAAATGTGAATCCTATTTAACGTACAACTAAAAATGACGAATACCTTATAATCCAACATTGTCAAGGATGGCATGGCATCGCACACACGTTTCTCCATGAAGTAAGGGAAGAACCACAGAATTGGCAATTCTTTGTCTGAAACAAAACCACCATGTTATATACTCTCTGCTATGAACAAAGAGAGAGAGAGAGAGAGGGAGAGGGGGAGAGGGGGAGAGAGAGAGAGAGAGAGAGAGAGAGAGAGAGAGAGAGAGAGAGAGAGAGAGAGAGAGAGAGAGAGAGAGAGAGATTACATGAAATCCAGAAAAGCCTATACAAATGGTGACAATTACTCATGCTCAAATGCCAAACAAAGTGAAATCACTGTCCCAGTGAGCAGAAAACGGTAATAATGAGTTGTGTATTTAGTTCTAGGTCTTGACTGCTTTGAACTGTATCTAATGACTACCCACCAAGTTTGGTCTCTGCCTTCCACAATCCTTGAACTTTGTAGAAAGATGTTGCCAGCGGCTCAACCATGCCTCCAAAAGGTGGGTCAGTAACTAGCACCCCTCCTTCTCCTCCCTCTCTCAGAAACGACCTCACCCGGGTCTCGCCCTTTGAATGGAAGAAATGATGGTTGAACATGTTGTACAGGCACAGCTGCTTGGCAGGGTATACTTGCGCCTGAAACACAAGCAAGATACTACGTAGACAGAAAGTTTGTGCATGAAAAGTAGTCTTGCTTGAAGATACGCATTTGAAATAATGAACGTATCTTGCAAACTGTCCTTATTACATGCAATCCATTGTTGGTAAAGGGAAGATAATGTCATTTTCTTTGCTGCCAGTGGGTCTATATGTCGGATTTCCATCTTCTAATAGCGATCTCCATGCCTTTACATCACATTTTCTGAGTGATAGATATGTGTTTGTGTGTGAGTAGGTGAAACATTGGAGTATGTAAGTTGGTATGGTCACTCATTCAAATACTAACTGCGCTCAACATTGCCTAAACGAACATTTCTAGCGTGTGCCCAAACCACTTTACTACTGAACCACCATGCCAGCTATTTGGATTAATACTAATGGAAAAAGAGGGACTTAGAAAACACTTACATAACGAGAGTCCAAATCAAGCAATAAGCTACTCAGGTTGGTTGCTTTATTTTTCTTTCGCAGCTGGATAGCCTCATGAATTCTGGGGGGAAAAAAAAGGTAGAAAGATGTACAAAATACTGTTGTGACTGCAGAGCGAATTGAAACACATATTGTTTGTAACTAATCTAATAACTAACATTAATTCAACATTGAGTAGAACTTAACTCTGAGATAGAGAGAAACAAAGACAGAGAGAGAGAGCACACCTTGGAGCGCCGATGCACAAAACGTGAGTAAAGTTTCCATCCTCCAAGCGTTCAAGAATAAACTTGACCGTTTCATCACTGAACAGGTATTGCTGGAAATGAAAAACAAATGCTCTAATCCAGAGGAAATTTTAACGCACACATATTCCTATCAGTCACGTAACACTAGAAGTATTTAAAATATTTATTTTATTATTATTACTAGCTTAACTATTTTTAATAATAATAATAATAATAATAATGTTCGTCATTTGTAAGGCGCATTATTATTACTATTTCATATAATCTGATTATTCTTTTTTTGTCTAATAAGAAGAGATTGTCTGCTAATAATTTTGTGGAAGATTTTTCATGGAATATCGAATGACCACCCTTTGAGTGAAGCCTAATACGAAAGTTGAACATGTACAGCAGAATTTTCTTGCATTACGAAACATGTTAGCGCATCAAAGGGAGGTACTGGTCTCAAAAAACAGTGTTACAGCATATGTAAAATGTTAGTTCTGTGAGCCATATGCGCACATCGTTGTGCAATAATTATTAGTTATTACTGATAGGTGGGTTCGGGCACTGATTAGAATAGACCCAATGTTTCCAGACGTGTCGTAAGAGGCGACTAACAAAAGAAGTCACCGGCCAGGACAGAGGAACCTCATGTTACTACAGGTTCAACGACCACGTGCTCGGGGCCAAGGTGAGCCACACTGTATTCGTGGATATCAGCTGTGGCCAACAGCCTGGAGAGGATTGGGCCCTGCCAGGTCTTTCTTGCCCAAGACACACTGCATGATGAATAAAACCATTTATTCCATACCGGATCGGTCGTCGCCCGGGTCAACAAGGACCGCACCTTCCGTTGGCCACCAGGACGGAGGCGATAAATGTGCTACTGATGGACAACTTAGCAAGATCCGCACCAGAAATAACATCATCATAGGAACCTGCAATGTCAGGACACTAAATGCGGAGGGAAAATTAGGAAGAACTGGCCCACGAGATGGACCACTATCGATGGAACGTTTTAGCGATCAGCAAACTGCACTGGAAAGGCATAGGTGAAACAACGACCGACAAAGGCAACAAGCTTTATTTCAGCGATAGAGATGACAGGCATGAACACGAAGTTTAATTCTTGGTCTACAAGAACATTCCAGCCACTGTCATGGGTTGCCGTCCAGTCTCCAGTAGACTCATTACCATCCGTCTGAGAGCAGCCCCTTTCAATATCACCATCATCCAGGCCTATGCCCCAACATCAGACTATGACGACAGCAAAGTGGAGGATTTCTATGAAAATCTATAGGCTGTCCTTGACCAAGTGCCGAAGAAGGACATAGTCATAATGGAAGGCGACTGGAATGCCAAGGTTGGCCAAGATGCGCACCACAACTGGGGAGACACAATGTGGACCCCATTGCAACGAGACAAATTATAGGGGTCTGAGACTCTTGGAGTTTGCCAGATACAACAATCTGATACTGGCAAACACGCTTGGTCTCCACAAAAAATTCAGACGATGGATATGGCACAGTCCTGGCGGGGAGCATCACAACCAGATCGACTACATCATGGTCAAGAAACGCTTCAGATCAAGCATCAACATTGGCAGGACACGCACTTTTCCAGGAGCAGATATTGGAAGTGACCACGATCTCATGATGATGTCTTTCCCGTTCCGGCTTCACTTAATGAGAGTAAACACAGCAAAGTGCACTAGACTGAAGTTTGACCTGGACAAACTGCAAGACCCGGAGGTGGCAGAAATATTTCAGGCCACAATTGGAGTGAAATTTGCACCACTGCTCATTTTGGGAGCTGGTGAAGTAGATCTCTACACCATGACCACCACCTTCAACTTAGCTGTGACAGATGCCACCACGGAGATCCTTGGAAAGCACCAGCCAAAGAAGAAGCTGTGGATCACACCTGAACTTTTGGACCTGTGTGATAAACGAAGAGAGAAAAAGAACACCTCACAGGGAGCTGATGCCTACCGATAAATCAACAATGAAATCCGAAAAGGCATGCGCACAGCAAAGGAGAACTGGACAGAAGATCAATGCCAGGAAATAGAGAACAGTCTGAACAAGAACAACAGCAAGAAGGCCTACCAGACTGTGAAACGGCTGACAAGTGTTAAACAGCCCAAGGTCTCCACGATCCAAAGCAAGTCTGGCATATGCCTTACAGAAGAACAAGAAGTCTTGGACAGATGGACAGAGTACTGATCTGACCTTTACAACCACACACCAAATGGAGACTCATCAGTTCTAGCATGTCCAGAGAACAAAGAAGAAGAAGAAATTCTCCCAATTCTCCGAGAAGAAATTGAGGCAGCAGTGCAATCGCTGAAGAAGGGGAAGTCAGCGGTGTTAGACAACATATCCGCGGAACTGCTTCAAGCAGGAGGAGAAGCGATAATTGACGCACTCACCATTATCTGTAACAAGATCTGGCAGAGTGGGGAGTGGCCTATACCATGGACCCAGTCGCTTGTCATCACTCTTTCCCAAAAAAGTAACCTTCACGAATGTGAAAATTACCGCAACATCAGCCTTATCAGCCATCCCAGCAAGGTCCTCCTGAAAATAATACTCAACAGGTTGAAACCCCAAGCTGAACAAATTATAGCTGAAGGGCAAGCAGGATTCAGGGCAGGGCGAAGTACCACTGAACAGATTTTCAACCTCAGAATAATCTGCGAGAAATTTACCTACAGCACCAACAACATCTATATCATGTGTTCGTAGACTTCAAAAAGGCGTTTGACCGAGTCTGGCATGCAGCTCTCTGGGCAACCATGAGAGTGTACAACATCAGCCCTAAAATTATTGAAGCCATCAAAAGCCTGTATGACAAGGCTACCAGTGCAGTCTTCCACAACAGCGCCATCGGAAACTGGTTAAGAACAACAATCGGTGTGCGTCAGGAATGCATACTCCCTCCAACACTCTTCAACATCTTCCTAGAGCGCATCATGTCAGATGCCCATGCAGATCACGAAGGCATAGTCAGCATAGGGGGAAGAGCAATCTCCAACCTTCGTTTTGCGGATGACATTGATGGATTGGCTGGAGAGAAACAAGAACTTGAACAGCTGGTACAGAGGCTTGACACCACCTCCAGAGCCTATGGAATGGAAATAAGTGCAGAGAAGACCAAAATGATGACCAACAACACCAATGGCATCAACATGGACATCAAAGTCCAAGGCCAATCCCTCAACACAGTGCACAGCTTCAAATATTTAGGAGCCATTGTATCAGACAATGGGTCCCGACAGAAAGTCCTCTCCAGAATCGCACAAACAACTGCTGCCCTGGCGAGGTTGAAGCCAATTTGGAAAGACAGGACCATCAGTCTATATTCCAAGGTAAAGCTGCTGCGCTCCCTTGTCGTCTCCATCTTCCTATATGCTTGCGAAACATGGACCCTCACAGCAGATCTCGAACGAAGAATACAAAGTATGGAGATGAGGTGCTACAGAAGACTTCTGGGCATTTCCTATAACCCGCACATCACCAACGACGAAGTCCGACAGACCATCACACAAGCCATTGGACAACACGATGACCTGCTCACAGTGGTGAAAAAACTGAAACTCCGATGGTATGGCCATGTCACCAGATCATCAGGTCTTGCAAAGACCATCCTGCAAGGCACAGTGCAAGGAGGTAGAAGAAGAGGGAGACCGAAAAAGAGGAGGGATGACAACATTCGAGAATGAACTTGTTTGACACTGAGCGAAACAAGGTTGCTGAGGTGAGGGAAAGATGGAGTATGCTGGTTAAGCGATCATCTGTGGTGCACCTATGACCTCCGAGTTATGGGATAGGATAGGTATATTAATACGTATTCGTGCACAAAATATTTTTTCCTCACCGCATAACTTTTGTTGTCTTCTTGGGGTATAAACAATGTGGTGGGGTGTTGCAGATCCTTCCGTCTCACAGGACTTTTGATTTGATGACCTCGCTCTTTGTGGTGGTCTATCTCTCCAGGCAAAAGCAAAAGTCCGCAGTCACAGCATAAACTTCTCGCTGACAGAGAAAGTGTCTTGAACTTTAAAAACCTGTACGGTATCAAAAAACAATAACAATCATTTCCATTAAAATCATATTACATCAGAACACAAACATTTATTATTTAAAATAGTAAACATTGCACTACTTTATATGAATGCAAGTTCACAGTAGAAGAATCAAAAGTGTTGGTCTAATTTTATTTGCAAAGTAAAGAATCCAAAATTAACAGAGCTAAAAAAATGGTTTTGCTATTATACAAATGTATCATAACGTTAGAAGCATTATTATTATTTAAAAAAACCTGTACATTCTAAAAATAGCTGTACTATACCTTTTACGCAATGATCTCTGGTTGAATTGTGAACTGGAAATGTTTGGTATAGTATCTGTTCTCTTTTTGAAGTTTTTCACATCATCTGCCCACTGAAAGAAGCTGCACTGCTTGCGATCACGAAATGCTGCACAGGCATAAAATCTGCGACTGCCTCTGTTCTTTACAAACCGCTCAAACAGCAAAGCTGGGCCTAAATGAAAAGCAGTAAACTCGCATGTCAGATTAACTCATTAAGCAACTACATACTAGTATTACTATCAACAATATCATGCTCAGAAACTTCTGAGAATTAATATTACTCAATCATGTAGGCAGAAAGATGTATAGTTCAAGTTGTGGGTTTTATGAGCTTCTGTCGGATCTATTCTCCAGCCGGGCACTAGTTAGCCAAAACACCAACAATATTTTTTTAATATACATCACTCCCTATTTTAAGTTCTAACGCTTTACCCTGAGGAAGCCTTTTATGTAATAAAGGCGAAAATGTTGAAACATTTATACAACTTATTTGGCTTTTATTTTCCATTTCTTCTGCTAAAACATCACTCCCCACACCCAAAAGGGCTTAAAATAGCAGGTTTCTCTGCACAAGGATGCAAACCATTTATCAGTTTAATTACTGAATAACCATTTCTACAAATTTTGTTAAACTAGTATGAATTTTGTGTGGGCTAGTATGGTATAGCAAGTTCAGAGGCTGATATGTCATGACTGTCTCAAGTCTGTTCAGCCACGCCAGTAAATCTTGCATGGCCACAACCTTCAGTACATTTCCTCTTCTACTTTGAGATTTGCTCACAGACCATTAGCAAATACCAGCCATCTGGTCGCGATGTACATGTGTGCACATGAGCACTTAGTCTATTTCTTAATAGAATAAGGCCTGGCACATCTTGATTTAGCATGTACTGTCTGTTACATGTCATATGAGAAAGCATGGAGGCATGGACAGTGCACAAGTTCATTAGAACAGGCCTGGTCAAAAGACCAGTTTTATAATGTTTCACGATCGAACAGGACAAACTGTGGACAGAATTGGCTCTGCAAGTACCTAATCATCTGCAGAAACGACTGCACTATACTGTAGAACTATTCTATACTGTACTATTTGCCATTAAAAAGTGGCCATCAGCCAGGCACCGATTGGTGGGCAGCAACCTGGTGATGTTGTACCACGGTTACAATAAGTGAACAACTCTAATCCTAACAACAACCCTAATAATTACAACCCTAGTAATAATAAAAACAACTGGATATTGCTAAATTGGAGAACAGTACAACTGCCAAGCAATCAGTGCCAGGCTAATGATCATTATTTAACAAAACGTCAGTCTGTTGTACAGTTTCAAAGATTTTATTCTATACACTGTATGGTTATAGAACAAACTCTTTGAAACAGTTTAAATTAATAAAGTAATAAAACACATTTCGTGGCTGTACTTTTGTTCTATACACTGTATCATGTTATAGAACAAACTCTTTGAAACTGTATAATAAAGTAATAAAACACATTTCATGGTTGTACTTGTAATGTTTCAACTAATTTTTAATTACTACGTCAAAAGGATCTATTGGCAAATAACCTGGCAAAGGACGCGTTCTTACCATGTGCACACTGGCAATGTCGTGACATTTGTTCTCCACAGTCCAAAATTACATCAACGTTATCATGCGTTGAAGCCATTGTTGAAAAAATATGTACAAAATAAACAGCATACAATTAATCGCGGATGTCCTTTTAGCAATATATTTAATCGAACTATGCCTCAGAAAGAAGAAGAAGAAGAAGAAGAAAACTACCTCCCTTCAAACAGCATGGCCGAATGAAAATCGAAAGCGGAAGTGCAATTGCATGCCAATGTCACGTGGATGTGCTCATGTTTTCATTAAATGATTTTATTCACAGACATGCAATAATTGATTCGTACTTTGTAATATTTAAGTATTCAAATATATGTTTAAAATAATTACTGCTTCTTTTGAAGTATTCAATTTTAACAGATTTTATGTTTGTTGTTTACACATTTCTTACGAAACTAACAGCTAAATGCGGCACCTTCGAAAAATGCGCACTTCCTTCTGTTAAGAGTTGCCCAGCCAGAGTGCTACGTAACGCTACGCAACCATAATGATGGAAAGTCTGGGAAACCCTATGTTTGCGGAGAGCCCTCTGTAGCGGTAAGGTTGTTTGCGAAGAGAAAACGATGGCGGCCAGAGTGATGGGCTTTTCAATTTGCGAACGGCGATGTGTTCTTACTTCTATGGTGAAATAGCAAGGGAGGACTTTAAAAGTTGTAATTTCCTATCCTATCATGTCCCGTAACTCGAAGATCGTTGGGGCACCACAGATGATCGTTTACTTTAACCAGCAGTAGGCCTATTTATATTTGAAAGTATTATTGTGTCGTCAGTGCGATTGACAATAACTTTCCCTTTCAACCGACTTTACTTTGATTGGCTTTTGTGCAGTATGTGCTGCGCCATTTTAAAAGCCCTTATGGCAAAATGTTGCCCAGAAGCAAAAAGAGTTCGGAGGGTAAAGGTAAAGGTAGTCCCATAGCCTTGTGGCCGTAGGGGAGCGTGATGTTGGAGATCACACTTATCTTGGGCCAGCGTAATGAGGGTGATGCCCAACTCTCTCCCTCGCTGCTTTACCTTCCCCACCCTCAAGAGAGTAGGTACTCAATCACAGTTGAGTCAACTGGGGGCATTGTTGTTTGTCGCTTCACACCTTAGCGGTCACCCATCCAAGTGCTAACCGCACCGGACGGTGCTTCACTTTCGACACAGTAGCGAGTGCTCCAACCACTGCACTATCCGACACCCCAAGTTCGGAGGGAGCAATCGCAAACGTTTTTTTGGCGCTTTTTTTTTCCTTCTAGGCAGCTCGGGGCAGATTTTAGTGAAATGATGTGGAAATAGGAACGGAAATAAGAATATCATTTTTCTATAAGTTGTACGTTAACGTGCTCAGGGATTTTTATAGAGTGTTTAAGTCACGTACACTGTAATAGTACACGTACTTCTCAAAATGTCTTGATGACCCAATGAAAGTTTATAGCCTAATGAATAAAATATATGCAACTTTTTGCAACATTTTATATAACAACTTACCTGCACTTAAATGATTGACCGGTCTCTGCCTTTGGTTGGTGGTTGGTTTTATTAACGTCTTTTCCATCGAGGTGATAAGACGTAGCACGCATTCACACACATTTGACATTACATACATACATACATACATTACATACTTACATACATACATACTTACTATTTAAAAATACATCATTATATAAACTGAGTAACTGGAGAATCAATCAAAGCTTTTTACTAATCTAATGCTTATATAATGCTTATGTTATCAATGGAATCGATAATAGAAAATCAGTTGGCAAAAATGGACGCATATTACTGCTTGAAGTAATACATGTTTCAGAGAAATAGGTTCACCAATATACATTTTAACATTTTTACATATTTGGTTTTAATTGAGTTTACTATTATTCTATGTGCCATACTTGAAACGATGATCAGCAATTCCACAAGGTTTTATTATAGTTGCAAGTAAGTTTAATTGTCTTTTAAAATTTTATTTTCTATAGAGTTTTGAATTTCTTTAGAAGACAACGGTATTTTTATTGTTTGAGAATTAATATTTGAAGCACCATGTTTTGCAGCCGATCAGCCCAATCAATATAAAGGAAACCACTATGTGAGGGAATCCAGACAAAATTCACCTGAGTGCCATTAGTTATCAAACTGCGACAATAATATTTTTAATTTCAAAATAATTTATTTCTTTCACCATTATTATCTGAATTCAATGCTTGTAAAACTGACATAGAATCTACGCATAAAACACACTGAATATACTCACAGAAAGATTAGAAAATTGTATTTAGAGCCATTAATATCGCAATTAATTCAGCAGTGAATATCGATATCCTTTCCCTAAATAATATGATTCTGATATATTTAAATCCGTCTAGGCAGCTGTATATCTTCCTCGGGCACTTGCAATAATATTTCATGTAGATTTGGACTACTGTGGTCCGTTTTTACAGTTTCTGAAGAGTTGGACTACTGTGGTCCTGTATGATCAGTTTTAAGTGCACTTCGTTGATTACACTTAACTTTCTTATGGTGCGGTCGAAGTCCTTCTGTGAGGTAGCTTCTGGTCCACCCTTTGTCGTTGTGTAGTTGGGTTCCCTTGCCACGCTGTGGGGTCTGACAGGGTGTTTTTCAAGGTAGCTCTTTCCGTCTTGTGCGGTAGAGTCTCCTCAACCAACTAGTCGTTTCTGTGGAGTGGGGTGCACAGGATAGCTCGGGATAGCTCGGGATAGCTCGCCTGCTCGTCTGTAATATAAGAGACGAAATTCTGCACAACCCTGAATAATCGGTTTGTGCAGAGCGTCTCACTGAAAGCCAAAGTAGCCCTCAGTGATAGCTCCACATCTCTATACATAAGCGACGAACATTCTGCTACTTCCGGGTTCCACTGGAATCTCACTCTAAATTCCTATACATACATAAATATCAATCGTGTCTAACTATACACATACAGAATCAATAATATTATAAACATTCCGTGGTACAGCCACTGGTCTGCAAACATACATATAAGTTAAACAACAGTGGTTCCGTACGGGATACAACATGGCGGCGCAACCGGTCGTGTTTCGCCTCGTGGTAGGCTCTTCCACGTGGTCCCGCAAATTCGGATTGACAATTCATATTTATGCATAGCAAATTCTTCAAACATAATTTCAACAATAATATAAATATATCACGATGAAACAGAAGGGTGTTCATTTACCTGTTTGACAAGTTCAGGCCCGTGATGACTTGAGAGAATTCTAAGATTTCAAAGTCCTGCTTCCTGGTCTATGAGTGTAGAGATTTCTCTAGCTGTGGAGATGTTGCCTCTACCTCGTCTCACACACGACTGATTCAAACTGTGCTAAGATCTGACACAGTCAGAACTGCTCTACCCACTGAGCCTGCTCTGATTGGTTAAAACGGTCCGATTCAAAGCTCAAGTGCTGAGTCACAGCGCAGCGTGGGTCGGGCTCGCGGTGTGTGGCTTGCTGTGTAATTTACTTGCTGCTGTGTACTATACTAACTCTCTTAATGTTACAATTACTACACAAGGCTAAATAGTCAATGGGCAGAGTTAAAACTAGCCAATTCGTGACAATATATATTTGATAAGTGATACGTACATTACTTGTAATGTAAAGAAAAATCCGGAATATTTTGACTTTTAGATTTGATTCATGGTTCCCGGCATTTTAGCATCCCAGCAAAATAATGTAGGGGAAGGATAAAGGTGGGGGGGGGGGGGGGGAGAATTACGTCATCAGTTTAGACCATTGTGTTGTTTGAAATGTAAAGACTACTTCACCATCTTCGTAGCCGTTTTTTTGTTTGTTTGTTTTTTGTTTTGCATTTATTGTTTTGTTTTGTTTGGAGTATTTGACGAACTGTTCATTAGCGCACTGTTGTCCCTATATCTAGAGAAAGCAATTTAGATGGCGGCATCAGGAGGCCAAGGTTGTATTTGTGGGAAATTGACAGCAAAGCTCCATAAATGTTACTTACCATTGCCAAACAAACACATCTTTTGGCAATAATGCTACCAGCGTGGCAATACAACCAGATGCATGATTATCAACAGCATTGCCTTGATTGAAATCTAAGTTATTTTTCACCAAATGTCCTTGTCATAGGAAAGTAATGAGAAGTGCACTAATGACTTACAAGTGTAACTGGTGTACACAGGCACCCTCTCCCCCCTCCCCAATACTATCCTATCCTATCCTGTCCCATAACCCGAAGGTCGTAGGGGCACCACAGATGATCGTTTAACCAGCATACTCCATCTTTCTCTGTCCTCAGCAGCCCTCATGGCTTCGCTCAGTGTCAAACCAGTCCATTCTCGAATGTTGTCCTCCCACCTCTTTTTCGGTCTCCCCCTTCTTCTACCTCCTTGCACTGTGCCTTGCAGAATGGTCTTTGCAAGGCCTGATGATCTGGTGACGTGGCCATACCATCGGAGTTTCCGTTTCTTCACCACTGTGAGCAGGTCATCGTGTTGTCCAATGGCTTGTGTGATGGTCTTTCGGACTTCGTCGTTGGTGATGTGTTGGGTATAGGAAATGCACAGAAGTCTTCTGTAGCACCTCATCTCCATGCTTTGTATTCTTCGTTGGAGATCTGCTGTGAGGGTCCATGCTTCGCAAGCATATAAGAAGATGGAGATGACCAGAGAGCGCAGCAGTCTTACTTTGGAATGTAGACTGATGGTTCTGTCTTTCCAAATGGGCTTCAACCTTGTCAGGGCAGCAGTTGTTTGTGCGATCCTGGAGAGGACTTCCTGTCGAGACCCATTGTCTGACACAATGGCTCCTAAATATTTGAAGCTGTGCACTGTGTTGAGGGATTGGCCTTGTACTTTGATGTCCGTGTTGATGCCATTGGTGTTGTTGGTCATCATTTTGGTCTTCTCTGCACTTATTTCCATTCCATAAGCTCTGGAGGTGGTGTCAAGCCTCTGTACAAGCTGTTCAAGTTCTTGTTCCTCTCCAGCCAATCCATCAATATCATCCGCAAAACGAAGATTGGAGATTGCTCTGCCCCTATGCTGACTGTGCCTTCGTGATCTGCAAGAGCATCTGACATGATGCGCTCTAGGAAGATGTTGAAGAGTGTTGGAGAGAGTAGGCATCCTTGACGCACACCGATTGTTGTTCTGAACCAGTTCCCGATGACGCTGTTATGGAGGACTGCACTGGTAGCCTTGTCATACAGGCTTTTGATGACTTCTATAATTTTAGGGCTGATGTTGTACACTTTCATGGTTGCCCATAGAGTTGCATGCCAGACTCGGTCAAATGCCTTCTTGAAGTCTATGAACACATGATATAGATGTTGTTGGTGCTGTAGGTATTTCTCACAGATTATTCTGAGGTTGAAAATCTGTTCAGTGGTACTTAGCCCTGCCATGAATCCTGCTTGTTCTTCAGCTATGATTTGTTCAGCTTGTGGTTTCAACCTGTTGAGTATTATTTTCAGGAGGACCTTGCTGGGATGGCTGATGAGGCTGATGGTGCGGTAATTTTCACACTCCTGAAGGTTACCTTTTTTGGGAAGAGTGATGACAAGCGACTGGGTCCATGGTGTAGGCCATTCCCCATTCTGCCAGATCTTGTTACAGATAATGGTGAGAGCATCAGTCATCGCTTCTCCTCCTGCTTGAAGCAGTTCCGCTGGTATGTTGTCCACTCCCGCTGACTTCCCTTTCTTCAGCGATTGCACTGCTGCCTCAACTTCTTCCCGGAGAATTGGGAGGATTTCTTCTTCTTCTCTGCTCTCGGGACATGCTAGAACTGATGGGTCTCCATTTGGTGTATGGTTGTAAATGTCAGAGCAGTACTCTGTCCATCTGTCCAAGACTTCTTGTTCTTCTGTAAGGCAAATGCCAGACTTGCTTTGGATAGTGGAGACTTTGGGCTGTTTAACACTTGTCAGCCGCTTCACAGTCTGGTAGGCCTTCTTGCTGTTGTTCTTGTTCAGATTGTTCTCTATTTCCTGGCATTGATCTTCTATCCAGTTCTCCTTTGCTGTGCGCATGCCTTTTCGGATGTCATTGTTGATTTTTCGGTAGACATCAGCTCCCTGTGAGGTGTTCTTTTTCTTTTTTAACTCTCTTCGTTTATCACACAGATCCAAAAGTTCAGGTGTGATCCACGGCTTCTTCTTTGGTCGGTGCTTGCCAAGGATCTCAGTGGCGGCATCTGTTACAGCTGAGTTGAAGGTATTGGTCATGGTGTTGACATCTACTTCGCCTGCCCCAAAATAAGCAGTGGTGCAAATTTCCCTCCAATTGTGGCCTGAAATATTTTTGCCACCTCCGGGTCTTGCAGTTTGTCCAGGTCGAACTTCAGCCTAGTGCACTTTGCTGTATTTACTCTCTTCAAATGGAGCCGGAAAGACATCATCACGAGATCGTGGTCACTTCCAATGTCTGCTCCTGGAAAAGTGCGTGTCCTGCCAATGTTGATGCTTGATCTGAAGCGTTTCTTGACCATGATGTAGTCGATCTGGTTGTGATGTTCCCCGCCGGGACTGTGCCATGTCCATCGTCTGGATTTTTTGTGGAGACCAAGCGTGTTTGCCAGTACCAGATTGTTGTATCTGGCAAACTCCAATAGCCTCAGACCCCTGTCATTTGTCTCGTTGTTGCAGTGGGGTCCGCATGTGTCTCCCCAGTTGTGGTGCGCATCTTGGCCAACCTTGGCATTCCAGTCGCCTTGCACTATGACTATGTCCTTCTTCGGCACTTGGTCAAGGACCGCCTGTAGATTTTCATAAAAATCCTCCACTTCGCTGTCTTCATAGTCTGATGTTGGTGCATAGGCCTGGATGATGGTAATGTTGAAAGGGGTTGCTCTCAGACGGATGGTAATGAGTCTACTGGAGACTGGGCGGCAACCCATGACAGTGGCTAGAATGTTCTTGTGGACCAAGAATCCAACGCCGTGTTCGTGCCTGTCATCTCTACCGCTGAAATAGAGCTTGTGGCCTTTGTCAGTCGTTGTTTCACCTAGGCCTTTCCAGCGCAGTTCGCTGATACCTAGAACGTTCCATCTCAATACCATTAATACAAGCTCCCCAATACCTTCTCGCCAAATTTCCACCTTTTCATGCATGCTTCTAAAACACACAAAACAGATTTTATGTGGAGACAGTGAACCACAATGCCCAAGATTATGGTTCTTTCCATTCAGGGAAATATGATTGTAGGCCTAGGAATAACATGCCAGATAGAGTCTGTGGTCCGGTTGTGATACAAGAGGGGGTAGCTAATGCATCTGTCTCCGAATCAGCAATTTTGTGGGCCGACTGTATCAGTTCATTCAAACACTCTTAAATTGTTAGCACAAAGCACAAAGTAACTCGCACAGGCGCACTCGCAGAGGGCTGGAGAGAGTGAGAGAGAAATATGGGTTTTGATATAACTATCAATCAATCAAAGTCTAACAGACGTAAAAAAAACAAAAAAAAACAACTTTATTTTCTATTAGAATTTGTGTGAGTTGTGTATTTTTGGTGTGGTTGTTTACCTATTATCTAGCTTTAGGTTTGGTCCTAATTATGTAAATAATAATAATAATAATAATAATAATAATAATAATAATAATAATAATAATAATAATAATAATAATAATAATAATAATAATAATAATAATAATAATAATACATAAATTTAACATTTAAAAAAAGAATCTCTTGGGTATCTAGAAGAATTTAGTTATTTTGTACTGGTTTCTTGTAATTTATTGTACCGATATTAGTTTAGAGTTCTAGTTCTTTCTTTGTTATTGTGATGTTACTGTATTCGTTGGTGTTGTTTGTTTGTTTGGTTAGTATTTTCAACCGCTGTAATTCAACCAAAAAAAAATCCTACTTGCTACTTGTTCATAAGTTGGATTTAAAATTGTTTACGTTTAGTGCTATGTCATTACTTGCTATAGTAATATCCGTTTGCACGTAGTTGATTTTCCTGATACTTCGTTGTACTTAAACGGTTTAGTCTGTTAAAAAAAAAAATTATTTGTATGCTGTTACGCCAAGCCTGAACTTCTTTTTAAGTTTACTAATAAGTTCTGTTCTTTTGGAACTTCGAAAATAATTGATAATTTGTATGATACAAAAGCATATTATTGTCAATGTTTTTGTATTGTTTCACTAGCATAGTCCTATTTTTGAGTACGTTTTCTTGTTGTTCAACTGATCATGTCATCTTTTGAGGAATATGATGCTCTTTTCAATTTATTTTTGAATCAAGCCCACCAGTTAGGTTTTACTGACCAAAAATTACAGCAGTACATTGATCAATGCTTTCAGGGACACGATAAAGCCAAAGAAAGAGAACATGAAAGGGTTAAGCAGGAACAGGGTTCAAAAACAGAGACAAAAAGATTTCAGGTTGAACTGGAAAGAGAGGGAAAAAGATCAGGACTGGAAAGATAGAGAAAAGATTAGAACTGGAAAGAGAGGAAAAGAGATCGGCACATGAACGAGAGCAGAAAATCATCAGCTAGTGTTACACTCGATTCGATGATGGTGTTTTTCTTTATCAGTATTTGATTCAGCCCCGATGCTGAAGTCCTGATAAGGTGTAACTCAGATTCGTTTATCCACGCAACCCGTTCAAGCAGCATACAAATCACAGAGTCGACGTATAAAGTTTTCCACTTTTATTCAGCACACATCAACAACTGCATACTGTATACAATCGCTTTTCACTCTCAAATTTTACTTTCAAACTCACTATCAACAACTTCTCTCAACAACAGCGCGGCACACAATTTTATACCTCTCTTCTTCCCGAACAATTTAGAACACGGTAGAAATGAGCACTACCACCAATCAAATAAAAGATCGTCATCACTGACTTACATCATACATATTTCCACACATACCCGGACCGTTCCCTCACCTCGACATCCATCGGGAAATTTCTATCGAGAGTAAACACGCAGGTCTAGAGAATTCTCCAATAATATCGACTAACGAAAATTATCAACGTTATACAGCCTCTCCTAACAACATGCAAACTCAAATCAAAAGGTAAATAAACTCCATTATGAATACTTTGCAAAACGAAAGATTAGATCTATCGTGCGCGTTTCAGACATACTACCATTGGCGTTTCAACGTAACAGCTGGAAATTGACAGAGAAAGAAAAAAGAAATTGAACTTCAACTGAGAAAGGTTGAATTGCAAAGCGAGCAAACTGTTTAAAAAAATCCGAGTTTCTAACCCATCCTTTCCAAAATTGCCCCAACAACCTGTTTTCAAAGAAGATAGCTATGACATTGATTCGTTTTTGTACCGTTTTGAGGCACAAGCAAACACTCTGAATTATAATAGCGATGGGTTGTCTACTTAAATTCATTGCTACAAGGCCAGACTTTAGCTTTTTATCATTCCTTGTCCGCTGCCTGTGCAGTTTCATATGATGATCTTAACTTCTTAAAAAATTTCAGCGCACTGGATTCAAACAAATTCAGATCGGTTCGGACTGTAGTTGGAGAAAGTTTTTGTAACTTTTTCAAAGCGATTCTCACTTACTGGATAGGTGGATCCATCTATCGGATTATGAAAAGATAGCTGCCCTGACAAAGTTGAAGTCCATTTGGAAAGACAGGACCACCAGTCTACACTACAATGTAAGACTGTTGGGCTCCCTTGTCATCTCCATCTTCCTATACGCTTGCGAAACATGGACCCTCACAGCAGACCTACAACGAAGAATACAAAGCGTGAAGATGAGGTGCTACAGAAGACTCCTGGGCATTTCCTATACCCAGCACATCACCAACGACGAAGTCCGACAGAGCATCGTACAAGCCAATGGACAACACAATAACCTGCTCACAGTGGTGAAGAAACGGAAACTCCGATCAGATTTTGCAAAGACCATCCTGCAAGGCACGGTGCAAGGAGGCAGAAGAAGAGAAAGACATAAAAAAGAGATGGGAGGACAATATTCGAGAATGGACTGCCTTGACACTGAGCGAAGTCATGAGGGTTGCATGCTGAGGACAGCGACAGATTGAGTACGCTGGTCAAACGATCATCTGTGGTACCCCAGTGACTCTCGAGTTACGGGATATGGTAGAATAGGATAGGATAATCACAAGAACTCACACCAAGAAACATAATTACCCATCTCTACTGTCATAGTAATCCTCAATACCCCTCTCCCCCTCCCCCCACCACTTCCCTGCTATTGTAGTATTTAGCCTCTTACCTACAGTCAACAGACTCCGCCCTTCACCCCAAGTCTTGTGTACATGTGTGTGCGCGCGTGTGTGTGTGTGTGTGTGTGTGTGTGTGTATGTGCGCGCGCACGTGTAATTGTAAAAGTATGCTTTTTGACAGAGGACCTGAAGAATTAAAGCCATACAGTTATGCGTGCGTGTGTGTGTTTGTGTGGAAGGGGATGAGGTTAAGGAGGAGGAGGAGGGCGCGCGCGAGACTTTGTGCAATAAATTTGTATTGACATTGACTTTTTACTATTATGAAAGAATGCTGTATTAACTACCCTTTGTTGGTTTGCATGGTATTTTATTTCACCCCATTTTATATATCAGTGCGCAACATGTATTCTTATGTTGAGAGAAATAAGGTTCGAGTCTTTAAGTCTTGAGTTGAGTCTTGAGTCAGTTTTTCTTGGCACTCATTTTTAAATAGAACATTGCAAGTTTCATAGGGAGCATGTCAGTCATATGGGCTTTGGCTTTCTAGTTTTATGATATAATCCGATTTAATGCGATTATCATTGCACCAAAAATCTAATTTTGGGAAGTCTGAAAAATAGTTTCAAGAAGCATCTTTCAACAAAACACATACATATAAATGAGTTTATACCTCTCACAGCCAAAAACAAAACAATGTCTGCATGCTGATATATTCTTGGAAATCTTAATTTTTCCCATTGTTTTATTATTTGAAAACAAACAAAGAAACAAACAAAACAAAACGGGCATTGACTTTTTTTGGTGTTTATTTTGTGTTCCTTATTTCATTTAATTTGTATTGTTTAAAATTTATTTTAATACTGTTCTTAATGTAAATCTAATTACAAAGCAGTGGAACCCCGTTGCTGTTGAAATTGTGCATTGGCTCTCTGAAGGTCCTGATACTGTTGGTCGGGCGGTACTGTTTTCTTGTACTCCAGGTACGCACTGTGTCAACAGACAAACAGCATTGTGCATTTTGAAATATTTCAAACAAACCGCATTTAGAAACATACCACACAGAAATATGATAGACGCCACTCTCAGAAGAATGAAAACGCAGAAGACCCACCAAAAGCATATTGCCCACGCACCCACACACACCCACACCCACACACACACACCCACATCCACAGAATTACCTTTCTTAATGTGTATTGCAACTTGCCTTCCTTGGCTTGTTTTGTTCCTCGCTCCTTAATAATTTAAGAGCTACCGTACGGTGCTAGCCATTAGGAAATAATTTACAATACTATACATTTTTTTTAAATTATGTGAATTTTTTTCCCCAATGCCATATCTCTGTAGGCACTAGCAACTGGGGTGTTTGCAATTTGCGACCGGCTTATTCCTAATGTGAACTTCTCAACGGTGTCTTTTATGACTACCTATGTAGTAGACCGACCTACTGATAGTCCGTACTCGGTGTACATGTGGCCAAAGCTTTCAAAGTCAAACCTCCTCTGTTGAGACCTCTTGTAGAGGTTGAAACGCGTAAGGAGAACCAGTTTCTTTGAAGACATTTAAACTTCATTTGAGCTCCTTAAACTTGTGGAGAAGCACAAGGAATGGAAAACCAGTGCATCGCAAGCAAGTATATTCTACTGTATGTCAACCTGTGAGGAGCAGGAGTAAGCTTATTACCCCCCCCCCCCTCTCTCTCTCTCTCTCTCTCTCTCTCTCTCTCTCTGTCTCTCTCTCTCTCTCTCTCTCTCTCTCTCTCTCTTCTCTCTCTCTGTCTCCGTCTCTCTGTCTCTCTGTCTCTCTCTCTCTATTCATATTTTATATATTCATATATTTATAAATTCATTGCATCGATGGGCAATAAAATTAATTTCTAACTGCACAAGTCTTTCAACAGATGAAAAATTTATTAAATTAAACATTTTACCTCTAAATAAACAATTTCAATATACATGTAATATGATCATGCTTATGTTTAAAGTTCACAATAATATTGCACCAAACTATCTAACCCGATTTTTAACTAAATCGTCAAATGTATACCATTCCCAAAATTATCTCTTACCTAAACCAAGAATTCATCTATATGACTATTTTTGGGTTTAGAGCACCGTCTTTATGGAATGAACTTCATCCGATCATTAAACAAAACAAAACAATCAAATCATTTAAATTAATGCTTTTTAATCATATTTTAATTCCTTATTTTTCCACCCACAGGTCATTATATTATAATGGTATAATATTAAATTGTTTAGATGACGTTTAGATATGTTAAAAGTTCTTGTTTTGAAATTGTTATAGTTTTACTTTTATATATGTAACATGTGGCAGGTTTAAATGATTGTATAAATGTATTATGCTTGAGTGGGTGCCTGAAACAAGGACTAATTGTAAGAATAATCTGTAAGCTTAAAATTATTATCCTTGTAACATGTTGTAATTGCAATAAACGTTTAAAGTCTAAAAAAAAGTCTCTGCATTGTTGGATAAAAACTACTTGACAACTGTATCAAGGAAACTAATTAAAAAGTATATCAAGAACCGAAACGTTGAGTCGGTCAATCGGTGTTTTCTACTACCTCGAGTTGTCAGTCATTCTTCACTTACATGGCATATCTGCAACAAGCTCAGCCAGTCAATTAGCTTCGACCGAAACAAGTACATAGATAATGGAAAAAGAATCGGTTTTATTCAGAATTGCATGAGCATTTGGAAAGCAAGTTTACACTTATACTCAGTGTAATTGAAAATCAGGGCGTGCAATTACGGAGCCAATTAGACGATACCTTCATGAAATTAGAAAAATCTGTCGGCCTCATCCAAGGTGATATCAGGAAATTATTCCATGAATCGCAAATGATGCGGTCAGAGGTCACCGACTCCAAGAAATTGTCTCCAGTGTCAACTCGAGATTGGATGCGTTTGATGAAGAATTAGACCGTATTGATGCAGCAGAGAGAAAGAGAAATGTGAAAATCCAGAGAAGACAGACGTCAGAATGTGGAAGCCATTGTTGACTTATTGAACGAACATTCGGTATATTCTGATTGGAAATGGTACGACTTCGAGTCGACATACAGAATAGGCAGGGGACGCGGTCTGGTCTGAGACCTATCATTGTCGTCTTCACTGGCTTGTGTGAAAAGCTTAATGTCGTGAGGGACTCGGGTCAAATTCAAAGTCTTTCTCTCTGTTCCACCGCCTTAGCTTAGGTGGTAGAGCGTTCGCTTGGCACACCGATGACCCTAGGTTCGAATCCCGTGGTGGGCGAAATATATATTTTAAAAAAGAGCCATTATTCACTGTCCATTTTAGCAGTATGATTGTTGTGGTGGTTCACTGTTGATTTAGGTCCATACCTCCTTTCCATAGAATGGTTATCCTCGTCTGCCATATCGTTAAAACGGTGTAGACATTAAACCTCAATGTTCATTAATTAATTAATTCATTCTCTCTCTCTCTCTCTCTCTCTCTCTCTCTCTCTCTCTCTCTCTCGCGATATCCTACATACATACATACATACATACATACATACATATATATATATATTTTTTATATATTTATATTTTTTAAAATGTCCATACTTGTTCAGCTGCTGCAGGCTCACGACGCGGCCAGAGAGTACCTGGTAGCAATAGTCTGGGAGCGGGCTCAAACCTATGGACCACCAATACTGACATCTCTCTTTCAGTATCAAGAGAATTATTTGAGATGTTGGTATGTTGGGATCAATAGGGCGAATTCCTGGTCGCCGATCTGTGCCAAGAGCTGCAACAAATATTATGACAAAATTATTAATAATTTTGCTAAGTGACAATATTGTAAGCATTGCTGAAGGAAACTACTATGCTGGTAGTAAACGACTGCATCCACAACTAATATTAGTTACAAATCACAGGCAGCAAATGCATTAGAGCAAGACTACAAATACACGCACGCATAAATACAAATTTCTGTTTGTGATTTGTTTCTTTCAGTGTCTTTTTCGCCAAAATAATAAGACACACACACACAATTAAAAAAATAATAATGAAACAAATAGTAATATATCATTAAAGAATTAAATAGGAAATAAATGATAAAATAAATAAATAAACTGAGAAAACAAACATATAATTAGGATTTTAAAAAAATCAGTTATCATAAATACTGACGAATTGAAGAACCAGCAAACGTTTTCGCTAAACGAATGCAAACATCAAAACAAATATGGCCCAGAGGTGTAACATTGTGAGGCAGACTATTACGCTATTAATTGCATTCAAATAAAACAGGTTTCAAAGAAAACATTTTATTACATATACATTTGATATTCTTACAATATTTAGTTCTTATAGAATTTAGATATTTTCTATAAGCCTACAGTTCTGGGAATTCAGTTATGCTGTTCATATTGTTGATTACAATGACATTTGTTTTTAACTTCCTTAATGCAATGATATATTTAACATTACTGCACCATTTTTTTAAATAATTGTCTTTATTCTTTTATGACTATCATCATCAGGAACACATTTTGATCTCGATATTGCTCTCTCTCTCTCTCTCTCTCTCTCTCTCTCTCTCTCTCTCTCTCTCTCTCTCTCTCTCTCTCTCTCTCTCTCTCTCTCTCTTTCTTTCTCTTCTCTCTCTCTCTCTCTCTCTCTCTCTCTCTCTTTCTCTCCGTGTCACATGAGCACACAGTTGTCACTCTGTCTTTCGGTACACACACACACACACACTTGCACCCACTCACCCACCAATCCACCCACCCACCCACACACAGAGTCAGTTTACCTATCAGTTTACCTTGAGAACTGACAAACGTGAAGGTAGCTGTCATGATGCACAGAGCTAGTACAGGTAACCACCCCATGTTTCAAGCTTGCACAACGATCGCCTCTGGGCTCACGGCTTAAATAAAATCTGCAATAGAGTCAAGTGCAATAGTTGATGAGAGGTAATGGGTGGCAGCATTATAAAAATTCGAAACGAAAATATAAGGGGTGCCTACTTAAGGGAACATTGCGAGTGTGGACATCGCGAACATTCTTTCCATTAAATTATGAAGTTTGCCTAAAGTGGCCCACTTTGAAAGAAAATGAGTTTACCATGAAATTCGCCTTATTGTAACATGAAAACATGATAGGCTATATTGGGCACTCGTTCTTCATAACCATCGCTAACACGCCAAGGCAATGTCAGCCAGCGAGCTTACTTTATTTTATATTATTTCTTTTTAAACACAAGGGTTGGCTTAGTAGCACAGTTGATTAGGCGCTGGTTTCCTCTACTAAAGGTGGCGGGTTCGAACCTCGCAGTTTTGTTGTTGTTATTATTATTGTTTTGTTTTTAACAGCTTTCTCTCTTATGGAAGTTTACATTTAAAAGCAACGTTATAAAACGCCCCAAATCGATTAGGTGGTTTCTTTAAGAAATGTTATAACTTTACGACATAGAAACGGTACAGCTAATACTAGACAAATAAACATATGGAATTTATTGATTTATTTGCAAAACTATAATTTTAAAAGAGCTTGTTGTTGTAAGCATTTTTGTCAGCGGGCTAACACTCGATCACTGCGAATTTGAAAAGGATCTATCACGATGAATGTGTAAAAGTGGGCCCGAGATACTCAGCTTCGTCCCTGCGTTCACCAGACATCGTTTAACTATTCGGCCTACACAGCTATTGAGTGAAGAGATAAAAACCACAAAGAGCTACGAATTTTCGAGTTATTAAATCTTTGTCAAGTAAACTTATGGACCGATACAAACAGACATTTGCTTGTAACTCAGGGCCGGACCCAGGTGGGGAGGGAAGGAGGTGTTACCTGGGTTCCGGAACACCCCTCCAAACTTAAAAAAAAAGAATTTTTTTAATGCAAAGAGTTTTAATTTTTTTTAAATTGTTTTTAAAACATTGCAGTTTTTAGTCACTTTTGGTCCAAGGTACAAAGAGTTATTTATAGACAATTCAACGGAAATCCATTTCAAGGGATCCGTTGAAACGTCCAAAGCGTTTTCCCGTTGAAACGATCAAGTAACCCAACCCCTAAGCCTAATTAGTAAATGCAGCCATATTTTCTTGTTCTGGCCGCAAGCCTCTTCCAGCATCTTCACCTTGATACTGCCCTAATCCCCCCAAAACGACTTTTTAGAAATATTAATTAAGATGTTAAGTTGATAATTATGACAATTCGTTGTAACGAACATCCGTTGAAACGACCATCGCTGAATCGTCCAAAAACATCGTTGGAATGGATTTCAGTTGAATCGACCAGGTACCCAAAAGAGCTGCTCTCCTTCAATGCACTTCTTTCCGAGAAAGATCAGTGAAAAGACGTCTGATGCTCAAAAAGCTCAAAGTCCCAGACCATCACAAATGGCTTTTTCAAGATTCAGATTGCACCATTTTGCATCCTTGAAAAAAAACATTTCGGGGGGGGGGGGGGGGGGGGGGGGCATGCCCCCGGATAGAAGGCTCGGCGCTTCGCTGAATCTGTAAACTTTTCCCATTAACTTTTATATCGTGATTGATTACAACCTCACTATTTTAGCCAAATAGAAGTTGCTTTGAATTACATGTAAAGAGAATAAACTATAAATAAATAAGAAATAAAATAAAACAAAAGAATTTAATTTTAAAAACTGATAAAAGTTCACAGCTACCAATGACACATAATTATCTATTGCGTAATAGTAAAATGACAAGGGTTAAACTCCCCAAACTGGGTGTAGTTGTGATTGACGTTTCTATTTATTAACAAGCCCCATGTCGAATGCTTTGTTTACTTTTGGCGGAAACGGGTTTACTCTAAAATTCGCATTGGTATCACATTACACAATAATAACGTGGGCTTTCTTTGCTCAAACCAACCGCTAAAAGTTTGAATTTTCGTTTCTGACGGGAATGATTTTCCCTGATTAACCGTACATCGAATACCATAGCTGTTTGACCTTTGACCATAATTCTGAGTGAAAAACGAAATTGAAGAGTGTTGCTTTGATGTCTGGAGTTGTATAAGGTCCATTTTTCCAACATCAAACGAAACACCTTACGAGCAATTATTGTTTACGGGTTCTGTCTCTTACCGGCTTTGGTAGCTGCTATATTTAGCTCCAGAATGTTGGCTGGCCAACCAACGGCTGTTGCTATTACTAAGCACACAAAGTACGGAATTCATTCATTTAAAAAATATATAGATTTTCGAAAGAGTTATTTATTTGTTATAAAGTTATTTTTTTCAGGGAGGCAACACTCAGTGTGAATGTTAAAAGGAAATGTCGAGGGAGGAGGGGAGTGGCGTAGTAAACGTGGGTCACTTTAAATCTTCTTCTAGTAAAAACCATGGATATTAAGTTAGTGTACAACATAACAATTATTATCTAGGCGCAGTTAGTTGGTCATTGTTTATAGGGTCCAGTCCTGTGGACAGTGAAAAGCCGAATCAGGACAACAACCCGGTTGCAAGAGGACTCACCCTGGGTCCTTATAAGAGATCTGCTCAAACAACCTTAATGAACGCTAAAGGCATTCCACCAGCCAATCGCTTTACAATATAGGCAACTAATGCAGGGGATGCTAAAATAAAAACTCTAATTTATTGAATCTCCGTTTACAAAAACAAAATATAATATACTTATCACTATAAAATATGAACAAAACACATACATATAAAATGCATAAATAATAATACTATAGAAAGCCCTAGTAGCCATTTGGCAGAAAGCGTCCAATATCCCCAAGCTGACCCAACAGACCGTATACACAGACGATGAGTTTTGGGAGTTTTTAAGAAAAGGGATACTGGTCTAGCGAAACAGATAGATTAGATTGATAGAAAAGATTATGAACGAGAATGAACAAATGTCATTGACAGAAACAGTGGTAATTTAAAGCATTAACTTTCCACAAAGTTGGGATACTATTTATACAGAAAACCCTGGCACCCCAAAGAGGGTGCATTTGGTTCAGAGTGGTAAGTCACGACAAAACAATGCAAGTATCGCGTGCTAAACTATAACATTTCAGGCAGTGATACGAAGCTAGTTGACGGCCTGAAGTGCCGAAACATAACATGACCCTGAGTCACAGGCAAGCGCCCACCCCCCCCCCCCCCTCCCTACTCTTTTAGATGAGAGTATAAACCGAGGTCTTGTCCGTGAACTAACACATTCCATAGCGCGAGTGCCAGCGACAGAAAAACGCCCAGCACGCACTATAGGTGTCTTTCTCCGCCGTCTCCTTTCGCCAAGGATTGCGCTCAGTTGTTTGGAGCGTCAGACGATACGCGTAAGGAAGCAGGTGGGCGCCTCGCGTAGCTTGATTTAGATCCTGTATCCGTGAGCGCCTTGAGCAGCTCTTGAGCTGGAAAAGCAGTACAGAAATAATAGGTAATCAAAAAGCTAAAACTTACAAGTTTGATGTTTAACGCACACAAAGATTACCGGTCTTAGTAAATCCTGCCCTCACAAATGACTTGTTCTTGTCCTCTTTTAGCCCTTTTTATACGCGTTCTAGTGAAAAATATGCATTAAATAATTAACGACCACACGGAAATACAATTAATTACCTAAGTAGCCTCGGCAACATCATTGCAACAAGACGCAGCTTAAAGGTTGACACAAAAGAAGTGGGCACTGCCATAGCTTCCAATAAATAATAGCCCACATTAAAGGGCCTGGGAATATTTTTGTGACAGTTAGTTGTTCTTGTGAGGGGTGAGGAGTGGGATTTACATTGCTGTCACATTAAAAGATTACATGAGGGACAATCGTGCTCAAACCCACTGCTAAACCTTGAATTTTGGGCAAGTCTTCATTGTTTTGTAAACAAACAACTGTGCTTACTAATACACACTTTCGCTGCTGTGCTATTTCTAGAATCAACCTTGATACTCTTGATAGGCGCTAGCACATAAGCACACGAATTTAGATCAAACCCGTACTTTGAAAGATTTTGTTGTTGTTGTTGCTTGACTGTTTTTTGTTGTTGTTTTTTTTTTGCTGCGAAAAGTACTCACCGTGACTTGGAAATATATCAGTGACGCTGAATTGTGTGCTTTCAGGGCCCTTTAAATTTTGTGGTAGGCTCATACATGTTGAGCGTTAGGGTTAGTGCGTATGTTTATTTATGTCTTTATAATATGTGTATTATATGTTTCATTTGTATTCATTTTTTTAATTGTACCCAAGTGCCCCAAGTTGTGTTCTTTAAAAAAAGAATTAATAGTTTTGACTTGACTTAACTTTGGATAAGGTGGCAGGATTGGCGAGGGGTGAGAGGAGGATAGAGGCGAGGCAATAGTGTCTTTCTTTCTGTCTTCATTCTTTCCTAAGTTATTTTGTTATACTAATTATTAGTATTGCTCAAGCCCCAAGAGCAAGATGTAACAAAGCACACCCAGTACTTACTCTTTTAACCCTTGTTAAAAAAATTGTTATCTTCTCTTATCGTCGCCAACATCACCAACGACGAAGTCCGGCAGACCATCTCACAAGCCATTGGACAACATGATGACCTGCTCGCAGTGGTGAAAAACCGGAAACTCCGATGGTATGGCCACGTCACCAGATCATCAGGCCTTGCAAAGACCATCCTGCAAAGCACGATGCAAGGCGGTAGAAGAAGAGGGAGACCGAAAAAGAGGGAGGAGGACAACATTCGAAAATGGACTGGTTTGACACTGAGCGAGGCCATGAGGGTTGCTGAGGACAGGGAAAGATGGAGTGCGCTGGTTAAACGATCATCTGTGGTGCCCCTACCACCTCCGAGTTACGTGATAGGATAGGATAGGATAGGATAGGATAGGATAGGATAGGATCTTATCTTATCCTATGTGCTGCATGAATTCTCCGTTGCGGGTAATAAAGATTCCAGTGACTCGACTTCACTTTCTTTATTTCCTTGTTTCCTTCTGTCATTATTTGTTTATTTAAGTAGGCTTATGTATTTCTGTTGCGTCTAGTTTCTTTTGTTTTGGAGACAGTTCCTTAGTGTACTTTGTGGCTATCTTCAATAATGAAATTGGAGGCAGTCTACAGCATCTAACATTTCCAAAATAAAATTCTACTTCGATTTTCGTCTTTTAATAGCGACTTGCCGTTACACCACATGTTTAAGTAGTGAATATGTGTCCGTAGGACGTAGGAGTGTCTGTAACATACGAGCATGTACAGTGTTGGTTACAGATGTCCGCACTTTGAATCTGATTTAGGACTAAGGCACGTACAACATTTAGTAGTAGGTCTTAGTAGTAGTAGTACATGTAGTAGTAGTAGCAGCAACAGCAGCAGCAGCAGCAGCAGTAGTAGTAGTAGTAGTAGTAGTAGTAGTCCTATCCTATCCTATCCTGTCCCGTAACCCGGAGGTCGTAGGGGCACCACAGATGATAGTTTAACCAGCATACTCCATCTTTCTCTGTCCTCAGCAGCCCTGATGGCTTCGCTCAGTGTCAAACCAGTCCATTCTCGAATGTTGTCCTCCCACCTCTTTTTCGGTCTCCCTCTTCTTCTACCTCCTTGCACTGTGCCTTGCAGAATAGCCTTTGCAAGGCCTGATGATCTGGTGACGTGCCCATACCATCGGAGTTTCCGTTTCTTTACCACTGTGAGCAGGTCATCGTGTTGTCCAATGGCTTGTGTGATGGTCTGTCGGACTTGGTCGTTGGTGATGTGTTGGGTATAGGAAATGCCCAGAAGTCTTCTGTAGCACCTCATCTCCATGCTTTGTATTCTTCGTTGGAGATCTGCTGTGAGGGTCCATGCTTCGCAAGCATATAGGAAGATGGAGATGACAAGGGAGCGCAGCAGTCTTACTTTGGAATGTAG
This sequence comes from Oncomelania hupensis, assembly GCA_036898135.1. Classification (NCBI taxonomy): domain Eukaryota; kingdom Metazoa; phylum Mollusca; class Gastropoda; order Littorinimorpha; family Pomatiopsidae; genus Oncomelania; species Oncomelania hupensis. Next base: position 47,460,354 of record CM072511.1, on the reverse strand, counting down.
ACTGATGGTCCTGTCTTTCGAAATGTAGTAGTAGTACCTGCACTAAAAGGTCAGAATCGGAGAGATCCGTATTTACTTGCCGAATGCATGAAGTGCACCCAGTAGAATGGACTAATTCAAACACCGAAGAAACGAAGTTGTTTAGATAGCAAGTTTCCTATGTCGAAAGGGAATTTTAAACATATGACTTGCGTTCGAGACTTTTCATGTCACTTAGGGTTTTCTCCGGGTACTCCGGTTTCCTTAATACTTTCAATAATGTCTTTGGATGCATTTAAATCTAAAAATTTAAATGTCAAATAAAATTAGACATTACATGGATCGTTATTAATGTTTTCTGCATTTACAGAAAGTTGGTGAATTAGAAACGTGCACGAGAGGTTGTTACCCTTCCTTCATGGGTGTTGCCTGCTTGTAAACTGTAGTGATGGGGATACAGGATCCAAGCACAGTAAGAAATGACAACAACAAAACGTAATGTTGACACAAACGTTAATTACACAGAGAGAGAGAGAGAGAGAGAGAGAGAGAGAGAGAGAGAGAGAGAGAGAGAGATTAGAGCAAGCTGATTGAGAGCAACCAGATCAAAGCATGTGTTTACACACACACACACACACACACACACACGTACACACACACGCGCACCCACTCGCAAACACACAAACACATCATCTGCGGATTGTGCATTTCTGTACACAATAACAGACATAAACAATGTCAGAAATATTCATTGAAGCGTATAAATATAACGTGAGTTGTTTGATCTTGGGAATCTTTAAAAGAAAGAGATTTGGAGAAACAAAGGCATGATTTTAATTGTTATTTAACCTGCCCTATGACTCGACCGACCCTAATGTTGACGCCAAACTACTCGGCTAGCAACATTTCCCCGAGATCTTTTTTCACCAGCGTGAGTAAGTAGTAAGATGACAAGTAATCTGCATTGTAGATACTCGAAACAGTACTGTAGGCTTACACAGGGTGTAACCGAAAGATCACGGAGGCACCTTTACCTTACAGGGCTAACCAGAACAAGTCCATCTGCATCCTTTCATTGCATGCACATGGATTACGAGGAATGCCTGCTGTGCTTTCCATGCAAACACGGAACCTTGGTGTGTTGGACGCAAAAGTAAACATTTGTTATGACTGAGAGATCGGGGAGCGGAGAGAAAAACAGAGGGATATGAGCGGAGAGAAGGGGGGGGAGGAAGAGGAGCAGAGAGAGAGAGAGAGAGAGAGAGAGAGAGAGAGAGAGAGAGAGAGAGAGAGAGAGGGCGTGATGGGGAGAGAGCGAAGGGAAGACGTGAGAGAAGATGTAAGAAAAAAAGTGAGAGATAAGATAACAATTTTATTTAACAAAGGTAAAAGAATAAGCACCGTGTGTGCTTTTGTTTTTTACTGGCCATTTTGGTTTAGAATAGTATTTAACTCGTTTTGTAAAAATAGGAGTGTTTGTTAAATATATTTATAAATGTGTTATACCAGTATGTTAAAGTATCATCCGGGTTAGTAAATTATATACATTTGAGAGATTGTTATTATGAAGGTTTAATAGAGCATATTCTTTAAATTTAGAAAATGATCTATATGTTATAATATTACGACCTGGTTTAGGTATTGTAGAGCCCTTCTTTTTCCATGTAAACCATACTGGGTAATGGTCACTGCAACCATATACTGATACACACATTTCTGTAACACGAGCTTTGTTACTTGTGTAAATATGATTTATGAGTGTACTAGTATTGGCGGTTACTCTTGTTGGTGTTGTTACTAATTGTTCAATATTACACAGTTGAATAATATTTGTCCAGTATTGTTTGATTTATACAGATCAATATTAAAATCACCCAACATATAAAAATAAACCTCTTTGGATTCTAATTACACGGGATCAATCATATAATTGAAGTGATGAAACCAATCTACATGTTCAGTTGGATGTCTGTATACACATCTAATGATAATGGGAGCTGCATGTTATATGTCAATTTGAAGCCAAATAGATTCTACATAATTCCGTTCAAGAAGATAAGGACGCCTGTATATCATTGTTTAGCTTATATAAACTAATAATCCTATTTGGTTATATTTTTCTCTGTGATGTTGTAATAAAGAATAAACTTTTTAATTCGACTTTGTTAATTCACATATTATAGTTAGACTTGTGTTGTATGCGTGCTGTGTGAGTGTATGTGCGCACGCGTGTGTACTACTGTCTTAGTCAAATTAATTATATATGTGTCTTAACTTACTTTTTATGTCATTATCTGATTGATTTTAGTCGCAGTTATAGTTCTTTAAAGGTTTTAAAAGTAAATTGTTAAGCGCTTAGAGCTAGATTAATAGGTAAGCGCTATATAAAAATTGATTGATTGATTGATTGATTGTTGCTTTAGGTCCAGCGGACTCTTCCGAGCCTAATCAGGACCGGACAACCCCCGATCCGCATAAAAGATCTGCTGAAACAAACCTAGTGGGAAAATTGAACGCCCTCCACCGGCCAGTCACTTTACAATAAAGACATCCCACGCAGGGGACGGCTGAGGCTTTACCCCAACTACTCGAACCCCCGGTTACAAAACAAAATAGAATACAAACATCATTATAAATTATTAACAAAACATATACATATAAAATGCCTATATTGTTAAATAATACAATCATAGGAAGCCCTAGTGACCACCCGGCAGAAAGCGTCCAACACTCCCAAGCTGATCCAACAGACCTCATACACAAACAAGGAGTCTTGTCCAGGAAGAGTTTTCAAGAAAAAAGGTAGGTCATTGATCTAGCGAAGAAGAAGATAGTATAGCAGAGTGATAGGACAGAGCAGGAATGGGAAAGAGTAAATGAGGAAGACAGCGACAGTGGGAATTTAAAACACTAAATTTCCATAAAGTGGGGATACTATTTATACTGAAAACCCCCGGCACTCCAACGGGGGTACTGTTGCCGCAGTGAATCTGTCTTGCCTACAAAGGAAAGACAGGTTTTCAACTGGGGCTTTCACTTTTCCCTTTATAGGTTTGAACAATCTACAGTGGCAAGATTGCTCATGACCCCAAGGGGTGCTATATAAAAAAGGCCTGTAATAAATAATAAATAAATAATAACCAGGCACTGCTATTTCGGAATCATAGGACTTGTCACATTACCATGATTCAGAAAATGTCTTGATTATTAATAATGGATGATATTTGATGTGTTTTGTTGATTGCATGACATACATTAAGATGACCAACACGGAGTCGATCTTTAGAGAGAGAGAGAGAGAAACATCGTTAGAGAGAGAGAGAGAGAGGGAGAGAAAGAGAGAGAGAGACAGAGACAGAGAGAGAGACAGAGAGATTTAGGTAAATACCGTTCATACTGAAAAGGCGCATGTATGATTTTATAGCATTCATTGCTTTGATAAATGTCATTGGTCAGTTATTATGGTATGGAACAGAATGATTGTCATGTATAACTGCACTTTTTAACTTTACCTTTCTTTATCCATGTAATAGCAAACCGTTTTTAATAATTACTTTCTCTTTAATTATAATACAGATTAGATTGGTGATAATATACTAAAAATACTTGATATTTCTTACTTCAAATATTATTGTTATTTTCTCTTTGGCTGTTGTTAGGAAATTTTTACTGACTAACTAATTATTCATAATAATATAATATTGTTTCTTGTATTTTTGATAATAGTGCAGTAAAGGAATTATTTTATTAACATAATTTTAATTTGGGGGATATTGTTATAGAGGAAGCCGCCATTCTCTCTAGCAGTTGTTGAAGTAACATCTAGCAGTTGATACAAGCTTAATTGTCATCAGTAACCTTAGTCAGTCAGTCAGTTTGTGCATGTGTAGATCTATTTCAATGGCGAGTGATAGCTTGTTATTTATCTCAGCAGTGTTTCATGTTTGTAAGTTTGTATTTGTTATATCCTTAGACCTGTTTCACACTGAATCGGTACATTGAATATTTTATTGTTTTTGAATATTGCACTGATGATTGATTATGATCTAGGCATTACTTTTTTTTAGGTTTCATACTTATATCCCTTTTGCAAGTATATTTCTATAATACTTAAATAACTCGACTTGGTTTTTTTAATACCTTTTCGGAAACTGTGTAGAAGTGATTTGAAAAAAAAAAGATTGTTCATAAGTCATCATCCTTTTTTAAAAATTTAATGTATCAATTATTAGTTCTTTTTTGTATAAGAAGATCTATCATGATTGATGTTAAGTTGGATAAAAGTCGCATTTTCTTGCTCGGTTGATGTAATAGATAAGTGTTCTCGATAGCTGTTGTTGATAGCGATGATGATGATGATGATGATGATGATGATGATGATGATGATGATGATGATGTGGTCGCAATGGAGTAGTATAACGTCGAGTTTAATAATTCACTCATCCTTTACTATAATGCTCGATAAGTTTAACTATGTAATATTTTCTTTGTGTAAAATGTATACATTATTTATAAATGTGAACTCTAAAATTTGAGTCACCGGAAGTGAACCAGGAAGTGACTCAGAAAGTGACTTACATATCATATAATTATAAATATCGAGTTTGTTTATAGTTCAGATATTTAGTTTACATTTGATTATGTTGTTTAATATCATCATTTAGTAATTCTTTTATAAACATTTAAAGATTACGGACATATATTTATGAGACCAATTATTTGTTTTCAGGGTCGTCTTGTCTCGTCTCTTTATCTACATGCTATTGGGTTTCATTTAAATTGAACTTGCCTGAACTTACACCAAGCGTCTGGTATTCGTGGGCTGATGCAACCCACTTGTGTGTGTGTGTGTGTGCGTGTGTGTGTGTGTGCGTGTGTGGGTGCGTGTGTGTGTATGCGTGTGTTTATGTGGGCGCGCGCGAATGACTTTTCTTTTCTACCACCACACCTTCACCCTTTTACAATTTAATACGAAACGGAAATTTCCTATGCACCTTTATGCATTGACATTTTTTACTGATGACACATTACAGAGAGAGAGAGTGAGAGAGAGAGAGAGAGAGAGAGAGAGAGAGAGAGAAAGAAAGAGAGAGAGAGAGACAGAGAGAGACAGAGAGAGAGAAACAATATTATACTAAAAGTCTGCAATATCATAATGTTCATGTTCCTGCATATATGCAACCCAGCTCGAGTATTGAGATCTGCACCTTAAATTCAGCATTAAATTAATAATATTGTACAGTTTGGTTTGCAGTATGTGATGAGAGAAATATCGTCAGTGTGGTACAGACTGATGAAAAACCACCGTGATGTTTACAGAAAGCTTATGCCTTCATGCAAGAGAGACGTAGGTACCTGTCGTAAGCCAGTGGTTTTAAAGATTTACGACAATGAGAAGGGAGCTGAAGCGCATCAATACAACGTTATTGATGATGATGATGATATTGTTGGGAGGGAACAGGATGACATGGCGACGATACATAGCAGACAAGTGACAAAAAAGCTGACTGCAATTTTGGCTGACAGTAACCATCCACTTTTCTTGGAATTTGACTCTCGACGGATAGACAGGAGTGGACGTTTTAGGGCACCAGCGGGAACATCAAATAGGTACAGGAACTCATTCATACCACTTGCCATTCAAGCACATAACAAACAAGTCGGTAGGTCTTACTAAACATACTCTACAACTCTCATGCAGCTTAGTTAGTTTATTTTTTTATTTTTTATTTATTTATTTATTTATTTTTAAAACTGCTTAATTGAAATATCTGCATTATGAAAATATGTCCAAGTGTTTGAAGATCATTAATAATGTATAAATATTTATGTGTGTGTAAAAGAAGAATGAATGGACATGTTTAATTGACAGACAATGTAATTTCCATGCTTTTGGATTAATAAAGTAATATCTTATCTTATCTTATCTTATCTTATCTTATCTTATCTTATTGTGAAATACAAAACAGAAAAGTGCCTTTTGGTTCGCTGGGCATACTTGCATAAGTACACCTTCCACTCACCTCTCAAATATTGATAAAATAAAATAAAATAAAATTATAAAATACACATTTTTTTAAGAGGAAGAAAAAAGGGAAAGTTCTATGAAGGTCTATGCCTATTTATTGAACATTGTTGTTTATAATAGATGTTGTACTGTCCGTACTTTGCATGTTTAAGGTCCGTTCCGTTTGCTCTGCTCTGCTCAGGTCATTAGCTAGCTTTCCAGCCGACACGGATGACCGGTAGATGTCGTAGTACCTGAGGAGCAAAATACAAAGATTGTTGTCACTGATGATGATGATGATGATGATGATCTGATGATGATGATAATGAGATGATGATATTCATCATCATCATCAATCAATCAATCAATCCATCCATCATCATCATCATTATCATCATTATCATCATTATCATCATCATCCATTATCCATCATCATCATTAGTGACAACAATCAAACATGACGACGACGACGATATTATAATGATTAAACAATACGTCGTCCTTTTTTCACCTAACTGTAAACCGACCTTTTTGATATTACAGTAGGCTTATATGGTTCTTGCTCACATAACAGCAAACATACCTCTTCAGGTCTTTCTTATCCATGAGACTTAGGATTTCAGGATTTTTGCCAGTGCTATTAAGCTTGTTGCAATAGGATGGCAGAGGATTCTGTCCTGCTCGTGCTAACTCATAGCACTGTTGAATCAGTATTATCTGAATCAGCCTTGCAGACGGATATATAGTCCCATTGACGAGACCTGCAAACAAAAAGTGTTGCCATCGCGTTATCGTCACGATCGTCGTTGTCGTCGTCGTCGTTATCATCATCATCATCATCATCATCATCATCATCATCATCATCATCATCATCATCATCATCATCATCATCATCATCATCATCATCATCATCAATCATCGTTATCGTCGTCGTCATAATCATCCTCATAATCTTGGTCTTGTTGTTACAGTATTTTGATGCTACTTGATTGGTTGCATGCTTGTTTAACACTCCCGATACTCCAATGATGGAGTGCATTTCTGCAGAGTAAGCTGAGACATTTCATGTAGCGAAAGAAGCTTTATTATGAATCCTAGCCAATTACAACAAGCAAACTGTTAATACCTTGACGGCCGCCCCCGGCCCCGCCCTCGCTGCCCGTTTCAGGTGCTGAAGGCAAAATATAAGCAGACGGCGTAACCATCATTGTCGTCATTATCAGCATCATCACCAGCACTGAAACCACCAAATGAGTAGAAGACTGCGCAGTTCTTCCAATCGTCATTGTTGCAAAGTATTGGAGTGCTGTAATAAAAAATGAAAAATAAATAAACTGAAAAATTACGTATGGACGCTAAAATATGACATATAGATCAAGTTAACATTAGCTTGGGTTGGGGGGGGGAGGGTAAGGGGGAGGGAGGAGGGAGGGGAGGTCGGAGATAGTATTTGGAGGCAAAGACTTCCACAATAAGCAATTAACCTCAAAAGAACACAACACATATATATTTTAAAAATAAAATTAAAATATAGACACTGAAGTAAAAGAAGGGAGGAGGTGCGGTAGGGCGGGGGGAGAGGGTGGTGGTGGTGGAGATAGTATTTGGAGGCAAAGACTTCCACAATAAGCATATAACCTTAAAAGAACACAACACGCATCCATATAAATGAAATAAAATAAGAATATAGACACTGAAATGAAAGAAGATTCGGTTCAAATACAAGGAGAAAGACCTAAGACAAATGGGCAGTTAATATTGAAAACACACACACAAATACACATACACACCCCCAGACACACACACACACACACACCCACACCCACACTGGGAAAATACAACAATAACAACAACAACATGATGTTGTACTATTAACGGAAATGTTAAGTTAAAGGATAAACAGAATTCAACCCTTACAATTAGTACCTAAAAGAGGGAGAAGAGAAAACGTGAGTAAGGAGAAGAATGATTATGGAGGTGGAGAAAGAGGAGCTGGAGGAGAAGGACTCACCCTTGTTGTTGTAGTCCTTGGGTCTTACTGATGAAGGTTTTAGTGTAATAAACCGAAAATTTTAACGCCTACTACCCAGGTGTTGTTGTTGGTTTTATTATCATACCTTGTTGTTGGTGACAGTGGATGATTGTGTGTATGTTTTTGTATATGTGAGTCAGTTTGTGTGTGTGTGTGTGTGTGTGTGTGTGTGAGTGGGTGTGTGTTTGCGCGTGTACGATTGGCCACAGGCACACAAATATGTCAGCTTGACAAAGGTATTGATGTTTTCACTCGAGGAATTGTAAAAAAAAAAATCCGATGACACCAGTGTTACTATTAAAGTCGGTTTAGACTGGAAGAGTTGGAATGACACGTCCTGGTTAGATATAGAAATAAAAAGGGTGAAACAATAATGTTAGGGATAATAATTATTGACAGGTTGTCAGACACACATAAATAAATAGAAAGGGTGATTATAGTAAGAAAACACTGAACTTTAGTAAGTCACAAATTATTTTGTTTGGTAAAAAGGTAAAGGTGGTCCCATAGCCTTGTGGCCGTAGGGGAGCGTGATATTGGAGATCACACTTATCTTGGGCCAGCGTAATGAGGGTGATGCCCATCTCTCTGCCTCGCTGCTTTACCTTCTCCACCCTTAAGAGAGTAGATACTCAGTCACAGTTGAGTCAACTGGGGGCGTTGTTATTTGTCGCTTCACGGTTTGCGGTCACCCATCCAATTGCTAACCGCACTGGACGGTGCTTAACTTGCGACACAGTAGCGAGTGCTCCAACCACTGCTCCAACCACTGCGCTATCCGACACCCCAATTTGTTTGACACTGAGCGAAACGATCGGGGTTGCTGAGGACAGGGAAAGATGGAGTACGCTGGTTAAACGATCATCTGTGGTGCCCCTACGACCTCCGAGTTACGGAATAGGATAAGATAGGATAGGAAATACCACAAGGGTTATTAGTTTATGAGGAATTTAAGGATAGATAAATCTGAGGAACATGAGGAAAGAGGAATAAGCAAAGAAAGAATAATATGAGAGAACATAACAGCTCAATAATAAGTGTTTCGTTTGAATCAGCTTCTTAGCATGGAAAAAGGTTGGTATAGTTTGTCCAAGACAGCCCAGATCTACGGGTGCAGGTCGACAACGACTAAGACGTTAAGGACGTGCCGGCGAGCAATCCTACGTCCGCAGCGAGCAGGCCAGACCGCTGCATGTGCCTTCGCTGCAGCTCCTATGCCGTCGTCTTGGAACTACATTATCCAACCCGTCATCTAGAGACGCTTCATAGGGGACTTGAAGGTCTAAAGGCGTGGTTATGTTTTTGGTGCTACGGAACAGCGAGTACAAGAAAGTGTTGGTTCCTCTATAAAGACTTGAACTCTTGCAAACGATTGGTGTACGTTAGGGGACATCTTCTTATTGCTACGGGGAAGAAATGGTTGTTTGTTAAATCAGTTTATGTTGTTGTTTAGATTTGTAGTAATTAATTATTAAATTGAGTACTGAGGGCAAAACCCATTTTGCGTATGGCAACCTTAGTGCTTTATTATATAAAAAAAAAGAGGAATGGGTGTTTGAAAGATGTCTTGCATGCACCTGCTTTTTTGATAAGGAGTTAAAACAGATTAAAACCTGAAGTATAATACATTATAATCCGCAGTCACTCCTTAACAAATAAATGTAAACCTGTAGAAAAAGATGGGTTCCGTTTCAGGATTTATAATGTTTCACAAACAATAACTTACAAAAAGGATAACAACTTTTTGCAGGTCTACAGGAAACCTGTTTTTTCCATTTCTCTCTTTTTCTCTCTCTCTCTCCCCCTCTCTATCTATCTATCTATCTATCTATCTATCTATCTATCTATCTATCTATCTATCTATCTATCTATCTATCTATCTATCTATCTATCTATCTATCTATCTATCTATCTATCTATCTATCTATCTATCTATCTATCTATCTATCTATCTATCTATCTATCTATCTATCTATCTATCTATCTATCTATCTATCTATCTATCTATCTATCTATCTATCTATCTATCTATCTATCTATCTATCTATCTATCTATCTATCTATCTATCTATCTATCTATCTATCTATCTATCTATCTATCTATCTATCTATCTATCTATCTATCTATCTATCTATCTATCTATCTATCTATCTATCTATCTATCTATCTATCTATCTATCTATCTATCTATCTATCTATCTATCTATCTATCTATCTATCTATCTATCTATCTATCTATCTATCTATCTATCTATCTATCTATCTATCTATCTATCTATCTATCTATCTATCTATCTATCTATCTATCTATCTATCTATCTATCTATCTATCTATCTATCTATCTATCTATCTATCTATCTATCTATCTTATCCATCTTAATTATCCATCCATCTTATCCATCCATCTTAGCAATCTTATCCATCCATCTTATTCATCCATCTTATCCATCCATCTTATTCATCCATCTTATCCATCCATCTTATCCATCTAATCTTATCCATCTTATCCATCCATCTTATCCATCTCATCCATCCATCTTATCCATCCATCTTATCCATATTATCTATCCATCTTTCTATATATGTCTGTTAATACATGAATAGATGATTGTTGAAAAAATAAACGAACACACACGCAACAACAAAAACAATTACATTAACAAGAAAATAACATGCTATGATGATAAGAAAGAGGAGGAGAAGACGAAGAAAATAAAGAAGGGAAAAAAAAGAACAACAATAACATCGTCATCAACAACAACCACGACAACTAGAGAAGAAAAAGAAAACAACAGCAAAAACAAAACAACTATACAATGAAAGATTTCCCGGAAAAAAAAGCATTCAAAGCTCTCAACAAACAAACGGATAAACAAACAAAAACGAAAACAAACATCCTTTCAATCAATCAACCAAAAATGGATAAAAGGTTGCGGAAGAGAAAATGTCATTTATAAGTTAAATATATAGGCACACGTAGTAGCGTTTATCTCTACTTCTATTTTTTTTTAAAATTCAACAGCAGCAGCAGCAACAGCAACAACAACATAATATATAAAACCTACCTTATGTTCACTATTAATTTTGTTTGCTCTTGTGTAAATCTTTTCAAACAAAACCACAACTAACGGAAGAGCGTTTGGTTGACGTTGTTCAGTCGTTTTCCTTTCCTGGCACTATTAATCAAACAGGTGTGAGAGTGAAAGTGTAACATTGAATAAAACAAGATTTAATTGTTCCACTACTTCCACCCGGCTCAAGGAAAGAAATATCACAATGCAAATTAATCTTCCAACTGACCGGCAGGTCCTGCACTGTCAACAGCCGTCGAGGGTATTTTAAATCAAAGAACGCTCCCTCTTTCCTTCCCACCTCCTCCTCTCCCCCCCCCCCCCCAAAAAAAAAAGAAAGAAAAGAAAAAGAAAAAGAAGAAACCCATCAAACAACCACAATGTGTGGTTTCCACGTTCTAGGTATTCTACACATCCACTCACACACACATGCATAAGCCTACATACACACACACACACACACACACACACACACACACACACACACACCCACACACACACACACACACATACTCTCTCTCTCTCCCTCCCTCAAACACATGTACACAGCGGGACAAACATACACACACATACACACAACACATCCAAACAAACACATGAACACACCACATACAATGTTGACGATTTAAAAAAAAAAAAAGGATCTTTTGATGTTATGGTTTATGGTGGACAAGGATCGTGCCTTTTTGGGGAAGCACTGCATAAATTGGGCCTACTAATGTTTTGAAGGCTCCCGGGAATTTCCCACTTTGTTGAAGTCGTGGGCCTATATGCCCATGCACCCTGCCGTCATACGGATATTATAGGTATATAAAGACTCCTGAAGCGACTGGACAGACTAGCTAGTCAGGCAGAGAGACATGCATACAGACACACACTGAGACGGACAGAGAAACCGACGCATTTAGAGAGAGAGAGAGAGAGAGAGAGAGAGAGAGAGAGAGAGGTGGGGAGGTGATAGGGTTGGGGGGGGTTGAGTGGGTGGAGGTGGAGAGGGGTGGGGGTAGGTGGGTAATGCTTGTCAGATGAATGAATCAATAAAAATTTTATCTTTCGCATGACTACATTTTATGTGCCAACGCAAAGGCAAAAGTAGAATATAGAGGTCAACTCAAATCCGTACTGGAAAAGGAAGTATAGCGGTGACCGAAAATGCATAGAGCGGTGAGTCTTGTCCAACTTTCATACGAATAAATCCACTAAACCTAGTCGAAACAAAAGGTTAGACGTGGAAATCCCGGAGATTGTTGTTGTCAAAGCCAATGTAAAATTCGTAAGTAATAATCTTATCTTAGCATACGTAAAGGGTGTGTCATGCATGATTCGCGAATGTAATGTATTATGGGTATACCATTGTTACAATGAAGACTTACATACGTTCCTATAGCTTTATTTCAGTGAGAAAAATAACTTTTAAAAATATGAATTAAAAAAGTGATAGTTCATTTTGAGGTTAAAAAAAGTAACATTTTAAAATATGGTATAGATACATTGACATTACTTAAGTTGAAACAATTTACAAAACTGAAACAAAATAACTTGCCTTTTGAGCGGCGATTGTACAGACTGCCTGCCGACAATCAGATTACAGACTCAAATAATCACATTTGCAGGAAGAAAAAATCGTGTAAGTAAAACACAGAGGAAAAATGCAGTAAACATAAAGTCGCGCAGCAAGAGTATCAAAAGTGCGGGAAAACCAATGATGTAGGTAGGCTACCAAAACAAATCGTAACTCAGAAGGAGAAGAAAAAAGGAATAATGAAACTTAACGTCCTATTGCGTTAGCGCTTAAGACGAATCGCCACGTCGCCACCTTAACAACAATAACTCAGTAGGCCCAAGGGCCACGTCCTTTAAAAGTCAACCTACGCCTTAGGCCTACTCAGATAAGTAATGACCTTTGCTTTATTAACGTGTTTTTTTCTTTCCCAACAAGATCATAAGACCATACACACACACATTCAAACTCACACATTTCAACAGGCACACATGTACACCCACACAAGCACACACACTACCTCCATCTCTCTCACATACACTCAAACATAATTTATAACCGCATTAAAGCATAAGTAACAATGTCAGTGAAATAAAACGAGCGACTGGAGAATTAATTACGTGACAAAGAGGACTTTCAAGGAAATCGTAGATGAAGTGTACGGTACGGTACATAGGGTTACTCTGTTCAGACACCCAAACAATATTAGGGAAACAGCAGAGACACAACACTATACATTATGGACTTGAACATGCTACACCCATGAAAACTAGGTTCTTATCCTTAGAATGAGTGTCACATAAAGGCCAAGTTTCGCAGCAAGAAACGGACCTTCTGCAAAATAATGCTAATGAAACGACATAGTTGGGATGCTTGCTAAGCTGTTTAGCCTTTTAGCACAACTGTAGTCGTTGAAGAAGAAGAAGAAGAAGAAGAAGAAGAAGAAGAAGAAGAAGAAGAAGAAGCAGGAGGAGTAGGATAAATAAGAACAGGAAGAGCGTAAATGGTAAAATCAAGAGATCTTCTATAAGCCTATTCGTAAATAGACAAGAACCAACACGGCTCTAAGACGAAGAAGAAGAACAAGAAGTGAAACTTTAAAATGAAAGTAAGAACAATTAAGGGGGAGAAGATCATCATCATCATCATCATCATCATCATCATCATCATCATCATCATCATCATCATCATCATCATCATCATCATCATCATCGTAGTCGTCGTCGTCGTCATCGTCATCATCATCATCATCGTTTCGTTTGTTCAACTGTAGAATCTTTTGTTCTGAGAAACTCAGAAAGAAATTAAGGTTAGGGTTTAAAAAAACAAGAAGAAAAGAATACAGATATATGGAAAACGTTGCTAATTAAAATGTCGTGTGCGGTACAGCGAAAGGTTAGAATATTTGCAATTACTAACACATAAAGGTCTTATTCCACACTAAACGATATTTTAATCACGTATAGAGGTGCTGAAAATAAAAACATATGCAACAATTTGGCGGCTCAAATTATCTTAATTTCTCCTACCGTGGATCACACCTGAACTTTTGGACCTGTGTGATAAACGAAAAGAGATACCAAACCCCCCCCCCCCCCAAAAAAAAAAAAAAAAATGAAGGAAAAGAACACTCCACATGGAGCTGAGCATGCAATAACACAGTGTATTTACCTTTGATTTGGTTTTGCGTTGGTGTTAGAAAAAGCTTTGTATAATGTTGATAATTTTCGTTGGTCGATATTATTGGAGAATTTTCTAGAATTGCTTGTTTACTATCGATCGAAGCATCTAGATAAATCTACTAGTAGCTAAGAGATTCTTCTAACCTAGATAACGTTATATGACGTAAGACAATGCATAGTGCCGGTGACGTGTTTTATTATGATTGGCTGTAATTGCATCACGCTGGAATGTTCGAATATTCTCTAGAGTATAGTGAGACTATATAAGTGCCGCACTGTTTCAAAAAAGATATATTACATACCATCGTCCCCTATACGCTTAATGTGTCCGGGGACGTAAATTTTACTCAAAAAAAAAAAAAAAGATAGTTGAAAGAGTTGGAAAAATGAAAGAGTGGAAAAAGCGATTGAGCGATCTTGTATGCAGTTGTTGGTGTACGCTGAATAAAGTTGGAAAACTTCATACGACGACTCTTGCCTTGTTGCTAAGTGAACAGGTTGCGTGGATAAACGAATCTGAATTACACCTATCAGGGTTCAAGCATCAGGGATGAATCAACTACTGATTAAAAAAACAACAACAACAACAACAAACATCAGCCCTAAAATTATGGAAGTCATCAAAAGCCTGTATGACAAGCTATCAGTGCAGTCCTCCACAACAGCGCCATCTGAAACTGGTTCAGAACAACAATCGGTGTGCGTCAAGATGCCTACTCTTTTCAACACTCTTCAACATCTTCCTAGAGTGCATCAAGTCAGATGCACTTGCAGATCATGAAGGCACAGTCAGCATAGGGGGTAGAGCAATCTCCAACCTCTGTTTTGCGGATGACATTGATGGATTGGCTGGAGAGGAACAAGAACTTGAACAGCTGGTACAGAGACTAGCCACTATCTCCAGAGCCTATGGACATAAGTGCATAGAAGACCAAAATGATGACCAACAACACCAATAACATCAACAGGAACATCAAAGTCCAAAGCCATTCCCTCAAAACAGTGCATAGCTTCAAATATTTAGGAGCAATTGTATCAGACAATGGATCCCGACAAGAAGTCATATCCAGGATTGCACAAACAACTGCGGCCCTGTCAAGGTTTAAGCCCAGTTGGAAAGACAAGACCATCAGTCTACATTTCAAGTAAGGCTGCTGCGCTCCCTTGTCATCTCCATCTTAATCTACGCTTGCGAAACATGTACTCTCACAGCAGATCTACAATGAAGAATAAAAAGCATGGAGACGAGGTGCTACAGAAGACTTCTGGGCATTTCCTGTACCCATCACATCACCAACGACGAAATCTGACAGACCATCACACAAGCCATTGGACAACACGATTACATGCTCACAGTGGTGAAGAAACGGAAACTCCGATGGTATGGCCACGTCACCAGAGCATCAGGCCTTGCAAAGACCATCCTGCAAGGCACGGTGCAAGGATGCAGAAGAAGAGGGAGACAGAAAAAAGGTGTGAGGACAACATTCGAGAATGGACTGGCTTGACACTCAGCGAAGCCATGATGGTTGCTGAGGACAGAGAAAGATGGAGTGCTGGTTAAACAATCACCTGTGGTGCTCAACGACCTTCGAGTTACGGGATAGGATAGGATAGTTTGTCCAAGAGTTTGGGAGGGAGTTCCAGAGACTGCTACCTAAATAAATTAAAGTAGACTTTAACAGATCAATCGAGGAAGAGGTATATTCAATTTCATGACTTGGCGTGAAGTTCTCAAAGTGAATTTTGAGCATAAAAAATTATGGTTTCTGGTAAATATCCAGTGATAATGTTGTGCATAAAGAGAGAGAGAGAGAGAGAGAGAGAGAGAGAGAGAGAGAGAGAGAGAGAGAGAGAGAGAGGAGACAGAGAGAGAGGGAGAGAAAGAGAGAGAGAGAGAGAGATAGAGAGAGTCGAAGTCGAAACCTTTAATAGTATAATAGCATAAGGTTCTATATGGACCTGTCTTACAGCTAGTCCTTAATAAACAATTCAGAACAAACATGACACTAATTAACATACAAGAATTTGAAACAAACATATTTCTTTACTAAGATAACAAATCATTAAACAAATTAATGTATTTTAATACACATACTTCCACCCTTCTCCCATCCCATCCCTCTCCTCCTCCTCCGCACACACGCACGCGCGCGCGTTTACACACACACACACACACACACACACGCACACATGTACACATTCTCAGTAAATTAAATTGTCGCAGGATAGGGAAGAGGCATACAATCATCTTGAATATTAGGAGCAAAGGGAGCTTAAATATTTATCATTTCATTTCATTGTCAAGGTTGGAGAGAGAAAGAGAGATGGAGAGAGAGAGAGAGAGAGAGAGAGAGAGAGGAGAGAGAGAGATTGTTATTATACCGCTATTTTAATGCAACCTATTATTATTTTTTAAAATTTTTGTTAAAGTATTTAACATTAATGTGTACATATATATTTATATATAATACATATATAATACTATCACTTGTATTTATTTACTTATCTCTTTCTTATTTACTTGTATTGATGCAGACTGTAGTGAAGACTGTGTATAATTTACTTGAACTGTTGTTACTTCTCTCTCTCTCTCTCTCTCTCTCTCTCTCTCTCTCTCTCTCTCTCTCTCTCTCTCTCTCTCTGTCAACGGCTATGTTTTGCTTGGATGCCGTAATAAAAGGACCATTTCCGTGCAGAAATGTGGGGCAATGTGGCAATCAGATTGGATGTCGTTTCTGGGATTTGGCCTTGCGGGAACATGCAGCTGTGAATAAGCAAGGGGTGTATGATGAACCGTTGAGCAGTTTCTTTCGCAACGTGGACAGTCGCTTTGATGATCCAGCAAACATTCCCGTTGGAAGTGGCAAGGGCAAAGTCAAGTCCCTCAAGGCTCGAGCTGTATTGGTGGACATGGAAGAGGGTGTGGTGAGTGAGATGATGAAAGGACCGTTGCGAGAGGTGTTTGACTTCCGACAACACATCACCGATGTCTCAGGCTCTGGTAATAACTGGGCAGTGGGTCACAAGATGTATGGACCACAGTACAAAGAGCAGTTGTCCGATGTGATTCGCAGAGCGGCTGAGTTTTGCGACTGTCTGCAATGTTTCTTCATCATTCACTCCATGGGGGGAGGCACAGGATCAGGGGTTGGCACGTTCATTCTGAATTTACTGGAAGAGGAGTACCCTGATGTCTACAGATTTGTGATCTCTGTGTACCCATCTGCAGATGATGACGTCATTACCTCCCCTTACAACAGTGTGCTAGCCATGAGGGAACTGACTGAACATGCCGACTGTGTGTTGCCTGTTGAGAATCAGGCCTTGGCAGAAATTGTCAACAAGATCTCACAGGCAGTGCCCTCAGGCAAGATGGGCAAACGGACTTATGGACCAGGGTCAGAGGTCAAGCAGGGGTCAGCCATCACCGTGGGCGACGGAGGGGTGACCAAGGGAAAGGATGAAAGGCCTTTTGACAGCATGAATAACATCGTGGCCAACCTGTTGCTGAACATGACCAGCTCCGCCCGATTTGAGGGGTCGCTGAACGTTGATCTGAATGAAATCACCATGAACCTGGTGCCGTTTCCACGGTTACACTACCTGGTCGCCAGTCAGTCACCGCTCTATGCTCTCGCTGATGTTAACTTGCCGCCACGCAGGTTAGACCAGATGTTTTCGGATGCCTTTTCACGTGACCACCAGTTGATCCGAGCTGACCCCAAGCACTCGCTGTATCTGGCCTGTGCTCTGATGGTCAGAGGCAGCGTTGAACTCTCCGACATCCGCCGTAACATTGACAGGTTGAAGCCGAAATTGAATTTCATCCATTGGAACACAGAGGGTTGGAAGACAGGGTTGTGCTCTGTGGCCCCAGTGGGCCAGCCCTACTCTCTGCTTACCTTAGCCAACAACACCTGCGTGGTCAACACCTTCGCTGAGCTCAGGGAACGCTTCAACAGGCTCTTCAAGAGAAAGGCCCACCTTCACCACTATACCCACGTGGACACCATGGAGGTGGATGACTTTGTACACAGCCTGGAGTCTCTCGACACCATTGTCAACCAGTACTCTGACCTCCAGCGCCAGATGGACCAGCCACCACCACCACAGCCACGCCTGACAGTCGTTTGACCCCGAGGCAGTTTCTTGCTCAACTTCCATGTTATTTTCATTACGTGGTTCCAGTTTCATCTTCATCAGCCTTGTGGGTAGCCTGACTGTGCACTAAGAGCTGTATATTTTATCAGGAAAAGGCTCCCTGATGAATAACCTTGTTAAGGCCATTGGGTAAATTGTCTTGGAGGACTACTTGTCTTTGACATCAGCAGTTTATGCCTGCAGCTCATAAGAATGCTAGGGTGAAATGTCACAAACTTCATCGAGCTCAGCCGACAGTTGTAAGAAAATGGACATTCCCATGACTTTGTGGGTATATTTTGTTTATAAATTATTATATTGTTTGTACGACATCCAAAATAATGTGATTTTGTGTAATAGAATCTTACTCGACCATTTTAGATGTGAAAATGGGGATCTACACTTGTTTTGAGACTTTGAAAATAGTTCGAAGCGAAGTATTGGAAGCAGGTCTATGTTCATGTACTATAGCCATTCCCTGCACTAAGAACCCAGCATCAACGTTTCTGTTGCAACATAACGGGATTAGCATGCAGATCAGCATTTTATTTTGTGCTGGTCTTGATTTCGTTGTTATAAGGTTTCATCTTTTGCCATGTTTTACAAGAGGAATGAGACGCAAGCTATTTCCAAGTTTGGGTGCTGTATACACAATTGTTCTTTAGGAATAATTGTGTTGCTGTCAGGTGTATGCATGGATTGTCTTAGGTGGGGGCCTGTTCTGCATGAGTTTGATCGAATTGCAATATTGGGTCGCATTGGCATTTCTTGTTAGTTTTACAAGTGATGAGACGTTGTGTATACACTATACAAACTACCGTAAATTTCAGACTATACGCTTTGACTTTCCCCCCAGCATTAAGCTCTGCGGCTTGTATGCAGATTTTTTGGATTCCAGGAGCATCACGCTCTCATCTATTTTTAGCTTCTCTGTAACTCACCATATCGTGTTTATTGTTCATGAATTTTTTTATGAGTGCCGTATTATAGTGCTAACTGTTCATGTTGTTACAGTGCTAGCTGTTCACATTTGTAAATCAATGCCGCCTACAGTGAAGCATTCAGATTATTTGTACACCCTCATCATGCCGAAAACAAGATGAAATGTCTATGGTGCAGCTTTCAAGTTGAAGGCGATCATCCTGGCTATTGAAGAGGCAATCATTGCATATATTTGTGGCTTATTAACCACTGCGGTTTATTTGTGAATAAAGTTTTATTTTTTTTGTTGTTTTAATTTAATGCATGCGGCTTATATCCAGTTGCACTCAATAGACCGAAATTTACGGTATATGAATGCATGTCAGGGGCCCAAAGGTCTGTTTCTCAACACTGCATCAGTATACTGTATTGTCTGCCGGAGCACATATAAAAACAGCTTGAATTCCTTTTTCTGGCATAAGCTACATGCACCCATGAAATTAATATTATTATTGTTGAAAGCATTTAATTATGACATGTGCAAAGAAGGGCAGTGATAACTATGAGATTTGTGGGATGTGGGAGTCTTTTATAAATTATATATACATCTCACTATGAGTGTAATATATGAAGATGTGTTCTGCAAGCTGCGTGTTGTGAAATATTACTCGAACGAAATGTAAAATTGTTTAAACAACGATCCCGCTAAACGAGTGATGGAACCAAGTCCCATCGATTCTAAATATGGACTTTTGAATGTTGCTTTGTACCGAGTATTTATTTTACTTTAGTAATGTATTTAATCGTTATTTCAGCTCATGAGTTACTCAAGGGGCTGACCAATACAGAATTGAACTCCAGCCGCTCACCATGCAGCTTTACATTACATTATTATTGCTTTAGGTCCAGCGGACTCTTCCAAGCCAAATCATGACCGGACAACCCCCAATCCGCATAAAAGATCTGCTGAAACAACCCTAGTGGTAAAACTGAAAGCTCTCCACCAGCCAGTCACTTTACAATAAAGACATCTCACGCAAAGGACGCTGAGACTCCATGCAGCTTTTGGGCGCATCGTCCGAGTATATAGGGGTTTTGTCTCAATCAAACCAGAGTATATCTGGGCAGAACTTTTCTGAAGGTGGAAAACATTTAGCTGCGTTCATTGGAAAGATAGCGTTTTTGCGACTCCAAAATATTTTAAAATAATTAATTCGTTATTTTCCTTTTTATTATTTTCTGTTACATTTTACTCTTTTTTTTCTCTCTGTCCAAGTGAACATTACATTACATAATTGTTGTTTTAGGTCCAGCGGTCTCTTCCGAGCCAAATCAGGACCGGACAACCCCCAATCCGCATAAAAGATCTGCTGAAACAACCCTAGTGGGAACACTGAATGCCCTCCACCAGCCAGTCACTTTACAATAAAGACATCCCACGCAGGGGACGGCCGAGGCTTTACCCCAACTTATCGAACCCCCGTTTACAAAAACAAAATAGAATACAAACATCATTATAAATTATCAACAAAACACATACATATAAAATGCCTACATTGCTAAATAATAACATCATAGGAATCCCTAGTGACCACCTGGCAGAAAGTATCCAATATTCCCAAGCTGATCCAACAGACCTCATACACAAACAATGAGTCTTGTCCCGGAAGAGTTTTTAAGAAAAAAGGTAGGAGACTGGTCTAGCGAAGAAGACGATAGTATAGCAGATTGATAGAACAGAGCAGGAATGAGAAAGAGCAAATGAGAAAGACAGCGACAGTGGGAATTTAAAGCACTAAATTTCCAGAAAGTGGGGATACTATTTATACTGAAACCCCCGGTACCCCAACGGGGGTTGTCCAAGTGAAAGCTAGTGAGTATTGTGTGTAATAAATAATGAAGTGGAAAAAAAAAAAAAAAAAAAAAAAAAAAAAAAACTGAAACAGTCTCTCGCCTTATTTGTGAATTCTTAATACTCTGCGATATTCCGCTGTGATATTTTGTATATTTTCAGTTCATGTGAAGTACTCAATCGACGAAAATGTGAATTCTATAGGCCATTTTATTCTCCCTAGTGGAGGAGCCCGTTAAAACTTTTGTTTTCTTTTGTTTTGTGTGACCCGTTGCCTTCTGACAGCCATTTTTTCTGTGGACGCAGACAACAACACTTTTTATACCAATTCTACAACACTATCTTCTTTGGCCATGTGATTTTTATGAACACGAGTTTTTTAATCTATCGTATTGTGCGGTTTTTTTTGTGTGAAGATCTTCGACAATGCTGAAAAACTCTGATTCGAATTATGTAGTTGATCCGTAGAACATTATGTACGTCATTATATACGTAAACTGCTTCTTGATGTCGTAAGTTCTCGACATTTTGTGAGGTCGAATTTGATATTAGAAACTTTTTTTTTTTTTTTTTTTTTTTTTCTTTTTTCCCCTAGTGATGTCATTACAAAGTGACGTAAAAATGCCAAGAGGGACTGCTTGTTTCTTTTGACAAAAGGTGTTTTTCACACGGATCGACAATAACAGAATGTGAATATTTGACTGTTACATTGCATGACTCACTATGTATTAAACAACATATCATCTGTAGCCACTGGGATGAGATGGCCCCTTCAACTAGGTCAAAAAAACACTCAAACATACTATCTTTTGAGAACGACACCTGCGCAATTGAAAGCATCACCAATACATTGGACCCAATACAAAACATTTTTGTAACTCAATATGAATATTTAGGTGTGTGGAGATATGTGCTGTATCAAAGGTATATTGGACAGTACAAGCCGAAAGGTGTGTCCAGTGATTGGACAAACTATGGTAAACTCCACTGCTATTATCCAGCAACGGAAGTCACTGACACTACCTCGGTACCCTCTGACCTCCAGCAGTCAACTATTGAATTAAGGGAAGCTAATTCCTCCCGCAAACTGCTGAAAATACACGTGTACTATACGACATGCAGAGTCTTAATCCAAGGTAAGGCCTGTCGAAAATGGGTGGAACATGAATTCAAAAGCCTGCAATCCATTGTTCACACTCTTGCAACAAGCAATGCAGAACCAGCCCAGGTTACTTTGGATGACATTCAAGTACCTGATGCAACTACTGCCAAAACCATCATGGACATGTCAGTTTCAAGAGCTGCTGATGACTTGTCATTGCTGTCATCCAAGTACAAGGTACAGAACATGGAGGCTTCGCGCAGCGTCCAGGCTCTGCTCCTAGGTAGCAGTAGTGTTGTTTCACCTGTAAAGAATGAGATGACCGCTGGTCCTCGCGCACTACGTAATATGATGACCAGCTCTACCCTCCCAACTTTGCAGTCTGCTGTGGCTGTCAGCCCTTACCTATCCTTTTCTGATACGGCTGCTCCCGCATCATCTGATACCATTGCCAGCCCTATCAAACTATCAGATGACGCTGCAGTCATAATGACACAGCTGATTGCAGATATTATTGCTGACATGCCGAATGATGAGGAGATGACCTCCGTGAAAGATTCCACTGATGGTATCCTAGCTGAAACTCCACCAAAACCAATTGAAGAAGTTGCACTCTCTAGCCCTCTCATTAAAAAATCGGAGGATGCTATTCATTCAGCTACATCACCTCCTTCAATCGCCAACATCATCACAACGGAGGTGGGGGTACAAACGTCTGAACAATATATTCCAATAGAGGAATTCCAGCGAGTGATTGACAATCTCAGAGATGAAATATCGGCCCTCAAATCAGTGCTGCGTGAAACACGAAACAACTCCAAAATTGAATTAGATGACCTGAGAACCTTGGTCACTAATAATTCCATCACTTCATGTAAGCCTGTACTAACTAGCAACCGTCCATTGCGCGTGGACAAAAAGCGCATCCCTCAAATTTCACAACTTAACTCTTCCTGTCAGTCTTCTATGGCAGTCAAACGACCCACGCCAAAACCCCGAACGAAGTTTTATGTCACAAGCTGTCCACACCCCCAGCCTCAGGTTAAGCCCACAGAAACAAACAGTGAGCTTTTGTCCGACGGCACTGCTGAGAATGCTCAAATTTCTGTGAATACCATCAACACTCATACAATGGACAAATCAGCAAGCCTTATACCTAGCTCTGAGCATAGAGATGGAATATCTACTGGAGACTGGCCGCAAATAACAGAACTCCGATCAGATGTTAAAACACTTATCCTGGGCGATTCTGTTGTTGTTGGTTTACATGAAAACAAAATGTCCGTGGAGAATGAATCAACGCAAGTTCTCTCAGTGTCCGGACTAGATAGGTCCACACTTATGGACATGTTAAAAGGAACCGATGCCAGCAATGACCTCACTACCTTTGTATTGCATATTGGCATCAACGACTGCAAACGTGGCCACGTGTTAGGCAACAAAACCTGGCGAATGATAGTGTCTCAGTGCCGGAGGAACTTCCCACAGGCAAGAATACTTCTGTCCACTATCCTCCCACAGCGTAACGGCTATGCTCACATCAACGAGTGCATTGATGAATCAAACCACTGCATGCGGAACGTATGTGCAGAATTTGATGGAGTTGACGTCGTGGACAATGACTGTTCGTTCTATACCTCCTTTGGAAAGGTGAAGACAGGATGGTTCAGGGACCAGATTCACCCCAACACTCGAGGTACCAGTGGCCTGGCTATTAATATCAAAAGGTCCTACTCCACAACCGCTGATGTTATGCCATCCAAGATTCAGATTTCCAATCGTCCTCATGAGCAGATGTACTTTAAAAAAACACAGTATCGTGGATCCAATAATTCTACAACCATCGTTCAGTCTCCACCTGCTCGTGGACGAAGTCGAGATTCCATACAAACGGAAACAAGTCGTCCCCTGTATTCTTCAATCGTCAAGGGGTCATATCAACGCGATCACAACTTACGTGACCCAGCTCTCTTTACCCAAAGACATTTACAAAAGCTGCAGACTCATGAAAAGAGCCCACGGCCAGCACACGCTAATCGCCTTGGTCTTCAGCAACAGCCCTCGTTCATCAGTCATCAGCAGCGTCCACAGTCAGACAAACCTTTGGACCTTACTCGCCAAAGTCAGTCTACCCCTTTGAATGACCAGGAAAGAAAAGTTCTGTTCAGTTTCCTGTCTCGCTTTAATGTTGGAAACTAGACAGCTATTTAATCCCAGTGATGCCAGAGCACAACGTTTTATTAGAATAGTTCCTGTGTTATTTAGTTTCAGTGCTACTCTGCTATCAGCTTTATTGTACTATTTGGAATATTGCAGTGCGCTCAACATTATTATCAAATTGCTTGTACACTTCTTGGTGACAAATACCTATATCTATTCCACTGTTTTTCTGAGCTCAAGTGGAGTTTGAATTTAGTGATTTACATATATCTGTGCCTGTGGTGATATACAGTGTATAACATTATTTCAAATGCAAAATACACTTTGTGACATCCATACATTCCTATAAATTATAATACGCGTTTTGAATTCTTTGGGATCCTGTCGATATTTTATTTTTGAATTAGTTGATTATTAATTTCTTTGAATTTTCTTAAATATATTTCTTATTTTCTATTTCAAGTACTTGTTTGCTTTGACATATTCAGCAATAGTGCGATGATTTTGTCTACATAGACTATATAATAACTTCTGAGCTCTAACGAGGTTTGTGTAGACTATACGGATTACCATAGTGAGCTCTACCAAGGGTTGTTTGAAGAAACTATAAAACAATCAAGGATTGGTACTCATATGGTGAAATAGGATTATTATATTTAAAAAAAATATATTATTTTATTTTAAATGGAATCTAATATTTTATGTGGCCATGTCAACATTTACCATCTCTACAACAAACTTCATGACATTTGTTCTCTTTTGCAGCGTCACGGATGCCTACATATACTCGGTGTGACGGAAACTAAATTATGTGACTCGAAACATAGTTCAGAATCAGTATCGATACCACATTATAATTTTATAAGAAAGGATGCTAATTTTCCTGGACACACTGGAATTGGTGTTTACGTTCATAATACTTTAATTAACTTTGTCAAACGAAGAAATGATCTTGAACTCAAATGTATTGAATGCATCTGGCTGGAGGTTAGGCCACATACAAATAGGCCTATTCTTATAGGATTCATGTACAGAAATCCTGCCAGCAATTGCGATTGGTTCAGTAATTTCTTACAAATGATGGACACAGTCAATGCTTGCAATTTAAACTTTATTATATTAGGGGACTTTAACATAAATCTTTTACAGTCTCAGTCACACTGGAACACAATAACAAACTTGCTTGGTATAACTCAGTTTATTCAAGAACCAACAAGAGTAACAGAAACTAATTCAACTCTTCTTGATCATATATACAGTAACAACAATAATATAATTTCTGCTGCTTTCACGTCTGACGTGTCTGTCAGCGATCATAAAGCCATTCTTTGCAAATGTTCATGCCATCTTCCAAAACCACAGTTTAAAGGACATACCTACATTATGTATAGAAACTTTAAGAATTTTGATAAGTCCGCATATTTACAGGACTTAAGTTTGATTAATTTCAACAATTTAAGAGCATATAATAACCCTAATGAAACCGCCGAAATATTTTTAAAACTATTACTTTCTGTGGTTGATGCACATGCTCCAATCCAGAGGAAGAGAGTAAAACATGCATCCGTTCCCACCTGGATGACAACTGAAATTAAAGCTGCCATGTCCTTGCGTGACAGACATAAAAAACAAAAACAGTTTGATCTGTATAAAAAGCAACGTAATAAAGTCCTTACTCTCGTAAGAAATGCAAAGAAAAAATATTTTCAAACTTTATTATCAACTGAAAACACTAATATCACTTGCATTTGGCAAGCAATGAACGCATTTTGCAAAAAATCTAGAACAAGAAAAACAAATCAATTTAATTTTTCTAATGATGAATTCAATAAATATTTTATTTCATTAACTGACTCTATTCTTAAATCTAATACTGCAAACACAAACACAGATACAATATATGATAAGGTCAACCTGTTTTGTAGAAACAAACTTCACGAATCTGCCTCATTTCTTATACCTCGGTTAACAGAACATGATGTAACTTCTCTAATATTAAAAATGAAAAATAAAAAGTCTATGGACATTTATAATCTAAATGCATTCATTATAAAATTGTCTCTTCCTTATATCATTGAACCTTTAACCTACATCTATAATCTATGCATTGATCAAAGTCAGTTTCCTTCAATATTTAAAGAAGCTAAAGTTATACCTTTACCTAAAACAAGTGATACTTCAGTTCTTGACAACTTTCGACCAATTTCCATTCTGCCTGTACTATCTAAACCCCTGGAAAGACATATTCACATTAACCTTATGAAATATTTAGAAAATAACGCTCTTTTTCATCCTTTTCAGTCTGGCTTTAGACCTAAACACTCTTGTCAAACAGCACTCGCCCATATTTGTGATGCTTGGCTTGATGCTATAAACAAGCAAGACATTGTAGGGGCAGTTTTTCTTGACCTTCAAAAGGCATTTGACCTAGTTAACCATAACATCTTAATAAATAAGTTAAAATTCTATTTCCAAAATTCTGCATCTGTATTATTTTTTAAATCATATTTATCAAACAGGCACCAATCAGTATACACTAATGGTTCCTTTTCGTCTTCTGGTGATGTAACTTGTGGAGTTCCTCAAGGATCGATCCTTGGTCCTATTTTATTCTGTATCTTTATCAATGACATGCCCCTTTTTCTCACACAAAATGTTAATCTTGAACTTTTTGCTGATGATTCATCCCTCCATACTCATAATACAAATTTACAGGAGGTGGAGCAAAGTCTTCAAATAAGCATAAATGAAATTAATAACTGGTGTTGCATCAATAGAATGAAATTAAATCCTAATAAAAGCAAAAGTATGCTTCTCACTACACGACAAAAACGCCAAAATGGATCTTTTCCCCTTAATCTAAACTTAGGGTCGTACAGTATTGAGCAAGTTCATGAACATAAGGTGCTAGGCATAATCATCGATGATGATTTTAGCTGGCGGTCACACGTTAACCATATCTGTAAAAAAATTTCTAAAAACCTCTTCCTCCTAAATAAACTTAGACATTTTGTTACGGCTGATGCATTAAAATCTGTTTTCTATGCCCACTGTATGTCTCATTTTAATTATGCATCGATTATTTGGTGTAATGCCAGTGACGCTCAAATTAAATGTAGCCGTGCTGGCTACGAGTATTTCTGACCATACGATATGTAGGCCTAACTTTGTTCTCTGTTATGTTTAAACTAACTGTATGAAATAACTTGATATACATTTTTCAGATCCTTTAAAGCATATAACCATTAGACGCAGCGTTAAATTCTCTATTAGAATATATAAACTTTATTTGTGATTTATGTAGCAATTTTGAATTAGAGCGCGATGTTTAGGATAGCGCGATGCATATCATGTTGATAAAGACACCGCGCTGTTGTACGCTCAGCAGCAGCTGAAGCTGTTCTGGAATTTCGCCGGCTATAACGGACCTTCCCGCTTGCCTACAAAACATAAGATTATAAATTGTGTATGATGCTAGTGTAGCAAAGATTCTCCACTGTAACACCTTAGTGTGATATTTTCCGATGTCTTAGTTCATTCTCTAATAGTAGATACGGAAATAAAATATTAGTTTTATAGGGACATACACATTGAAAGGGAAACAGTGAAAAGCTGTCAGAAGGCTATAAAGGTAACTGTAAGTTGTTGTGTTAGATGTTTTCTAGTTTAGTTCGCCATAGTCGGAACACAAAATAGTAACCATGCCATATTGTATATTATTGAAAAGAGGAGACGTTGTTCTTTCTTTGTCATTACTATTATTATTTATAATTGTATTAAATTGAAGAGTTATTATGAGTTTAGAGTCATGACATTCTTAGGAGCAGCAGCCAACTCCCTCTTAAATTGCGTATTATTTTTATTTTGAAGCAGATAGGTCCGACATTGTTATAACAGAAGAAAGGTTGTATTTTTGCGTTTCCGTCAATATATAATTTGCATAGTATTCGTTTGCGTTTCTAGCCTTATGCGTCAAAGTAAGTTTAGTTACTAACACAAACTTAGCCAGTGAGCCTATATTTTGGGGCGGGTGGGAAATGCTTAAGCAGCCCGGCCGCTGCGGCTGACGGTCCGTTATAAAAGCAAAACACAAACATCGGCATGGGGAGAGCACACGGCACCAGCAGAAGATAAGGGTCGTGCCACTCGCAATGCCTTTGCTCTTAGTAGCCTATGATGTCTTCTAAATAAAACGATTCAACGGTCATCACGGACTGGCGTTGGGGAGAGAGAGAGAGAGAGAGAATGTGTGCAAGAAATTCTTCACCATAGCCTCCATAACACCATCTTCTCTCCAAAACACCACACCACCAACGCCACCACATAAACATTTAAATAGTCTTCATAAAAGAGCAATCAAGATACTTTATAAATCTTATAATAATATAAATATAGATGCTACAACTAATGAAAAATATCAAGAACTCCGAATATTACCACTTCAAAAACAATTTATATTTAATACAGCTATCCTTATGTTCAAAATCACACACGGAGAAACACCTGCATATCTTGATACATTTTTTATTAAGCCAGTTGATGGGCATAGACTGTATAATTATAAACTACCCCTCCCTCGCATTGATTTATACAAAAATAGCCTATCGTTTAATGGAGCTAGTGTATGGAACTCTCTCCCTCTGGAGTGTAAACATTGCGACACACTGTTTTCTTTCAAATGTAAAATATGTAGGCATCTGCAAAATTAATTATAAAAGTGATGTATAATAATATATATGACAACACAGTCATTCGTGTAATTATTAACCTATTTATTTATTCACTTTATTATTATTTTTTTTATTTTTATTATTATTATTATTATTATTATTATTATTATTATTATTATTATTATTATTATTATTATTATTATTATTAATTATTATTATTATTATTATTATTATTATTATTATTATTATTATTATTATTATTATTATTATTAATTTGCTGTGGAACTTGACTTGTCTTATTATTATTATTATTATTATTATTATTATTATTATTATTATTATTATTATTATAAGGGTGAAGGATATGGGGAAAAGGGTAGTTGCCTAAAATTGTTTAAAAATAATGATGAAGATGTTAGTGTGATTGTGTGTGCATGTGTGTTTGTGAGTGATGTGATTTCCAAGTTAAAGTTAAAGGTTAATTATTATTATGTTAATTTCTTAAGGGACAGATTGGAAGATTAGACTGTATCATTAGTCTAAAATCTTTATCCCTAATAAAAAAGTTTCAAAGTTTCAAAGTTTCAAAGTTTCTTTCTCTCTCTCTCTCTCTCTCTCTCTCTCTCTCTCTCTCTCTCTCTCTCTCTCTCTCTCTCTCTCTCTCTCTCTCTCTCTCTCTCTCTCTCTAGAGTAAACCCTTTTTTAACAGGTCCTTTTTGTTTAAGTTCCGTTTGTCTGTTTGTCTGTACTACTACTACTAGGCTTACTAGTACTACTACTACTACTACTACTACTACTACTACTACTACTACTACTACTACTACTACTACTACTACTACTAAATAATCACTGTCCGTCCTTTTCTGCCAATATCTCCTGAAAGAAAGTAAGAACGAAAGAAAGCAAGAAAAGAAAGAATGAAATCAAAGAATATGGGTAGTATACCCATATTCTTTGATGAAATGAAGAAGTACGAAATATAGAAAAAGAAAGTACGAAAGCCAAAGAAAATGTTATTAACTATAGACTTCGGAAAGGAAACACAAAATAGAATGAAGGCTTAAAACAACTGTTAT
Organism: Oncomelania hupensis; assembly: GCA_036898135.1. Lineage (NCBI taxonomy): Eukaryota > Metazoa > Mollusca > Gastropoda > Littorinimorpha > Pomatiopsidae > Oncomelania > Oncomelania hupensis. The sequence goes on along the minus strand of CM072511.1, from coordinate 47,430,156 downwards.
AACATAAATAAATAAAAAGAGCAGAATAAATAAATAAAGTTTTTGGGATTGTAATATAAACTATAAGTATTGTTTTGAGCTGATTTTGTGTATTTTTGTAAAAAGACAGAAACAAAAGTTGTTAGGGGACATAACTGAAAACATAGTGAGTCTAGAAGACAGCAAGAACGGGATAAACATCCATGAAATATGACCGGATTGTTTGTGTTTTCTTCAAACGTTTTCCGTCATGCAGTGCGTCATTCGTGTATTCGCCAAAGTGTAAGTGATACGTTAACGTATTTTATAATTATAAGTAATGAATTTTTTTATTTAGTATTTGTACTGTACCATGTAAAAATCAAATGGCAGGAGGAAAAACAATTGAATTGTAATATATTCATTATTCTGAATTTCTGTTCCCATAAAAATATTGCAGCTCTAACAGGAAATTGTTGGACAAGTGAAGTGCTACCAATCGTATGATGAAATTGATTACTTGACTCTCAGTGATTTCTTTTTTTTTATATATCTTTCCAAATTCAGGGTTAGGTACTACTAGTACTAGAGTTAATGGTCAGCACTAGTTTTATGCATTCATTCATGAAACGAGCTTTGTATCGCAAGTAGAACTAAGCATAGCTTTAAGTTTAACTGGATTTCAGTCTTCACAACTATCAGTGTCTGTACATGCATGCACCTAACATTGATTTAACCCTTTGAACCCGAAAGACCGATATATCGGTCTAGCCCTTAAACAGCAGTGCCCCGATATACCGTTAATCTTGCGGTCCGTACACAGCTTACTGTTCTTTCTAGTACTTGCTGTTTGGACTAGGGTTATTGAGGGTTATTGGGAATAAGGTAAAGCAAACAAGCATGCTAAAAATGCCCTTTTTCTCCGGGGAGCCCAGGGGGTGGGCTCAGAATTGGTGGGGGCATAGAGAAATTTAAGGAGAAGCAATCAACTTATCAAGTACATGTAATATGATTCAAGCTACTTTACTTATGACACTTTTCTGTTTGTCTGTTACAGATTAGAGTTCCACCTGTGGTCCCAGCAGGAGTTCACATGATTCATACCGCTTTCCCTGTTACAAAAGCACCAAAGAAGTGGGAGGCACTGTGCTCCAAGCAGCTGTATTGTTTGCAGGAGATGCTTCTTCATTTTTTACATACAGCACCACCATTCACACCACCTACCAACTCACAGTCTGAGAATTCACAGTAAGAACAAAAGAGGGAGTCAGAGAAGGAGGAGATTGATACAAATCATGGATCGATAATTTAATAATGATGATTATTACAATAATGATGATTTATTTATGTACTCCCCCCACCCTTTCCTCTCATTTTTTTAAAGGAATGTGTTTAAAGTTAGCATTTGTTACACATTTATTGTTTTGTTTGTTTTGACAGTTTGAAAGAATTGGAATTCGACAAGGCTGTAATGGTAACCTTGGATTCTTTAGCAGAGCACTTGGAGAACCTACCCGACTCTGTAGCTTGCAGGGATGACTTTGATGTTATATTTGGAGTGAGTATATTAAGGCAGGCATTAAGATGACATCTGAAGTTTTGAACTCACAAAATTATATGAGAATTAGCATTTCCATGCATAGATTTTTTTTTCTCCCTGGAGCATCAATACAACATAACCAGAAAAACTAAACTTTTATGATATTAATATGTATATTATGTTTTGTGTGTCTATACACGCAAAATATGGCTAAGTTCTAGTTGGAAAATGTTCTGCATTTCACCATTTTCACACTCATTCTCTAACCTGTATGAGGAAAAACAGAGCATTGCAAAGGAATTTGCTTGCATCAGAAATGGTTTGCTTTTTGAAGCCAATGAGGAAAGTTCACCTGCAAATTTCACTGGAATGAAGTTACCAGAGGTGCCTACCGTACGCGCTGGCGCGTATTTTTACGAATTTTCAACATAAAATACGACAATACGAGCAATTCCTTAAAAATACGCATTTTCGTGGTGTACCAAAAAAGAATTTTTTTTTCGCACTGATTTTATATATATGTTCCGATCTGCTACTTTCTTTACTTGCTGACCCTAGAGCGCATGCGCAAAAGTGAAATCTCGTGCGTGAGAGGTAGTGCGAGACTTTGTATCCGCCATTGTGCTAGACATGGTGTCGCGAAAGCGTTTACACGAGAGTGACGATGAGAGAGTCTGAAGAAAAGCGGAGTAAGGTTGCAAGTAAGCAAGAAGCGCGACAACATTTCTTACGCGAATACCGTCAACGTTTTCGAGGAATAATCGAATCTTCGAAAGGAGTTCATTATGCTCACTGCAACAAAGAGTTCAGCAGCGACACTTAGATTAGGTATTACGGAAGTATATTTAATTTTGGTTCAGGATGTTGTTTTTTTTTGGTTGTTTTTATTATATGGTACAAACCTTTAGAAGATTAAAAAAATTAAATTGTTAAAATCGGTCAATAATTAGGCTTTTATTTAACTGTTCAAAGTGGGTAACCCTCACATAAAAATAAAACGTGTTTTTCCCAAAAATGGCTCAGGTGTCTAACATTAATGCAAAGTGGATAAAAAGGCACTGTATTTACACAACAAATTGCAGAACACTCTAGTATGCTCAGAAAACAAAAAGTGTTGCCAGTTTCAGCAGAATATATGAAAATAATGATGCATCTATATATTCATAATTCATATTAATTAATTGTTGGACAATTTGAAGATCTTTTTTTCTTGGGGGGGGGGGGGGGGGGGGGGGGGTATGGAGTAAAATACAACACAAACAATAATATTAGTGTGCATTTGTGACCATAACTTGTTGAGTTCTATATTATTTTGTTTCTTGAGGATTAAAATGGTGAGCTGGAATTAGTATGAATTGATGTTTTGTGAATATGGCAGTTTTCATGACAATAATTCTTTGATCAAATGTTGCGAGTTGCACGAAATCTGGCATTACACAAAATACACATTTTTCATGCAGCCAGTACACAAATGGTCAGACTGGGGGTAGGCACCTCTGAGTTACCCTATAGTAATATATCAACATTGATAACTTTTTTTTGATGTGAGCAATATTTTCTTGCAAATTAATGTCTGTGACGCTAGACTCCAGGTCTGGATGTGAAACTTGAATTTTTCTGGTTAGCTTAGGATTAAGAGTTCACGAAGACTTTCTAAAAATGCGTTGAGGCTGAGATAAAAATTGTACAAAAACTTATGAAATGACTCATTCGCATTAAGAGATGATATATATATATTTGTGAAATTTTAATCTAAACTTTGTGTCAGACCATTCAAAAAGTCATGTGGTATAGCAGTAAATGGCTTACCTCCCTTGGGATCAAGGAACAGGCACCTAAAAGATTTAAATCAGCGGTGAATTAACCAAGTGGGAGTATGGTGTATCTGTGGTATTGAGTTATGCGTAATGAGTATATCAAAAAGGACTGTTAGACTCAATAAGGTGATGTTGTCTAGGAACAAAATGTCCTTTTTATGCTGCTTACACACTTGTCTAACAGTGATGTTGCTACAGGGCTCGAAATTAGCGAGGGCCCGGGGCCAAAAACCCGCAAAGTTGATTTTGGGCTCGGAAAGTTGAAAAACGAAGGGCCCGCTTGGCCCGCAAAATAATTTGTCTGCTACAGCTAGCTCTACTCGGCAGTTTCGTATTTGGGCCAAGGGAAGCAACCCACACCGGTGCCCTAAATTTGGACAGAAAACAAAAAACAGAAAAGAAGCGAAATCCCTTTAATTTTGCACTCAAAAGTTTAATATACACTTCAATATCTTTTTAATATAATAAACAAAAGGCTATGGCACAACATAAGCGCAAAATGTCCATCTTTGCAAGTACGAAAGTATGGCTACATATCGTCGCCATACAGTTGCTAAAACAATCGGCGATGGCGTATTTTCCAAGTTTTGGGAAGCGAAAGACGTCAGAAGAAAACGTCGACGAAAGGAAAGAACAAGAAAAAGAGAGAAAAAAGAAGTATGAAGAGGAAAAAAGATCAAGGAACTACAATGAAGGGTGGAAAAAAAGATTTCCATGGCATGGCCTTGAAGTGAACGAGGAAGAGTACTGTTAAGTTTAGTTCCCTTTCATGGTTTTGTTTTGAACTTTTGTGCATTGAGGTAAGATTTTTCGTTAGGTTACTCATATTAAAAATTTAATGATGTGTATTGTGCGATAGTCAGTCACAAAACTGAAAAGTATTATACAAGAGACTCAATTGTTTTCCATTTTGTTTAATGGCCATTTCAGGCTCACTAGTCACTGGAATATGTGTCACTGAATGTGTGTGTGTGTGTGTGTTTTTTCCCCTTTTTTGTTGGTAATGTTTGAAAGTGAAAGAAAAGGCAAATAAAAATGACATCACTCAGCAAAATTGGAAATTCTATTGTTTTATGTTAGATTATCAGACAAATTGTACTTTCTACTTATTATATTGTCAATAATTCTTTTGTTTTTTGTTAGCATTATTTTTCAAGTTGGGCCCCGAAAGTTGCTTGTGGGCCCTCAAATTTTTCAATCAAGGGGCCCTGTGGCCCCCAAAGAAAAAAGTTAATTTCTAGCCCTGTTGCTAGAAATTTTCAGCATATGCCATTTGGCCGATTCAGTCACAAACCTCTAGGACATTTTAAAAATCTTTCGGCAATCATTTTGACTTCTTTCCAACACCAAACGAGAGGCCACTGATAAGTTTCGGTTTCTTTTTCGGCGGCAGTTTGAAAATGAAAAGTTTTATTGTCGGAAGCATGCCGTTCGCTACAAGGGGGGTTACTCTAACTCTCTCTGCTGATGCATGTGTTGTCTGCTTGGCGCTTCCGATACGCGATGTTCGACAATAACTCATAACACCTTTATTTATCCGATAGGAAATTAATATGACCAGAAGCAATAACAACACAATAGGCATGAGACAAGCAAACAAAAAATGAACAAAGGGTGGCCGATTGAGGCGTAAAACCTTAGGACAGCGGGCCGATCAGAACATGACTCTTTCTGACATTTTGGAATTTTATCGGTGAATGGCCGATTTGCTGACGAAATCGACATCACTGGTCTAAGTACTTTCCACTAAACTCAATAAGGTGGATTATTGATAAATTCTTATAGCACTATCTAGTTTAATAAAAGTTTGAAATAAAAAGACCTCAGACTGAGTTATTATTGTGTCCATAGTATACTTTTGTTATCTTTCTGGCAAGAAATGTTGTGTAGCTCAGAGAGCTTCTCAAGATAATAGCCACAATCATCAATAAGATTATAAGCACTATCCTTTTGATGTGGTGCATGCAAACTGTTGATGCCAGAGCTTGTACTTAAAGAGAAGAAGCAATGATAATTTATGTTATCTATTTGTTGCTTGTGAAATTACATATATTTTTAACAGGACGGTGTGCTTACATTGAAACTTGGTGGATCTTTGGGCACTTACGTCATAAACAAGCAATCTCCGAACAAACAGATTTGGCTGTCTTCACCAACCAGGTAAAGTATAGTCAATTTTATCAGGGATTAAAATTAACAAATTATTTTGTTAATCTAAAGTAAATCAGAGACAAACTTTCAACTAGATAATGTTGCTTCGTCTGATTTGAGTAAAGATGGCACTAAGAGGTTTGTAAAAGTAAGATTTATATAATTCAGAAATTGTTAGTTATTAAGTTTGATCAGGGTGTTAAACTATGCTTAGTGCCTGCGAACAGTTCTTGACAGCAGTTGCCTCCCTTCACTTTGCAGCTACATTACCAGCAGCAGCAGATTTCTTGTGTAGCATTTGTTTAGTTCATCCTGTAATTTGTAATATTCATTGTTCAGCTTAGGTATAATAAGATTATCTGTGAATTTCAGTGGACCCAAACGCTATGATTACAAGGATCGGAAATGGATCTACTCTCACGACAACGAGGGTATACATACATTGTTGGAAAAAGAACTGTCCAAAGCAATGAACACTACCATTGATCTCAAATCTTGTGCATTTTACAGTTGACAGCCGTTTTGTAGTGTATATCTTGAAATCCTTGTAAGTTTATCTAAAATTAGGCCTAGATTAAAAAGTGTGATAGTCTACAAAATCTTGTTTTGTAGAACGAGTATATCACCGTGTGGAAAGAATACTGTTATAACTTATAATTACGAGCGAGAGTATTCTTTTCAAGTGGAGATATGCATGTTTATAATTATTGCTCCTCTGCTGATTGGTCAGCAGAGAGCTACATATGAGAACATTCACCTGAAAGAATTAACCTTACGGACAGTGATGCTACTTGCATTGCTTTCAGGGCAAAGAGGACAGTCCATTCAAGGGCACAAAATGTACTATTGTTTATTCATCTTTATTAAAACAGTCTAAAGCCGGGGTTCATGTAAGCCCATTAGAGTTTGACAGTTTTGAAAATATTAAACTGTGTATTGTTTCACATTTAAAAGCATATATTCACATGACTGCGAAACTTCGTCAGGATAATACACTTTTTATTTCTTTTGTTAAACCGCATAGCCATATCTCCAGGGATACACTTGAGTAGGTGGCTAAAGACGGTGTTAGAACGTGCCGGAATTACCACCTTTTCAGCCCATAATACTCGTGCTGCTAGCACATCAGCTGCTTTTAATAGGGATGCAAATATTGACAGCATTTTGAATGCGGCTGGCTGGTCAAAAGACAGCACCTTCAAGAGGTTCTATTTAAAACCTGTACAGAAGCAAAAGTGTTTGTCACAGGCTGTTCTTGAAAAATATGTACATCATGAATATCTGTTTCAATTGATTGTTCATGGTCTTACATTATGATAATTGTGGCTCGTGTTCCTCGTCACTAAAATCTCCTATGTAGCCCTCAGCCGACCAATCAGCAGAGGAGCAATAATTATTAAATTAAACGAGGCTTACCTAAGGTGAAGTTTAATTAAAATTATTGTGAATATGTTGATTGGGAAACAAGGGTATCATATGCCCACCCTTCTACTTCGTACTCAGAATGATTCTGATTCCCACCCAAAGTAAGCCTTATTCAAGGTAGAGGAACACTCACAGCTAAATCCTGATGTTAAAGCGAGCTCGATACTCATATGATACCCTTGCCTCCCAATCAACATACTCACAATAATTCTAATTAAACTTCACCTTAGGTAAGCCTCGTTTGATTTAATTTTTTTTAAAAAATGAAATATGTGAGACTTATGACAGTGATATTTTTTTCTGTTCTGTTTGCATGTGTTTAATTTTACTTTTCCCATTCCCATTGCACCACACTCAAGTTTTGAAGGTCTAGAAATGCAAGAAAGGCTGCAAACTGTTTAGAACAAACATTTTGCATATATGCTTTCGAGTTGGCAATCTAATGTGTGCTGAATATTTGCAGTTTGAATGCAGTGTATACATTTTGAATTCTTGTCATATAAATAAAGATTATTGAATTGAACTAAAAGGTAATATTTATGTTAATTTTATGTTTGTGTGATCAGTGTGTGGAAACGTCAGTAAAGTCAAAGAAAAAATTCTCTCAAGCACCCAATTAATTAATACAGTGAAATTTTGTAAAATTTTTAAATTTTTTAATAACATCTGAAGACCCTTCACCTTGAAGTGAAGTCAATCATTCACTGATCATTTTTGAGGTCTCATGGGTATACACCATCTTACCAAATTTGATTGTAATAGTTGAAATAGGCTCAGAGTATTTAGCCACTTTAAAGTTTTTGCACAGACGAAAGGAAATTTTTTTCAGATATAATTTTTTTTACTATTTAGGACTCATCTTGTACAGATTTGTGAAAATCTTGAAGAAATTATTTTGGGGGGGCGATTACATAGACTCACATTGCTATGCATGCGAGTCAAAAGTATACTGCATTGCTTACTAAAATAAAACAAGGATATACTATTTACGTAACAATTTATCAGTGAATTGCAGAACAATTTATCAGTGATATGATTTTAGATACTGAATGTAGAAATATATAATGCATCTATGAGAAACTAAACGTGACTAGATGTTTCAAAACTACCTCTCGGTTACCACTTACAGTCAGCTGTGCAGAACTCAAGGTGTTCTCGCAAAAGATTGGTTCATTATTTTGCTGTGTTCAAACATTTTGAGCACACTTCTACTATTTTTTATATCTGGAATCAATGGAATAATATCACAGTATTATAAAATACCAAACTGCAATGACACAAGAAAACGAATTGTGAATACCAAACTGCAATGACACTAGAAAATGAATTGTAAAAATTAACCGCCACACTGAAAAATAGCTTGGGGAAAAACAAGTTTCTTACTTACATGTAGGCCAGACTATTATTATATTATATGGTGTTAGCTATTTGTGACAGACCATCACACAAGCCAATGGGCAACACGATGACCTGCTCACAGTGGTGTGGGAACAGAGAATCAGATGGTGTGGCCGCGTCGCCAGATCATCGGGTCTTGCAAAGACCATCCTGCGGGGCACAGTGCAGGAGGGGGGGGGGGGGGGGGGGGGGTGAGTGGAGACAGAGGAGGGGGGTAGAGGAGGAGGGAGACCAAAAAAGAGGAGGGAGGACAACATTCAAGAATGGACTTGTTTGACACTGTGCGAAACAATCAGGGTTGCTGAGGACAGGGAAAGATGGAGTACGCTGGTTAAACGATCATCTGTGGTGCCCCTACGACCTACGAGTTATAGGATAGGATAGGTATTATTAATACGGATAGGATAGCTATTAGTGAGGGGGAAAAAACAACAAAACAGTACAAAACAAATTATACAGTATTTTTATAGAATGATACATCAACAACTATATTGCATTTTTATGAACACATATGTACATGATACAGCATGCAGATGCAATACAAGTAATTTTTTGTAGATGTACCTGAGATCCAAGATAAAGGTTGAAAATCATGCATATTCAGACAGGACATTCATGTATTATAATATTTGTGATTTGGGCAATTAAACTTTGACAATATAATTTAAAAATTCACAAAAAAAAAGAAGTGTAAGAAATTGTTTGTTATTTAAACATTAGATAATAATGTAGAACAAGGTGGCAAGCCATTCAAATATATTTACAGACACTTGCACACATAGCTGATATTGTGACTTGGCTTTAGCTTACAGAAGCAAAAAGAAAATGGAATGATGGACCACTATCCCAATCATCTGCAATAAAAGAATTATCAAAATCAACAAAACATTATCAAAATCGGTTTAGCCAATGTGGAGATAAAGCACAAAAAGTCTTTATAAAATAATTGACTTCAGCGACCTTGACCTTTGAAAAGGGGAGAAAGATCAATGATACAAAAGGTTCCGTGGTAATGGAAGTATCTGCATAGTTCAAGATCGGTTTTCCGCCATTCTTGAGGTAAAATAAATACGATGCTACTGGAACCTGGCCACTAACCCTAAGAAGTTGGAACAAGTTTATCTTGAGATATGGAGAGCAATGGACTGAAAGATTGACATTTGGCTCATTCTTGACATTTTCAAAGTATTTCCAGATAGATTTGGAAATACAAAAAGAACTGATATCTCTTTAAAATAAAACACAACAGAGTAATAAATCTTTTTCTATGTATACCGACTAAGCACTTTTTAATGTACAAGTACAAGTACAAGAATACTTTATTATCTCAACAGAGAAATTATGACATACAATTGCTGATCGGTATGAAACATTAAAACAATACATACATAGATAAAACAAGTACACAGTACAAAGAATTAACTTGTTGTCCATGTAATAATTTATCCATAAATTTATGTTTCAGTCACTATTTTGCCTTTAGGTCTTGCTGAAATGGGTTGTACCCTTCTTTTCGCAGTAGTCTCAAAGGTTCAAACAGGTCTTCCAAGGGAAGGAACTTGTCCCAGTCAATCCACTCCCAACCTGCCCAACAAGAATTAATAAATTAAAAAAAATATATATATATTAATTATTATTTTTATTAATGTTATTATTATTTTATTTATATGTTAAAAATGTTGCCTTTACATTCTACAACAATACAAGCAAAATAAATCATAATCTGTTTATTGGTCAATCTTTTATATTTGCACAATGTGCTTTTCCCATACGTTAATTTGATTCTTGAACCAACTTTAAACACAAAACTCTATTTACAACTTATTAACTTCCGACGTACAATAATTATTTATTAGCACATGCTATTATTAAACATAAACCTGAATACACAAGAGGCAAAGGCAGAAAAATAAATCAATCAGGGCTTGTAATGTTCTTGAAATGAAATGGAAATAAGTGCAGAGAAGACCAAAATGATGACCAACAACACCAATAGCATCAACAAAGACATCAAAGTCCAAGGCCAATCCCTCAACACAGTGCATAGCTTCAAATATTTAGGAGCCATTGTATCAGACAATGGGTCCCGACAGGAAGTCCTCTCCAGGATCGCACAAACAACTGCTGCCCTGGCGAGGTTGAAGCCAATTTGGAAAGACAGGACCATCAGTCTACATTCCAAGATAAGACTGCTCCCTTGTCATCTCCATCTTCCTATATGCTTGCGAAACATGGATCCTCACAGCAGATCTACAACGAAGAATACAAAGCGTGGAGATGAGGTGCTACAGAAGACTTCTAGGCATTTCCTATACCCAGCACATCATCAACGACGAAGTCCGACAGACCATCACACAAGCCATTGGACAACACGATGATCTGCTCACAGTGGTGAAAAAACGGACACTCTGATGGTATGGCCACGTCACCAGATCATCAGGTCTTGCAAAGACCATCCTGCAAAGCACAGTGCAATGAGGTAGAAGAAGAGGGAGACCGAGAAAGAGGTGGGAGGACAACATTCGAGAATGGACTGGTTTGACACTGAGTGAAACAATCAGGTTTGCTGAGGACAGGGAAAGATGGAGTACGCTGGTTAAACAATCATCTGTGGTGCCCCTACGACCTTCGAGTTACGGGATAGGATAGGATAGGATAGAATGTTCTTGAGTTAAAAAAGAGGAAATTGGCCAGAGTCCAGGGTCCACCCAGACGCGTTGGTAGAGGATGCAGGGGAATGACAACCCCTCACCCTCCTCCCCAAATGTGAATTGTTGCATTTTAATCATGCATTTTTTCTTCTTCTTCTTTTTTTTTTTTTTTTTTTTTTTTAAGCTAGAACATATATCATATTGAAGGAAAGACTAGCTTGCTTACACACAGCTGAACTCTTACAGTAGCCAGACTTTATCTATGCATAGCTTACAGTTATTATTCACCAACAAAGTCCTACTGTTTTCATCCATTCCCAACTCCATGCATATTTCACGCCTTTATCATCAACTGCATTACCATGCTGAACAATGCATTTAACGGCTATGATTAAGAAAAGCGCATCCGCAGTTCCGTTTTCTGTTTGACTTGAGGACACGCACAAAACACTTTTTTATTGGAGGAAAATCGTTGTCAAACAATACTGTTCTCGGCGGAAATATTTTGTCAATTTGTTGAACCGTGGAAAATTACAAGCCCTGATCAATACAAGCGTGCTAATGTAATGCAATAATGTCAGGAGACATTACATTTAAGTTTGAGTTAATACATCATATTTTCAAGCTCCAAAGACAAACTGAAGATAAAAAGAAATCACACATGCCCAAAAAGAGCTAATATACATGCCCACTTCTTGATGACCCCGTACATGTTTGTGGGTTTCATGTAATTTGCTTTTCACTTTAATAAAAATTCTTTTTAAACCACATTCATGTTAAAAGAATGTACAATTAAATAAAGAATAAGTTCATTCAAATAAAAATCTTGGTAACAACAGTACATACAAGAACTAGGAAAATCACTGTACATAATAATACTTTAGTTTCATTTTCAGTTTGAAGCTAAGTATGAAGGATGATTCAAGCACAATCACCCATTAATCGGCATTATAGGTTGAATGCAAGCTGCAAGAGAAAGTATATAATACTCAAGAGTAGCGCATTCAAAGCTGAGAACTGCAAATGATTTGTATGATAAAAGACTGCGAGGTCAGCCCAAAGCTCAAGCTCAGAATGTAATGTTTGATGTGATGGATCCTGCCAACCTTCGCACTTATCTGGTTCCATGTTGGTTGGAGAGAGAGAGAGAGAGAGAGAGAGAGAGAGAGAGAGAGAGAGAGAGAGAGAGAGAGAGAGAGAGAGAGAGAGAGCGAGAGAGAGAGAGAGAGAGAGAGAGAGAGAGAGAGAGAGAGAGAGAGAGAGAGAGAGAGAAGAGAGAGAGAGAGAGAGAGAGAGAGAGAGAGAGAGAGAGAGAGAGAGAGAGAGAGAGAGAGAGAGAGAGAGAGAGAGAGAGAGAGAGAGAGAGAGAGAGAGAGAGAGAGAGAGAGAGAGAGAGAGAGAGAGAGAGAGAGAGAGAGAGAGACAGAGAGACAGAGAGACAGAGAGACAGAGAGAGACAGAGAGAGACAGAGAGAGGGTGGAATTTCTGATGGTGGTGATTCTGGGGATGGGGCTCAGGCTAGCGATGTTGATATATGGCACACAATGGTATATTTATATTATATTTAATCGTTCTTATACAGCGCTTTTCCAGCTCAAGAGCTGCTCAAGGCGCTGGCTGATACAGGATCTAACTCAAGCCGCCCGAGACGCCCACCCGCAGCCTTTGGGCGCATGGTCTGACGCCCGGACAACTGAGCACAATCCTGGGCAGCCAGGGATGGGGGAGAAGGACCTAGGTACATGCTGGGTGTGTTCTTGTTACCGACACTCACCCGTCTAGGACATGAGCGTCAGGATCTTTAAAGTCCGTTACGATGGAATGTATGCGACACAGACTAGACCTCGGTTTATACTCTCATCCGAAGGACACAGCACAGACATAATTATACTATTACGTACACTTTCTATTTTGTTTTAACAATAGTTGTCTTATATTTTTATTTTATTTAATTTATATATTTCTTTCTTGGTTTCTTCTATTACATATCAAACTTATTATTGATCCAGATGTATACATATCAAACATGCTTAGATTGAGCATTCAAGTATTGAAACAATGAATGAATTAATAAAATTAATAAATTAATAGACCAACATAAGTACATAACAAACTAACTAACTAACTAACTATGACTAAATTTTAATTACAAAGAAAGGGAACAATAAAATCATGAGTACTAGTTAAGGAGTTTGGGTCAACTAATTAACTAACTAACTAATGCCTGAGGAGGAAAATGAACCCAGAAACATAGTTATTTGAAGTCGAGGCTAAGAACATACTACAGCAATCTTATGTTAATGTGATAAAATATAAATATGCCAACAAACCGTACTTATAATAATAAAAATAATACAGGATGCTATGTAGCAGCTACGCGCCTTTCCCCAAATCAATCAGGCTCAAAGCGCGGCGGTCTGTACCAACATACACGCTCACCTGTCTCATCCACCCTCACACACACACACAACAACAAATACACATCCATCACTCAAACAGGTGGTGTAAGGCAGGGAGATTGATTGATTGATTGATTGATTGATTGATTGATTGTTTTTTTAGGTCCAGCGGACTCTTCCGAGCCAAATCAGGACCGGACAACCCCCGATCCGCATAAAAGATCTGCTGAAACAACCCTAGTGGGAAAATTGAACGCCCTCCACCGGCCAGTCACTTTATAATAAAGACATCCCACGCAGGGGACGGCTGAGGCTTTACCCCAACTACTCGAACCCCCGGTTACAAAAACAAAATAGAATACAAACATCATTATAAATTATCAACAAAACATATACATAGAAAATGCCTATATTGCTAAATAATAACATCATAGGAAGCCCTAGTGACCACCCGGCAGAAAGCGTCCAACACTCCCAAGCTGATCCAACAGACCTCATACACAAACAAGGAGTCTTGTCCAGGAAGAGTTTTCAAGAAAAAAGGTAGGTCATTGATCTAGCGAAGAAGAAGATAGTATAGCAGAGTGATAGGACAGAGCAGGAATGGGATGGAAGACGGAAAGAAAATCAAATTTTTAGTTTTGAAAATTGTGTATTGACTGCATTCAGTACCATTATTGAAGGGAGGGAGGAAACCGGAGTGCCCGGAGAAAACCCTCGGTGACCTCAATAGTCTCGTACCTAAGTCACATACGTTCGCCTCTTGCGGAAATCGAACCCGCAACCTTCGGCATAGGAAACCGGCGACTTATCCACTGCGCCACGAGGTCACCCAAACAAACAAATAAACAACACAATACGATACATAAATACATAAATTCTACCTAGGAAAAAAAACGTTCAGACACATAATACTGCTTAGCCAAGACTGTCAGAGGCTTACGTTCGACTCTCCACCTCTGTCTGTCACCGCTACGCAGGGTGTTTCAGACAGAGATACTGACTGGCTGCTGTGCTGGACTCAACTGCATCCGTTAATCGGGCGTGCATCACTGTTATGCGCCCCTGTGACTTGAGGGGGTCGAAGGTTAAGTCCCAGAATGCTTCGCGGTTCTATAGCAGCAGACGGAGCGTAAAAGAGAAGATGGTGGTACGGAGTATCAGAAACTGCCGAACCATACACCTAAATATATGTTTCAAGGATACCTCTCAACAGTGTCTGACTTATCAGTGTGAGAAGATGGTCTCTGAAGACAAGGCGAAACGCCCTTCCTATGGCTCGTCATCTGCTTTATGTCCTGGCCGTCTTTTACATTCTGTCAATGGTCCGGCATGGAAATCAGTGCATCCCAGACTGAGAGAAACTGGGCCCCAATAACTCCTATGACTCATCGTGGATAACACAGAGTATCAGAGATGAGCTGACCTTGTCATTTTATAATTGAATATAGGGCCTAACATCATGGAGATAATAAAATTGTCGTATTCGTAATAATTATATCCAGGACACCATGCACAGATTGATACATAAACACTAACAGACGGCCGTAGCTTGATATGGCTGACTCAGGTGTATTTATTAAGCAGTCTCTGATAATACAATGTGAGTTGAGATAGAACTCAATGAGAGATACTCCCTCTTCGCCTCAAAGTCTCGGCTAAGGTATATTCAAGAGTACGCTTCCATTAGTCTCTGATACCCTGTGCGCATCCTCGACTTCTGCTGAGACTCATTCCTGTACATCTGAAGAACAGTTTTATTTTTCACGAAGGAAGAGAAGTGTAAAAGTAGAGTCTGCATCAGTAGAAAGACGCCTCGTCCGTCGTCTCGATCATTTAATGGGATGAACTCCTTTCAGGCTCATTTCTTTTCTTCATGGTTTTCTCCTCCCACGCTTTAGTCCCCTGTCTGTCTGTCTGCCTGTCTTTTCGTCTGCCTGCCACGGGCAGCTCCTTCATCCTATCAAGCGTCTATTTTGAAAAGAAGACCGTTGTGTAGTCAAAACACTGTGCCCTTTCCATCCCCACCCATCTCCCCCAATCTCCCAAGCTCTGGCTACCATCGCCTCTCACACAACAGTTGCCTTCTCCTGTCTGTTTATTTTGTATATTAGAGAGCCTCGCAATAGCTAACGTTGTTGTTATAGCTTTAATTGCCATGCATCAAGTTATTCACACGCACACCCATTCCTGACTCCCGTCCGCAGAATCTGTTGAACTGTTGTCATGGATAGGAATATCAAAGCTAGAGCTCAAAACCTTTCATAAAATGGTTGCCTAGGATACTATAATTGCAATTTACAATTATTCTAAACAATAGGTCAACACTGTATTAGGGCTATGTATCACAGGTACACATCCATTCCAGATTAACTGCCCAAAACATCTCCATAAAACTTGGTTTATTTAATGTCGCCATAACAAAAATAAACATTTGCATAATTATATTATTTTGTGCAAATTATAATGGCTATATTTTGTTGTTGTGACATTTTATAAGGGCGACAGTGGCATTATGTTTGGTGTTTAGAAAAAGGATGGGGAGAAGAAGAAGAAGAAGAAGAAGAAGAAGAAGAAGAAGAAGAAGAAGAAGAAGAAGAACAACAACAACAACAACAACAACAACAACAACAACAACAACAACAACAACAACGCTGTGTCTTCTTTAATCCCCTACGTACTATGTGACTATCGTTTACAACAGCACCGTGGAACGAAATCTGCTTGGATCTTCTATGAGGCTCAAGCGTCCAATTAATTCCCTTGTGAGGCCAAAGGTGTCGTGGTCAGCCATCTTATCTTAATCAGCAGTCTGGACTGCGGACTGGACAGTAGTTAAAGTAGCCGCACAGAGTATCTGTTGAGCAGGCTTGCAGATGGGCCTAGAATGAAAAAAAGTGCAATTTTAGTTTAGTGGTTACATGACTTTTATTTTAGGCCTCGCGGCCTATCCTAAACCTCTTCCTTCACACTTTCAAGTGAGGGTAACGCTAGCGCTCTTTAGACTAAAGGACAGTTAATCGTCATATTCTTTCATCTCAAATTAACTAGAAATTTTAAATCGCGGTCCAAAAGGTTATTGAGTGAATTTACATTGTTTGTGTTGTTTGGGAGAGAAATCCAGTTTTCAACAACACTATTTAGGCCTACATAGGAGTATTTTCTTATAATTGTCCGACAATAGTTAATTGCTAACTTTCCCTGTTGATTTCTCGTGGGGTTATTATTTAACTGAAATAAATGCTGAACATTTACTTGATCTATCCCGTGAAATATTTTGTACAACCGAATCAAATCCCCTCTCATTCTTCTTCCTTGAGTGTTGGCAAATTTAAATGTTCCAGCCTTTCTATATATGTCATGTTTGCACAATCTGGCAGAATCGTCGTGACTCTTCGTTGTACAGTACTCTGCTGACTAGTTTTTAAGATGCCAATACAATATCAGACGCACGTTCGAGTTCTCGCTTTGAAGAAGGTTGCTGAAAAGAAGCTGATATCTTTACAGATGAAAATCTGTGGTAGTTTTGCAGCTAGTATAAGACATGGCGGCAATCTAGTTTAATGGGAGGTGGGGGTGTTTTAGAAGGTTTTGATGACTTAAGTTTGGCTTGTGTTTGTCTCAGTGACTCTGGACGGCGCAAATGTAAACATAACAAACCCAATGCTTAGCTGAAACTGCTGAAGAATATGCCCTACAATGTAGGCTACAGTGAATGTATCAGCATTCAAAGACACTCTGTATGATAAAATATAATGGGGATAGGCTACAGAAGTCATATACACGGGAATTATCCAAAGGAACGGACTAAGAAAAGTCAAAGGTCAAGAGATAATTATATTCGTAATACTAACAATGATTTAAAATGGCATGTTTCTGCATGGTTCATTCATCAGCGAGTGTTAATTTAATTTAACTTGTAAATGTTAAAATGTGAATTTTACTTTTCTTTCTTTTATTGTTTAACACCAATTTTAATGTATATATGAATTGAAAAATATAATAATTATAAATTCCTTTGCATTCTTATTATATTACGTTTCATTTATAGCAAAATGTAGCTGCTCTTGGGTGACCTAAAATTAAACAAAATAAAATTTATTTTAAAAAAAACCAACTATGACGGTAATTCATTGTATCATTCTCCTCTCGCCTTTTCAAGAATCAAATCAAAAAGACATCATCCAGCTAAT
Source organism: Oncomelania hupensis (assembly GCA_036898135.1). Lineage (NCBI taxonomy): Eukaryota > Metazoa > Mollusca > Gastropoda > Littorinimorpha > Pomatiopsidae > Oncomelania > Oncomelania hupensis. The sequence continues at coordinate 47,412,623 of CM072511.1, read as the reverse complement.
CTAGGGTGATGATTTGATTCTGGACGAACAGCTTGTCAGGACACATTTATCAAAGCATCAATTTGTACGAACATGTAAATGCTTCGTCAGTATATTAAATATTCATTTGTATATTGTTAGTTTTTTAACAATACAAAACATCTTATAAAAAAAACACATTTCGTATCCTTTCATCCTTGTAATATTGGGCTGGGCACCAGAATAGGACAATAATAATAATAATAATAATAATAATAATAATAATAATCCTATCCTATCCTATCCTATCCTATCCTATCCCATAACTCGGAGGTCGTAGGGGCACCACAGATGATCGTTTAACCAGCGTACTCCATCTTTCCCTGTCCTCAGCAACCCTGATTGTTTCGCTCAGTGTCAAACCAGTCCATTCTCGAATGTTGTCCTCCCACCTCTTTTTCGGTCTCCCTCTTCTTCTACCTCCTTGAACTGTGCCTTGCAGGATGGTCTTTGCAAGACCTGATGATCTGTTTACGTGGCCATACCATCGGAGTTCACGTTTTTTCACCACTGTGAGCAGGTCATCGTGTTGTCCAATGGCTTGTGTGATGGTCTGTCGGACTTCGTCGTTGGTAATGTGCTGGGTATAGGAAATGCCCAGAAGTCTTCTGTAGCATCTCATCTCCATGCTTTGTATTCTTCGTTGTAGATCTGTTGTGAGGGTCTATGTTTCGCAAGCGTATAGGAAGATGGAGATGACAAGGGAGCGCAACAGCCTTACCTTGGAATGTAGACTGATGGTCCTGTCTTTCCAAATTGGCTTCAACCTCGCCAGGGCAGCAGTTGTTTGTGCGATCCTGGAGAGGACTTCCTGTTGGGACCCATTGTCTGATACAATGGCTCCTAAATATTTGAAGCTATGCACTGTGTTGAGGGATTGGCCTTGGACTTTGATGATGATGATGATGATGATGATGATAATAATAATAATAATAATAATAATAATAATAATAATAATAATAATAATAATAATAATAATAATAATAATAATAATAATAATGGATACTATACGCGCCTTATTCCTAAATCAGACTCAAAGAGCGGCGATCTTTAACCACCAAACACGCTCACATGTTACATACACGACAAACGCACAATCATCACTCAAACATATGGTGTAAAGGCAAGTCACTGTTAAAAGACGGAACGGAAATACAATTTTATTTTTGAAAGTTTAGACTGACCGTATCCAGTATCATTACAATTACAACAAAATTAGAATCTTTTCATAGTAGTCCGTTACGCGAGCTACAAGGCTTACTAGAACAAAATTAACCCAACACCACCGTTTAAGCCTTCGTTAGCGTATGTTGTGGCAACTTCGTCAAAATGGCTAACATCAAATAAGAGAAAACTAGTCATTATTTGGTAGGGGAAGGATATTTGTAAATTTTCAGTAAACTTACTTTGTGTATGTTATCCAGCGTGTTTTAAGCATATTATTAGCGCGTGTATGAGGAATGGATATGTAGTTTGCAAAGAGCAGTTGTGTTCTATGTTGTTTGTGACTACGTTATCCCGCTCTTCCATCATGATCAATCGCCACCATGATTTATGGTGCTATAACAAAGCAATAAGATTGTGTTCACTGACTCACTAACACTTGATCAAACTGCCCACAGAATTCAATTAATGGCTGGACGTGAGAAGTAAGAGGATTAATGGTCAATTGCTCCGGACGCCGTGGCCCCAACGACCTACGAGTTACGGAATATATATATATATATATATATATATATATATATATATATATATATATATATATATATATATATATATATATATATATATATATATATATATATATATATATATATATATATATATATATATATATATATATATATATATATATTTTATCTTATTCTATCCCGTAGCTCGTAGGTCGCTGGGGCACCATAGCAGATGAACGTTTAAACAGCGGACTCCATCTTTCTCTGTCCTCAGCAACCTTCATGGCTTCGCTCAGTGTCAAGCCAGTCCGTTCTCGAATGTTGTCCTCCCACCTCTTTTTCTGTCTCCCTCTTCTTCTGCCTCCTTGCACACTGCCTTGCAAGATGGTCTTTGCAGGGCCTGATGCTCTTGTGACACGGTCAAACCATCGGAGTTTCCTTTTTTTCACCAATGTCATCGTGTTGTCCAATGGCTTGTGTAATGGTCTGTCGGGCTTATTGGTGATGTGCTGGGTTTAAAAAATGCCTAGAAGTCTTCTATCGCATCTCCATGCTTTGTATTCTTCGTTGTAGGTCTGTTGTGAGGGTCCATGTTCCGCAAACGTATAGGAAGATGGAGATGACAAGGGAGTGCAGCAGCCTTACCTTGGAGTATAAGGTAGATTGAGTGATTGTCATTATCTTTCCAAATGGACTTCAACCTTGTCAGGGCAGCAGTTGTTTGTGCAATCCTGGAGAGGACCTCCTATCGGGACCCTTTGTCTGATACAATGGCTCCTAAATATTAGAAGCTATGCGCTGTGTTAAGAGCTTGGCTTTGGACTTTGATATCCGTGTTGATGCCATTGGTGTTCTTGGTCATCAGTTTGGTATTCTTTACACTTATTTCCATTCCAAAGGCACTGGAGGTGGTGTCAAGCCTCTGTACCAGCTGTTCAAGTTCATGTTCCTCTCCGACCAATCCATCAATTTCATCCGCAAAACGGAGGTTGGAGATGGCTCAACTCCCTATGTGCCTTTGTGGTCTGCAAGGGCATCTGACATGATGCGCTCTAGGAAAATGTTGAAGAGTGTTGACACTGAGCGAAGCCATGAGGGTTGCTGAAGACAGAGAAAGATGAAGTACGCTGGTTAAACGAACGATAATCTGTGGGGTGCCCCAACGACCTTCGAGTTACGGGATAGGATAGGATCTCTCTCTCTCTCTCTCTCTCTCTCTCTCTCTCTCTCTCTCTCTCTCTCTCTCTCTATATGTCGTAACGAAATCGTGAATGAACGAATTCGTAATATCGGCAGCTATGTTGCCGATTTCGTGAAATTTTGCAATCGCTTGCCTAGAAAGCGAATTCGGCAGGTTGTTGTCGAAATAGTGAAAAAGGCTTTTTAAAGATAGCACATTCGTGAAATAGGCAACCGATTTCACACAAAGAGATGTCGATTTCATGAAATCGATGTTTTTGCCGATTTCACGAAGTCGGCAACAATGAACGATGTTGTAAAAGCATTGAAAAACAATGTCTAATTACCTGGTGGATGCTATATGTATGCTCGTGTGTTTACAAAGTATCATTTTGGTGTCTGGTCTACTTTTTTTATTGCGACGACCTATTTCCGAGTTCATTGTTTTGAGTTCACAGTTACCACACGCGATAACTGCGGGAATGTATGATTACAGACCGGAGACTCAATATTTGATAGCACAATTGAGCAGCTTCGCATAAAAATGAATTGTTTTCTGTGGGCAATGACTTTCACCTGCACCATTGATCTCCACGTAGCGTAATAGTCAATTAATAATAATAATAATAATAATAATAATAATAATAATAATAATAATAATAATAATAATAATAATAATAATAATAATAATAATAATAATAATAGTAGAAGTAGTAGTAGTAGTAGTAGTAGCAGTAGTAGTGTGGGGACAAAATAGGCCGTGAAGCCTTTGCAAATGTCCTTTCTTTGACAGGTTTAATTACTTTATGGATCTGTTATGCATGCTCATTTTCCTACAAATGATTCATCATAGCTAAACATAATCTTTTAAAATTTTGGTAATTCATCCAATTGGTTTTTAAAATAATTATTTTAAAAGAAACAGGTAAATCATTCCAAAGTTGTAGCTACTCTGTTAGAAAAACAAATCTTCCGCAGGTTAGTATTGCAGTGCTGTACAACAAATGTCCCCCTCAGAATTTTGGGGTCTGTCACAAAACGGTATTGCAAAAGAGTAATTCAAATTTAGATCGTCATTGCTATTATAAGTTTTAAAAACTTGGATTAAGTCTCCACGTATTCTTCGTCCACGCAGGGAGTGCAGTCTAATCTTTAATCAGCTTTGTTGCTCGTCTCGGTACCCTTTCAAGTGCAACTGATTGTCTCTTTAAACCTGGGCACTATACAGTGTTTGCATATTCTAAATATGATCTGACTAGTGATATATGCAGTTTACTAAAAATATTCTTTCTAATTAAAGGCTCTCTTAACTACTCCAACTATTTTGTTGGCCTTGTTAATACAATTCTGAATATGAGGATCGAAAGATAGAGCTTTACCAAATACAACACCTAATTCTCTCTTCTCCTCAAAAGATGCCACCTTCTCTATGTCACTGCTAATCTTAATTAAATAATCATACTCAGGATTATTCCTTCCAGCATGCAAAACCTTACACTTATCTACATTAAAATGCAAATCCCATGTGTCGGACCATTCTTACAAGCAATCCAAATCAAGCTGCAACACGTCTTTATTGATTGGTTCAGTGTAGATTTTAATATCGTCTGCGGATATTTTGCACGTGCTACTAATACAATCTGGTAAGTCATTTATGAAAATAGTAAATAATATAGGCCTAAAATGCTTCCTTTAGGTATGTTACTCAGCACCTGTATTTTTCAGCTATTGGAATTGTATTTTTAATTTCACCACTTGCTCTCATGTTGTGTCATGTAAGAAATTCCTTATCCAGTTGAAAATGCGTACACATACACCATAAGACTATTCTGCAAGGCACAGTGCAAGGAGGTAGAAGAAGAGGGAGACCGAAAAAGAGGTGGGAGGACAACATTCGAGAATGGACTGGTTTGACACTGAGCAAAGCCGTCAGGGCTGCTGATGACAGAGAAAGATGGAGTATGCTGGTTAAACGATCATCTGTGGTGCCCTTACGACCTCTGGGTTACGGGACAGGATAGGATAGGATAGGATAGGATACACCATAGGCCTCTAGCTTCCGAAGAAGCCTTTCATGAGAAACAGTGTCGAATGCTTTTTTAAAAGTCTAAGTATATGATTTCAGCCGTTTTTCTGTTGTCAAGTAAGGACGATATAGCATTCATAACCTATAGTAAATAACACATGATCGTTCCTTTCTGAAACCATGTTGGCGCTCAGACTACAGACTATTCACAGTATAATTATTAACGAACTCGTCTCGGACTATAGATTCTAAAACTTTACATACAATACACGTTAAGCTCGCTGGTCTGTAGTTTCCTGCATCTGACCTGGAACCTTTTTTTAATTATTTTTTTTTTAAACTAGCACTTGGGCTATTTCTGCAGTTCGCCAATCTCGTGGCACAATACCTGTTGTAAGGGACATTGTAAATAAAATACAAAGTTGTTCCGCCAACTCGTTACACAACTCTTTAAGAACTCTGGGAGTGATACAGTCGGAACCCCAGAGCTTTTGAAGGATTTAGTTCTTTTAATGTTTTCTTAACAATACCAGGAGTTATTACTATCTCCTCTATAGTGCACCCATTCCATTTTGAGCCTGTATCAAGCAAGGGAATATTACTCAAATTCTCTTCCACAAAAACACTTGAGAAAAATGTATTCAAAGTTTCTGTCTTCTCATGATCTCCTACAGCAAAGGTGCTCTCTTCCTTTAAAGTGCATTTATTCCAGAATTATGCTTAGTTTGTTCCTGTATGTACTTCCAAAATATTTTGGGGTTCGTTTTACATTTAAAAGATATTGCCTCTTCAGTTGGCCTTAAAGTCCAAATATATCCATTTTCGGGAAATCGGTTGCTTATTTCACATTTTTTTTTAACTTTTTAAAGCTTTTTCACTATTTTGGCAAACGCCTACCAAATTTGCGTTCTCGGCAAGCGATTGCCAATTTCACGAAATCTACAACTCAGCTGCCGATTTCACGAATTCGGCAATTTCACGATTTCGTTACGACATAAAATATTATATATGTATCATCAATAGGACAAGTTCCCCAATAGCCTATTATTCACAAAACAAATAACAGTTGATAAACGGTAATTAAGCATGTTTTGGCTATCTTCAATCTATAAAATTGTCATTCATCATCCTTATGTGTTCCTCTTTCTTACCTCTTCTCTTCATATTCTGCTTTCAAATTAGTATTTTTTGATTTCCAAAGTTCTGCTGTATTAATACGTTTGAAAGGAAACGTATGGAATATGCGAATACGCGATCGCTTTGCTAATAAGCTAGTTAATTAACTTGAATGTAATTAGCTAGGTCTGGCAGGGAATAGTCTGTCTGCACTCCCCTCCCCCTCACCCATTTGACTAGCCATTTAAAACGTTACCACTGTTTTGAATATCAGTTCACACATGGTTTGCAACAGGAATTACAAGCGCGCAGGATGTCTTAGCTGAGGAACAAAACAGCTCATAAACTCTTAAAACCGTCAATAAGTGGTCTGCTCCTTGGGAAATCGGCTGCCTTGGAGCACATGATTTTTTTCCCTAGCCTCGACTTTCGATCCAATAACTCCATCGCTAGATATGCAAATCCCGCAGAATTTGTCCCTCTTCGCTGCCCGTAGCGGGTGAGAGGCGATTTGCTTCCCCTGACAAACCCTCACCTGATGACAAAGAGTTTTCCAATGACGTGGAAGAGTTTCATAGGCTGGTCCTCCGTTGCCAGGGCAACGTGACGTGATTATCAAGGCTACGGCAGAAGAAAGCGACGCGGAGGAGACACATACTCTGATTCCTTCCTTTCACGCTGAAATGGCTTTGGGCTCGCAGGAAGCTGGCTTGTCCGATCGCACTTCCGGCTGACGGCGGCGAAAGGTAAAGAGAAATAAATGAACATCGTTTGGTTGGAATGCCTCGGACGATGGGGGCTTTGGCGTACGAACAAAAGCTGCCACGCTCCTGTATGGCCATCACAGTCTATCGTCTGCTGTCCTGATGGCCTATCTTGCCACATATGGTCTTTTTGTGGTCACGGAAGACTACAATCTTTTTTGTTTATGGACTCTCTCGTATTGAGTGATCTCGTATGATACAGAATAAAACAGCCTGGTACATCGTACGCCTATCTATCTATCTATCTATCTATCTATCTATCTATCT